>OZ012735.1:560565669-561165669 GCA_963859935.3 Lathyrus sativus | reverse complement strand
TAGTTTCCCTTTCAACCATAGGCTTTTTAGAGCGTCTTTCTCTTCTCATCTCAAAACAATTCAAAAACACAGTAATAAGGATAACGCGTGCTATGCTCTACGAGCCTTAAGCTATTTGAGAAAAGGTTGCTGGAGGGTCACTCTTCAGTAATCTGGCTGCTTAGTATGGTACCCTTAGGGTGACATGAGATGTAGTCACTCTCAGATCACAAGTCTTTAGTGCAGTACAAGTTGCAAACAGACTAAAAAAACATTTCTTTCGTAAAAAAAACTCAAACAAACATTCAAACTCTGCTTTTGTCCGCTTGGACCTTTAATCAGGAAAACCCTTTCATAAGGAAATAAAAAACTGTCAGACAAGCTTGTGTCTTCAGTAGCCCGAACTACGTTTGCTCTGATCTTTCATGCCGTAAGAAAGTACGTAGGCACGAGATGCGATATCTCGGCGAGCAACCTTTCCCTCCTTTCCCGTAGGTAGGCGAACTACGTTGACTCTGATTTCTCATTCCAGACGGGAATACATAGGCATAAAGTGCGATACTTTTCCGAGTCATTTTCTTTTCTTTTTAACTCAGACCTGTAGAGTAGATAGAATAACACACCCTTAGATAGAAAACAAGCGTGGATCCCGTCGAGTACGACGGACGTGAGGGGTGCTAATACCTTCCCCTTGCGTAACCGACTCCCGAATCCAAGATTTGGTTGCGATGACCATTCCTTTCCCTCTTTGCGTTAGGTTTACTCTGAGCGTTTCCTTTCCCTCTTGTGGGATAAATAACGCACGGTGGCGACTCTTCTGTCATAGCCGGCGCCGATTTTCGCAGTAGCGACATTAGGCAGTCACAATCCTTTCAACAAGTCAGACAAGCCAGTGTCACACGACTTGTTCCCAAAAAGAAAAGAAAAAAATAAAAAGCCCGCTAAGTCGATTACTTGAAAAAAAATGGCTTAGGAAAAAATTAGGGCATCCTGTCGCGTCGCTGCGAAGAGGGGCCGACAAAGACAAAAGAGTCGCCACCATTCTTTATTTATCCCAAAGAGAGGGAAAGGACACGATCAGAGAAAACCTACGAAAAAGGGAAAAGACAGGTCATCGCAACCAAATCTTGGGCTCGGGAGTCGATTACGCAAGGGGAAGGTATGAGCACCCCTCACGTCCGTTGTACTCAACGGGATCCACGCTTGTTATCTATCTAAAGGGTGTTAATCTATCTAAGCTACAGGCTTCAGGAGAAAAGAAAAGGAAAGAGACTCGATAGAGCATCACCACTCTATGCCTACGTATTCCCTCGTGCAATGGGAAAGTCACAGTCAACGTAGTTCGGAAAACTACGGGTGAAGGTGGAGAAGGTTGCTCACCAAGACATCGTCGTCTTGTGCCTTTGTATCATCGTCTGGTATGAGAAATCAGAGCAAATGTAGTTCGGGCTAAAAAGGCCACAGGTTGGTTCAAGTGTTTTACCCGAGTAGGGTTAAAACTTAGTTCTAGCAGTTAGGTGTATGCAACTCGACCATTGGAGACTTATGCGTTACCTGTTTACGGTAGAACCAAGAGTTAACAAAACTCTCTTTATGAAAAACGTTTCCAAATTAACCCCGAAGGATAAAAAGATTTGATGTTTGTTTTCGAAGTCTTTTATGAAAGAAGTGAATTGAAATTTGTTTGTAATTCATGTTGCACTAAAGACTATGACTTAGGAGCGAATGCGTCGCATATCGTCCAAAGGACATACGCTAAACACTCTAGACAATTGAGAGGAGGCCCCTAAATCATCATTTCTCAAATTCTTAAGGCTCGTAGAGCGCAACATTGATTATCCATTATTAAGTGTTTTTAAGAAGTTTGAAGATGAGAAGAGAAAGACACAACTCTAAAGGGAGACTAAACTCAACCTAATGTTCTCATACAAAGTGCACCTATGATTGGGATGAAAAGGGAATGCTACCTAGTGTTATCATGCGATTCAAACCTAAGGTCTATCATAATCAATCTTGAACAAGAGATATTAGAGGTCCTAAGGGAACATGGAAAATAAAGAGGAAGAAGGAAGCATAAGATGAAAGAGAGAAATAAAATGCAAGCAAGTAATGCACAACAAAAATCTAGGAAGGAGGGAGGAATAAAGTGTGGGGCAGTAGCCTCCACAAGTACATCTCAACCTCAAGCATGCAAATGAGAGATGCAAGACAAAATGGAAGTGCACACAAAAGAAACTAGACAAGCCCATACCAAAAGAAAGTTCTCAAAGTGGCCTCTCATCCATGTCAAACTCAAAGTGAAACCAAGAGGCACCAAATCAACTTGGATGAGTCCCCAAAGTCCTAGGACAGAAGTGATAACAAGAGAAGAGGATAGACAAATGCAAGAAAGAAGCAAGACAACACAAGTTGCAATAAAAGGCATGGTAAAGAACATAAGTTCTAAACACTTTCAACATTTGAAACCAAATGGAAAGCCTAAAAAGAATGCAACCTAGCACAAGCACCAAACAACTTTATGACCTATAAATTGGCATCCAAAAACTTCAACATGTTATGAATGTGGATCAAAAAGAGTTGGAAGTATTTGGGATATACAAGGGTCATTTCCCATCAAAACTAGGTCAAGTGTGTGTGTGAACCATCCTTAGAAGTAGCTTGACTTGCAAGGTACCTCAAAAATAGGAAAATGGTTCAGATAAATCCAAATAAAATACCAAAACCACATAAGGATGTTGAAAACCAGAGGCCAAAAGCACACAAACATAGTCTATTCAAAACATCACCTAAGGAATTGATCCACTAGGGTGCCCCATTTTGAAGGAGGGTTGTCGAGGGTCAAAAGAGAGCTCAAAAAAGTCAACCAAAAATAAGTCAAATATTGACCAAAACCATCCTCAGAGGCACTTCAACCCATCATCAAAATGAGGAAGAAACCTTATTCATAGGTGATTAAAATTGATTAAGAATCAAGCATGAAACAAAAAGGAACAATGAAAAATCAATTAAAAAACCACTCCAATCATAAAATTCCATTTTAAATGAAAAATAAATGAAAAATGAAAATAAAAATTATCAAAAATTAATTAACACATTAAAGTGTCCTAAAATATTTTTTTGTGGAATTTTATCATAATTGGATATATTTTTAAATGATTAAAATCAAAACAGAAGAAAACAAAATAAAATAAAATAAACAATTAAAAGGTGTGTGGCAAATAGCAATAAAATCAGTTGAAACAATTGGACTGGATCAAGAGGGGGGCGCAAATAGCAACAAAGGCCCAAACTAAACACAAACCAGCAATTAAACAAAACGCTATGTTTCATTTAACTGACTTGGCAGTCAATTATCCATGTAAGCTGGTCAAGACAATCCAAACCATCCATCCAATCAAATCAATGAGTCAAACCAATGCACCTCAGCACGCTTGAGATTGAACCAGGTGACGGAGCCCTAGCTCTGGTCATCTTCTTCGGCGAGGTGGCCGGAGTCTAGGGTTCCAAACCTCACCAAAACACATGAAATCTTATACCAAATTAAACGTCAAGTCACGTAGATCACGAATCCAGGTTCCATTTTCATTTATCATGCTTGTACAGAGAGAAACGAACGAAAGAAAATTCAAGTGAACAACTGAAAAACTTAACAAACACCACAATTAAGCATTCAAAATTTGCCTACCAGTTGTAGGACTTCAGATGCAGCAAGAATGACCTAGATTCAATGGCTAACATGAGAGATATTTGGAATGGAAAGTTACCAAACAGAGACACTCCGTTGATGCTTCAATTGATGCTGAGCTTGCTTGCAAATATGCAGATCGACTCCAAATCACTTGAGGAAGATGAAGAATGCTCCAATTTGGCTTAAATTGATCTAGATCTGAGTATCCAAATTTGAATTTCTCTCTTCAATTCCAAAATTGAATCTAAGCTTCCCTCCACGAAAAAGCAAAAGTGAGCTCTCAAATTTCATTTTGAACTTATATACATGGATTTGTGATGAATTGGAGGCCCAATGAGGCTTGACTCATTTGAATTTTTGAAATGCCCAAATTAGAAACCACTCCCATGCGCATGTGATATCAGCTTCAAATACACTTGAATTTGGCATGGTTTTGCAGCTGGGAGTGTGAACTTCACATGTGGATTGAATTTGGGCCTTGATATGATCCAATTAAGGAGTTTTGATGTGAAACCTTTTCATGAAGTAAGTTTCAATTCCATGTTTTTTCACTTCATACACCAAAAGAAATTTGTGCATTTTTTTTGTTGGTACATTGTGAATCATTTTGAATACAAACATGGTATGAAAAGGTCTTAAAACCAATTCAATTGAATTCACCTTTTAAAACTCATTTTCACTTGAAATCTCTTCACCAATGACCATAACCACTCATAATTCATGCCAATATTGAGTTTCATGATGAAAATGAGGTCATTTGGAGCAACTTTCATGTGGGCGAAAGTTTCATTTGAAGTGCACAACTGTATGTAAATGACCCATAATTAAAATGACCTATAATCAAAGTTTCCCAAAATACCCCTGCCTTGTAAGCTTCGTAACTTGAGTTCCACAAATGATATGAAGGACTTCTAGGACTTTTTGGAAAGCTAAGATCATGAGGAATAACCTTATTATTCATTAAAAGTTGAGGAGAAACATGATTCTAAGTCATAAGTGCCTTGGAAGTGAGTTGACTTTTGTTGACTGAAAAATATGTTCATTTGAGACCTATAACTTGATGGCATCATAACTTGAGTTCCACAAACCCAACGGATAAGTTCTAGTACTCAAAAGAAATCAAAGAACATGCCCTACAAGTCTCATGTTTATAAGAAAATGAGATTCAACTTGTATCTTGAGGTATGTGGTCTTGAAGTTAGGCACTAAACAGGGGATTTTACACTAACAACCTTCTGAAACCCTAATTTAGTAACTTCTCACACTCTTGATTCTTCTTGATTTGAACATAAAATAACATCCTAGATGTATCAACATGACTTCCCATGACTCTAATGACTTATAACCAAGTCTCCAACTCCTTCAAGTCCTCAGTTGACTTTGCACTAAGCAGATGAAACCCTAGATGCACAAACTTTGACTGCACCCTCTTGCAAATGACATGACCACTTGGATAAGCTCCTCCATGACTTCAAAGCACTCAATGAGCTTCTCCAACATCTCCTATCCATATCCATGGGCTTATGATCCTCTGATGATCCTCAATTGACCTCCAAGATAGGAGATAAACCACACTTGTCAATCTTCTCCCTCAGAGAACTTTGACCACTTCTTAATGAGTATAAGCTTTTGATAAGATGAGTAACCACTCTTTCTTGAGCTTAGAACCCTTGATACTCTTTTCTTGAATACACACCTCTCTTGATTCCCTGAAAAGGACAATGTTATGCAGAAAAAATGAAATGAAACACAAGCCAAGCAAGGAAAAAGGTTGGGCAAATTTTGGGGTACAACACATCCCGCTAGACTTTGAAGTCAAAAAGATATACTCAAAAGAGTCAGTCTAGGAAAAAATAGGGAAATAAAAAAAAATAATGAAGAACAAGTCGTATGATTCCAGACACCAAAGACGAAAAGCGAGTCATTGTCACCCCGAAAACTTGTGGTTTCCTTAACCATCACTCCTTTCATCCAACCTTTGAAAGGTGAGCGCTTGTGTCGAGTTAGTTGAACATAGGACTAGAGAACATCAAGGAGAATGGGTGGGCTAAAATAAACTTTGAGCCTTATATCCTTTCTTTCTCAAACCGTGAACCAGGCCACGTTAAAACTCTCAAAAGTCCTAATTGAAGCAGGGTTTATTTTGAAGGCGTACTTCAACAAGATAGCGTTCCTAACTCCCATGGGTTGTGCTAAAAGACTTTTTTGGCATTGCATGTGCATGTTGTCTTTCATTTAAAAATCAGTGTTGCATTTTAACTAGTGACTTGTTCGCAAAGTTTAGCGATATCTTTTCAACAAAAAACTTCAAGAGTAGCATGCGCGTTGCATTAGAATTCTCATTCTCAGAATAAACATTTCCTGCTTGCATACGGGTATTTGGCATCAATGAGTGTCAGTCGAGAAGTCTTATTTTGTCAAGAGGAAATTTCTGGACATATATGTCGAGGAGTGTGTGGCCAATGGACTCATTCAGAAGATGCTAATCTGGGGCAGTCACGTCAAGAAATTCCCCCAAAGTTCAAATTATATGGGGCTGTTATGTTGAGAAATCTCTCTAAGGATCGGTTAATCTGGGGCGATCAAGTCGAAAGTTAGCAAATTTTTTTGAAGACCAATCAGACAGGGGCAAAGTTACTTCGAAGGCTCATTTTCAATCACCTATCTTCCCCAGCAAAGTCCAATCATATCTGGGGAATCCTTCTTTCCCCGGCAGGTCGAGCCTGAATCTGCATCTCTGCATATAGTCATCATCTTTGCATTACATCCTCAAATGCGTAGCATTTCCATTTCGTATGGAGCATTACGCCATAAAAAAATTTCAAACATATGCATGCGAAGCATAGTCCAATTTTGTTACCTTTTGTGGCAACCCGAATCACCCTTCAATCAAGACAGTGACATATCTCTAACATCCTTTTTCGGTCAACTCGTTTTCTTACTTTCTTTTAGGTTTTAGATCATACGTCAGTCATACTTTGCCCATCAACCCTTTGATGACGACATCCCCAACAGTTTTTTCTTTCCGTCAATTCCTTTCGATGATGTAGTTTCTTCGGATGGTTTTCTTTCCGTCAATTCTTATTGACGAGGTGGTTCTTTGGATATGGTGTTCTTTCTGTCAATTCCTATTGATGATGTGGTTCTCTGGATATGGTGTTCTTTCCATCAATTCCTATTGACAATGTGGTTCTTTGGATATGGTTTTCTCTCCGTCAATTCCTATTGGCGATGTGGCTTTGGGATTCACCGAGGTGTTTCTCCGGATATGGTTTTATTTCCGTAAATTCCTATTGATGATGTGTTTCTTTGGATATGGTTTTCTTTCCGTCTATCCTTAGACGAGGTGATATTTGGATATGTTTTTCTTCCCGTCAATTCGTATTGACGATGTGTTTCTCCGGATATGGCGTTCTTTCCGAAATTCCTATTGACGCCGTGATCTTTGGATACGGTTTTCTTTCTGTCAATTCCTATTGACGATGTGTTTCCTTTGGATATGTTTTCCTTTCGACGACGTATGACCAAGATCCAATTGCATACATCCCAACAGACTGCAAATTTCTGGGTTCTTTTGTATTCAATCACCTTTTACCTTAAATGTTTGAAAGCGGTTTCTTTTCATACCTTCAGGTCCAAGTCGATTGAATATGGGCAGCTGTTGCACCCTAAAATTTTCCCACCCTTTTTCTAACCATAGCCGACTTTTGCTTCGCGTTCATTTGCATCATCACAAATTCATAGTTCATAATCATATTCTTCATTGGTCTTATAAGGCATGGGATCAGGATTAGTTCTGAATCAAATCATCAAGTATCGAGTTTACTTCCTTCAAGAATGGTCAGGCGTCAAGGGCCTAGAGTTTCATCAGTCCCTGGTTTCAAGTTGGTTGGCAAGTTTATAGTCAGTTGGCTTAGGATCAAAGTTTATCGCTCATCATGGATAGAAGATCAGGTTATCAGGGACGATGGCATGGTTTTGAGTCAAGCGTGGTTATTCAGTCACGATCAAGAATAAATAGAAGTCTGACCTAATTTTGGTCAAACCGTCAAGCGTTTGCGTTTGTTTCAAGTGGCCTGCATCAGTGGCTATTTCTCAGGCATTATCTATTCGAGGCCAATTTTTTATCATGTGTGGAGGTTATCAGGTTGTTAAATAGTGATTCATGAAGAGTTTGGTTCAGAAGTCAGGATCATCGTGATCTTAGGTTCAGTTTGTTTCATTTGTGAGTTTATTCTCCCGGAGATTGATTCAGTCAAATTCGAATTGATTCAGAACTTATCGATCTGAGATTCAAGGAATTAGAGGTGGTGGTTGTTGTCTTAGTTGTGGTTGATTCAGTGGTAACTGTGCTGCGTATTTTATCGTGTGCTGGTGAAAGAGTTTGGGATTGGTTTTGGATTCATTTAGTTATCCATTTTCTAAACCCTATTCATAATCTTTTTCTTCAATTCCAATAACCCTTTTCTATCCATCATTATGCCCTTTTAAACCATTTCTTTTTAACCTATGTTCTTAATTTCATTCTTCCAATTTTCAATATCCATTTTGTTATATATCCATCTTAATCCAATATCCATTTCTACACAAATCCATTTCCTTTCTAATTATCCATTTATTTCTTTTCTAACCCATTTTTTTTATTATCCACATTTATACCCATTATCTATCCATTTTCAAATCCAAATCCATTTTAGTGTAATCTCATTATCCCATATAAATATTCATTTCCATTGTTCTTTTTCTTAATATATTTTATCTCTTTTTTTTTACAAGTTTCTGCCAAAAAAACATATGTTCTATTTATCACAACCAAAAAGCCCAATAATTTGTTCATTAATTCACTACAGCCCATTCATTACAAAAGAAATTCCAAAACATTTACTCATGACACTCCAAAATAAAGTAAAGACAGATTGAAAAAAAAACATCCTGAACCTCTCTGCATTTTTCACAGACCAAACCCGCACAAGCTTTGATACTTCTGCATAAAATCGTGCGAGCACAACACAAAACCATCAGCATGCCACAAAACTCAGAGACTCCACCCTGCTACACCAGACAACAACCACCAACAGAACCTGCATAAAAACAGAGAAACACAACGACTTCTTCAGCAACCAATTCTGCAGAAGATTAAAAATGGACCCACACATCCGACACTTAAAACCAAAACATAGACACTGCAGAAAACAAACTTACAACCACTATGCACTGCAACTTGTACGACATGAAACAAATTCAAATTGTAAAGCGCAACGAAAAGTTACAAAACGGCAAACCAAATTACGATTCAATTTCACTTACCTCCTCTATAAAAAGAGCTTCTCTCTCACTCTCAAAAAAAGCTCTATATACCAAGAAACCCGTGCAAAAAATATCTCCCAAAAACACAACCTTCGCCTCATTCACATACTTGAACCAACAATAACATCAGCAACTCCGAATTCAACATAATAGCGACAACACCGGCGACCTTGTGTCACCAACAACAACACTCTCCTAAATAACTTTGACAACCATTAACACTTCAACCTCCTTTTTTTCCTGATCAAAGAAAATCAAACACAAACCTCCATATCCCCTTTTCCATACCTTCAACCCAGCTCCAACCTATATTTTCTTACCCCCTTTTTTCAAATCCCCTTCACTGTTTCTCAACCTACAACACCTTCAAACCTTAACCCCTTTCAAAACAAATAGAACCCAAGAAGAGGATGAGGAGATTGAGAGGAATAATCAGCGTCGTATCTGAATCCATCGACGAATCTGAACGGTAGTGTCGCTACTGCGAAAATCGGCACCGGCTGACAGAAGAGTCGCCACCGTGCGTTATTTATCCCAACGGAGGGAAAGGAAACGCTCGAAGTAAAGCTCGCAAAAAACGGGGAAAGGTATGGTCATCGCAACCAAAACCGGGGTTCGGGAGTCGGTTACGCAAGGGGAAGGTATTAGCACCCCTCACGTCCATCGTACTCGATGGGATCCACGCTTGCTTGGGTTGTCTACAGGATGCAAAAACAATCTATCTATGGCTGCTAAATCTAAACGGAAGGGAATTGACTCGATAGAGCGTCGCACTCTATGCCTACGTACTTCCACACTGCATGGAAGATCAGAGCTTTACGTAGTTCAGGCTAACTACGGCTAAACAAGGAATTCTCACACAGCAGCGAAAAATCAAACTGGTTTCACAGGTACGGGAACCTATGGGAAAAACTATGGTCTGGTCTCAAATGCCCTCGGGCAAGAGAAAAAAGGGTAACAATTAATCGTCAGCGGGAAGGTCTCGATCGCACAGCAGCGAGAGAACAGAAAGTCAGTTGTTAGTGTGCTCGCTAGGATATCGCATCCTATGCCTACATATTCTCGTCTGGTACGAGAAATCAGAGCAGCTGTAGTTCGGCTACTTCGGGATCACAACTCAAATCTCGTTTTACTAACATTCTGAAAAATGGTTACAATGATTGAATACCGAAAAATAAACTCCTAGGAAATACTATCCTATCCTATCCTGGAAAAAATCGAATGGAAAAAGTCCCCTAACAAGTGGACGTCTAAACTATCCCTGAAAATGCGAAATAAACTCTATGAAGAAAATATACTCTAAAAAATATTAAATCTACAATGTAATATTTTTTACTATTTTTTCCAAGTATCTTTCTTTTTCAAAATATTTCTATTTTCTCTCCAAATATTTTTCCCATATTTTTTCTATATTTTCTCACTATTTTTTCTATATTTTTTTTCTATTTTTTCACTATTTTTCACTATTTTTTCATATCTTCTTTTTGATATATTCTTTTCTCACTTTTTCAATATATTTTTTTTCAAACTATTCTTTTTCCTTTTTTCAATATATTTTTTTCATATCTTTTTTCTCTTTTTAAAATCTCAAAACAAAAGAAATAATAAAAGAATGAAAAAAATACAAAAAAGGGGGAGGGGTACAGCTATTACAAGGGGTGTCTGCTAGTAACAAGGGCCCAGCCCAAGAAATGAAATAAACAACAAAAACTGGGGGGGGGGGGGTGCAGAAATTGAACCGGAGGGTATTGGCAAGAGATTCGCTGGGCCCAAGGCCCAGCATCCACCCAAAAACGCACAACACAGAGGGAGTAAGGAAAGAAATGGGGGGGGGGGGGGTAAATCCTAAAAACGCCAACGGGCCTTTGAGCCCAAACCAATACCCGGCCACGTCCCTCTCTTCACCTTCTGAAAGGCAGAAAACCCTAAGTGCTTTCACTACCCCATTCACTGTTCATCTCCCCAACTTGCGCCATTCCCTTCTCTCACCATCTCCTTCGGTAAAAACTCCCCTCAACCTCAACCGTTTACTTCGACTCAAACCTTTCTTCATTCAACCTACAATCTCCCTCTCTGTTTCTGATTCGGCCACTCTCACTCCGGTCTCAAGCTTCCTTTTCTTCTTTTCTCAGAGATCGATAGAGCTATCATTAACATCGTTTGAAGGAGATTTCAATTTGACGGAGTTGTTCTCGATCTGAGATTGCATGGTTATATTTCACAGAATCCGGTGCTGGAAAGCTCTTGAAGATTGACGAAGGTTGTTGCATCCGGGAGCGATGTAAGTTGCATGTTGATCGTTGTTGCTTAACGAAGAATAACGAAGGCGGTGATCGGTGAATCTAGGTCTTGAAATTGCTGTAAGAAGATTCGTCTGGAGATTCGGAAGAACGCTCTTGAAGATCTTGTGAAGTTTCCTGGAAAAACTGATGGTGATAATTACGATGAACAACAGGTGGATGAAGGTTCAAAGAGTTGTTGATGTGAAGTTTGTAAATCAGAAAGAATGTATGAAGAGTGAGTGTAGTTTGAATGATTCTGGAAAAAACTACGAACATTGATGAACATGATGAACTGGATGAAGATCTAAAGAAAAGGAGGTGATTGGAGAAGAAGATGAACTTCTGGTAGTTTTTGTGTTTTCCGGTGGAGTTCACGGCGGCCGGAGGTCGTTAGGGTTGTCGCCGGCGGGTTGTTGCGGAGGTTGCATGGCCGCCGGCCGTGCAACCGGTGGAGGCTGGGAGCTAGACAAGTGGCACTGGTAGTGGAGAGGGTGGACGCATGCAGGACGCATGGAGAGGGGCGTGGCAGAGAGAGAGAAGGTGTGAGAAAATGATATGGCGAGATGTGAAGTGTGATATGTGGCTCTCTCTGGAATTTACACGTGGACGCTGACTTATTTATAGCACATGGATAATTCTGGATTTTTCTGGAAAATGGACAGAAATTGGCCACAAACTGGGCCTCCAAAAACACTACCGGGCCCAAACGGAAATAGCATGACAAAAACCCAAAAACTGCATAATAATGGATTAATGGAAAAAATGAAATAAACCTGGATTAATGGGTTAATTAACTGCATGAATTAAAACTAAAGACTAATTACTAATGATTAAACCTAATTAATCTAGCTAAATCTCAATTAACCTAAAAAAGAAATAACCTAAAAAACTCTATTAACCCTAATTAAATTCTAAGCTAACAAAACTCTAATAATTCCCTATTTTAAAATACTCTAATAATCCCCTAATACTCTAATAATTCCTATTAAATCCCTAATAACACCTATATTTTCTATATCTAAAATATTATATCTTATAAAAGAAAATCTATTATTAACAAAAGAAAAATCTATATTCTTCTATTAAGAAAATGATTAAATTCTATAAAATGCTAAAAAATGATTTAAATCTATTTATTATCTATTATATTCTAAAAAAGATTAAAACTATTAAAAATATATTCTATATTATCCTAAAATGGTTAAAAATCTATTAAAACCCTAATAATGGCCAATAAAATCTAGAAAAATCACAATAATTCCCGAAGGAACAAAAATAGCACCGAACGACAAATAACACTGCGAGAGCGCAACAAAATAGCCAGTAAAAATAAACGGGCACCGAAATATCCCTAAAAACAACAGCGCGAGCTGCAAACACCGGGAAGAGCACGGCTTCCCAAAAAATACGATTCTACCTATCCGAACTGATTAAAAACACCTGAGACGCGAGAAGAGGGATGTGATCCCGATAAAATGAAAACAAATGAAAAATGCATTGTATGCGATATGCAGATGCGAATGCGGTCATGCGTCGAAACATCGAGCTAGATACAGGACCCGGTTGGTCAAATTTTAGGGTGCAACAGCTGCCCCTATTCAAGCGGCTTCGACCTGAATGGGTGAAGAGCGCTCAGCTTTCAAACATTCAAAGGTAGATGACGGTTGAATACCAATGAAACCCTGAAATTTGTCAACCGTGGGAATATACTGCAAAGCTGCTTGAGGAATAGCCTCCAATGAACTGAAGTTTGATTGTCACGGCAACAACTGGTCAATTATCTGATAAATTTTCTTCTCCTTTTCAACATCCATCACCTGTGCGACGCCACAAGTATTGGAATAATGCTTCGAAAAGCAAACGACTTGATTCCCATCTCTCTTATGGGATCAAATCCTGTCATCTCACAGTTCACGACGAACTTGAGGACAATTCTCCTGGGGAACTTCTGAATCGACTGCTCGGCACCCATTCTTTCAACAGGTCGCAGCTTCAGAGATATGATATATGTCAATTTTTTTTCAGTGCTGACGTAACAACCAAATGAAGAATCACTCCGCTGGGGGAGAAGAGACGCTTAACCAAACAATTCTGCAAGGGAACATACTCGAAATCTGATGAGGTAACCAACCTGGTCCATGTTTCGAAATGCGTATGCTTGAAATGATGCAATGCCCCATATGACATGTAAATGTTGTACGTTTTGTTTGAAAATGCGATGCCCAGACGGCACGGATATGCTATGTTTGTATAACTGCTATGACGATATATGCAAATGCTAATGCAGGCTCGAGCTGCCAGAGAACACCAGGTCTGAAAACCACTTGGCAAAATAAATGCCGAAGGCAACGTCAACTCTACTGGGGATGAACCGAAGTCACAGAATTATTTCAGCAAAATAAATGCTGGCAAAGGGAAACCAAATCCGCTAGGGATAACCGTCCTGCTGGAGAAATGGAAAAGCAACCCTGCTTGGCGACTTCACTGGGGAAAGAAAAAACAACCCTGCTTGGGGATGCTCCCTTCAAACCATTGACAACTAATTGTGCTCTGCGGGGATTGACCCAAAACTAGGGTTGATTGCGATCAGCACTCTGCTGGAAATGCCCCTACTATCAAGGATATCAATCTTAATCTGCTGAGGATACTCCTGATCCTACTCTGATACGGAGGAAAATACAATCTCGACTCTTCCGGGGATAATACGCAACTTTCATCTGCTGAAGAGTAGCAATTCTGATTTAACAACATCCACAAGGAATTCAAACATTAATCGGAGCGCTGGTATCCGTCGAGCTTTGTATCGGGGAACTTGACAACATGCGAGTTATTGGGAACTACTGTGTCAGATACCTTTAGGTTTTTTGTTTTTCTGGTTTAGGATAACCATGGATTATGTACACAGTGGAAGATATGGAAAATACTAGACGAGAACTAGCATTCAAGGGTAAACTACCAGACGAGAACTGATAGGAAAATAGGTTATCGGACGAGTATTGATTTGGTTCGAACATCAGACGGGGCTGACTGGATAACAGACTGAGGCATAGACAACCAGACGAGAACTGCTTGAAATCTGACGTACACCAGACGAGAACTGGTATAACACATAGGTTAAAATACACGATGATCAGACGAGAACTGATTACGCGACGACATGTACCAGACGAGAACTGATACAACACTTGAAGAAACGGTGACCAGACGAGAACTGGTTACAGTAACTACACCAGACGGGAACTGATGCTTACAATAAACTACACCAGACGGGAACTGATGTTTACGGAGAGGGTGGACCAGATGAGAACTGGTTACCCGTTTGCCAGGCGAGAACTGGACTTTGGAAACAGCTGGTTACTGACACGTAACAGGTTTAAACTGCAGGTCAATGATCCAACGACAGCAAGGCTTTTTTTAGGAATGCTAAGGGTTTTGATAAGAGTAATGACATGATCCCCGATACTCAACTCCGGCTGGGGATAAACAGGCTGGCTTGAACAACTTGCCCCAGTACACTCAGCTGGGGATAAAAAGACTGGCTTGAACAACTTGCCCCAGTATAATCCAACTTGCCCCAATCTAACTTTTGGGAATATTGCTCTGAACAGCTCTCTACTAGACGACCTCGAGATTACTTCCCCCGGTATCTGTACGACAACAGAATTCAATCTCCATTAAAACCTCGATCAACCCAGTTGGTTTCAACACTTTCTGCCTTGACTTTGCCCCTGAATGAGCGTTCTAGCGACTTAACCCGATCTGATTATCCACCTGAAATATCTGCTTTCAAATCTCCACGCTCTGAATGATTGCCCCTGATTGGGTCTCGAGAGGATTCATTTCTGATCAACTGCTTCTCAAGCATCTGCCCCTGATTAACTGCTGCTTCGGGACTTGTCCTCAGACTGACTGATTTCGAACTCACTGGAAGTCAATGCCCCTGATTCATGGGTCTTCACAACATACACCATCCTGGCTCAGACTGCTGAATTATTCAGTCCTGCTTGACGATTCCCTGCTGGAATTTCTTTCATGCCAACTACTAACCTGCAATTAAAACTGTCTATCTACGAATGGTAATCTTAATGCAGTGCTTATGCAGATTTTGAAAAAAATTCTGAGCTGTCACTCATTTACATGCTATGATTGTGAGTGACGAATGAACCAAAGTTCAACCGTAGTGCTTACGTGGTCAGTGAAAAACATAACAAGGATGTGACTAGCAAGTCAAGAAGGAGTCAGGTTACTCAACCTTATCGTAATGCGCCTTCATAATAAACCCTACCTCAATTAGGTCTTTTAAGGGATGTATTGTGGTCGGGTTCACGGTTCGTGAAACAAAGGATATTTGGCTCAAATTTTGATTTGTACCCACCCCTTCTACGTGATGATCTCCGATCCTAAGGTTCAGTTAACCTGGCACAAGCGCTCGCCTCTTCGAGAGGTATGCTGAATGATAAGAACCACAATTAAGGAATCCACAAGGTTTTTCGGAGTGATAGTTACTCCTTCTTCGCTTTCGGTGTCTGTGTACACGACTTTGTGACTTGCTGGGGAAATTTTTTTTTTCCGATATCCCTTCTTTTTCGTTCTTTTGATTCCCTAATTTTTGCCTGGACTGACTCCTTTTGAGTTCTTTTCGATTTTTTTCTTTTGATGTCCAGCGGGATGCCCTGATTTTTGCCTAAGTATTAGCTTTCCAACTTTTTCTTTCTTTTTACTTAGCGGGCTTTCTTATTTCTTTCTTTTAGAACAAAGTCGTGTGACACTGGTTGTCTCGATTGCTCTGAAAGGATTATAACTGTCTCACTCCTGATTGGTGAGGTTTGACCTCTGAAAGGTATAAACTGTTATTGGTCCTCGAAAGACAACACTCCTCTGCAAGACTTGAATGCTCGGTCAAGCTAACTGACAACTACCCTGCTCCGGGTTAAGATGTGAGGGTTTAAAAAGTCCGAAAAAACTTCTACTTCCTGGCTCGAAGTGGTTAACAAGGGACTAACTCCTTATATCTCCAGTGTTTGGGGAATTTGAAACAATGCCTTGTACGTCATCGGTAAGGTCTTATCTGAAAGCATACGATCATCGGTCATGAGTTTATTTCGTCATCCTCCCTCCAATCTTTGCTAGTCACAGCGATAAAGTGGAGTGAATAAAATGCAAGTGTCAGTGCAATGCGGTAAATGAGCGACAGCGACATGATTAATTCAGAAAAATGCCTAGTCACTTTATTATTATCACCATTCGAAACATACAATGTTTAAAAGCAGGTAGTAACTAACAGAAAAGAAACTACAAATGCAAATGATATAAAGCCTGAGGACTGCCAATGCTGAGGCTCCCGCCTGTCTGAACCACTGGCTCTTGCTGGGGAATACTTTCCGAGTCTACGAGCTTAGACAGCTGAGCGGTTGGGATGAACAAACAGAAATCCTTCTCGAAAGGAAATGCGATCTTGATCAATCAACTGTTGTACCTTCGCCTGAAATGCTTTACAATCTTCTGTCGAATACCCTGGAGAGCCACCATGATAACCACACTGAACGTGGGGATTGTACCCAGGAGGGTAAGGTTCTGGAACCGGCTTAAGTGCTTTCGGCTCCACCAAAGAACTCTGGATCAAAGATGGTAGCAGCTAGCTATACGGCATAGGCACTGGGTGAAAAGGAGCTTTCCTTCGTTCCAAATTGTTGTGAGGCCGATTCTGATTCTGACGTTGATTCTGATAACCTCGGCCACGAGTTTGCTGCTTTGCAATGGAAGCGACATAAGATTCCTGATAGGGTGCCCTAGGCACGACTGTCTGTTCAGTATAACAAGCCACAGGAGGTACTGATCTCTGATAAGATGAAGAACCAACAAAATTCACTGATTCGCTTTGAGGATATTCAACCTTTGGCATGACTGCATTAATCACAACTCCTTCTTCACTCTGATAGTCACAAGGATATTCAGTTTTACCAGCTTGATCATTTGAAGTAATCTGAATTTTCCCAATTCTTATGGCGTACTCAAGGCGTTCCCCTAATGCTACCACGTCAGAGAAACTTAACGGAAGTCCGAGCAATCTTTCGAAGTACGGATCTTGTAGGGAATCTACAAACATGCTAGTCAGCTCTCGGTCTAACAGCGGTGGATGCACTCTAGCAGCAAATTCTCTCCATCTCTGAGCATACTTCCTGATAGGTTCATTGTTCTCTTGAGACAATTCTTGCAACTGCATGCGATGGGGAGCTCTGTCTAGGTTATAATCGTACTGCTTCAGAAAAGCTCTGGCTAAATCCATCCATGACTGAATCTGATTTCTCTCTAACTGCATATACCACCTCAAAGATGCCCCAGTCAGACTATCTTGAAAGCAATGGATCATCAATTTGTCATCTCGCACAAACGAAGTCATTCTTCGACAGAACATCATCAAATGTTGCTTCGGACATCTATCTCCCGTGTACTTCTCAAATTTCGGCACTTTGAACTTATAAGGCAACACCAGGTCAGGAACCAAACACATGTCTACAGCATTCAGGTTGACAGCATCTTTGACTTTCAAAGCTTCAACTTTCTCTTCCAATGCTTGGAGTTTTCTCTCCCTCTCAAGAGCTCTTGGATCTACCATCCTGGTTATCGGGATATCTCTTCGTGGATTCATCATAGGGAAAGCAACACCTTGATCATTAACAGGAGGAGGATGCTCATATCGGGCACCAAACTGCTCGTGTCGACCTCGGTTCTCAACAGAAGGCTGTACAACTTGGTCTGCAGCAACGTTGTTCGCTTGCGGGAAGTCTTCCATAGAATCATACAGAGGGTTGGACGTCATAGTGAACCCCGTCAAGGTGTTAGGAGATTGGAAATTTCCTTCAGACATAGCTACCAATAGTCTTCAGCTGACTTCAATGCTCGACTCTGCTCAAATTTACTCAACCCCTAGGTCGTCTTCTAACAATCAACAGTTGCTCAATTCAAACTCCGGGTAATCACCTTCAGGAAACAAAGGCTGGATCAGAACTCTGGCTAACTGGAGGATGATATGCAATATGATGCAACACTGATATGCACATGATATGCACGATGCAGCAAACAACGGGACCACAGCCCCCACACAAATCTGAATACTGCTGCGCTGCTGACGGAGTACGTTCGCTCTGAAGAGAAGACCAAAATAACGGGTAGGTTGGAAGTCAAGTTTCCTGCAAAAAATAACCCCCCCACTCACAGGTGTGGACCTATATCTGACAAGGTACGGCATCCTATGCGGTCGTCAGCGTCACAGACTTTCAAAACTGACGATACGATTCCCAGAAGGAGTGGCATCATCAAGTCCTGAAGAGGCCTCACTTAGCTAACTTCCAAATGATCGGTTCCCAGAGTCGACAATCCAACTAACCAGCAACCCGAGCCACCCAAAGGGTGGGACAAGAGGCCAACCAGAAGAACCTCGTCTGAGTGTAGATTTCGCGGGACACTAGGACATGCAAAGCATGTGCGCGCCCACTAATTTCTACTCTAAGTCTAAGGTGCACTCAAGCCCAGGTCCGGCTTATCTCTCAATCATAGAACACCCGTCACACCCCAACAGCATAACAGCAACAGATAATCATTAAATAAACCCCAATAGACAAGCAAACAAGCGCTAGGATTGACTCTCTTAGGGGACGTTGGATCCCACATGCATGGGGAACTATCGCAGTCCCCAGCAGAACCGCCAGCTGTCGCTACTGCGAAAATCGGCGTCGGCTGACAGAAGAGTCGCCACCGTGCGTTATTTATCCCAACGGAGGGAAAGGAAACGCTCGAAGTAAACCTCACAAAAAACGGGGAAAGGTATGGTCATCGCAACCAAAACCGGGGTTCGGGAGTCGGTTACGCAAGGGGAAGGTATTAGCACCCCTCACGTCCATCGTACTCGATGGGATCCACGCTTGCTTGGGTTGTCTACAGGATGCAAAAACAATCTATCTACGGCTGCTAAATCTAAACGGAAGGGAATTGACTCGATAGAGCGTCGCACTCTATGCCTACGTACTTCCACACTGCATGGAAGATCAGAGCTTTACGTAGTTCAGGCTAACTACGGCTAAACAAGGAATTCTCACACAGCAGCGAGAAATCAAACTGGTTTCACAGGTATGGGAACCTATGGTAAAAACTATGGTCTGGTCTCAAATGCCCTCGGGCAAGAGAAAAAGGGGTAACAATTAATCGTCAGCGGGAAGGTCTCGATCGCACAGCAGCGAGAGAATAGAAAGTCAGTTGTTAGTGTGCTCGCTAGGATATCGCATCATATGCCTACATATTCTCGTCTGGTACGAGAAATCAGAGCAGCTGTAGTTCGGCTACTTCGGGACCACAGCTCAAATCTCGTTTTACTAACATTCTGAAAAATGGTTACAATGATTGAATACCGAAAAATAAACTCCTAGGAAATACTATCCTATCCTATCATGGAAAAAATCGAATGGAAAAAGTCCCCTAACAAGTGGACGTCTAAACTATCCCTGAAAACGCGAAATAAACTCTATGAAGAAAATATACTCTAAAAAATATTAAATCTACAATGTAATGTTTTTTACTATTTTTTCCAAGTATCTTTCTTTTTCAAAATATTTCTATTTTCTCTCCAAATATTTTTCCCATATTTTTTCTATATTTTCTCACTATTTTTTCTATTTTTTCACTATTTTTCACTATTTTTTCATATCTTCTTTTTGATATATTCTTTTCTCACTTTTTCAATATATTTTTTTTCAAACTATTCTTTTTCCTTTTTTCAATATATTTTTTTCATATCTTTTTTCTCTTTTTAAAATCTCAAAACAAAAGAAATAATACAAGAATGAAAAAAATACAAAAAAGGGGGAGGGGTACAGCTATTACAAGGGGTGTCTGCTAGTAACAAGGGCCCAACCCAAGAAATGAAATAAACAACAAAAACTGGGGGGGGTGCAGAAATTGAACCGGAGGGTATTGGCAAGAGATTCGCTAGGCCCAAGGCCCAGCATCCACCCAAAAACGCACAACACAGAGGGAGTAAGGAAAGAAATGGGGGGGGGGGGGGGGTAAATCCTAAAAACGCCAACGGGCCTTTGAGCCCAAACCAATACCCGGCCACGTCTCTCTCTTCACCTTGTGAAAGGCAGAAAACCCTAAGTGCTTTCACTACCCCATTCACTGTTCATCTCCCCAACTTGCGCCGTTCCCTTCTCTCACCATCTCCTCCGGTAAAAACTCCCCTCAACCTCAACCGTTTACTTCGAATCAAACCTTTCTTCATTCAACCTACAATCTCCCTCTCTGTTTCTGATTCGGCCACTCTCACTCCGGTCTCAAGCTTCCTTTTCTTCTTTTCTCAGAGATCGATAGAGCTATCATTAACATCGTTTGAAGGAGATTTCAATTTGACGGAGTTGTTCTCGATCTGAGATTGCATGGTTATATTTCACAGAATCCGGCGCTGGAAAGCTCTTGAAGATTGACGAAGGTTGTTGCATCCGGGAGGTAAGTTGCATGTTGATCGTTGTTGCTTAACGAAGAACAACGAAGGCGGTGATAGGTGAATCTAGGTCTTGAAATTGCTGTAAGAAGATTCGTCTGGAGATTCGGAAGAACGCTCTTGAAGATCTTGTGAAGTTTCCTGGAAAAACTGATGGTGATAATTACGATGAACAACAGGTGGATGAAGGTTCAAAGAGTTGTTGATGTGAAGTTTGTAAATCGGAAAGAATGTATGAAGAGTGAGTGTAGTTTGAATGATTCTGGAAAAAAAACTACGAACATTGATGAACATGATGAACTGGATGAAGATCTAAAGAAAAGGAGGTGATTGGAGAAGAAGATGAACTTCTGGTAGTTTTTGTGTTTTCCGGTGGAGTTCACGGCGTCCGGAGGTCGTTAGGGTTGTCGCCGACGGGTTGTTGCGGAGGTTGCATGGCCGCCGGCCATGCAACCGGTGGAGGCTGGGAGCTAGACAAGTGGCACTAGTAGTGGAGAGGGTGGACGCATGCAGGACGCGTGGAGAGGGGCGTGGCAGAGAGAGAGAAGGTGTGAGAAAATGATGTGGCGAGATGTGAAGTGTGATATGTGGCTCTCTCTGGAATTTACACGTGGACGCTGACTTATTTATAGCACATGGATAATTCTGGATTTTTCTGGAAAATGGACAGAAATTGTCCACAAACTGGGCCTCCAAAAACACTACCGGGCCCAAACGGAAATAGCATGACAAAAACCCAAAAACTGCATAATAATGGATTAATGGAAAAAATGAAATAAACCTGGATTAATGGGTTAATTAACTGCATGAATTAAAACTAAAGACTAATTACTAATGATTAAACCTAATTAATCTAGCTAAATCTCAATTAACCTAAAAAAGAAATAACCTAAAAAACTCTATTAACCCTAATTAAATTCTAAGCTAACAAAACTCTAATAATTCCCTATTTTAAAATACTCTAATAATCCCCTAATACTCTAATAATTCCTATTAAATCCCTAATAAAACCTATATTTTCTATATCTAAAATATTATATCTTATAAAAGAAAATCTATTATTAACAAAAGAAAAATCTATATTCTTCTATTAAGAAAATGATTAAACTCTATAAAATGCTAAAAAATGATTTAAATCTATTTATTATCTATTATATTCTAAAAAAGATTAAAACTATTAAAAATATATTCTATATTATCCTAAAATGGTTAAAAATCTATTAAAACCCTAATAATGGCCAATAAAATCTAGAAAAATCACAATAATTCCCGAAGGAACAAAAATAGCACCGAACGACAAATAACACTGCGAGAGCGCAACAAAATAGCCGGTAAAAATAAACGGGCACCGAAATATCCCTAAAAACAACAGCGCGAGCTGCAAACACCGGGAAGAGCACGGCTTCCCGAAAAATACGATTCTACCTATCCGAACTGATTAAAAACACCTGAGACGCGAGAAGAGGGTTGTGATCCCGATAAAATGAAAACAAATGAAAAATGCACTGTATGCGATATGCAGATGCGAATGCGGTCATGCGTCGTAACATCGAGCCAAATACGGGACCCGGTTTGTCAAATTTTAGGGTGCAACAGGTAGAAAAAGAGAGAAGCATGTGAGAGTTTGAGACGGGCGAATCATGTTGCGATACGAAAGAAGCTTGAGCCGATTGAATCGTGGTGCGTGTGATGAGTTTTGAAATTTCTGTGTTTAGTATAGATTCAGAAGCAATTTGTATGAGTTTGTTTATGGATGGGTTTACCCGTATTTTAAGAGGAAAAACAGGCTTTTGGTTCTGATTAAATTGTAGTGGTTGGTGGATTTTTCTGCATAGTTATTTCATGGTTTGGCTGCTGGGCTCAATGGCCCGTGTAACTTTATTTTTGCACCCTCGTTTCCACAACACCGCCCCCATTTTATGATTCATATTCATGTACCTGGGGGGGCTTAGGCCCAGGCATTGTTTTTTCTCTTGTTCACACTAAGCCCACGCCCCCTGTTTACTCTTTCTGCATCCCGTTTGTTCTTCCTTTTTTAGATTAAGGTTAGTTTAATTTAGACTTTAATTAATTAGTATAAGCTTTAGAATTAACTTAGAATTTGATTAACTTAGGTATGGATTAGAAATTAGTTTTTAAATTTAGAATTTATCTTAGTGTAGAATAGTTTATTATTTAGATTAGTTTAGATTTAACCTTAATTAATTTAGGTTTATCTTTAGGTTTTCTTTTAGAAGTTAATTTGGGATTAGAGTTTAGACTTAGTCATTTTAACCAGATTAATCATAGTTTTAGAATTTAATAATTTTAGGATTAGAATTAGGTTTTAGTTTTCTTTAAATTTTAACTTAGAATTTATTTAGATGTAGTTAACATAGGATTAGACTTTTTAATCTTTTAATCAATCATCAAGAGCATTTGTGAATATTTTTCTGACACTTGTATATATTTCTTGAGTTTTAAACTTGACGTTGTCTGTGATTGCGTCGCTTCGTGTTTACTTGTTGTTTACCTCCTGTATTCGCATGATCCCTTAGGATTCCTAGCCCGACTTAATTTTTGATTAAGTTCGAGGTAGGAGAGACATTATGCTTTCAATCCAAGCATGACAATAATAGGTTAGTTTCCCTCCTAATCCTGACATTAGGGACACATTGCATGACAACAATTAGGGTTCAGTTTCCCCTAGGTCTTTGTATGCGTCTCTCTCTTCTCACCTTAAAATTTATTCAATGCACTTAATAAAAAATGATGAGCGTCATGCGCTACGAGCCTTAAGTACATAGGGAATGATGAGTGAGGGGTTTCTCCTCGCTCGTCTAGAGTGTTTAGCGTATGCCCTTTGAACGATATGTGACGCATTCGCCCCCGTGTCATAGTATTTAGTGCGACGTGAATCTCCAACTAATTCAATCCAATTCATTAAAATTCACAAACAAATTTCAAACCTTTTCATCCTTCGATATTATTTCAAACCTCATTTTCAGAAAAGAGTATGTTACTCTTCCGTTCTACCGCAAACAGGGATCGTCCCTAACTGCTGGAATGGAGATTTAACGTCACTCATAAAAAAACACTTAACTAACCAGTTGTCTAGATTACCCGAACTATGTTTGCTCTGATTTCTCATACTAGATGAGGATACGTAGGCAGAAGACAACAATGTCTTAGTGAGCAACCTCCCCCATCACCCGTAGTTTCCCGAACTACGTTGACTCTGACTTTCCCATTGCACGAGGGAATACGTAGGCATAGGGCGGTGATGTCCTATCGAATCAGTTCTTCCTCTTCACCCCCGCTTAGCAGTAGCTTTTAGATAACTCACCCATAGATTCGACAACAAGCATGGATTTCATTGAGTACAACGGACGTGAGGGGTGCTCATACCTTCCCCGTGCATAACCGACTCTCGAACCCAAGATTTGGTTGCGATGACCTTGTCTTTCCCGTTCTCTTAGGTTTTCTTCGATCATTTCCTTTCCCTCTCTTTGGGATAAATAATATTCAGTGGCAACTCTTCTGTTTGCTTTTGCCGGATCCCTTTTTTTGCAGTTGCGACACCTTTCACATCCATAAGAAAACTTTTTTTCTTTTCCTTTTACTTGAAACAACACCACATTTTTATCATCTGTTATTCTCTCTCTCATTCTCATTATATATACAAACTTGTTTCCTCATTTAGAATAACCACATACTACCTCCTCACCCATCACACTTGCAGCACAATCCCCACTTTCCAACATTCTTCAAAAAAACTTTTTTTTACTTATTTTAATAAAAGCCATGCACCACCCTCTGTCGCATCGCTGCGAAGAAGGGGATGACAAGGACAGAAGAGTCTCCACCGTTTGTTATTTATCCCAAAAGAGGGAAAGGAAACGATCAAAGAAAACCTACGGAAAAGGGAGAAGAAAGGTCATCGCAATCAAATCTTGGGTTCGGGAGTCGGTTACGCAAGGGGAAGGTATGAGCACCCCTCACGTCCGTCGTACTCGACGGGATCTATGCTTGTTGTCTATCTAAAAGGGTGTTAATCTATAAGGTTGGCTCATAGGGACAAAAGAAAAGAAAAGAGACTCAATAGAGCATCGTCACTCTATGCCTACGTATTCTCTCGTGCAATGGGAAAGTCAGAGTCAACGTAGTTCGGAAAACTACGGGTGAAAGTGGGGAAAGGTTTCTCGCCAAGACATCACCGTCTTGTGCCTATGTATCCTCGTCTGGTATGAGAAATCAGAGCAAACGTAGTTCAGGCTGACACGACCACAGGTTGGTTCAAGTGTTTTAACCGAGTAGGGTTAAACCTTAGTTCTAGAAGTTAGGTGTATTGTTGCTCGACCATTGGAGACTTAGGCGTTACCTGTTTGCGGTAGAACCAAGAGTTAACAACACTCTTTTTGAAAATGGCTTTCAATTAATCCTGAAGGATAAAAAAGATTTGATGTTTGTTTTTTAAGTCTTTTAAGAAGGAGAAGTGAATTGAATTTGGTTTTTAATTCATGTTGCACTAAAGACTATGACTTAGGAGCGAATGCGTCGCATATCGTCCAAAGGCCATACGCTAAACACTCTAGACAATTGAGAGGAGGCCCCCCAATCATCATTTCCCAAATGCTTAAGGATCTTAGCGTACAACACTCATTATCCATTATTAAGTGTCTTGAAGAAGTTTGAAGATGAGAAGATAAAGACGCACTAAAAGGGAGACTAAACTCAACCTAATGTTCTCATGCAAAGTGCACCTATGATTGGGATGAAAAGGGAAAGCTACCCTAATGTTATCATGCATGGGTTCAAACCTAAGGTCTATCATAATCAATCTTGAACAAGAAATATTAGAGGTCCTAAGGGAACATGGAAAAGAAGAAAGAAGAACAAAGAATAAGTGAAAGAAGACAGAAGATGTAAACATGCAATGCAAAATAAAGATGAAGAAAGAGGGAGGAACAAAGTGTGGGGCAGTAGCCACCACAAGCACATCTCAACCTCTTAAATGCAAACAAGAAGAAGAAGAAGGCATTATCAATGTGAGCATGGGAGATAAGGCTTGGGCAATCAGAAATGCAAAGAATAAACTCAACCATAAGCATCACAACGATCAAACAAAAAGCCAACAAAAAAAGTTCTCAAAATGGCCTCTCATCCAAGTCAAACTCAAAGTGAAAACAAGAGGCACAAAATCAACTTGGATGAGTCCCCAAGGTCCTAGGACATAAGTGAGAATAAGAGAAGAGGATAGGCAAATGCAAGAAAGAAGAAAACCAAAGCAAGTTGCAAGATAAGGCATGGTAAAGAACCTAGGTTCTAAACACTTTCAACATTCAACACTAAATGGAAAGCCGTAAACAAAAGCAACTTACAACATGAACCAAACAAGTGTATGGCCTAAAAATTGGCAACCAACCACTTCAACATGTTAGGAATGTGAGTCAAAAAGAGTTGGAAGAATATGGCAACCAGAGACCAAAACAACACAACCAAAGTTCTATCAAAGCATCACCAAAGAAATTGATTCACTAAGGGTGCTCCACTTTGAAGGAGGGTTGTCGAGGGTCAAACAAATGGACTTGAAAGTGAACCAAAAAGAAACCAAACCAGGGCTAAAAACATCCTCTAAGACCCCTCCACTCATCACTTAAGTGAGGAAAAAGTCTCACTCATTGGAGGTATCAATTCGTCAACAAAATCAAACAAGATCAAAGAAGAACAAATAAAAACCATTTAAAAACCCTTCCAATCATTTAATTCCAATTTAATTGAAAAATAAAAGGAAAATGAAATTAAAAATTATCAAAAATTAAATAACACATTAAAGTGTCAGAAAATATTGTTGGTGGAATTTTTAATTGATTGGAAGTATTTTTAAACAATTAAAATCAAAACAGAAATAAAATGAAAATAAAATAAAACAAAATAAGAGAAATGGTGCAGATAGCAACAATACACGTTCAAAATAATGGGCTGCATAAAGGAGGGTGTGTGAATAGCATTTGAGGCCCAAATCAACACAACTCAGCCAAAACATCAAAATGCATCGTATCATTAATTGACGTGGCAGGTCAATCTCCATGCATGCACATTCAAACAGATCTCAGCCACACATCTCAACCAATCAACAATTCAACCATGGACAACTCAGCTGACCTGAGTTTTGAACCAGACGCCGTAGCCCTAGCTCCGGTCGTCTTCTCCGACAAGGTGGCCGGAGTTCAGGTTCCCAAACTTCACCAAAACTTGCAAAATTTTATACCAAATTGAAGGTCTAGTCACGTACAATCCAAATCCAGGCTCCATTTGTTTTAAAAGTTCTTAGATAAAGAGAATCGAATGGAGAAAGTTTTGGATGCTTATTTGGAAACTTAAACAAACAAGACAATCAAGTTATCAGACATTGCCTACATGATGTAGGGCTTCAGATGCAACCACAATGATCCTAAAACAATGCCTAACATGAGAGAAATTTGGAAGAGAAGATTACCTAACGGAGACACTCCGTTGGTGCTTCAATTGAGTTATTCCTTGCTCCAAATTGTGCAGATCAATTCCAATTAACTTGAGGAAGTGAATGCTTGCTTCAATTTGGCTTGAATTGCACTAGATTTGAGTTCACGATTTTCAAATTTTCTCTTCAATTTCAAAACTGAATTTTGAGCTCCATCCACAAAAATTCCATTGTGAGCTCTCTATTTTGATTTTGAACTTTTATATGATGGATATGTGAGTGAATTGGAGGCCCATGAGGCTTAGTTTGGCTGATTTTTCAAAATGCCCAAAAATGGCAAGTGATTCATGCACACGTAAAAAGCTTGCCCACACACACCAAAACTCCCTCATTCTGCAGTTTGCAAGTTGAATTTTACATGCGGATTGGATTGGGCTCTTGACTTGATCCATTTAGCAAGTTTGGATATGAATCTTCTTCATGAAGCAACTTTGAATTTCACGCGTTTTGCACATCATGACCAAAGTTATTTTGTGCATTTTGTACATGAGCGTAATGTGAACCAAATTGAATCAAAAGGAAGCATGTAAATGACCTATAACCAATTCAATTTGAATCACCTTTAAAAAGTCCATTTTCACTTGAATTTCTTCACCAATGTCCACAACCATGCATAAATCATGCCAATATTGAGTTCCATGCTGAAATTGAAGCAATTTGGAGCAACTTTCGTGTTGGTTGAAGTTCCATTTAAAGTGCACAAATGTATGTAAATGACCCATAACCAAAATGACCTATAATTTATGTTTCCCAAAATACCTCTGCCTTGCAAGCTCCATAACTTGAGTTCTACAAATGATATGAAGGACATCTAGGACTTTTTGGAAAGCTAAGATCATGATGAATAACTTTCATCTTCATAAAATGTTGATAAGAAACATGATTCTAGGTCAAAAGTGCCTTGGAAGTGAGTTGACTTTTGTTGACAAGAAAAATATGTTCATCTGAGACCCATAACTTGATGGTATCATAACTTGTGTTACACAAACCCAATAGATGAGTTCTAGTACTAAAAAGGAAGCTTAGAGCATGCTCTACAAGTCTCATGTTTATAAGAAAATGAGATTCAACTTGTATCTTGAGATAAGTTGTCTTGAAGTTAGGCACTAAAGAAGGGGATTTTACACTGACATCCTTTAAAACTCTAATTTAGTAACTTCTCAAACTCTTGATTCTTCTTGATTTGAACTTGATATGAAATTCTAGATGTCTAAAAATGAGTTCCCATGACTCCAATGACTTAGAACCAAGTCTCAAACTCCTTCAAGCCCACAGTTGACTTTGCACTAAGCAGATGAAACCCTAGATGCACAAACTTTGACTGCAACCTCTTGAAAATAAAATGAACACTTAGATAAGCTCCACAATGACTTCAAAAGCACTCAAAAAACTTATCAACCACCTCTTGTCCATAATGATGGCCTTGTGAACCCCTGATGATCTTAAATTGACCTCCAAGATAGGGGTAAACAACACTTGTCAATCTTCTCCCTCAGAGAACTTTGACCTCTTCTAGATGATTGTGAGCCTTAGATAGCTTGAGTAAGCACTCTTGCTTGAGCTTGAAACCCTTGATAACCTTCTCTTGGATGGAACACTTCCTTTGATCCCCTGTAAAAGGCAATGATATGCAGATGTCCAACTTCTTTCTAATGGAATAGTCGAGACCCCCAACGGCCATCTCGACCAACTCGTGTTCAGGCACCTGTGCGAAACACCTGGTACTCTTCGATTGGCTCAGAAAACTTATGCTTTACACTAGCGAGTTCCTTTAGACTAATCTTAGTTTGGCCCATGTAGAACTGTTCATGGAATAGACACTCTTACTGGGTCCAGTTACACACCGTATTGGGGGGTAACATTGTGAACCAAGTAAAGGCATTTTTAGTGAGAGAACTTGGGAAATATTTTATTCTAAGACTCTTGTCATTTGCTATCTCTCCAGCCTCAATTAGATAATGGGCAACATGTTTGACAGTGGATTCCGTCGTATCGCCTGAGAACTTAGTAAACTTAGGTACTTTCGTTCTAGGAGGCAAAACCGCCTGAAGAATATAGTCTACTATTGGAGAGGTGTAGTTTGGCCGGGTGAACCCAGTGTTCAGACCATTTCAGGCCATAATTCTTTCGACCATGGCTACTAGATTATTATCGACATCCACATTATTGTGTCAAACCTGCTGGACAACATTGTCTGCGTCCTAGTTTCGATTCACTATAATTACTTCTGGATCTCTCTCCTCTGGAACGTGAACCTGGTCTCTCAATGGTTCGACCCTAGGTGGCTCGACTATGGGATGACCAATCTTTTCCTGGATCCCTACTGCTGGTTGGTGTCCTAAGTCTTGTCGTAGAACATTTGCCACTGGGGTCTGATTCCTGGCCAGGGGAGGTACCCCTATGAATTCAACCAATCACGTCAATTGTACTGCTAACTGCTCATTAGTGTGGGTCGTATTTTGGATTAATGGTTGAAAGATTTCACCCATGGTTTGGGACAGAGTCTGAACCATTTGCAAATTACTTTCATCCATTTGTTATCTTAAACACGCAACAGAGGTATTAGTCAAGTTAGGGCCTTGTGTCGAATACCCTAGGCTCGAACCTTGGGGATTTCGACCAATGTTCAAGCCAGACCCTGATCCTTGTAATGGCGAAGCCATTGCATTATCGGAGAATATAGGGGGCGCATTTTGGAGCCCTTGCATTATAGTTGTGGGCATCCTATATGGGGGGTTTCTCGGTGACTGTAAAAACCCGGGAGGAGCAAACTGCCTAGACGTCGAACTTCCTCCCAACGACATTTGAGGATTTGACACCTGAGGTCCAATGTATTCTAATACTGGTTGACTGTAAGGTCTTATTATGGTTGACCCAGTCCCAAGTACTGAAGGTGTTGGCTTTGGCCTCACCAAATGTGTTGTTTGTTCTCCTATTGACGGTATCGAAGGCGGGATTACGTCGTTCCCTGTTCTTTCGCTAGAACCGTCTCCTTGAGGGTTAGGATTATTTTGCTGATTTGCATCTGTCGCCATATTCCTAATGTTTCGTCTTGTTAGCCTCTCTTCGTTAACAGTGGTAATTCTACCACTTCTCAGTAACATAAAATGCACTTCTCACGAAAGGACCAATAAGACTATATTTTCTACAAATTTTAATTATATGAAGGAATTTGTTTTTTAGCACTGTCCCACTGGGCGTGCCATTTTGTTTCCCTTGAAAAGCGGAAAACAACCGCTGATCTTTCAAATCTAACTTTGGTGACTCACAGGATCGATCAGATTGATCCTAGGACATGTGCTAAAAAGGGTTTTTTTTCTTCGGAAATCTATCTAAGTTTCACCCTTAGGCAATATTGGAGTGAAAGTTTCTACAAAGCATCTATTCGACTATAAAAGAAGAGAAGATAAAGTTTTCAGCGATAAAAGATAAAGGATTTAGAAAAAGGTGTTGAGAATGAAGGCGAAGTAAAATGCATAGAAAAGGGAGGAGATTGCAAGAAAGATAAAGAAAGCTTTGTAAAGTCAGAGCAAATAAAATAAATTTCATTAGAAAGTAAGGGATGGTGTGTTTACATCACGTACATTCTCTTCGATACTCGCTTTCTCTGCACTCGGATACTTGGAGTAATTTTAAGAGTGACTTGTACAACAGTAAATTACAACACACCTGATTCTATGTCTAAGACTTCCTATTTATAATAGTAGAAAATAACTACCAATAACTTCCTCTATCATCATCTTCTGCCACTTGTCACCATGCATGAGTCTGTCGCCCATATGACGCCACATGTCCTCCTAGTCGTCCAGCGAATGAAAACACTCCCTCCAATTTATTTAAATTTTAAATCTTTAGGATAACTACCCAGCATGGTCACGGTCGAAGCTTCCATGATTTTCCTTAAGTCTTGTAACTGCTTCGACTTTTCTTCCTCATGTGTCCTACACTCTTCGACCAGCTCTCACCTCCGGCAAGATTCTAATACTTTCTTTAAAATATTTTAACTTGCAGAGGGGTGTCAAATTTAGGAGCTAACAAATTGCCCCCCAAAAAATGTCTTTTCGACCCCTTAGTAGAAAAGTTCATTTTTTTGACAGCATCCAATTCGACGCCGCTTACTTCAACTTACACGTGTCAACCAATGTACTCTGGCCAACTAGTGTCTGAGAAGATGAAAGGGGAGGAAAGAGAAGAAAGAAGAGAACATAAAGATCAAGCAAGAAACTGCTCTGTTACCTTGGAGCACGTTCCTGACGTCATGGTCATCATGGCGGATTTCTCAGGAATCACCAAAATCGCAGACCATCATAATTCTTTTAGAGCCTAGGGGTATAGGTTATAAATGCCAACCCTGTTTCTCCACCTTCAGGAACACACGTGGCCCACTAACTCTAGACACTTATGATACAAAACTCTTGCTTTTGAATACTCCATATAAATAATCTCCTTTAGGAAATTTATTTTAACATTTCTAATTTCCAGAAAACTCTTGCGCTCTTTCAAATATCCTCCTTCTCCTAAGAACCCCTCTAGCTTCAACAATGGCTGAACACCAGAAGAAAACGATACAACCCAAAGGACCATCTTCTTCGTCAGTTCTCCCTCTTTTCGCCACCTTGAGCGGTCCTAAAGTAGTGAAGAATCAACAGTTTATTCGTGAACCCCTGTTGGAGGAAAAGCGCCACATCTATGAATCACAGGTAATCATCCCTGTTAGTGTTGCAGGTAAACCCTTAGCAATGTCTGGCCCATTACCCCCTTTAGGTCTTGATTATTCCAGTATCTGCGACTTCTTTCCCTCTTACAGACTAACCAAACCCTTAGGGCAAAAGGATCCTAGCAGGGTTCCTACGGATGGTCCTGATAGTCTAGCTTCCTTCGACGTAGACCTTAGGTATCTCCACGACGGAGCCAGGTTGTTTAGAGCCACTCCTTATTTCAAGGATACCGAACTTTACCTCAATTGGATAGAGAAAATGGAAAAAGTGAAAGCCCAGGACTGGAAAGAAACTGGAATTTATGACCTTATAATGATGTCGAAAGTCGGCCCTAATTATTGTCCCCTTATGTTGACTTCCTCTTTGTATTTTTGGGATAGCACGCATCACACTTTCCACCTCATGTGTGGGATGATGACGCCCACATTGTTTGATATAGCCGCGATCATAGGACTAAAACCCCATGGACTAGTTTATGACCCTGAAGTCGATAGTCATGATACCATAGGATTCGCAACTACAAAGCACACCTATACGGCCTTCGTCTAACATTATCACAATAAAGATACTACCTCTTTCGGAGATGAGGAACATATATCCTTCTTGGCCATGTGGCTGTCCCGCTCGTATTCTGTACAAAATCTTTGCAGGTGGCACGTAAATATCTTGTTTTGACAAACCAACTACACCTGAAACGAGGCATCTGCTTGAGCGAGATGATTCTGGCCAGTCTTTATGAAGCTCTGGGCAAAGGTGCTAGTAAACTGAAGGACCCAAAGAGTCATGGCAACCTGCTGATGTCGGGTTCATTCTGGTTGCTTGAGTTGTGGCTCAACGCTACTTTCGAAAGTAGCCTTCCCAACAAAGGAGAAGTCGACGAGGGATCAACTTCTGTTTCTGAGAGACAGGTCGAATGGCCCCGCTTGGTTCAACTCACTCCAAGCTAAGAAGGCCATACACTTTGAGCCAATCTATCCAACTTCATCCATATGTTCGCCAAACGACACGAATTCACCTCAAGGATGGCTCCGTTTGCAAAAAAGGATGTACGATTCTGAATGGTTCACCAGACCCTTCCCTTCTCCGCTGAAGAAACACGAAGATGAATCGAAGCTGATCTGGGATCGATTCCTCACGCCTCGAATGTTAGTTCATAAACTTAACCTCGTCAGGGGACAAGCCACCTTGGTAGCCTACCAGCCAAACTTAGTATCACGGCAGTTTGGGTTAATACAAACTTTACCCAAATGTTTGTATGATGAGAAGTCGCACGTTATACTCCCTCTCACCGTTGTTAATTCCCTAGACTGCTCGACACAACTGGCGCGTCATGCCCACAAATCTCTTCTCACACCTGTTTATTTTGAACCCTCCTACTTCTGCTCCCCAGATTTCTACAACTGGTGGTCCAGATATTATGCCTCATAATTTCTTGATGTTTCGAGCTTTACTCGCTTGATTGACCAAGCTTTCGTTGATGTGCAGGAGAAAATCAAGAAAGGTACGTCTACCCATATCAAATAGATTCAAGCCTTCTAAAAGTACTTCAAAACCACCTATCGACCAGATGATGTTAGTCGGGCCATCCGTGAGGCTGCTGTCACTTTAAGGGAAAAAATTTCTAAGAAGATGGAAAATTTAAAGATTCCCTCGTCTGTTCCTCGTGAGAAACGGTATGAGGTTGCCTTTAAACTATTTCCTCTGAAAACCCCTTGATTACCAACTACTAGTTTTGGTGTGGCTCTTGCCCCTCCATTTCCAGATTGGTTTATCTGTGGGGATGCTATAAAAATCCTTCGACAGCATTCAAAACCCAAAGCGCAACGGGTGGTTCCAACTAAACATACGCTCGATACTTTTAAAGGGCACCTTCATGTTAGTATTGAAGATGTTCGCATCAAATCCGACATTCTTAAAGGTCATCCCCGTTCGATTTGGACTCTTTTATCTGAGCTTTATTGTTACTGACTGGTAGTGGCATGGTTTATTTTGCAGCTGCTCCTAAAAGAACTGCTCCAACACCAAAGATCGAAGGCAAGGTCGAAGACCAAAAGGTAATCTTCTGCAAGCCTCTGTTTGCTTGTTTTCCTTAATTGTTCCTAACATCTTTCGTTGTTTCAGGTCTGCTGGAAACCACCTACTCCATAAAAGAGACTCAAAAGGGCTTCTGCCCAGATCATCATTGATTCAGACGATGAGGATGGATCTCCTTATGAGAATGCCCAAATAAAGAGAAGGCGAAAAGTTACCCACGACCTAGATACCCCAAATGTTCCACCTGCTCCCTCGATAGTCACCATTTCCAAACTGAACACTCCCATTCAAGATCTCGCGAAGGCTCCCACAGAGGATGCCTTAATTCCACCTACTGTTCCTATCGAAAGCGACAACTCAAGCCCTACTAATGGGAACGTTAAGGTATAACACGCACTTAACTGTTTTCTTCTGGAACCTAATTTTCTTTCGTCTTGCTCTTCCATATGTCTATTTCTTTGTCTAGGCTGATGCTGGAGGTTGGGAAACTGCTCCACCTAAGTCTCCTTTGCCAATTTTTCCTTTGAATAATCAAGGTGAGCTCACTTACCATCCTACTTCTGATTTGGGTCCTGGTATGAGTTCTCTTGGCGATATTAATAAACTTGAGTTTGCCATAGTTCCTCCCTCACCAACAAAGACCACGACCCAACAATCTCAAACCGATGGATTTGACCATGAAGAATATAAGGTTTCATCCAATCCTGATGTAGCCGACGGTGCAGAAACTCTTATGGAAGAGGATACAAATTTGGCTGACACAAACAACTCTTCTTTAGATCAAACAATGGCCACTGATGAAATAGTCGCAGGGGAAGATGATGTCGTCGAAGACAAGACCATGCATCAATCAGAATTATATGAGTCTAGCGATGGGGGGCCCGAAGATAAAATGGAAGAAGATGCCCCAGAGGGAGATAAGAGAAAGGGAAAGAAAGCTGAAGAACATCCTGTCGATGGACCTACCCCTATTGAGATGGCTAAGACTACTGCTGCTCTCAAGGAAGTTGAAGTGGTGCCCCTCAAGGGTGAGGCCAATCTTACCACGGCAGAACTTAATGCATTGAAGGTTTCTAACCCTCGACAGTACATCGAACTCCTCTTGAGTAAGCAAAATAGTTCCTCTGGTAAGACCCCCAGCACTTCGACCTCTGAAGGCCAAGTCTAGAGTCACCCAACTGATAGCATTCTCGAGAAGATCAAGGGAAATATCTTCAAAGGGGATCTTTTCTCTCTTTTGCAAATAGGCTCAGTCAACCACCTCTCCTTGAAGGCTCTGCTACAGCAAGTGGATCTCAAATTGATTTCCCCTGAGGCCGCGAGTATCATTCAAGAAGTTGGTATCTTGATTAATCAAGTCCATAAAGACTTTTGACTATTTCCTCAGATTGAGAATGATCTTTCGACGAAATCAGGTAGTGAAGCCGCTGTTTGGACCGTTGTTGCTGAATCTGAAGAAAAAATTGCAGGATTGGAGGAGATAAAAGAGAAGAATCAACAGGAGATCGCTACCAATGAGGCGAACATTGCTTGTTGGGAGCGCAAAATCAGAAAACTTCGCAATAAAATAGCAAAAGCCAAGAAGAAGAATGCTGAATTGGCTTCTTTTAATGATTCTTCCTTAGCAACTGAACTTGATCATGCTGTTAATTTTGCTAAGGAAGCCCGTCGTTTGGAAGCAGAAATCGCTCAGTTAAGAATAGACAAGGCCCTATGTCAGAAACGCCTCGAGCTTCAAAAGTCAAACTATCTCAGAATGAGGGCCAATCTCCCTTTTTAATTTATTAAGCTTTTGTAATAGCGCATCTTTTGCTGGCCTCTGTAAGCCATGTTTCAATTTCATGTTGTAAGACACTGGGCCATTTTGGCGTAATTTATTAACACCATTTATGGCTTTGTTCTATATTTAGTTGTTACTTTGTTGATATTTTAACCTCTTGTAGCGCAGGCTTATATTTTTTCAAATATTTTCCATTCACCTTTAATATTCTCCTATCCTCGTTTAGCTCTTCTACTTTGTATGCCCCATTGAAGAAGACCTTTGAAACTTGGAATGGGCCTTCCCATTTTGGGGACCATTTGCCTAGGGTTCTGACCTTTCGATCTATAGGCAGGAATACCCTCCAAACCAAATCTCCCACCAAAAAGGCCTTCACTTTAACCTTCTTGTTATATGACTTCTCCACTCTTTTCTTTTGCCTTCTCAACAGTTCCAAAGCTTTAAGTCTTTCTTCGTCCAGATCCACTAACTCGTCGAGCATCATATCCCAATAGATTTCTCGAGGGATTTCGTGATGTCTCTGAATTATAACTGACTGTATATAGATTTCGACCGGCAGTACTGCATCATGGCCAAAAGTCAAACGATACGGGGTGGTATTGGTTGCTTCCTTGGGGGACGTTCGACATACCCATAGGACTTGGTCCAACGTTTTATGCCAGTTTTTTGGCTTGCTCCCAATCTGCTTCTTTATCAAGCCAATTATCACCTTATTTATTGCTTCGACCCGACCATTGGCCTGGGCGTAATAAGGCGTTGAAGTGAGGAGTTTAAATCCCATTTCTTTGGCGAACTCCTGCATTTTCCTACCCGTGAACACTGACCCTTGATCCGTCGTTATTGTTTCTGGAAGCCTAAATCTATAAACAACATACTTCTGAATGAACTCGATGACATCCACTTGATCTACTTTTAGTAGAGGTATCGCTTTGATCCACTTGGTGAAGTAGTCTATCCCTACTAGGATATACTTTTAGTTTTTGGAAGACGCAGCTCGAATCTCTCCTATTAAGTCCAAAGCCCATCCTATGAATGGCCATGGCTTGACTATGGAGTGTAACTCGCTTGCTGGGATGTGTTGTATGCCAGCATGGACTTGGCACTCTTGGCAACCCTTGGCGAACTCAATGCAATCCTTCAGCATCGTAGGCCAATACATCCCTTGGAAAAATAGTAGCCATTTCATCTTATGACCTACCTGGTGTGCTCCACATGTCCCATTATGGATTGATGACAACGCCAGGTACGCCTCCAATTCACTCAGACATTTAAGTGAAACCCCCTCAGAGGTTTTCTTGAATAACTCATTTCCTAGAAGAATGTAACTTAGTGCTTGATACTTCACTTTTTGTTCTGTATTTGCTGAAGGGCTCTGAAGGTATTCGACTAATGGTTTCCTCCAATCTTTGTCTGTCAAACCTTCGACTGTAAAAATCTCGAAAGTTTCTTCATCAGCGTAGCCAAACTTTGTCACTTCAAGGTCTGACGGACGTAGACCTACAGACACAACCCTACCCCTAGCCTCGATTACTTCTTGCAAGTTTTCCTTCGAGACCCTACATCCTGATGCAATTTGTGCCAAATCATTAGCCACCTGATTTTGTAGTCGAGGTATATGTCGAATGGTACACACTTCAAATTTTTTGAGTAGCCTATTGGCTATTACAAAGTACATGATGAGATTTTCTTTGACACATTTGTACTACTTTGTTAACTGTTTTACCACCAATTCTAAATCTCCCATTATTTCGACTCGGGTTGCCCCTAATTCTAACAAAATTTCAAGTCCAGCTATTAAAGCTTCATACTCAGCCTCATTATTGGAGCATAGTCCCTCGACCTTATACTTGAATTTTGTTGGAATTTTGTCGGGTGAAATAATCAACAGACCTATGCATGTCCCGTTCTTATGGCTAGAATCGTCGAAGTATAACTTCCAAGGTTCTAGTTCGACAATGTTTAGGGTGTTTTCATTTACAGAGTGATCGACAATGAAGTCTGCCATTATTTTCCCTTTAACCGCTTTTAGCGGTCTATAAGTCAACGAATACTCAGTTAATGCTAATGCCCATTTACCAATTCGACTGTGCAAAATAGGCTTGGGTACCATATGTTTAATAACATCAAAATGCGAAGAGACATACACATCAAATGGTGTTACATATTACTTTAACTTCATACATGAAAAATACAAACATAGGCATAGTTTTTCTATCTCACTATATCTCGTTTCTGCATCGTTCAAAACCCTGCTAAGGTAGTAAATGGCTCTTTCAACGCCATTCTCATCCTCTTGAGCAAGCATGCTCCCTAGAGTTTTGTCTGAGGCTGCTATGTATAATCTCATGCTCATGCTTCGGCAAGGTGGCGAAAGGACTGGGGGACGGGTCAAGTAGTCTTTGATTTTTTCGAAAGCCTACTGCTGATCTCTCCCCCATTCAAACCTCTCTTTTGTGGCTCGAAGCAATGGTGAGAAGGCTTGTGTATTGCCACTTAAGTTTGATATAAATATCCTCAGGAAATTTATTTTTCCCAACAAGGATTGCAGTTCCTTCTTGTTCGAAGGCGCTTTTGCCTCCATGATGGCCTTTATCTTGTTCTGGTTGATTTTGATCCCCTTCTTGTGGACCACAAAACCTAGGAAATCTCCCGCTTGCACACAAAATGTGCACTTCAAGGGGTTCATCTTGAGGCCAAACTTCCTCATCCTTATGAAGGATTGACGCAGATGATCTACATGTTCTTTCCCTGACACGGATTTTACCACAATGTCATCAATATATATCTGCATGAAAGACTCAATGTAATCATGAAAAATTGAATTCATCGCTCGCTGATATGTTGCCCCAACGTTCTTCAGGCCAAAAGGCATCACTACCCATTCGTAAGTGCCTAAGGCCCCTGCACAACGAAACACTGTTTTGGGAACATCATCTTTGGCGATGAAAATCTGATTGTAACCAGAGTAACCATCCAACATGCTAAGGTACTCATGGCCAGCGGCTGAATCGACTAGTATTTCTGTCACTGGCATTGAATACTCGTCTTTAGGGGTTGCTGAATTTAAATCTAAAGTCTATGCATACTCTTAGAGACCCATTTTTCTTAATGACTGGTACAATATTGGCTAGCCATTCAACATACCTAGTTGTACGGATGAAATTACAACGAAGGAGTCTTTCGATTTCTTCCTTTATTTTTGAGAGGATTTTAGGAGCGAAACGCCTTGGGTTTTTCTTGATTGGCTTCTTTCCAGGTTTGATTGGCAATCTATGTTCAACCAAATCTCTCTTCAAACCGGGCATCTCATCATAATCCCAGGAGAAGCAGTCCTTCTATTCTTGCAGTAACTGGATAATTTCGACCCTGAGTTGAGAGTCGAGGTTGGCACTAATGTATGTCGGCCTCTTGACTATTCCTTCTCCCATATCCACTTACTCTAATGGGTCCTGTGCAAGCATCTTAGCATCGTTCTCCAGGGGATCCTTCTCGAAACCGAGAGGTTCCTCGTCATAAATAGCGTCAAGCCTTTGATCTTCATACTGAATCTTCTCAGGAGGGTCAGGGTCGAAACCTTCACCAAGGCTTATTCAACCAGATTCTTCATTGGCTTTTTCAACCATTTTGTTGTTGGCAGCCTCCAGGGCTGCTTGTAGTTTAGTTTCGGCCATGTAAGCTGAAATTCTTTAAAGCGCTATGGCTTCAATCATCATTACTGAATTCGCTTCCCCATCCAGTGGGGTCTATTGGAAGTGTGCCAAGGTATGGGAGCCTCCCACCTAGTACTTCCTTATCCCAGGGGAAACCATCGACGGGATGTAGATAAAGTGAGCAGTACACTTCATCATTTGGTACAAACTCGAAATCTGCAGGCACACAGGGACCTATGTTGGCCAAGTGTTTGTCAAATTGCCTTCATTCAACGTGGTTTATGGGAGCCTTAAAATATCCTTGGTCAGCTTCGATATTTTCCATGATGCCATCTGGTCTCCATATGACAATCCTTTGATGCATTGAAGATGGCACCGCCCCAATGCCATGGATCCACTCCCGCCCAAGTAACAAATTGTAGTTGGCTATTGTTTCTACCATCATGAAGACGGTTGGGCGAGTGATGGTTCCGACTGTGACGTCTACCTGTATGACTCCCATGGTCGAACCTACTTTGACTTTGTAGTTTGACAAGACCATGTTGTGTGGTTTTGTATTAGTTTCATCTTTGCCAATTTTATTCAACAAGAACTATGGCATTAGGTTCACGGTTGCGCCACAATCCACCAGAATTTTATTAATTGGGACCTTTTCCACCTTTGTTGTGATGTAAAGAGGCTTCAAATGGTTTTTCATTGCCTCTGTGGGCCGTTTGAAGAATGCATTTTGTTCTTCAACACAGCCGTTATTCATAACATATTAGCACACAGGCTTGTGCGTCGCCATTTCCCAATCTATGTAAGTGTCCTGATTTTCGACTACGGATATTTTGTCGAACTCCTTTGGTATTACTGACACTATGTTAACCAATAATTTCAATGAATCGTCAGAGTCGGAATCGAAATCATCAATCATTTCATCGCCGACCCATGACTGGTTTCCTCTGTTCTTCAACCTGGGCAGGAAATAATCTGCGTCTCACAGGTGCTTTTTCAAATGTCTTCGACTGTCCTTCTTTATTCCCGACAGGGGCATTAGTACTTGATTCCGCCTGGTCCTTTAGTGAGCTTTCCTTGAGTGCTTTCCTCTTGCACTGCTCCCGTCTCCACTATGATCAAGACATAGAATTCTTTCCCTTGTAATTCTCAGATACGTAGGCAGTTCTTGAGGATTGGAACTCCTTTCGATAACTAACTGAAGATCCTCGCTTTACCTCAAAGTTCTTCCACTTCTGATGTCCTTGCTCTCTATCTTCGTTAGGCTTTATCCACTTACCATTAGCAGCTTCAGCGATGGGTTTGAAACTAATGGGCTTAGTTGTTGGAGGCCTAATACGAGGCTCAGATCTCCTTTTGGGATTACATCGAGTGTCGAATCTGGGCATATCCCTTCTTTTCTTAAGCCTCTGTGATCCTTCTAGTTTCTGGGCAGCTTTTCTATCGAAAATGGCACTGCATCAAGGGCATAACATCACACTGGATCCTTTCCCTTGGCAACGGTGGAGAAAATCGACAATTGATTCTTCTTGCTTTGGGTAAGCCTCTCTGGTGAGTTCCTCTTGGTAGTTTGATTCGCTATCCCCTATAGTTTCATGCTGCATGGTTTCTACAATATTTATTGTGATCCTTTCGACCAGATTTATTTTCCTCAAACCTAACTCCAAACCTTCAGTGGCCTAGTCTATCTCGATAAAGTGTTCAGCGGTTTCCTTAGTCACTATTGCCCAACCTGGATTGTCCTTGCCATTTGAACTTAGTTCATCATCAACCTGGCCTACATCGTCAGTGGCCATCCCTACGCAGTCCTCTTGTCCGAAACCCATGATAACTTTTTCCATTACATCCCCATCCATGAGGTTATCAGTAACCTCTACCATGTCGATCGAGAAATTATTGACGTCAATAGCTTCGACAATGTTGGCTTCCAATGGTTCTGTATAATGGGCGTCTACCATCTGCAAGGGATCCGTGTCGACCTTCATCTGGCTATTGGCCTTCTCCCCAAATTTCATACATCCCTCTTGAATTGCATTCTGAACGAGATCCCTAAAAAGAAAACATAGAGACGTTTTATGACCCCAAAAATTATGGTATTTACAAAACCCTTTTTTCTTCCTTTGTTCTGCAGACGACATTTTAGCACCAGGTGGCACTATCTTTTGGCCATCTTTTACTAACAAATTGAATATTTCATCACATTTAGTGATATCAAAAGTATATGTTTTCTTTGGGAACCTATCATTCTTTTCAGATTCGACAAAATTCTTCCCTTGTGGGGAAGCCAGCACTTTACAAGAATAAGGTGGGCCTTGTTTTAGTTCAGCAAGATCCACTTCGCTGTCGTCGAAGTGTAAGGGATCATCACATACCCCTTCAACATTTTCATTGAATTCCACAAAGGCTACCTTCTTGTTTTTATTGAACTTAGCCTTTTCGTCTTTAAGTCGTTCTAGTTGTCGAACTCGATCGGCCAGTTGAGCCATGTCCCTTAGATACTAGGTGTCCAACTTCTTTCTAATGGAATAGTCAAGACCCCCAGCAGCCATCTCGACCAACTCGTGTTCAAGCACCTGTGTGAAACACCTGGCCTTAAGTAATCAAAACCTATTAAGGTACTCTTCGATTGGCTCAGAAAACTTACACTTTACGCTAGCGAGTTCCTTTAGACTAATCTTGGTTTGGCCCATGTAAAACTGTTCATGGAATAGACGCTCTTACTGGGTCCAGTTACACACCGTATTGGGGGGTAACTTTGTGAACCAAGTTGTCGCTACCGCGAAAATAAGGTGCCGGCAAAACAGAAGAGTCGCCACCTTTCGTTATTTATCCCTCAGAACAGGAAAGGAAACGATCGGAAAAACCTGACGAAAAGGTATAAGACAAGGTCATCGCAACCATTGTCTGGGTTCGGGAGTCGGTTACGCAAGGGGAAGGTATTAGCACCCCTCACGTCCATCGTACTCGATGGGATCCAAGCTTGTTTGTTTGTCTGACAGGTGCAAAACAATCTATCTACGGCTGCTAAATCTAAACAGAAAGAAACTGACTCGATAGAGCGTCACACTCTATGCCTATGTATTCTCATCAGAGAATGAGAAATCAGAGTCTACGTAGTTCGGGAAACTACGGGGGAATGTTTGCTCGCCAAGACGTCGCATCTTGTGCCTACGTATTCTCATCAGAGAAAATCAGAGCATGACGTAGTTCAGGCTAACTACGGCTAGACAAGGGTGTTCCCGGTCACACGGGGGTGAGAGAAAGGATTGATGATACTAGCGTACGCATTCTAGCAGTTAGGTGTATGCTGCTCGACCATTAGAGACTTAGGCGTTACCTGTTTGCGGTAGAACGGACGTAGTATGTCGGGTTTAAAGGTATGGGAACCTACGGGAATTAGAACTACGGTATGGTCTCGAATGCACAAGGGCAAGAGAAAGGGATAACATCAGTCGTTAGCGGGAAAGTCTCAATCGCACGGCAGCGAGAGAACAAAAAGGTTAGTTGTTAGTGTGCTCGCTAGGATGTCGCATCCTATGCCTACATATTCTCTTCAGAGAAAATCAGAGCAGCTGTAGTTCGACCTACTACAGCTAAACGGGGAAACGAGAAAAAGGGAAAAGGGAGCTCGCTAGGATATCGCATCCTATGCCTACGTACTCTCGTCTGGTACGAGAGATCAGAGAAAACGTAGTTCGACGGGAAAACGAGTCTCGATCGCACGGCAGCGAGAAAAGGGGTCTCGATCGCCTGAACGCGAGAGAACGGGGTTTCGATCGCACGGGTGCGAGAACAAAGAGGAAGCAGGCTTACGCCTAAACGGGAAGGAACTCGGGACACACACGCAAGAACCTAAGACGTAGGATCGAATGCGTCGCATGTCACCCAAAGGGTACCATACTAGACATCCTAGACGATTGAGAAGAAACTCCTCAATTGTCATTTCCTACGTATCTAACGATACAGCTCACAACACTCGACGGTTGCCTGGAAACTTGAATAAGACGATGATGATGTTGAACGAAGCAGCTCCTGGGCTCCTGACGTGCGCGCAAGCTCCATTTCAATCTTCTCCTCTCTGGATCTTTGATGATGACGCTTGAATCAAGTACAATGTAACGCTTAAACCGTCATGGTTTGACGCTTGAACTGTTGATGAAGATGACGCTTCGTTGGTGTGGAAGATTGATGAAGTTTCTGGATTTTTTGGACGGATGAAGGTTAAGAGATGACGTTGTGTAGATCTCTGAAGTTCTTGGCAAATATGACGCGAGATCTGGAAACGGACGCGTGATTTGGAGAAAATGAAGGTCGATGTTGGAGAGTTGTTGATAGAGATCGTGATGAAGGTTCTGAAGAATGAGGATCTGGGAAGACATCTTGACGATCGGAGGAATTAGGTGAAGAACCGATGATGTTCTTGAATGGTGATGAACGGGGATCTGAAAAATCTTGATGAAGATTCGAACGATTCTGGAAAATTCGCCATGAACGTGATGAGTTTCTGGTTGAATTCCTAGAAAACGATGAAGATCTTGAGGCACCTTCACGAGATCTGGAAACGCTTGCAGATTTGGATGAAGGTGGTTATGAACACGGCGGTTGGATGAACAGTGGAGATTTCCGGTGAGTAGTTGGATGAGGAGACGGTGAAGATTGACGAGAAATCTGGAAAAAGGATGGGAGTTCGTATGAATTTTCCGGTGTGGTTTGAAGTTTCCGACGAGGTTTTCGCAGTTACCGGTGACGGTTGGATGAACATGACGGATGAAGAAGATGAACATTCATCAGTGACTTGCAGGTTTCTGGCGAAAAACGGTTACCGGTGACGGTTGGATGGCTCTGGCGGCGGTTGCATGGCCGGCCGGTGAAGGGGACGGTGAGACAGATGAGAGACACGTGGGGCTCTGCATGGAAGGGGAGAGAGAGATAGTGGGACGCGTGGCATGCGAGTGGGGACATGCAGAGTGAGTTGGCGTGGAGAGAGAATGCACGCGTGGGACTTTATACACCTGACATGTGTCACGAGTTGGACTGGGCCCCCACAAATCAGACACCTGGCCCACGAATTGATTGAATTAACAGCTAATTAACACATGATTAAACCCTAATTAAATCCAATTAAAATGAACTAAACGAAAATTAAAACTGCAATTAAAGCCTAAATGAAAATTAAGACGGTTCAAACCTAATTAAAGCTAATAAATCCAATTAAAATGAACTAAAACCCTAATTAACATCTAATAAAAAAATGATTAAAATCTAATTAATGTCTATTTAATCCTAAAAGAATCCAATAACTTCTAAAATCTATTAAATCTAAAAGAGATTAAACCTATTAAACTCTATTAATTTCTAAACAAATAAAAAATAGAAAAAAATCTATTAATCCTAGTAAAAGAATTATCCTATTAAAAATCATTTTTAAAAAATCTACTTAGTATCTAGAACCAATTATCTTATTAAAACCATTATCTAAAAATGAATTACTCTAAAAAAAAGGAAAATTGCTATTAAAACTCTATTAAATTCTATAATCGAAAATAAACCCCTAAAATTCTAGAAATTAAGAGAAAAATCTAAAAAAAATACGAGGAAGCTGATTAAATTGATTAGAAAAAAGATGCACGAATACAACGAAATAAGCGGTAAAAACCGGACACCGAGATGTCCTCAAAAATAACAGCAAGAGCTGAAAACACCGGGACGAGCACCAATTCTCAAAATAACTCCTCGTATTGGCCTGAAATGCCTGAAGCGTGGTCAGAGGGCTGTAATTCCGATAAAGTCAATCTGACTGGGAAAAATGCAATGTACGCAGTATGCAAATGCAAAATGAAATGAGTCGAAACATGAGCCAAATTGCCATAAGTAGTTGGTCAAATTTTGGGGTGCAACAGCCGCCCCTATTCAAACGGCTTGGACCTGAAGGGTTGAAGAGCGAACAACTTTCAAGCATTCAAAGGTAGAAGACGGTTGAGTACCAAAGAACCCGGAAATTTGCCAACTGCACAAGTACACGGTACTCTGATGGGAACAAATCTTCGGAAACTGAAATGATAGTTGCACGGCAACTAGCTGGAGAAATACTGATCTGAACCTCCGCCAGGATGATTCTATGATTTATCTGTTATCATTGCGTCCTCAAATCATCGAGGGATCACCGGTCGCATGGTAACTGGTGATTTGTCGACCACGCACAGGTAAACGATACTCTGATTGTTAGGAACATCTTCAAAACTGAGCATGTCAGTTGCACGGCAACTCTGCTGGGGAATTGGTCACACGGTAACCGGTGGAAAGTCTGATTTTAAGTCTCCGTCAGGATGATCATCTGATTTTGCTGTAGATATTCGTCCTCAATTCATCAAGGGGTCACTGGTCACTCGTTAACCGGTAATGGATGGTCGATCATGCCGGTAGGCATTCTGCGTCACAGCAGAAGAATTCCTCGGGACTCATCAGGTCATTAGGAACTTTTTTAACAATCAAGTTAACTATGCCGTCGGGCATTCATAGAAACTTTCGGGCGTCGGCCGAACTTCATCCGTAGGTCGGGAATAGAATTCTTATTCAATCATGAATCAAATAAGGATATACAATCTTTTACCGTCAGGCACTCCGCGTCAGCTGAGAGAACTACTTCGTCAATACCTTGGACTTCAATCATCAAGTCTTCAAGGAAATTTCAACTTTTCTGTTTAAAACCTGCTGGGGATGACACACCTCCGCTGGGGATTCTGGAGAACTATCAAGTAACTCTGCTTCGGGGATCTAGAAATCATTCTGGGTGAATCAACTCTGCTGAGGACTTCAAGAATCATCTGGGACAAATAACTTCGTCGGGGACTTCAAGAATCATCCTGAACCAATAACTCTGCTGGAGATTTCAGGAATCATCCTGAGCAAACACTCCGTTGGGGATTTTAAGCATCAACTTGAGCAACCAACTATGGCGATTTCACTGGGGATTTTAAGAATCATCTTGGACAAATAACTTCGCTGGGGAATTCAAGAATCATCTTGGGCAAACGACTTTGCTGGGGGAATTCAAGAATCATCTTGAGCAAACGACTTTGCTGGGGGAAGTCAAGAATCATCTTGAGCCACGCAACTCTTCGGAGATTTCAAGAATCATCCTGAGCGGACACCCTGCCGGGGAACACCTGCAAAACAAGAACGGTAACGACCTAGCTCATGTTTCATATGCATATGATTGACAATGGCGCAATGCTCCACACGGTGGAAATGCTACGCGCTTAGGATAAATGCTATGCAATCATGCAAAATGCTATGACCCCATCAGCAAAATAAATGCTGAAGGGAGAATCCTCCTGTCAAGGAGAAGGAACTACTCTGGTGGAGAGGAGGAATCATCCTGCCGAGGATAAACAGTCACACCAATCTCAATTGGACTCCGCCTGGGGAAACGAACTTCAGTCGACTGCTGCAGGGGAATAAAGCTCTACGAGAACCTGAACCTGCTCATCTGGGTATTCAAACCACAAACTATCGAGGAAAACGATGGCAGTCGCAGAAATAAACCGCACGGCCTTTGTGGCAAAACTTTCCTGGAGATAACGACTCCGATGGGGAAATACAGCATCAGCTATTCAACACGCTACTGGGGAAAACCAATCATGGCCTCAACGACTTCCAAGGACTCTACTCTCTTGAGGAACTGCAAACTCGGCTGGGGAGGGTAACCAGACGCTGGAATAAATCCTACTTGCCGGGGAAAACACAACTCTGTGGGGAATCTCAATTCCGCTGGAGACTTCAGTCTTGAACTATCAATTGCTGCACACTTGTGAATAGTCTCCTACGAGAAAACTGCACACTGACCCAGTGCTGGAGAAATAAACCCAAATTCGCTTGTCAGGGAGAACTTCGATCCTAAACCATTGGGAATGCACAATCAATCTGCCGGGAATGGCTACACTCTGACGGGGATATCAATCTCGATCTGCTGAGGATAATCTTGCATACGCCTTACGGAGACTGACCCTTTTGGGTAACACCTGCTGGACTATCAAGTCTGATGAGGAATACTTGTGTATCAACACTGCTGGGGATATCAATCTTTAGCTACTCATTGTACAACTCTGTTGGAGATGTACCGATCCTATCAAGGAAACACCTCTGGCGACTACGGAAGATAACAATCGATCACTGAAATTGAATCTCACTTCATTGAGGAAAACAACCCTAAACGGTCCTTTTAGGACACCCTAAGTCCTTATAGGGTACGAAGCAATCTGCTGAGAAATAACTCTTCTCTGTCTGACATCAATATCTACTCGTCTGGAGATTACTCAGTGAGGGAATCAACATCGACCCCTGCTGGAGGAATGAGTCAATGACCTGGACTCGGAGGTGAATGGATTCAAACTTGGGCTCTATGGGGATACAACATTGCATCAGTCCCACTGCTGGGGAAATAAACCCAAATCTGTCGGTCAGGGAAAGCTTCAGTCTCAACCCACTTGGGAAAACAGCACATCAGGCTAATCACCGTTCAATGCTTGGGATGGCCATACTCTGCCGGGAATATTAATCAAACCTGCCGAGGATAATCTTGATCCTACTCTGATAAGGGATAAATGCCATCTCAACTTGCTGCAATCTCAAACTGCTCAGGGGAAACAACCTCAAACTGTACGTCTCTGCTGAGAATATAATCCTGATTCAACAACATCAACACAGGGAATACAGAATACCAATCATGGAGAACTGAGATCATTCGAGCCTTGTGTCGGGGAATGTAACACCATACGAGTCACTAGGAATCATCGTGTCAAATATATTTAGGCTTTTTCTGGTTTAGGGATGGGTTTATGGTGATAGGGATTTATTTCTGGTTACCAACAAAAGTGGATTTGAAGGGGACATACTAGACGAGAAATAGCATTCGAGGGTAGACTACCAGACGAGAACTGGTGGCAAAATATGTTAGGTTGTCAGACGCGAACTGATTTACGGTTTGCCAGACGAGAACTAGACTTTAAACTGTGTTAGCCAGACGGGAGTTGGTTGAACAATAGGTTAAAGCAAAGGTGACCAGACAGGGCTGGTTTCTGGTTTGGATTCCAGACGAGAACTGATCTCCGGTTTTCCAGATGAGAATTGGACTTTAAAATGATTTGGTTACAAGGTTCTGCCAAGTAACAGGTTAGGCTGTCGAATAACAATCCAATGACAGCAAGGCTTCTTTAGAAGGTTCAGGTTTTGGCAGGGTAATGACACGATTCCCCGACACTCAACTCTTGCTGGGGTGAAAAAACTCGTTTGAACAACTTGCCCCAGTGCAATTCAACTTGCCCCAATCCGACTCTTGGGAAAATTCACCCTGAACAGAAAGCAGTTGGCAACGAGACAATCTTCAGACGGCTTACCCCAACATCTGTGCAACAGAAGGATTCATCCTTAATTAACCAACTCTCAGCATGGTTGGTTTCAATATACTTCTGAAGTAGCTTGCCCCTGGGCGAGCGTTGAGCGACTTAACATGCCCTGATTGCCCACTGGAGGGATCTGCCCTCAAATCACAGGAGTTCTGGACCCCTGCCCCTGATTGGGTCTCAAGAAGATTCACTTCTGATCAACTGCTTCTTGAACAAACTGTCCCATAATCAACCGATGCTTCGGGACTTGTCCTCAGACCAATTGATTCCAAACTCTCTGGAAGTCAATGCCCCAAATTCACAGGGCCTCGCAGCATACCATTCTGATCCAGACTGCTAACGATTCAGTCTTGACTGACTATTCCCTGTTGGAATTCCTTCATATCAACTACTGACCTGCAATTAAAATTGTCTATTCACGAATGGTAATTTTAATGCAGTGTTCATGCAGATTTTGAAAAAAAATGTTGTCACTCATTTACGCGTCATGATAGTGAGTGACGAATGAACCAAAGAGTTCAAACGTAGTGCTGATTTGATCAGTGAAAAATACAACAAGGATATGATTAGCAAATCATGTAGGAGTCAGGTTACTCAACCTTATCGTAATGCGCTTTCAAAATAAACCCTGCCTCAATTAGGTCTTTTAAAGTTTGTATCGTGGTCGAGTTCACGGTTCGTGAAACAAAGGATATTTGGCTCAAATTATGATTTGTACCCACCCCTTCTGCGTGATGATCTCCAATCTTAAAGTTCAGTTAACTTGGCTCGAGCGCTCGCCTCTTCGAGAGGTATGTTGAATAGTGGGAACAACGGTTAAAGAACTTACAAGGTTTTCGGAGTGACAGTTACTCCTTTTTCGTTTTCGGTGTTTGTATCCACACGACTTTGTCCTTGTTCGAGGATTTTTCTTTTTATATCCTTTTTCTTTCCCTAATTTTTGCCTGGGCTGACTCTTCAGAGTTCTTTTAGATTTTTGAAGTCCAGCGGGATGCCCTGATTTTTGCCTAAGTATTTGCTTTCCAACTTTTCTTTTCTTTTTACTTAGCGGGCTTTCTTTTTTCTCTTATTTTTTCGAAACAAGTCGTGCGACACTGGCTGTCTGGATTCATCCGAGAGGATTGCAACTGTCTCACTCCTGATTGGTGAGGTTTAACCGTTATGGTGGACGAGGTACGACCTCTGGGGAAAAATGCGATGTGATTGGTCCTCGAAAGGCAACACTCCTCTATAAGACTTGCACGCTCGATCAAGCTAACTGACAACTACCCTGCCCCGGGTTAAGATGTGAGGGTTTAAAAGTCCGAAAGAAACTCCTACTTCTCGGCTCGAAGTGGTTGACTAGGGACTAACTCCTTATATCTCCAGTGTTTAGGGGATTTGAAACAATGCCTTGTACGTCATCGGCAGGGTTTTATCTGAAAGCATACGATCATCGGTTATGAGTATTCAGTTTCGTCATCCTCCCCCCAATCTTTACTAATCATAGTGACAAAGTGGAGTGAATAAAATGCAAGTGTCAGTGCAATGCAGTAAATGAGTGACAGCGACATGATTAATTCGGAAAAATGCATAATCACTTCATCAATATTACCATTCGAAACAAACAATGTTTAACAGCAAGTAGTAACTAACAGAAAGGAAACTACAAATGCAAATGATAAAAAGTATGAGGACTGCCAATGCTGAGGACGTCTGCCTGTCTGGACCACTGGCCTCTGGAAATGACCCTCTGAATCTGTGAGCTTAGACAGCTGAGAGGTTGTCATGCACCACCAAAACTCCTTCTGGAAAGGAAATGCACCCTTTGTCGATCAACTGTTGCACTTTCGCCTGAAAAGCTTTGCAATCTTCAGTTGAATGCCCCGAGGATCCACCATGGTATCCACACTGAGCATGGTGATTGTACCCAGGAGGGTAAGGCTCTGGCACAGGCTTAAGAGCTTTAGGTTCCACCAAAGAATTCTGAATCAACTGTGGCAGAATCTGGCTATACGGCACGGGCTATGGATGAGAAGGAGCATTCCTTCGTTCCAAGTTGTTACGAGGTCGGTTCTGATTTGGTCGCTGATTCTGATAACCTTTGCCACGGGCTCATGGATTTGCAAGAGGAGCGACACAGAGTTTCTGACATGGTGCCCTAGGCACAATTGTCTGTCCAGAATAACGAGACATGGAGGATATTGACTGCTGAGAAGACGAAGAACCGACAGGCTTCATCGATTCGTTTTGAGGATACCCAACATCTGTCATGACTGCATTGACCACAGTTTCATCTTCAGTTTGAAAGCTACAGAGAGATTCGGTTTCACCAGCCTGACTTCTCGAAACATTCTGAATTCTTCCAGTCTTTACACCATACTCGATGCACTCTCCTGCCCTTACCAATTCAGAGAAATTTGGTGCAACTCCAAGCATTCTTTCGAAGTACGGGCTCTGCAAGGAGTTTACGAACATGCCTTTTAACTCTCGGTCTAGAAGCGGTGGTTGCACTCTAGCAGCAAATTCTCTCCATCTCTGAACATACTTCCTGAAAGGTTCATTGTTCCCTTGAGACAATTCTTGCAGCTGCATGCGACTAGGAGCTACATTAAGATTGTAGTCGTACTTTTTCAGAAAAGCTCTGGCTAAATCCACCCATGATCGGATCTGATCACTCTCTAACTGCATATACCAACTCAGAGATGCCCCAATCAGACTATCTTGAAAGCAGTGAATCATAAACTTATCGTTTTGCACAAACGAAGTCATTCTTCGGTAGAACATCACCAAATGTTGCTTCGGGCAACTATCTCCTTTGTACTTTTCAAACCTCGGCGCTCTGAACTTCAGAGGTAACACTAGGCCAGAAACCAGACACATGTCTGCAGCATTAGGGTTAACAACATCTTTAACTTCCAAGGCTTTGAATCTTTTATCCAACGCACGAAACCTTTTAGCATACACGAGAGCCAATGGGTCTTCAGTCTTTTCTATCGAAACCTCTCTTCGGGAATTTGGCACAGGGAAAACAGCACCCTGATAGTCTGAGGTATCAATAGAAGGAGAACATTCACTTTGGACAACAAACTACTCATGTAGATCTCGGTCTTCAACAGAAGGTGGTACAAGTCGAGTTGCAGTAAGGTTGTTCACTTGCGGAAAGTCTTCATCAGGCATAGAACCATACAAAGGATTGGACATCACAGTGAAACCCGACAAGGCATCAACAAACTGGAAGCCGCTCTCTGACATAGCTACCAACAACTTTCAACTGACTCCCCTGCTTGATTCTGATCAATTCTGCTTCAACCCCTTGGTCGTCTTCTAACAATCACCTTTGGAATCAAAACAACGGTTGGATAAGAGCTCTGACTAGCTGGAGAATGACATGCAATATGATGCAGGAATGTTTATGCAAATGCAATACAGGATGCATCAAACACGGGATCACAACCCCCACAAAGCTCTGATTACTGCTGCACTGCTGACGGGATAAGTTTGCTCTGACGAGAGAAAAACCAAAATATCGGGTAGGCTGGAAGTCAAGTTTCCTGCAAAAACCCTCCCACTCACGGGTATGGACCTAAACTGACACAAGTTCGGCATCCTATGTGGTCTTCGGCGTCACAGACTTTCAAGACTGATGATACGATACCCAGAAGGTGTGGCATCATCATGTCCTGAAGAGGCCTCACTTAGCCAACTTCCAAATGATCGGTCCCCAAAGTCGACAATCCTCCAAACCAACAACCCCCTCAACCCAAAGGGTTGAAAAACAAGTCAACTGGGAGAACCTCGTCTGAGCGTGGATTTCATGAGACACTAGTGCCTACAAAGCATGCACGTGCCCACTAATTTCCACAACTAATGCTAGGTACACTCAAGCCTGGGTCTGGCTTCTCACTCATCAGAGTTCCCATCCCGTAACAACACAATAGCAACAGATAATAATATAGTGCAGGAAATGTAAATACATCAGTAATATACAACACAAAAATAAAACACCCACAGACACACAAACAAGCGCTAGGATTGACTCTCGCAGGGGACGTTGGATCCCCAGACTGACTCGCATACGGGACGTTGGATCCCAGGAAACTATCAAGTCCCCAGTAGAGTCGCCAACTGTCGCTACCGCGAAAATAAGGTGCCGGAAAAACAGAAGAGTCGCCACCTTTCGTTATTTATCCCTCAGAACGGGAAAGGAAACGATCGGAAAAACCTAACGAAAAGGTATAAGACAAGGTCATCGCAACCATTGTCTGGGTTCGGGAGTCGGTTACGCAAGGGGAAGGTATTAGCACCACTCACGTCCATCGTACTCGATGGGATCCACCCTTGTTTGTTTGTCTAACGGGTGCAAAACAATCTATCTACGGCTGCTAAATCTAAACGGAAAGAAACTGACTCGATAGAGCGTCGCACTCTATGCCTACGTATTCTCATCAGAGAATGAGAAATCAGAGTCTACGTAGTTCGGGAAACTACGGGGGAAAGTTTGCTCGCCGAGACGTCGCGTCTTGTGCCTACGTATTCTCGTCAGAGAAAATCAGAGCATGACGTAGTTCAGGCTAACTACGGCTAGACAGGGGTGTTCTCGGTCACACGGGGGTGAGAGAAAGGATTGACGATACTAGCGTACACATTCTAGCAGTTAGGTGTATGCTGCTCGACCATTGGAGACTTAGGCGTTACCTGTTTACGGTAGAACGGACGTAGTATGTCGGGTTTAAAGGTATGGGAACCTACGGGAACTAGAACTACGGTCTGGTCTCGAATGCACAAGGGCAAGAGAAAGGGATAACATCAATCATTAGCGGGAAAGTCTCGATCGCACGGCAGCGAGAGAACAAAAAGGTTAGTTGTTATTGTGCTCGCTAGGATGTCGCATCCTATGCCTACATATTCTCTTCAGAGAAAATCAGAGCAGCTGTAGTTCGACCTACTACAGCTAAACGGGGAAACAAGAAAAAGGGAAAAGGGAGCTCGCTAGGATATCGCATCCTATGCCTACGTACTCTCGTCTGGTACGAGATATCAGAGCAAACGTAGTTCGACGGGAAAACGAGTCTCGATCGCACGGCAGCGAGAGAAGGGGTCTCGATCGCCTGAACGCAAGAGAACGAGGTTTCGATCGCACGGGGGCGAGAACAAAGAGGAAGCAGGCTTACGCCTAAACGGGGAGGAACTCGGGACACACACGCAAGAACCTAAGACGTAGGAGCGAATGCGTCGCATGTCACCCAAAGGGTACCATACTAGACATCCTAGACGATTGAGAAGAAACTCCTCAATTGTCATTTCCTACGTATCTAACAATACAGCTCACAACACTCGACGGTTGCCTGGAAACTTGAATAAGACGATGATGATGTTGAACGAAGCAGCTCCTGGGCTCCTGACGTGCGCGCAAGTGTTGCACCCCAAAATTTGACCAACCGGGTCCCGTATCTGGCTCCATGTTTCGACGCATTCTTGCATCCGCATTCGCATATCGCATACAGTGCATTTTTCCAGTTATATTGAGTTTATCGGGATCACAGCCCTCGTCTCGCGTTTCAGGTGTTTTTTTTATCAGTTTAGATAAGTAGAATCGTATTTTTGGGAAGTCGTGCTCTTCCCGGTGTTTTCAGCTCGTGCTGTTGTTTTTAGGGATATTTCGGTGTCCATTGATTTTTACCGGCTATTTTGGTGCGCTCTCGCAGTGTTATTTGTCGTTCTGTGTTATTTTTGTTCCTTTGGGAATTATTGTGAATTTCTGGATTTTATTAGATATTATTAGGGTTCTAATAGAGTTTTTAATCATTTTAGAATAATATAGAATATTAATAGATTTTTTTATAGCTTTAAATCCTTTTTTAGAATTTATAGAGTTTTTTTAGGTTTTAATAGTTTTTTTTATATATATAGTTTTAATAGAATAATAGCTTTTCTTTTAAATAAATAATATAGGTTTTATTAGAGATTTAATAGAGATTTAATAAAATTTTAGATTAATAGAGAATTATTAGAGTTTTATTAGTTTAGAAATTAATTGGAATTAATAGAGTTTTTTTTAGGTTAATTCTCTTTTTAGGTTTAATTGAGATTTAGTTAGATTAATTAGGTCTTAATCGGTTGTTTAGGTGTTAATTAGGATTTATCAGGATTAATTAGAATTTAGAATAGTCTAATTTTCATTTAGCATCTAATTGAGGTTTTAAATAGTTAATTAGGTTTTCAGTTTTTAATTAGTTTAATTTTTAGCCTTTAATCCATTTTAGCCCATTTTAATTCAGTTGTTTGGGTTTTGTTAGTCTCTTTTTCGTTGGGCCCAGAATGAGGGTGGAGGCCCAGTTTACGTCCTTTTTTTGTCCATTTTCAGAGTCCAAGTCCATGTCCTATAAAAACCCTGCACCACGTGTACGCAAGAGGAGGACCCACCTCACATTTTCCCCTTCACCAGATCGTGCCACATAACCCCACTATCTCTCCCCCTCAACACGTGGCTTCACGCATGCAACTCCCTCTGCCACCCATCGCCACGCGTCCTCACCGGAGACTCGCCGGTTGCATGGTCGGCGGCCATGCAACCACCGTAACTCCCAATCGCCGGCCACCACCAACCAACTCCGGCAGCCGTAACCTCCTCCCTCCGCCGTGAACTTCACCGGAAAACTGGAAAAACTCAGAAATCTTCATCATGTCTTCCGATCTTCATCTTTCTCCTCTCATCAATACTTTCAACCGATCATCATCTCCGATCATCATCATCATCATCGGTGTTCATCTCATCACCACCGAGTTCGCCATTCTTTCTTCTGGATTCAACAATATCATAAACAACATTCAACGTCTTAGAAGAATATTCATCAACTGCCACACGTTCATCCCTCTGTTACCAGAAACTCAAGATCTCATCACCAGACTCCCCAGAAAATTCGTAAATCCTTCGAACCTTCAAGTTCCTCAAGAACATCCACGTGTTCTTCAATCTGTCTCCAGAAACGCTCAAGGATCGTCATGTTCTTCATCAGATCATTTTCCAGATCCAACCACATCTTCATCATCCAAGATCGTTATCCATTCTTGAAGATTCTCCACCGTCAGAGACTTTTCCAGGAAAACACTTAGACCATGTTCTTGATTATTTTCTGGAGATCTATCCAAGTTTCATCGCGAGCCTTCCCCGGTGGATCTCCAAGTTCTTCACCGTCTTCAACGTGATATTCATCTGCTCTGTCCAGGTTCTCAGACGCTCATATGAGATGATGAACATTCCAAGAATCATCAGCATGCAAACGCGAGTCTTCAGAGCGATCATCATCCATCAAGATCCGCACACGCGAAGATCTTAGAGGTTCGTCCAGGTTCTCATCGAAGGATTCGATATCTTCAACAACACGAACTGGGGGTATTGGAGAAGAAAAGATTTGGAAAGGAAATAAGAGAGTGAGACGGAGGAGAACGAGCGAAGAATTGAAACGGAGATTGAGAGAGAGGGAGAAGAGATGAAGAACGAGAGAGAGAAGGAGGAAGCGTCGTTCTGTGAACAGTGAAAGGAAAGGGGAATTAGGGTTTGGTGCAGAAAGAAGATGAATTGGGTTTGGCGTTGGGCTTTGCTTAGGCCCAGAGTCATTTTTTGTTTTCCTACACCTCCCTCCGTTTTTTTCCCCTGGGTTGATGAATAGTGGGCTGGGCCTAACGAGATTGTTGGCAATGCACCCCCCAGTTCAACGCTGCACCCCCCTCCGTTTTTTTTGCAGCAACAGCTGCTGGGCTGGGCCTTTCTTTTATGTTTTTATTTTTCTGCAGGCTTGTAACCCCCCTGTAACTGTTGTACCCCCCTTGTTTTCTTTTCTTTATTTTATTTTGGTTAGTTTTTTAGAATAGAAAATAATAAAGAAAAAGAGGATATTTGAAAAGAATATTAAGAGAAAAGAAATATGAAAAAAAAATAGAAAAATAATAAAAGAAACATTGAAAAAAGCATATGTGAGAAAATACTTGAAAAATATTTTGAAAAAGAAAAGAGAAAAGAATATTGAGAAAGAAAAAGAAAATAGAAGTATGAAAAAGAGAAAAATTAGTGTAGATTTAATATTTTTTAGAGTATATTTTCTTCATGGAGTTTATTTTAGGGATAGTTTTAAATGTCCATTTGTTAGGGGACTTTTTACATTTTTAGAGGTAGTTTTCTTGAATTCCACTTGTTAGGGGACTATTTTCCATTTGATTCTTCATTATAGATGGATAGGATAGGATAGTATTTCCTAGGAGTTTATTTTTCAGTATTCAATCATTGTAACCCATTTTCAGAATATTAATAAAACGAGATTTGAGCTGTGGTCCCGAAGTAGCCGAACTACAGCTGCTCTGATTTCTCGTACCAGACGAGAATATGTAGGCATAGGATGCGATATCCTAGCGAGCACACTAACGACTAACCTTTTGTTCTCTCGCTGCTGTGCGATCGAGACTTTCCCGCTGACGACTGATGTTATCCTTTTCTCTTGCCCAAGTGCATTTGAGACCAGACCGTAGTTTTTCCTATAGGTTCCTGTACCTGTAAAACCAGTTTGATTTCTCACTGCTGTGTGAGAACACCCTGTTTAGCCGTAGTTAGCCTGAACTACGTAAGCTCTGATCTTCCATGTCGTGTGGAAGTACGTAGGCACAAGACGCAAAGTCTTGGCGAGCCAATTTCCCCGTAGTCCCGAACTACGTTGACTCTGACTTTCTCTCTTGAGAATATGTAGGCATAGAGTGCGACGCTCTATCGAGTCAATTCCCTTCCGTTTAAATTTAGCAGCCGTAGATAGATTGTTTTGCATCCTGTAGACAACCCAAGCAAGCGTGGATCCCGTCGAGTACGACGGACGTGAGGGGTGCTAATACCTTCCCCTTGTGTAATTGACTCCCGAACCCAGGTTTTGGTTGCGATGACCATACCTTTCCCGTTCTTTGCGAGGTTTACTTCGAGCGTTTCCTTTCCCTCCGTTGGGATAAATAACGCACGGTGGCGACTCTTCTGTCAGCCGGCGCCGATTTTCGCAGTAGCGACAGCTGGCGACTCTGCTGGGGAAACCCCATCCCTTGGCTGCTAAGGACTGCGATGGTTCCTTATGCATGTGGGATCCAACGTCCCCTAAGAGAGTCAGTCCTAGCGCTTGTTTGCTTGTCTTTTGGGTGTTTATTTTCATCGCTATTATCTGTTGTCGTTGTGCTGGGGAGGGTGATACTTTGAGTGATAGCCGGACCTGGGCTGCTTGAGTATGCATTTAGACGTAGTTGTGGAGATTAGTGGACGAACCTGTTTGCTGAGCAGACACAAGTTCCCCACGAAATCCGCGCTCAGACGAGGTTCTCTCCGAGGTGCTTCTTTCCGGTCCTGAGGATCTGAGGGGAGTCCAGACGTGAGGATTGTCGACTCTGGGGACCGATCAATTGGAAGTCAGCTAAGTGAGGCCTCTTCATGAGATGACGGTGCCACTCCTTCTGGGAATCGCATCATTCCTCATGAAAGTCTGTGACGCTGGCGACCGCATAGGATACCGTGACTTAGGTCCATACCCGTGAGTGGGGGGGGGGGGTTTCTTTTTGCAAAACCTTGACTTCCAGCCTACCAGCTATCTTGGCGTTCTCTTTTAGAGAGAACGTACTCCGTCAGCAGTGCAGTGGCACTCAGCGTGTTGTGTGGGGGCTGTGATCCCGTGTTTGCTGCATTGCATTGCATTTGCATAAGCATCTTTGCATCATATTGCATAGCATTTCTCCAGCTGGCCAGAGCTCTTATCCAGCCGTTGTTTGATTTCAGAAGGTGATTATCCGATGATTGGACTGAGCAACTGTTGATTGTTAGAAGACGACCAAGGGGTTGAAACGGATCAAGCAGAATCAAGCAGTGCCGTTAGTTGAAAGTTGCTGATAGTCATGTCAGGAAATGACTTCCAGATTGCTGATGCCTTGTCAGGGTTTACTGTGACGTCCAATCCTTTGTATGATTCCACGTCTGACGAAGGCCTTCCGCAAGTGAATAACCTTACTGCAGCTCAACTTGTGCAGACTTCTGTTAGAGGCCAAAATCTCCACCAACAGTTTGTCATCCCAAGTGAACATTCTTCTTCTGATGTCGTGAATTATCAGAATGTTTTTCCTACTGGTTTGATCTCCCGAAGAGAAGTTCCGATAGTGAGGACCAGTAATCCATTAGCTCTTGTGCAAGCTAAGAGGTTGCACGCATTGGAGGAACAAGTCAAAGCCCTGGAATTTCAGAACGATGTTGGTCTCAATGCTTCAGATATGTGCTTGGTTTCTGACCTAGTGTTACCTCCTAAATTCAGAGCGCCGAGGTTTGAAAAGTATAAAGGAGATAGCTGCCCGAGGCTACATTTGGTGATGTTCTGCAGGAAGATGACTTCGTTTGTGCGAAACGACAAGTTGATGATTTACTGTTTTCAGGACAGTTTGATTGAGGCATCTCTACGTTGGTATATGCAGTTAGAGAAGGATCAGATTCGATCATGGGTGGATTTAGCCAGAGCTTTCCTGAAGCGGTATGATTACAATATGGACATAGCTCCCTTTCGCATGGAGTTGCAATCTTTGTCTATGGGGATCAATGAACCTTTCAAAAAGTATGCTCAGAGATGGAGAGATTTTGCTTCCAGAGTGGAACCACCGATCCCTGACCGAGAGTTAGCAGGCATGTTCGTAGACTCATTGCAAAGCCCGTACTTTGAGAGATTGCTTGGAGTTTCGCTGAACTTCTCCGAATTAGTAGGAGTCGGAGAACGTATTGAGAATGCTATAAAGATTGGAAAAATCCAGATTAATTCAAGCGGTCAGGCTAGTGAAACTGAATCTCTTTACGACTATCAGAATGAAGAAGGAGTTGTGATCAATGCAATCATGCCAGACGTTGGGTATCCTCGAGATGAATCAGTGAAATATGTTGGATCAGTATCTCCTATGCCTTGTTATGCTGGACAGACAGCTGTGCCTGGGGCACCATATCAGGAATCTTATGTCGCTTCCCTTGCAAATCAGCGAACTCGTGGCCAAGGTTATCAGAATCAGCGTCAGAATCAGAACAGACCTCGTAACAACTTGGAACGAAGGAGTGCTCCTTCTCATCCAGTTCCTGTGCCGTACAGTCAGCTTTTGCCACAGTTGATCCAGAGTTCTTTGGTGGAGCCGAAAGCTCTCAAGCCCGTGCCAGAACCTTACCCTCCTGGGTATAATCCCCATGTTCAGTGTGGTTATCATGGTGGCTCTCCCGGGCATGCAACTGAAGATTGTAAAGCATTTCAGGCGAGGGTACAACAGTTGATCGACCAAGATTGCATTTCCTTTCGAGAAGGATTTCTGTTTGTTCATACCAACCGCTCAGCTGTCTAAGCTCGTAGACTCGGAAGGTATTCCCTAGAAAAGCCAGTGGTCCAGACAGGCAGGCGCCCTCAGCATTGGCAGTCCTCAGACCTTTATATCATCTGCATTTGTAGTTTCTTTTCTGTCAGTTACTACCTGCTTTTAAACATTGTATGTTTCGAATGGTGATAATAATAAAGTGACTATGCATTTTTCTGAATTAATCATGTCGTTGTCGCTCATTTATTGCATTGCACTGACACTTGCATTTTATTCACTCCACTTTATCACTGTGACTAGCAAAGATTGGAGGGATGATGACGAAATAAACTCATAACCAATGATCGTACGCTTTCAGATAAGACCTTACCTATGACGTACAAGGCATTGTTTCAAATCCCCTAAACACTGGAGATATAAGGAGTTAGTCCCTTGTTAACCACTTCGAGTCAGGGAGTAGAAGTTTTTTCGGACTTTCAAACCCTCACATCTTACCCGGGGCAGGGTAGTTGTCAGTTAGCTTGACCGAGCATTCAAGTCTTACAGAGGAGAGTTGTTTTTCGAGGACCAATCAGTTTATGCCTTTCAAGAGGTCATACCTCACCAATCAGGAGTGAGACAGTTACAATCCTTTCGGAGCATTCAAGACAACCAGTGTCACACGACTTTGTTCCAAAAGAAAGAAGAAAGAAAGCCCGCTAAGTAAAAAGAAAGAAAAAGCTGGAAAGCTAATACTTAGGCAAAAATCAGGGCATCCCGCTGGACTTCAAAAAAGGAAAAAAATTGGAAAGAACTCAAAATGAGTCAGTCCAGGCAAAAATTAGGGAATCAAAAGAATGGAAAAGAAAGGACATCAATAGAAAATTTTTCCCCAACGAGTCACAAAGTCGTGTACACAGACACCGAAAGCGAAGAAGGAGTAACTATCACTCCGGAAAAGCCTTGTGGATTCTTTAGTTATGGTTCTTACCATTCAACATACCTCTCGAAGAGGCGAGCGCTTGTGCCAGGTTAACTGAACCTTAGGATCTGAGATCATCACGTAGAAGGGGTGGGTACAAATCAAAATTTGAGCCAAATATCCTTTGTTTCACGAACCGTGAACCCGACCACGATACAACCCTTACAAGACCTAATTGAGGTAGGGTTTATTCTGAAAGCGCATAACGATAAGGTTGAGTAACCTGACTCCTTCTTGACTTGCTAGTCACATCCTTGTTGTATTTTTCACTGACCACGTAAGCACTACGTTTGAACTCTGGTTCATTCTTCACTCACAATCATAGCATGTAAATGAGTGACAACTCAAAATTTTTTCAAGATCTGCATAACCACTGCATTAGAATTACCATTCGTGAATAGACAGTTTTAATTGCAGGTTAGTAGTTGGCATGAAAGAAATTCCAACAGGGAATCGTCGAGCAGGACCGAATAATTCAGCAGTATGAACCGGAATGGTGTATGTTGTGAAGACCTGTGAATCCGGGGCATTGACTTCCAGTGAGTTCGGAATCAGTTAGGCTGAGGACAAGTCCCGAAGCTTCAGTTGATCAGGGGCAGTTTGCTTGAGAAGCAGTTGATCAGAATTGAGTCTTCTCGAGAGCCAATCAGGGGCAATTATGCAGAACGTGGAGATTTGAAAGCAGATACTTCGGGTGGATAATCAGATCAGGTTAAGTCGCTTATGCGCTCATTCAGGGGAAAGTCACCGCAGAGAGTGTTGAAACCAACTGGGTTGATAGAGGTTAAATGGAGGTTGAATTCTGTTGTCATATAGATACCGGGGCAAGTAATCTCGAGGTCGCCTCGTAGCAAGCTGTTCAGAGCAAGTATTCCCAGGAGTTAGATTGGGGCAAGTTGATTGTACTGGGGCAAGTTATTCAAACCAGTCTGTTTATCCCCAGCCGGAGTTGAGTATCGGGGAATCGTGTCATTACCCTTGTCAAAAACCTTAACATTCCGAAAAAGGCCTTGCTGCCATTGGATCATTGACCTGCAGTCTAAACCTGTTACGTGTCAGTAACCAGTCGTTTCCAAAGTCCAGTTCTCGCCTGGCAAACCGGTAACCAGTTCTCATCTGGCCCACCCTTCTGTAAGCATCAGTTCCCGTCTGGTGTAGTTTATTGTAATCATCAGTTCCCGTCTGGCGTAGTTTATTGGAACCAGTTCTCGTCTAGTCACCGTTTCTTCAAGTGTTGTATCAGTTCTCGTCTGGTACATGTCGTTGCGTAACCAATTCTCGTCTGGTCACTGTTTTCCTAACCTATGTGTTATACCAGTTCTTGTCTGGTACATGTCGTTGCTAAATCAATTCTCGTCCGATAACCTATTTTCCTATCAGTTCTCGCCTGGTAGTCTATCCTTGAATGCTAGTTCTCGTCTAGTGTTTCCCATATCTTCCACTGTGTACATAGTCCATGTGTATCCTAAACCAGTAAAATCAAAAACCTAAAGGTATCTGACACAGTAATTCCCAATGATTCGCATGTTGTCGTGTTCCCCGATACAAAGCTCGACGGATACCAGTTCTCCGATTAATGTTTGAATTCCTTGTGGATGTTGTTAAATCAGAATTGCTACTCTTCAGCAGATGAAAATTGAGTACTATCCCCGCAAGAGTTGAGATTGTATTGTTATCCCGTATCAGAATAGGATCAGGAGTATCCCCAGCAGTTTAAGATTGATATCCTTGATAGTAGGGGCATTTCCAGCAGTGTGCTGCGCGCAATCAACCCCAGTTTGGGTCAATCCCCGCAGAGCACAATCAGTTGCCAATGGTTTGGAGAGAGCGTCCCCAAGCAGGGTTGTTTTTCTTTCTCCCCAAGCATGGTTGCCTTTCCATTTCTCCAGCAGGACGGTTATCCCCAGCGGATTTGGTTTCCCTTTTCCAGCATTTATTTTGCTGAGATGATTCTGTGATATCAGGTTACCCTCAGTCGGAGTTGACATTGCCTTCAGCATTTATTTTGCCAAGGGGTTGCAGACCTGGTGTTCTCTGGCAGCTCGAGCCTGCATTAGCATTTGCATATATCGTCATAGCATTTATACAAGTACATCGCATATCCAGGCCATATGAGGCATTGCATTTATAAATACATAGCATATAACATGCCGTATGGGACATTGCATCATTCTCAGACATACGCATTTCGAAACATGGACCAGGTTGGTTACCTTATTGGAGTTCGAGTATGTTCCCTTGCAGAGTTGTGTGGTTAAGCTTCTCTTCTTCCCCAGCGGAGTGATTCTTCACATTTGGTTGTTACGTCGGCACTGAAAAGAAAGATTGGCATATATCAGAGTTTTGAAGCTGCGTCTTGTTGACAGAATGGGTGCCGAGCATTCGATTCAGAATTTCCCCAGGAGAATTGTTCTCAAGTTCGCTGTGAATTGTGAGATGACAGGATTTTATCCCATAAGAGAGATGGGAATCAAGTCGTTTGCTGTCTGAAGCATTATTCCAATACTTGTGGCGTCGCACAGGTGATTGATGTTGAAAAGGAGAGAAATTTTTATTAGAAAATTGACCAGTTATTGCCGTGACAACCGAACTTCAGTTCATTGGAGGCTATTCCTCAAGCAGTTTTGCAGTATATTCCCACGGTTGGCAAATTTCAGGGTTTCATTTGTATTCAACCGTCATCTACCTTTGAATGTTTGAAGGCTGAGCGCTCTTCACCCATTCAGGTCCAAGCCGCTTGAATAGGGGCAGCTGTTGCACCCCAAAATTTGACCAACCGGGTCCCGTATCTGGCTCCATGTTTCGACGCATTCTTGCATCCGCATTCGCATATCGCATACAATGCATTTTTCCAGTTATATTGAGTTTATCGGGATCACAGCCCTCGTCTCGCGTTTCAGGTGTTTTTTTTATCAGTTTAGATAAGTAGAATCGTATTTTTGGGAAGTCGTGCTCTTCCCGGTGTTTTCAGCTCGTGCTGTTGTTTTTAGGGATATTTCGGTGTCCATTGATTTTTACCGGCTATTTTGGTGCGCTCTCGCAGTGTTATTTGTCGTTCTGTGCTATTTTTGTTCCTTTGGGAATTATTGTGAATTTCTGGATTTTATTAGATATTATTAGGGTTCTAATAGAGTTTTTAATCATTTTAGAATAATATAGAATATTAATAGATTTTTTTATAGCTTTAAATCCTTTTTTAGAATTTATAGAGTTTTTTTAGGTTTTAATAGTTTTATATATATATATATATATAGTTTTAATAGAATAATAGCTTTTCTTTTAAATAAATAATATAGGTTTTATTAGAGATTTAATAGAGATTTAATAAAATTTTAGATTAATAGAGAATTATTAGAGTTTTATTAGTTTAGAAATTAATTGGAATTAATAGAGTTTTTTTTAGGTTAATTCTCTTTTTAGGTTTAATTGAGATTTAGTTAGATTAATTAGGTCTTAATCGGTTGTTTAGGTGTTAATTAGGATTTATCAGGATTAATTAGAATTTAGAATAGTCTAATTTTCATTTAGCATCTAATTGAGGTTTTAAATAGTTAATTAGGTTTTCAGTTTTTAATTAGTTTAATTTTTAGCCTTTAATCCATTTTAGCCCATTTTAATTCAGTTGTTTGGGTTTTGTTAGTCTCTTTTTCGTTGGGCCCAGAATGAGGGTGGAGGCCCAGTTTACGTCCTTTTTTTGTCCATTTTCAGAGTCCAAGTCCATGTCCTATAAAAACCCTGCACCACGTGTACGCAAGAGGAGGACCCACCTCACATTTTCCCCTTCACCAGATCGTGCCACATAACCCCACTATCTCTCCCCCTCAACACGTGGCTTCACGCATGCAACTCCCTCTGCCACCCATCGCCACGCGTCCTCACCGGAGACTCGCCGGTTGCATGGTCGGCGGCCATGCAACCACCGTAACTCCCAATCGCCGGCCACCACCAACCAACTCCGGCAGCCGTAACCTCCTCCCTCCGCCGTGAACTTCACCGGAAAACTGGAAAAACTCAGAAATCTTCATCATGTCTTCCGATCTTCATCTTTCTCCTCTCATCAATACTTTCAACCGATCATCATCATCATCATCGGTGTTCATCTCATCACCACCGAGTTCGCCATTCTTTCTTCTGGATTCAACAATATCATAAACAACATTCAACGTCTTAGAAGAATATTCATCAACTGCCACACGTTCATCCCTCTGTTACCAGAAACTCAAGATCTCATCACCAGACTCCCCAGAAAATTCGTAAATCCTTCGAACCTTCAAGTTCCTCAAGAACATCCACGTGTTCTTCAATTTGTCTCCAGAAACGCTCAAGGATCGTCATGTTCTTCATCAGATCATTTTCCAGATCCAACCACATCTTCATCATCCAAGATCGTTATCCATTCTTGAAGATTCTCCACCGTCAGAGACTTTTCCAGGAAAACACTTAGACCATGTTCTTGATTATTTTCTAGAGATCTATCCAAGTTTCATCGCGAGCCTTCCCCAGTGGATCTCCAAGTTCTTCACCGTCTTCAACGTGATATTCATCTGCTTTGTCCAGGTTCTCAGACGCTCATATGAGATGATGAATATTCCAAGAATCATCAGCATGCAAACGCGAGTCTCCAGAGCGATCATCATCCATCAAGATCCGCACACGCGAAGATCTTAGAGGTTTTTCCAGGTTCTCATCGAAGGATTCGATATCTTCAACAACACGAACTGGGGGTATTGGAGAAGAAAAGATTTGGAAAGGAAATAAGAGAGTGAGACGGAGGAGAACGAGCGAAGAATTGAAACGGAGATTGAGAGAGAGGGAGAAGAGATGAAGAACGAGAGAGAGAAGGAGGAAGCGTCGTTCTGTGAACAGTGAAAGGAAAGGGGAATTAGGGTTTGGTGCAGAAAGAAGATGAATTGGGTTTGGCGTTGGGCTTTGCTTAGGCCCAGAGTCATTTTTTGTTTTCCTACACCTCCCTCCGTTTTTTCCCCCTGGGTTGATGAATAGTGGGTTGGGCCCAACGAGATTGCTGGTAATGCACCCCCCAGTTCAACGCTGCACCCCCTCCGTTTTTTTTGCAGCAACAGTTGCTGGGCTGGGCCTTTCTTTTATGTTTTTATTTTTCTGCAGGCTTGTAACCCCCCTGTAACTGCTGTACCCCCCCTTGTTTTCTTTTCTTTATTTTATTTTGGTTAGTTTTTTAGAATAGAAAATAATAAAGAAAAAGAGGATATTTGAAAAGAATATTAAGAGAAAAGAAATATGAAAAAAAAAATAGAAAAATAATAAAAGAAACATTGAAAAAAGCATATGTGAGAAAATACTTGAAAAATATTTTGAAAAAGAAAAGAGAAAAGAATATTGAGAAAGAAAAAGAAAATAGAAGTATGAAAAAGAGAAAAAATATTAGTGTAGATTTAATATTTTTTAGAGTATATTTTCTTCATGGAGTTTATTTTAGGGATAGTTTTAAATGTCCATTTGTTAGGGGACTTTTTACATTTTTAGAGGTAGTTTTCTTGAATTCCACTTGTTAGGGGACTATTTTCCATTTGATTCTTCATTATAGATGGATAGGATAGGATAGTATTTCCTAGGAGTTTATTTTTCAGTATTCAATCATTGTAACCCATTTTCAGAATATTAATAAAACGAGATTTGAGCTGTGGTCCCGAAGTAGCCGAACTACAGCTGCTCTGATTTCTCGTACCAGACGAGAATATGTAGGCATAGGATGCGATATCCTAGCGAGCACACTAAAGACTAACCTTTTGTTCTCTCGCTGCTGTGCGATCGAGACTTTCCCGCTGACGACTGATGTTATCCTTTTCTCTTGCCCAAGTGCATTTGAGACCAGACCGTAGTTTTTCCCATAGGTTCCTGTACCTGTAAAACCAGTTTGATTTCTCACTGCTGTGTGAGAACACCCTGTTTAGCCGTAGTTAGCCTGAACTACGTAAGCTCTGATCTTCCATGCCGTGTGGAAGTACGTAGGCACAAGACGCGAAGTCTTGGCGAGCCAATTTCCCCGTAGTCCCGAACTACGTTGAATCTGACTTTCTCTCTTGAAAATACGTAGGCATAGAGTGCGACGCTCTATCGAGTCAATTCCCTTCCGTTTAGATTTAGCAGCCGTAGATAGATTGTTTTGCATCCTGTAGACAACCCAAGCAAGCATGGATCCCGTCGAGTACGACGGACGTGAGGGGTGCTAATACCTTCCCCTTGCGTAATCGACTCCCGAACCCAGGTTTTGGTTGCGATGACCATACCTTTCCCGTTCTTTGCGAGGTTTACTTCGAGCGTTTCCTTTCCCTCCGTTGGGATAAATAACGCACGGTGGCGACTCTTCTGTCAGCCGGCGCCGATTTTCGCAGTAGCGACAACAAGCTCCATTCCAATCTTCTCCTCTCTGGGTCTTTGATGATGACGCTTGAATCAAGTACAATGTAACGCTTAGACCGTCATGGTTTGACTTACACGAGAAATCGAGCTCTCAGAGGTAGCGTATTGATGTCCGTGTCAAAGACAAGATAGAGAAATGATATCGAAAATCATTCTCCAATTGAATCGTGTCACACGGCCAGCCGAAAATAAAATCGAGAATAAAATCGGATAGAAAAGAAATAGGAGAGAAAACCAATCACAAATGAAAATAAAATGCTACTCCTAAAATACGGTAATTAAATTCCAATAGAAAATATTCTGAAGAAATATTAAAAGGAAATGCGTAATGGAAAATAGCATAAAAACAATTCTATCTAAAATATTCTATAATATTCTATAAAGAAAAACTAGAATAAAATTCTATATTATTCTATCTATATGAAAATATGCTAATAATATTCTACACTATAATTCCTAGGAAGAAAAATAGGAAAATAAAACTAACTATTACAAGCAAATGCCCAATACAAGAGAAATTAAAAATTGAAGGGGAGGGGGGTACAATCTGCAGAACCAGAGTGAATGCAGAAAAAAAAATACAGGGCCTAGCCCACAAAGCAATGGTCAGAAAATAAAAACAAATACACTAAGAGGGGGTGCGCGCAGGGACATAGGTGTGTAGTCAAGAATTAAATGTTGCTTGTTGCTGGGCCCAGCCCATCAAAAATCTCTAACTGCCAAAAAAAGAAAAAAGAAAGGCTGGGGGTGTAGGAAAGAAACCGAGAGTGCAGGTCCAAGAAATGAATGGGCCAAAGCCCAATGACCCAATCAGGAACCCCTTCGTCTTCCTCATTCCCACCTTCTCCCATCAGAAACCCTAGAACTCTCATCTTCTCCACTCAGCCGCCGTCTGGTCATTCACTCTCGGTTCACTCCAAAACAACTCCCCGGCTCAAACCAATGCGCTCCAACTTTCCATCACCTCAACCTCCTCTCACACCTTCTCTCCCGATCTTTTACCGTTCCCGTGTTGGCGAAGAAGATCCATGGCTTTTCTGTTGTTTGCATGTGGAAAATGAATTGATGAAGGAGTTTTGGATCTTGAACTGTTGATGAAGATGACGCTTCACTGGTGTGGAAGATTGATGAAGTTTCTGGATTTTTTGGACGGATGAAGGTTAAGAGATGACGTTGTGTAGATCTCTGAAGTTCTTGGCGAATATGACGCGAGATCTGGAAACAGACGCGTGATTTGGAGAAAATGAAGTTCGATGTTGGAGAGTTGTTGATAGAGATTGTGATGAAGGTTCTGAAGAATGAGGATCTGGGAAGACATCTTGACGATCAGAGGAATTAGGTGAAGAACCGATGATGTTCTTGAATGGTGATGAACGGGGATCTGAAAAATCTTGATGAAGATTCGAACGATTCTGGAAAATTCGCCATGAACGTGATGAGTTTCTGGTTGAATTCCTGGAAAACAATGAAGATCTTGAGGCACCTTCACGAGATCTGGAAACGCTTGCAGATTTGGATGAAGGTGGTTATGAACACGGCGGTTGGATGAACAGTGGAGATTTCCGGTGAGTAGTTGGATGAGGAGACGGTGAAGATTGACGAGAAATCTGGAAAAAGGATGAGAGTTCGTATGAATTTTCCGGTGTGGTTTGAAGTTTCCGGCGAGGTTTTCGCAGTTATCGGTAACAGTTGGATGAACATGATGGATGAAGAAGATGAACATTCATCAGTGACTTCCAGGTTTCCGGCGAAAAACGGTTTCTGGTGACGGTTGGATGGCTCCGGCGGCGGTTGCATGGCCGACTGGTGAAGGGGACGGTGAGACAGATGAGAGACACGTGGGGCTCTGCATGGAAGGGGAGAGAGAGATAGTGGGACGCGTGGCATGCGAGTGGGGACATGCAGAGTGAGTTGGCGTGGAGAGAGAATGCACGCGTGGGACTTTATACACCTGACATGTGTCACGAGTTGGACTGGGCCCCTACAAATCAGACACCTGGCCCACGAATTGATTGAATTAACAGCTAATTAACACATGATTAAACCCTAATTAAATCCAATTAAAATGAACTAAACCAAAATTAAAACTGCAATTAAAGCCTAAATGAAAATTAAGACTATTTTGAACCTAATTAAACCTAATAAATCCAATTAAAATGAACTAAAACCCTAATTAACATCTAATAAAAAAATGATTAAAATCTAATTAATGTCTATTTAATCCTAAAAGAATCCAATAACTTCTAAAATCTATTAAATCTAAAAGAGATTAAACCTATTAAACTCTATTAATTTCTAAACAAATAAAAAATAGAAAAAAATCTATTAATCCTAGTAAAAGAATTATCCTATTAAAAATCATTTTAAAAAAATCTACTTAGTATCTAGAACCAATTATCTTATTAAAACCATTATCTAAAAATGAATTACTCTAAAAAAGGAAAATTGCTATTAAAACTCTATTAAATTCTACAATCGAAAATAAACCCCTAAAATTCTAGAAATTAAGAGAAAAATCTAAAAAAAATACGAGGAAGCTGATTAAATTGATTAGAAAAAAGATGCGCGAATACAGCGAAATAAGCGGTAAAAACCGAACACCGAGATGTCCTCAAAAATAACAGCGAGAGCTGAAAACACCGGGACGAGCACCAATTCTCAAAATAACTCCTCGTATTGGCCTGAAATGCCTGAAGCGTGGTCAGAGGGCTGTAATCCCGATAAAGTCAATCTGACTGGGAAAAATGCAATGTACGCAGTATGCAAATGCAAAATGAAATGAGTCGAAACATGAGCCAAATTGCGATAAGTAGTTGGTCAAATTTTGGGGTGCAACACAAGTAAAGGCATTTTTAGTGAGAGAACTTGGGAAATATTTTATTCTAAGACTCTCGTCATTTGCTATCTCTCTAGCCTCAATTAGATAACGGGAAACACGTTCGATAGTGGATTTCGTCGTATCGCCTGAGAACTTAGTAAACTTAGGTACTTTCGTTCTAGGAGGCAAATCCGCCTGAAGAATATAGTCTACTATTGGAGAGGTGTAGTTGGCCGGGTGAACCCAGTGTTCAGACCATTTCGAGCCATAATTCTTTCGACCATGGCTGCTAGATTATTATCGACAACCGTATTATTGCGTCGAACCTGCTGGATAACATTGTCTGCGTCCTAGTTTTGATTCACTATAATTACTTCTGGATCTCTCTCCTCTGGAACGTGAACCTGGTCTCTCAATGGTTTGACCCTAGGTGGCTCGACTATGGGATGACCAATCCTTTCCTGGATCCCTACTGCTTGTTGGTGTCCTAAGTCTTGTCGTAGAACGTTTGCCACTGGGGCCTGATTCCTGGCCAGGGGAGGTACCCCCATGAATTCAACCAATCGCGTCAATTATACTACTAACTGCTGATTAGTGTGGGTCGTATTTTGGATTAATGGTTGAAAGATTTCACCCATGGTTTAGGACAGAGTCTGAACCATTTGCAAATTACTTTCATCCATTTGTTGTCTTAAACGCGCAACAGAGGTATTAGTCAAGTTAGGGCCTTATGTCGAATACCCTAGGCTTGAACCTTGGGGATTTCGACCAATGTTCATGCCAGACCCTGATCCTTGTAATGGCGAAGCCATTGCATTATCTGAGAATATAGGGGGCGCATTTTGGAGCCCTTGCATTATAGTTGTGGGCATCCCATATGGGGGGTTTCTCGGTGACTGTGAAAACCCGGGAGGAGCAAACTGCCTAGACGTCGAACTTCCTCCCAACGGCATTTGAGGATTCGACACCTGAGGTCCAATGTATTCTGATACTGGTTGACTGTAAGGTCTTACTATGGTTGACCCAGTTCCAAACACGGAAGGTGTTGGCTCTAGCCTCACCAAACGTGTTGTTTGTTCTCCTGTTGACGGTATCGAAGGCGGGATTACGCCGTTCCCTGTTCTTTCGCTAGAACCGTCTCCTTGAGGGTTTGGATTATTTGGCTGATTTGCATTTGTCGCCATATTCCTAATGGTTCGTCTTGTTAGCCTCTCTTCGTTTACAGTGGTAATTCTACCACTTCTCAGTAACATAAAATGCACTTCTCACGAAAGGACCAATAAGACTATATTTTCTATAAATTTTGATTATATGAAGGAATTTGTTTTTTAGCACTGTCCCATTGGGCGTGCCATTTTGTTTCCCTTGAAAATCATAAAACAACCGCTGATCTTCCAAATCTAACTTTGGTGACTCACAGGATCGATCAGATTGATCCTAGGACATGTGCTAAAAAGGTTTTTTTTCTTCGGAAATCTATCTAAGTTTCACACTTAGGCAATATTGGAGTGAAAGGTTCTTCAAAGCATCTATTCGACTATAAAAGAAGAGAAGATAAAGTTTTCAGCGATAAAAGATAAAAGATTTAGAAAAAGGGGTTGAGAATGAAGGCGAAGTAAAATGTATAGAAAAGGGAGGAGATTGCAAGAAAGATAAAGAAAGCTTTGTAAAGTATGAGAAAATAAAATAAATTTCATTGGAAAGTAAAGGATGGTGTGTTTACATCACATACATTCTCTTCGATACTCTCTTTCTCTGCACTCGGATACTTGGAGTAATTTTAAGAGTGACTTGTACAACAGTAAATTACAACACACATGATTCTATGTCTAAGACTTTCTATTTATAATAGTAGAAAATAACTACCAATAACTACTCTATCATCATCTTCTGCCACTTGTCACCATGCATGAGTCTGTCGCCCATATGACGCCACATGTCCTCCTAGTCGTCCAGCGAATGAAAACACTCCCTCCAATTTATTTAAATTTTAAATCTTTAGGGTAACTACCCAGCAACGTCACGGTCGAAGCTTCCATGATTTTCCTTAAGTCTTGTAACTGCTTCAACTTTTCTTCCTCAGGTGTCCTACACTCTTCGACCAGCTCTCACCTCTGGCAAGATTCTAATACTTTCTTTAAAATATTTTAACTTGCAGAGGGGAGTCGAATTTAGGAGATAATAGAGAGAAGAGAGAAACTTAATCAAATAACTCTTGTGGCGACCTCACTGGGAGGGAAGAGAAACTTAACTAGGCATCTCTGTTGGGAAACACCTGATAAGATGAAACACATCCATCAAGAATCTTTTGCCGAGGTCTGGATACCTGTACGGGCTAGAGAATTAATATCACAAATTTCCATGGTCTGAATACCATACGGGCAAAGAATCACATCATGATCTGCCATGATCAGGATACCACATGGGCAAAGGAAATCATCCATCTGTTGGAAATACACCTGAAAAACAAGAGGTAACAACCTGGCTTATGTTTCACATGCATATGTTTGAATATGGCGTAATGCTCCATACGAAATGGAAATGCTACGCGTTTTTGAGAATGTTATGCCCAATGCAAAATGCACCAGAACCGAATTAACAAAATAAATGCTGAAGGGATAAAGGCCACCCTGCTGGGGATGGATGGAACATGCCAAATACGATTGGACTTATGCTAGGGAAAACATGCCCTAGATGGCCTTCTGAAAAATAACATCCCTGGATAATATTGCTCTGACGAGAACAAAATTCCACCTTGCTAGGTGTTGCACCCCAAATTTTGACCCCTTAGATTCTCATTATCATTTTAGGAGCATACTCATAAAATTATCTAACCCTAACCCAGTGCAAGTTTGTCTTTGTCAAGTTACATATGAATCAGGGTTTTGTACAGTCAAAATCAAAGCTTCAAAGAAGTGATCAATCAATGTTGTGGATTAATTCAATCATGAAACAAGATCAAGGATGTTACATGAGGTCAATTGAGAATCCAATTTGAGGTTGTTACCCCAGAATCAAGAACAGGGCATTTCAGGGCACCCGATTAGGGTTTTTGACTGGTAAAAGTCAAATGTAGTTTGACTTTCGGGTTAGAAGGTGTTTTAATGGTGGGATCATGATCCATGAAGTTCATATAGCTTAATAAAGTTCATTCAAAAAGTTTCAAAGTCTCAGGAGGTCCAGAGCGTCAACAGACGACTTGGTAGTCACCGAACGATCGTACGGTTGACCGAAAAGTCAACTCTTCAAATTTAAGGAATTGTACTTCAAAGTGTGAATCAAAAATGTTCCTTATATCATATTGCACTTTCCTATCAATTTTCATGACCATTGGATCAAGGATGAAGGAGTAATCGAAATATCGGGAAATTAGGGTTTTGAAAGGGGCGAAACCATAACTCCTTAACCACACATCCAAATGAAGTGGTTCAAAGCTCATTGGAAAGCTCTTGACAAATCCTACAAAAGTCCCTAAGTGGTCCATCATCAGAAAATGCATAGATTTGGAGTTATGATGAAATTCATTTTGAGAAGGGAAAAAGACTTAGAAAAATTTCACTTTCAAGCTCATTTTTTAGCAACTTTGAGAGACTTTTTGGCCAAGTTCATTTGGGATTTTGAAACTCATGAAAACATGAATGTTTTAGAGCTATTTGAGGGCTTTCTAAAGAGTACTAGAACATCTCAAAAGGATTTGTGAGCTGAAAGTTATGGTTATGGCAAGTTGGTAGTTTCATACTTGAAGTCCCACATTGACAAGTTTCAAAAATACATTACTTCATGAATCTGACCAATCAAAGCTTGTGAATCAATTTTTATCTAATATGTAGAGATTTTGTAGCTTGGAAATACAATGAAAATTCAGAGGAAATGGAATTAGCCAAGCTTGCAAGTGGGCTTGCAAGTGGCTTTACAACTTGCACTTAAAGTAAAAAAGACAAGCCTGAGGTGGAAAGACAATTCTGAACCAGCCATCAACCTATGCATTCTAGCCTGAATTTAGCCACTTCAAACTCATCATGAAGCTTGACTTTGGAGCTTACCTATCAGCCAAGGAAACCTCTTTGTGGAGGTTAGATCAAAAAGGTAAATCTTTCCTTCATATGAAGGAAATCTCCATATATGCCCCCTCCATTCATTTACTTATAAATAGAGGCTCTCACCACTTCATTTCACACACAATATCTATTCTAAAAACTAGAAAAAACTCAAGCCTTTGCTCTTTCACACCTTGTTTCAAAATCACAAAATCACCTTTTCACTAAAAACACTAAAAATCTGCCTTGCTACAAAGGCTGCCAAAACCATTTCTATACATTCAAACTCCCCAACAATCATCAACATAATCTCTAAATATGATATAGAAGGTGTCCAAGACCTTAAACCACTCAAAAACCTCACCATTCAAAAAGTCAACTCCCATACCAAATTACTTTGACCAAAAGCCACAAAATTTGTCAAAACTTGTTCTAGGCATTTGCTTGATGTGCTAATCACTCAAACACCTCACATATATCATCTCTCAACTGTCCAAAGCATTGGAAACAAGTGGTGAAGTTTATTTCTTTAACTGACTTAAGATTTGCATTTTGGCTTAAAAGGGTAGAAAGGTGCAAAGCTTGGTGGTGGCGTGAAGTTCCTCTGGGTTTCTTGGATATTTTGCTTGCTTAAAGTTGTCTACAAGAGGTATGTAGCATCTAACCTTATCTTATTCATTGCAATATCATAAAGATCATCTTGAGTTGTTTATCCTAAAAGCTTACTACCACTGTTTTTGCATATGCATCCAATATGTCAAACTTGATAATTGAAGCATACCTATTTTGTGAGTTTAATCACAATTTAAATCCTGTTTGTGATGTGTGTATGTGTTTGGCATAAACTGATTTCACCTGGTTTGCTCACTCATCATTGAAAATGCCCTGCTGCATCAAGCATCATTCAAACTGTTTTTGCATTACAGTCCATATGCCATTTTCCTTTACAGTTTGTTTTAAAACATTTCTTGTGTTTGAAATCATCTAGCAAAATATTTGTGGCATGTGTATATAGTTCATTTGACATCATCTTGCCTAGAAATTGGTGTGGCATTTTTCATGAACACATCAATACCATTTTGCAATTGGCATATCATTTTCTCATAACAGACTGTTTTGCCTCATTTTGTTGCTTGAATACACTTATATCCATATATGTGACTTGTATGAGCAACTAGTTTGGTTTGAACATGCCTAGAAACAGTTTTGGGCATTTTCATGTGTGCCTCCAAATAGTAAAGTTGCAGCTCATTTATCATTTTTCACACTAGCTGTTCCAGACTAGTTTATGTGTTCAAAAATCATTTGTTGATACATATGTGACTTGTGTGTATGTTGTTTTTAACCTATATGTGCATAGAACTGGTTTGAGCATCATCACCATACCTCATATTCATGACCACTTGCAGTTTGTGAACTATTTTTCATGACAGTCTTCTTTTGATTGCAAAGTGTGTTTGAAACCACTCAATACCATGTGTATGAAATGTGCATATGTTTGAATTGATTTAAAAATGTTTGGAACAGAATTTGAACATGCTCATGCATTTCACAAGCACAAGCCTACACTTGAAGCACCATTTTTCACACCAGCCCATTTTGAGCCTTGTTTTGTATTCATTTTCATCCATTATCATGTACATGATGAGTGTGTATGCTTCATTTGATTGGTATGTGCCTAGAATTGATTTTGAAAACCCTACTACATTACAAAATACCAAGTGGCAGCCAGCTCTTCATTTTCTGCCTCAGTTTTTTTTGAAACCAAATCCATGCCTAAACATGTTTGTTATCATATTTAAGAAGTGTGTGCATAGTCTAACAGATCCAAAAGTGCCTGAAACTTAATTTGAATGTCTTCATGCTTTGGACATGCCATAATTGTAACTTGTTGGTCATTTTCCATGACAGTGTGTTTGAACTTCAATTCTTGCTTGATCATCATGCATCTTCACACATACACATTTGCACTTTGAACACATTTTTCCACACCAGTCTGTTTTAAGCCTCATCTTGTGTTCAAATCCACTCAATATCATGCATGTGTTGTGTATGTATGATTAGTTTGATCTGAACATGTCTGGAACTGAAATTGCACATTTTCATGCACTTCACAAGCACAAACTTGCATTTTGAACATCATGTTTCACCACAGTTTGTTTGGAGCCTCAGCTGATGACCAACTTCATCCTATATCATGTATTTGATGTGTGTATGTGTTTAGTTTGATCAATATATGCCTAGAAATAGAATTGCATATCAGCTTGCATATCATTCATGACAAAGTGGCAACTTGACAATCCATTTTCATCACAGCATGATTTGAACTCTAACTCTTGCATGAATCCATTCATTATCATTTATGTGGTATGTGTGCATGATTACTTTGAACTGAAACTAGCTAGTGTGTGAGATTCATATCAAATTGCATTTCAAAACATCATAATACGAGCACTATCTGGTTTTGAGTTAGGGGAGGAATTTCAAAAAACTAAAAGTTCCATCTTGTTCCTCATGAAAAAATACTCAAGTTACACTAAAATTTTGTGAAAAACCATCAAGAATTGAAGAAGTTATGGCCAAAATGCAAACTGGTTTTGTGTGTGTGTTTGGCCCAGCCTGGTTTTAAAACATCCCATATATATTTATGGGGTGGCTTTCATCAATGGATGTATGGCCACCCTAGTGGTAAGCAACTTGTCACCTTAAGCGCCTTGTACCTTGTGAACCTGGGTTCGACCCCTAAGGAGGGCAACCCTTTTACCAATTTTTGTTATTTTTCATCCCAATTTCAAAAATTCATATCTCTCTCAATTTTAATCATTTTTCACCCATTCATTTTTCATTTTGTTCATCTTGATGTCTACTTTCATGCCATATTTTTTATTTTCATGTTTGCCTAATTTTTCATGCCTTTTGACTATGTGCAAGTTAGGTACATTTTGTGATCGTTTTCACGTCTGCAGATGAATTTTCTTTTGATATGCTTGTGATTGTTTGTTATACTTACTTGCATTCATATCCTTAAATGTTAGTCAACATGCTAGGATTTTATTTTTGGTTGTTACCATGTTTATTTTGTCCCCCTGTTGCATTTACTTAAGCTCGATCTGTCGTCACACTTCCTGGTTAGTCAACTGCTTTGATTGTCATCAATGCATCCTTACTTTTCTCACATGCTCATTTAATGGTTGTCACCATGTATGCACCTTTATCATGTTGATGCTTTGCTTAATTTTTTCTTTCCCCAAGTGATGAAGCTTGTTAGCTCTCATCCCAGTTGCCTCCCCTCTCTCCTTCCAAAGGAAAAGTCTTTCCATTAACCCTTGTGTTATGGATAGCTCATTCACCTTTCTCTTGACTTTGCTAAGTCACTTTAACCTTAGTTTAGAAACCATTAGACTTTGCTTTAAGTCTAAGAAACCCGTCCTGTACTAGGAGTATTCTTCAACTAGAACCCTAGGAAAGAGTTTGTCAACTCTGTGTAAGGATCATTATCATGATTTCTTACTTCCCCTTTTGAGTGTTACAATTTAGATTAGGGAGTTTTGTCAAACTCCACACAAACATTGTCATGTTTGTTCCCCCCTTGAACCTTGATCATAATCAAGTGTTCTTCTTCCCTTGTGAGGTGAACTACGATTGCTCTGATTCTATCCTATTTAGGATACGTAGGCAGAAGCCGCGACGTCTTTGCAAGCAAACTTAGTGTATATAACTTTAAGTTTCAACTTATACCTTTTCCCACACCATAACACATTTCACAAACTTAGCAAGCAATTAAACAAAATGTTCCTGTAGAGTACTACAGATGCTTAGGGTGCTAACACCTTCCCTAGGTATAACTAATCCCCGATTCCCGAATCTCTTAAGCATTGTCGTTACATCGCGAAAAAGGTTTTTCTTTCTTTAGACCTTTCCTTTGGATAAAATAAAGTTCGGTTATAAAAGAATTAAGATTCAAGTTAATATAATAGCTTGATATCCAATTTTCACCGCAACAGAAATGGCGACTTCACTAGGGATGTTTTATTGCTTTGAGGGTTTAGCCTATCTTGTTTGAATACTTGCTATATTTGTGAATACTTGTAAATATGTATATATGTGCCATGTTGGATCTTGGGAACTTTGAGTGGTGAGACAACACTATACCCGTGTTTGAGCGTACTTATGATAGGATGGTGGTATATTCAAAGAGACTTATAGGGAGTTGATTCCCGACCAAGTTGACTTGAGAAAACCATCGCTCGGTAGAGGCCCTTCTAAGAGTTAGCATTGTTGATCGAGTATTCGTGAAAACAATGCTACTTTCTACATGGGAGCCCGTGATACTGAGGACCTTTAGATTACCTTTGCCCCACTTTGGCTTTATTAGGATGTAGTGCGATGGTTATAAGGAAGTAATTCCGAAATAGTTGATACGCGATACTACACTTGGACGAGACTCTCTTGAGAATATTATCGACCACCAAGTATTTGGGAAATTGATAATATCCGAAAGATGGGTCGAGGACTCTGGGAACCTTTTTTAGAACCTTGTTCTACAGTTTTTGAAAGCCTTAGTACATACCTTTGGGATGGGTAGACCTTGGCTCCATGCTCATGTTCTCCAAACCTAAAACCTTTACCCATGTGAATCTGTGCTTACCTGTGTTTGTGCATTCATGCATTCATGAACATCATGTCATAAAAAGTTTCATGGAACTCAGACTTTTATTTGTAAAACATTAGGATCATCATGGATAGTGGAAAAAAGAAAACTATAAAGTACACTTACAAAAGTCCTAACTTGGATGACATAGAAAGGTTGAGCACTTTGATAACAGATCTAGAAGGATTCAAGAGCAGGTACGGGAACTTGTTGTCATTGTTGAAAGTAAAGAAGAAGATGGATATGGGACTTCTCTCCACACTTCTCCAGTTTTATGATCCACTCTATCATTGTTTCACTTTTCCTGATTATCAGCTAGTACCTACACTTGAGGAATATTCTTGCTTGTTTGGTTTGCCTATTCTTGAAGACTCTCCTTTTCCAATCATGGAGAAGGACCCTAAGGATGAAGAAATTGCTAAAACTACACGTTTGGGATTGGTGGATATTCAGAAAAATATGGCTACTAAAGGAGGAGTATTTGGTTTGACTGCAGAGTTCTTGGTTGGGAAAGCCCAGTACTATGCTGACCACTTGAGTATGGATGCGTTCGAGGCCATCTTTTCCTTGCTCATTTATGGGATCTTCTTGTTTCCAAGTTTTGATAATTTTGTGGATCTCAACGCCATTAAGATTTTCTTAAAGAAAAACCCCGTGCCCACTTTACTAGCTAACGCCTATCATTCTGTTCATCTGAGGAATTTGCATAAAGGAAGAATGGTTACCTGTTGTGTCCCTTTGTTATACAAGTGGTTTATTTCTCACTTGCCGAAGGCTCATGCTTTTTGGAAGGAAGGTTGGTGGTCTCAGAAGGTTATGACTCTCACTCACTCTGATATTGATTGGTACAGTCGTAATTACGATGGGATAAAGATCATTGACAGTTGTGGAAGTTTTGGTAACGTACCTCTTCTTGGTACAAATGGAGGAATCAGTTATAACCCTGTTCTCGCTCGCCGACAGCTTGGATATCCTTTGAAGGACAAACCTAATAGCGCTCATGTGGAGAATATTTTCTTTAAGGGAGAATCAGAATTAAGAAAATAGATCCTAAAATCTTGGGGTCATGTGCATAAGAAAGGAAAGGAAGACTTAGGGAAACCTAATTGCATCTCTCTCAAGCCTTATCTCCAATGGGTCCGAAAGAGAGCCATTCAGCTGAATATTCCTTATCCTCAGCAGGCACCCATGGTGTTGAAAGAGGAACCCCCAATGATCTTTATGTCTGAAGAGGAGAAGTTGAAGATTGCTTTGAGAAAATCACAACAAACTGAAATAGCCTGGAGATACAAGTACCAAGTGACTGTGGAAGAAAATAATGAACTACGTAGACAACTTCAGTTAAAGGATGAAGAAATGATTGCTTGTAAGAAGAGGAAGGCGCAAGAAGATTTATTTTATTCCAGCCATCAGTCAACTCCATGGAAGTTAATGGTGGACAAGCTCATTCTTGAGAAGACGCGGATAGAAGAAGAACACAAGAGGATCAAAGCAAGAAAGGACTTTTGTTAGAATAATCTTTAGCTCTATGTTTAGGACTTTTGTAAGATATGCTATTTTGTAATTCGAAACTTGAAAATCAATGAAATGAAATGATGTTTTGATCTGAGTTCCATGAAATCTTTGCATTTGCATTTGCATTCTCATTAATTAATTATTCAGGGGACTAAAGATTGTTTTGCAGATATTATAGGATGGATTTTGGAAAGAAAGTAGAGGTTGTGTTCCAAAGACCAAAATTGGAGAACTTGAAGAAACTGGGAAGTTTAGTAGAAGACCCCGAGGCATTCAGAGAGAAGTATGGGAATATGTTGTCTTTGCTTGAACTTCAAGTATATGAAGAGATGTTATCCGCACTCGTGCAGTTCTATGATTCAACCTATCACTGTTTCACATTTCCAGACTATCAGTTGCTACCAACCTTGGAAGAATATTTCGCCCTAATGGGAGTAGGCGTCACTCCTAGACCATTTTCTGGAAGAGAATGGACTCCTAATGAAAGAGCAGTTGCAGAGGCCGCGTATTTGGAGGTGGACGTGGTACGATCTCATATGATTGCTAAGGGAGGGCTGTATGGATTTCCAGCTATGTTCCTGTATGAAAAAGCTCAAAGATATGCCTTGTCGAAGAATATTGAAGCATTTGAGGCCATCCTGGTTTTACTAATCTACAGACTATTCCTGTTCCCGACTGCTAATGATTTTGTGGACGCAAATGCAATCAATCTTTTCTTAATCAAGAATCATGTACCTACTTTGTTGGCTGATGTGTACTTTTCTATCCACCGTAGGAACCGTTATGGAGTTGGTCAGATTGATTGTTGCACCGTTCTCTTGCACAAGTGGTTTATTTCGCACTTGCCAAAAAGTCCAGCTCTCTGGGATAAGCAAAATGGGCTCTCATGGACAGAAAAGCTGTTGTTACTCAAACACTCAGATATTAAGTGGTATGACCCTATGTATGGGGGGATTGCCATGATCCAAAGCTGCGGGGATTTCCCAAATGTACCGCTCATCAGCGTTAATGGTTGCATCAGCTATAATCCTATTTTAGCTCGTCGCCAATTAGGGCACCCAATGGAGGATGAACCAGACCCAGACTTTTTGAGAAGCTTCTACATTGAAGAGGGGAAGAATCCCGCTTACAGGGCTCGAATTGTGTATGCTTGGCGTTATGTCCACACGAGGGGGGTAACTGCCCTAGGTTACCACGACACTACTGTTTCAGAATCTTACTTATCATAGGTAAAAGAAGCGGCATTAAAGATGTTCTATACTCGCTTTGAGCCTGACTCACCCAAACCTACTCTCGTAGAAGAATTGAAAGCTACTTTGGCAAAAGCTGAAAGAGAAGGAAAGACTTGGAGGGATAAGTATTTCAGGGTTATGCAAGAGAAGGAAGAGCTTCAAGAGTTGGTCCATCAAGGTGGAAAGAAGAATTAGCCAGAAGACGAAGGGCCCTCCAACCAGAAGATCTAAGATCCTTTTGTTTTTTGTTTTATTTCATCATGTATCTGTGTTGAAGACTTTTATTTCAGTTTCAGAATCGTCGTTGTAAAACTCTCAGTTATTAATTTATGAAGACTTTGAAATTTCTTTATTTCCCCATCATTATAATGTTTGCAAATACTTCTTTGAAATTCCTTGAATGATTAAATTTCGCATTTTTGCATTTTTGCATTCATAAGCATTGCATGTGCATATTCTTGTGTTGTGTCTCATCCCGCTGTCTTGTCTCCAGAAAGAATCACATTGAATCCTCAACGTCGATACAACACCCGAGCCCAAGCTCGTCTGAGAATGGAAAGACAGAATTTGGACGTGGACAGAATTGATAATGAACTCGGAGAGCTCCAAGGAGATATGGGGCAGATCATGGAAGCCCTACAAGTCATTCATGCAAAGTTGGACACTCAAGCCACTGTTGTTTCTGAAATCACTGGCATAGCCGTAGAGCCGATCCCAACGACAGTCACTATTGCAAATATTCCACCATATGGGTTACCACCTGGCTTTGTACCTCCACCAGCAGTCAATCAACAAGCAGTTCCTCTAGGGCCAGAAGTACCTCAAGCTATTCCTACTTACACTCAGCCTTCTGTTCAGATTCAAGCGCGCCCTGTTTTTCATAATCCTCCACAAGTGTACGAAGGTCTTGATGGGTATGAATAAGAGAGTGGATGACATGATAAGTTGAAAGAAAGTGTAGAGACTATCGGAAGGAAAGTCAGAGCAATGGAAGGAAATGACATCTTTGGTACTGATGCCAGAGATATGTGCTTAGTGTCTGGATTGGTAATTCCGCCGAAATTCAAAGTTCCCAATTTTGATCAGTATTCTGGGGCTACTTGTCCTCGGACGCATCTGATTATGTATTACCGGAGAATGGCCGCTCATGTAGAAGACGATAAGTTAATGATTCACTGTTTCCAAGATAGTTTGAAAGGAGCTCCTGCTAAATGGTATTTGGGTTTGGATCAGTCTCGTATTCACAGTTTCCAAGATTTGGCTGATGCTTTTGTGAAACGTTACAAGTACAACATGGATTTATCCCCTGATAGAAGACAGTTACTGAGTATATTCGCAGAAGAGTTCGGAATCTTTCAAAGAATATGCACAACGGTGGAGGGAGACCGCTTCTCAGGTGGAACCTCCTTTGAGTGAAAAATATTTGACAGATTGGTTCGTCGATACAGTGAGACCGGAGTTTTATGAGAAGATGATCAGTAGTGTAACCGCAAGTTTTTCTGATATAGTAGCAGTGGGGGTGAGAGTGGAGTTAGGAATGAATAATGGAAAGGTGGCTAGTGGTTCCAGAAGTTCTGGTAACAACAATGTCAAGAAGCTCAGCGGTAATTTTCATAAAAAGAAAGAAAGAGAGACAAATGCCATAACCGTGGGAAGAAAGAGTCGCACCTGGAGACAGCCTTACCAACAATATCAGCAACCTCAGCAAGGCTTCGTTCAGCAGCCTCAACCAAGTTATGTTCAGCAATCTCAGCAACAACGACCAATGTATCCGTTATAGTATGCCCAACAACCATATGTGGCAGCTGTAACACCAGCTTTTAATCACCCTGTTCCCAATTATCAGGCAGTGCAGCCAGCACCTGTATATCAGCCAATTCAACAAGGGTATCAACGAGTGCCCAACACTCCACCCTATCAGCAACATCACCAGCCAAGAGCTCAACAACCCAGACAGAACTACCAGAATCGGAGGCCAGCAACAAAACCTCCACTTCCTCAGATACCGATGACTTACGCAGAGTTGTACCCCTCCTTGGTGCAGCAAGGATTGGTAACAACACGACCGTTAAATCCAGACACTACATCTCCTCACTATAATCCAAATGTCCATTGTGCCTTTCACGAAGGCGCTGCCGGTCATGATTTAGAAGGCTGTCTTGCCTTAACGTATCTTGTCAGGGAATTGATAGAAAAGAATATCTTATCTTTTAATGATGTACCCCCAAATGTTAAAAGTAATCCATTGCCGAACCATGGAGGGGTTAATGTTGTAGAAGAAGTTTCAGATGAAAAGATAGTCCGAGGTGTATTAGAGATCAAGACCCCGTTAAGGTTACTTCACGAAAAACTACTGAAAGCAGGATTGATAGAGGATACCCATAATAATTGTAAAGAATGTTCTAGTGATTCTAGAGGGTGTGATAAGGTACGAAGAGATATACAAAGATTGATTGATGAGGGAATATTACAAGTGTGTAGTAAGGTGAGGAAAGAAGAAGTTTCGGTAATTGAGCCTGTTTTTAATTTACCAAAGAAAGGTGAGAGAGTTCCGGTGTTCAATATGTCTAACAAAAGTGTGAAGCCTGTTTCCAACAAGTCGGCTATTGAGCAACCTCGACCGGTTATTATTCAGAAACCAAAACCATTTCCTTTTGAAAGCACAAAGTCCGTTCCATGGAAGTATGACATGACTGTGATAGACCGAGGATCTAGGAAGGTTAGTCAGAAAGAGACAGTGAAAGACGACCAAGTGGACGTGACAAACATTGCAGGTACAAGCAAAATGACCCGTAGTGGTCGAATCTATCAGCCAAAGATAACAGTAGCCGTTCCAAAAGAGGTTACCCCTGCTGCGACCAAAGAAGTACCAAGTACTGAGGGGGACGACGAAGAATTCTTAAGGATTATTCGTAAAAGTGATTATAGGGTTATTGATCAACTTCACCAAACCCCATCAAGAATATCGATCTTGTCTCTCTTGATGAACTCTCCAACCCACAGAGAAGCTCTGCAAAAAGTGTTGAGGCAGGCACATGTGACAAAAGATATAACTCTCGACCAATTCGACTCAGTGATAACCAACATTACTGCATGTAACACCCTGAGTTTTAGTAATGCAGAGTTGCCAAAAGAAGGACGCAATCACAACCGTGCATTGCAGATATCTGTCAGGTGCCAAGAAGACACAATGGCACGAGTTTTAGTCGATATTGGATCCTCATTGAATGTATTACCCGCAAGGTCACTCGCGAGGTTAGCATATGCAGGGGCAGAAATGAAACCGGCGTCATTAATTGTAAAAGCTTTTGACGGTTCAAGAAGAACGATTGTGGGAGAGGTAGAATTGCCAATCATGATAGGACCTCATGTGTTCGATATTACATTTCAAGTCATGGACATCAACCCAGCTTATAGTTGTTTGTTGGGACGACCGTGGATTCACGCAGCTGGAGCAGTGTCTTCCACCTTGCATCAGAGAATGAAATTTGTGGTGAATGACAAGTTAGTGATTGTACACGGTGAAGAGGACCTAATGGTGAGAAATCTGTCATCATTCAAGTATATTGAAGCAGATGAGGGCGCGTTAGAAACTTCCTTTCAGGCACTCGAGATAGCTAATGCAGTGATGTTAGAGGAAACAATGGCTAAGAGTAGTCCATCTTTTGCATCCGCTCAGAGCACCAAGTCTACACTGGAAGAAGGTACTCCTGTAGGTTGGGGAGAGGTTATTGAAGTGAAGCCAAAGATGGATCGCCAAGGGTTAGGTTACAAACTAACTCATGATGAAGCACCGACGCACGACAAAGGACGTCCAAAGACTATACAAGAAGTATTCATCAGTGGAGGTTTCCAAATCAGTGCTGTGGAGGAAGATTTTGAAGATGAAGACCTTGAACAATTAGTGTATCATTGCAACGCTTCCTTGAGCAACTGAGAAGCTATTGAGATTCCTATGGTCTTTCCTGAGTTAAAGTAATTTGTTTGTCTTTCTTTTCTTTTTTGTTTTGAATCTCCACAGCCATGCCCAGGGCTATAGGAATGTTTTGTAAGGGCCCCGAGCTTTCAAGAAAATCAATGAAAAATGAACTATTTTGTTAATTTCCTTGTGTTATTTCTTTACTGCTTTTGCTTTCATTTTAAAAGAAAAATGGAGATCTTAAAAAGCCCAAAACAATTTTCTTTTTGTGTGCTGCATTTGTCTTTGTGTGTTTTAATAAAATAAGCCATTCCAAACATGCAGTGATGTCCTAAAACCCATTGAATCCTGTGACTTTGCATTCCCTCCAGACTTTGATTCACCAATATACCAAGCTGAAGATGAGGACGAGGATTTTGAAATCCCTGATGAACTGGTAAAATGGGTACATCATGAGTACACAGAGCTTCAACCTTACAAAGAACAGGTAGAAGTCATTAATCTTGGCACCGAAGAAGACAAGAAAGAAGTCAAGATTGGGGCAACTCTAGGGGCAGAAGTCAAGCAGCAACTCGAAGAGCTTCTGAAAGAGTATGTGGATGTATTTGCTTGGTCATACCAAGACATGCCGGGTTTAGACACTGACATAGTGGTTCAAAAATTACCGATTCGACCAGAATGCCCATCGGTTAAACAAAAGCTCCGAAGAACGAGACCTGACATGGCTCTCAAGATTCGAGATGAAATGAAGAAACAGATTGATGCGGGTTTCTTGGCAGTGTCCAAATACCCCGATTGGGTAGCCAATATTGTACCTGTACCGAAAAAGGATGGGAAAGTCAGAATGTGTGTGGATTACAGGGATCTAAACAAGGCCAGTCCGAAGGATGATTTCCCTTTACCGCATATCAATACGTTCGTGGATAATACGGCTCGTTTTGCAGTTTTCTCATTTATGGATGGTTTCTCCAGTTACAATCAGATTAAGATGGATCCCGATGACATGTAAAAAACTACTTTCATTACTCCGTGGGGGACTTACTGTTAAAGAGTTATGCCTTTTGGTCTGAAGAACGCAGGTGCTACCTATCAAAGAGCCATGGTGACTTTATATGATGCATAAAGAGATAGAGGTATATGTTGATGACATGATAGCCAAATCTCAAAGCGAGGAGGACCATTTGGAACATCTTTTGAAATTATTTAAGAGACTCAGAAAATATCAATTGAGAATGAATCCAGCCAAGTGTACCTTTGGAGTAAGATCTGGAAAGTTACTCGGTTTCATTGTCAGTCACCGAGGGATTGAGGTGGATCCGGATAAAGTCCGAGCCATTCAAGATATGCCAGCTCCGCAGACTGAGAAGCAAGTCAGAGGTTTTCTTGGAAGATTGAACTACATATCCAGATTTATTTCCAATATGACTCCTACTTGTGAGCCTGTTTTCAAATTATTACACAAGGACCAGACGGTTGTTTGGAATTCACATTGTCAGCAAGCATTTGATAAGATTAAGGGCTATCTTCAAGAGCCTCTGATCTTAATACCTCCTGTTCCAGGAAGACCTCTCTTCATGTATTTGACAGTGCTTGAGAATTCAATGGGTTGTGTGTTAGGTCAGCAGGATGAGTCCGGACGAAAAGAACATGCTATTTATTATTTGAGTAAGAAGTTTACTGACTGTGAAAGCCGATATTCACTTCTAGAGAAAACTTGTTGTGCCTTGGCATGGGCTGCTAGACGCTTGAGGCAGTACATGATTTGTCATACCACTTTGTTGATTTCAAAAATGGATCTGATAAAGTATATTTTTGAAAAGCCTGCTCAGACTGGAAGGCTCGCCCGTTGGCATATGTTATTATCAGAATACAATATCCAGTACGTAGCTCAGAAGTCTATCAAGGGTAGTGTGTTGTCAGAATATCTTGCAGATTAACCAGTGGAAGACTATGAGTCTCTCAAATTTGATTTCCCAGATGAGGACATTATGTTGGTGAAGGATTGTGAAGAGACAGGTTCCGATGAAATTCCACAGACAGGTCTTTGGTGGAAAATGATGTTTGATGGTTCCTCCAACTACAGTGGGCATGGTGTAGGCGCTGTTTTAATGAATCCAGAAGGTGGTTACACTCCATTCATAGCCAGATTAGATTTTGATTGCACAAACAATATCGCCGAATATGAAGCATGCATTCTCGATCTCGAAGCAGCTATCAACCTCAAAATCAAACTTCTCGAAGTAAGCGGAGATTCAGCTTTGGTTATCTATCAAGTTACTGGAGAATGGGAGACTAGACATGAGAATTTGATCCCTTACAGGGCCTACATTGTCAAGATGATTGAGTATTTTGATAAAATAACTTTCAAGCATGTTCCAAGATCTGAGAATCACATTGCCGATACCCTAGCCATGTTAGCCTCAATGTGGAAAATCAGGGATGTCAATGATGCCACTCTCATTCGAATTGAATGCAAGACCGAGCCAGCCTACTGTCAGATGGTTGAAGAAGAAACTGATGACAAACCATGGTACCACGACATCCAGAATTATCTGTCCAAACAAGAGTATCCAGCAGATGCTATGTCACTTGACAAGAAAACCCTGAGACGATTAGCATCCAAGTTCTTTCTCAGCAATGATGTGCTTTACAAAAGAAATTATGATATGGTCCTACTTAGATGTGTTGACAGACGAGAAGCAGAGATGTTAATGCAAGATATTCATGAAGGAACTTTCGGCACTCGCGCCAATGGATATGCCATGTCCAAGAAGATTTTGAGGTCTAGTTATTACTGGATGACCTTGGAAACTGACTGTATTCAATATGCCAGGAAATGTCACAAGTGTCAGATATATGCGGACAAGATGCATGTACCTCCGACGTTGCTAAATGTGTTGTCATCACCTTTGTAACACCCATTTTAATTATTTAGTCATTTTATTATTATTTTAAATATTATATGTTGGTGTACCCTTTGATGGGGGTGTATTTGGTGATGTTTGGTGGGTGTCCCTAATGTGGGAGGATTATTGGTGGTGTTTTGGTGAATATAATAATATAGTGTATAATATTAATATTGGTGGGAATATTATTATTATTATTATATTTATTATAGTTACTATTGTTATTAATATTATTATCATTTTGGTGAGATAATAATAGTATTATTATTACTATTATTATTATTATTATTTTTATTATTATTATTTTATTAAGTTATTATTATTATTGGGATTAGAGAATTAAAATAGAGAATGTGAGGAGTTAGTAGTTTTTATGATACATTGTGAGAAGTTAGAGAAAGTGGAAAAAGGAACGATAGAAAAGAGAGAAGTGAGGAGAACGGAAAAGGGAGCGAAGAACGAAGGAAAAAGGAAATCAGAATTGGCCAAACCTTGGAGGGTTCTTTCATCGATCAACCAATTGACAAGGAAGGACCAACATATTCGTGGGAATTCCTCGATCTGAGTAATTAACCAAGGTAAGGGGGAGAAATTTGATTGGGAATGGTATATACATGTATAGGGTAGTGGGGAGTCCTTGACCCCATAGGAGATTGATCGATATATGATTTTCTGTATTATATGTGGTGATTGTTGTTGATTGTTGATGGTTGGATATTAAACGTTGATGAATTGTTGTTTTTGGCCAATTTGGCATATAGGTGATTTTACGGTTTTTAGGGAAATTCTGTAGGGATTTTGATGTATCAATAAAGTGTCTAGGTGATGATTTTGGGATTGGGATTAGGAATCATTTAGGTTGATTTACGTGTAATGTTGGTACTGATGTTAAGGTGTGAATTGGGATAGGAGATTAGAGTTATTTGGCCTAGATAGCAATCTGCAGAACTGTCAGAAAAGTTGGTAAATCGCAGCATTCACTGGGCTTCGCCTGGCGAGTGTTGGCGAAGCTTCGCCTGGCGAAGGGAGGCGAGAGTTCGCCTGGCGATCTGAGGCGAATGGCAGTGAATAATTCAGAATTAAATCCCAGACATAAAGGGTAGGAACTTCGCCTGGCGAGTGTGGCCAGTGAAGGTTCGCCTGGCGAATGATTCCTTCGCTTGGCGAATGCACGATAGTGGAAAGGGGCTTCGCCTGGCGAATGCCAGCGAAGGCTCGCTTCGCCTGGCGAATGCCAGCGAACGTAGCAGAACCAGAATGTGATTTTTGTGATATCTTGGCCTTGAGCTTTGGGCTTGTGTGATCCCTTTGGCCTTGATGCACTGTAAGGTTGGTGAGTGTGGGATTTAACTCGTGTACTTGGTGATGGTACGCGTTCCCCCTTAATATCGATTGGTGAGCAATTAGTTGATGTATATGTGTATAGTGATCAGTAGGATCGTGTATTCCCCGAGCGGTGGGATGTGTTTATATTTGGTGATAGAAAGTGAGACTACTCACTGTGTGATTGAATTATATGACAGTGGTATGTAATATATCTATACATACATGCATTGATGTATGATGATATGATTAGGAGGATCGTGTGCACTTAGTGTGCCTAAACATAATAGTTGTGCATTGGTGTCTTGCATATCATGGTGTTTTGGTGGGATGAATCATGTCTCAGGAGGAGCGTAAGTGATTCATTCGTACTCCTTTGTGGAGAATGGTGGGGGATAGCTCATGTCTCAGGAGGAGCGTAAGTGATCTATCCAGGTTCGATTGAATGAACCAACGAGTCGGTACCGCATGCATGGTGTTGTGTTGCAAAATTGCATTATAACCTGTTGTATTGTAATTTGAACAGTAGGTTCGTTATATGGTGTTGTTGGGGTGAATGATTGATATGTGGGTGTGTTTTACTACCTTATTTACATGTATTACATTACCATTATATTTTTGATCATGTTTTCTCACCCCTTTGTTGTTGTTGTGGTCTGTGCTTCTTCGGAAGTACAGATAATCCAGGTGCTTAGCTAGCTTGGATATTGGTGTGATTGTCGAGTCTAGGATGCTCTGATACGTAGCACGAGACTTGGGCGTTTTTATTTGTTTTATGTTGAACTTATATTTTATTTCCCTGTGAACGTATCAAACTTTTATTGAATTTTATTATTTAACATTCCGCTGTATTTGGAGAAAAACCTTTTTATAAGGAAACGTTGTTTTTATGTGATATCCCACTTGGGAGAATTGGAACTCTGATTTTGTTTATTTATAATGTTTATTAATTTAGAGGATTTTGGGAAGTGGGGTGTTACAATTGGTATCAGAGCAGGTCGGTCCGTCCGGCCAGTGTTGTTGAGTCGAGTTGAGTCTGTCCTTTATGATGTAGTTGAATATCTTTTAACCTGGTGTTGTTCTTTTTGGGAAGTATGGCAGGAAGGAACGATGATGCATTGGCTGCTGCTATGCAAGTAATGGCGCAGGCGGTTGCTAATCAGAATCAAACTGCAGATGCCCAATTCCGGAGTTTGGCGCAGTTTCGGAGCAACAAGCCGCCAACATTTGAAGGAGGAATTCTGGACCCTGAAGTTGCTCAGAAGTGGCTGAAGGCAATTGAAAAGATCTTCAGGACTATGGAATGTAGCGATGAACAAAAGGTGAGGTTTGGTACTCACATGCTGGAGGGTGAGGCTGAAGCCTGGTGGGACAATAATCGCCAAAGGTTGGAAGCTGCTGGAACTACCATTACTTGGGAGGTGGTTCGGAAAGGTTTTCTGGAGAAGTATTTCCCGGAAGATATCCGAAGCGCTAAGGAAATTGAATTCTTAGAGCTGAAACAGGGTAGCATGACTGTAGCAGAATATGCTGCCAAGTTTGAGGAGCTGGTGCAGTATTGTCCCCACTATAATGTGGAAGGGGCAATGAACTCTAAGTGCTTAAAGTTTGAGAATAGACTGCGTCCAGAGATTAAGTTGGGGATTGCTTGTCAGAAGATCAGGAGCTATCCTGAGCTGGTATGCAGGAGCAGAATCTATGATAATGATAACCGAGCAAGGATTGCGCACTACAAAGTTGTTAATGACCGTAAGGGTAAGCAGAGGTTTAGTGGTACTCCTTATAGTGTTGCTGCTGATAAGGGAAAACGTAAAGTTGTTGTTGATAAGAAGCCTAGAGATGGGAGAGCATCTGCTGAAGGGAAATGTTTTCGGTGCGTTGGTATGGGACACCGTGCTAATGATTGTCCTAATGAGGCCAAGAAATGTTTTAAGTGTGGGAAATCAGGTCATGTGATAGCTGATTGCAGGGCAACTATGCCGACCTGTTATAACTGTGGTGAGAAGGGTCATATCAGTACACATTGTGAGAAGCCGAAGAAGCCTCAAACGTCTCCGGCTGGTGGAAAAGTGTTTGCCTTGGCAGGAACTCAAGCTGCCAGTGATGAGCGTGTGATCAGAGGTACTTGTATTATCAATAATATTCCTTTGATTGCTATTATTGATACGGGTGCAACGCACTCGTTTATTTCTGTAGATTGTGTGGAGAGGATAGGTTTGGTGCCGTCCACTCTGGAGATACAGATGACTATTGAGACACCCTTTATAGGTTCAGTGACTACTTCTTTGGTATGCCTGAAGTGTCCGCTGACTATTTTCGGTAGAGAATTTGGAGTGGATCTGATTTGTCTACCACTTGGTAAGTTGGATGTTATTCTGGGTATGAACTGGTTAGAGTTCAACCGAGTCTACATCGATTGTTTTCGGAAGGAATTGTTGTTCCTGACCCCTGAAGAGGAAGTTGTGGCAAGTTCTTTGTCTAATAAAGAATTGAGGGCCTTGTTGGAAGATGAAACCAGAGTGTTTGCTTTATTTGCAACTTTATCGATGGATAACAAAGTGCCAATGGAGGAATTAGCAGTGGTGAATGAATTTCCAGAAGTGTTTCCTGACGACATTACGGAATTGCCTCCGACGCGAGAAGTAGAATTTGGTATTGATCTTGTTCCTGGTACGAGACCTATTTCTATGGCGTCGTACAGGATGTCTGCAGTGGAATTGGCTGAGTTGAAGTCTCAGATTGGAGAATTGTTGGATAGAAAGTTTATTAGACCAAGTGTATCGCCGTGGGGAGCTCCAGTGTTGTTGGTGAAGAAGAAGGATGGTAGTATGCGTCTGTGCATCGATTACCGTCAATTGAATAAAGTGACTATTAAGAATAAGTATCCTTTACCTAGGATTGATGATTTGATGGACCAGCTGGTGGGAGCTCGTGTATTTAGTAAGATCGACTTAAGATCGGGTTATCATCAGATGAGAGTAAAAGAAGGTGATATTCAGAAGACTGCCTTTAGGACTCGATATGGACATTACGAATATGTTGTAATGCCGTTTGGAGTGACTAATGCACCGGGAGTATTTATGGAGTATATGAACAGAATTTTCCATTCTTACTTGGATCAGTTCATTGTAGTTTTTATTGATGATATATTAATTTATTCTAAATCTGATGAAGAGCATGCAGGACATCTGAGAATTGCCTTGCAAGTGTTGAAGGAAAATAAATTATTTGCTAAACTGTCAAAGTGTGACTTTTGGTTGAAGAAAGTAAGTTTCTTGGGGCATGTAATATCTGAAGATGGAATAACGGTGGATCCGTCAAAAGTAAGTGCAGTATTGCAGTGGGAACCGCCAAAGACAGCGACAGAGATTAGAAGCTTTTTGGGGTTAGCCGGTTATTACCGCAGGTTTATTGAAGGGTTCTCTAATTTGGCGTTGCCATTAACTCAGTTGACGAGAAAGAACCAAGTTTTTGTATGGGATGCTGCTTGTGAAGAAAGTTTTGAAGAGTTGAAAAAGAGATTGACTACGGCACCGGTGTTAGTGTTACCGACTCCGAGTGAACCATTTGTGGTGTACTGTGATGCGTCTAAGATGGGATTAGGCGGGGTTCTGATGCAGAATGGTAAAGTAGTGGCATATGCATCGCGGCAATTGAGAGTGCATGAGCGAAATTATCCGACTCATGATCTTGAATTAGCTGCGGTTGTTTTTGTGTTGAAAATTTTGAGACACTATTTATATGGTTCAAGATTTGAAGTGTTTAGTGATCATAAGAGTCTGAGATACCTGTTTGATCAGAAAGAGTTGAATATGAGGCAGAGAAGATGGTTGGAATTTTTGAAGGATTATGACTTCAGTTTGAGTTATCATCCAGGAAAGGCCAATGTAGTGGCAGATGCTTTGAGTAGGAAAGCAATTCATATGGCAGCTCTGATGGTGAAAGAAATTGAGTTAATTGAACAGTTTAGAGATTTGAGCATGGTTTGTGAGACTACTGCAGATAGTGTAATGTTGGGTATGTTGCAGGTAAATAATGACTTCTTGGATATGATTAGAGAAAATCAGAAGTTGGATGTGAAATTGGTAGATTTGATGCCTGGAGTAGGGAGTGACTCCGATAGTGACTTTAAATTGGATAGTACAGGTGTGTTGAGATTTAGAGGCAGGATTTGTGTACCAGATGATGAAGAATTGAAAAAGTCAATTTTGAGCGAAGGACATCGTAGTAGCATGAGTATTCATCCGGGAGCTACGAAAATGTATCATGATTTGAAGAAATTATTTTGGTGGTCTGGTATGAAAAGAGACATAGCTCAATTTGTGTATGCCTGTTTGACATGTCAGAAGTCGAAGGTGGAACACCAGAGACCTTCTGGATTTATGCAACCATTAGAGATTCCGGTTTGGAAATGGGATTGCATTACTATGGATTTTGTGACAGGTTTGCCGAATACGGCGAGAGGTTTTGATGCTATATGGGTGATTGTGGATCGATTGACGAAGTCTGCACACTTTGTGCCGCTTAATATTAGTTTTCCGTTAACGAAGCTGGCGGATATTTACATTCGGGTAATTGTGAAGTTGCATGGTGTTCCGTCCAGTATTGTGTCGGATAGAGATCCACGGTTTACTTCGGAATTTTGGAAGAGCTTGCAGGAAGCTTTGGGAACTAAGTTGAAATTGAGTTCAGCTTATCATCCGCAAACTGATGGTCAGTCGGAGAGGACTATTCAGTCGCTTGAAGATTTGTTGAGAGCTTGTGTGTTAGAAAAGGGTGGTGCGTGGGATACTCATTTACCATTGATTGAGTTCACGTACAATAACAGTTACCATTCTAGTATCGAAATGGCACCGTTTGAAGCTTTGTATGGGAGGAGGTGTAGGACTCCTCTGTGTTGGTATGAAACTGGTGAGAATATGGTGCTTGGGCCAGAAATTGTACAGCAGACTACTGAGACAATTCAAATGATTCGTGAGAAATTGAAAGTGTCTCAGAGTAGGCAGAAAAGATATCATGATAATCGGAGGAAAGAGTTGGAATTCTGTGTAGGTGATCACGTATTCCTAAGAGTTAATCCGATGACTGGTGTGGGTCGTGCATTGAAGTCCAAGAAGCTGGATCCTAAGTTCATTGGACCTTATGAGATTTTGCAGAGAATTGGTGATGTGGCTTATAGGGTGGCGTTGCCGCCTGAGTTGTCAAACTTACATGATGTGTTTCATGTGTCGCAATTGCGAAAGTATGTTTCTGATCCATCTCATGTGATTCAGAGAGATGATGTTCAGATTCGGGAGAATCTTACTATTGAGACGATGTCGTTGAGGATCGAGGACCGTAAGATGAAACAACTCCGAGGGAAAGAGATACCTTTGGTGAAGGTAGTTTGGGGAGGTGCTGCAGGAGGCAGTGTGACCTAGGAGTTGGAAAGAAGGATGCGAGAAGCGTATCCGGAGCTATTTCCATCAGGTAATTTTCGAGGACGAAAATAATTAAAGTGGGGGAGAGTTGTAACACCCATTTTAATTATTTAGTCATTTTATTATTATTTTAAATATTATATGTTGGTGTACCCTTTGGTGGGGGTGTATTTGGTGATGTTTGGTGGGTGTCCCTAATGTGGGAGGATTATTGGTGGTGTTTTGGTGAATATAATAATATAGTGTATAATATTAATATTGGTGAGAATATTATTATTATTATTATATTTATTATAGTTACTATTGTTATTAATATTATTATCATTTTGGTGAGATAATAATAGTATTATTATTACTATTATTATTATTATTTTTATTATTATTATTTTATTAAGTTATTATTATTATTGGGATTAGAGAATTAAAATAGAGAATGTGAGGAGTTAGTAGTTTTTACGATACATTGTGAGAAGTTAGAGAAAGTGGAAAAAGGAACGATAGAAAAGAGATAAGTGAGGAGAACGGAAAAGGGAGCGAAGAACGAAGGAAAAAGGAAATCAGAATTGGCCAAACCTTGGAGGGTTCTTTCATCGATCAACCAATTGACAAGGAAGGACCAACATATTCGTGGGAATTCCTCGATCTGAGTAATTAACCAAGGTAAGGGGGGAGAAATTTGATTGGGAATGGTATATACATGTATAGGGTAGTGGGGAGTCCTTGACCCCGTAGGAGATTGATCGATATATGATTTTCTGTATTATATGTGGTGATTGTTGTTGATTGTTGATGGTTGGATATTAAACGTTGATGAATTGTTGTTTTTGGCCAATTTGGCATATAGGTGATTTTACGGTTTTTAGGGAAATTCTGTAGGGATTTTGATGTATCAATAAAGTGTCTAGGTGATGATTTTGGGATTGGGATTAGGAATCATTTAGGCTGAATTACGTGTAATGTTGGTACTGATGTTAAGGTGTGAATTGGGATAGGAGATTAGAGTTATTTGGCCTAGATAGCAATCTGCAGAACTGTCAGAAAAATTGGTAAATCGCAGCATTCGCTGGGCTTCGCCTGGCGAGTGTTGGCGAAGCTTCGCCTGGCGAAGGGAGGCGAGAGTTCGCCTGGCGAGCTGAGGCGAATGGCAGCGAATAATTCAGAATTAAATCCCAGACCTAAAGGGTAGGAACTTCGCCTGGCGAGTGTGGCCAGCGAAGGCTCGCCTGGCGAATGATTCCTTCGCCTGGCGAATGCACGATAGTGGAAAGGGGCTTCGCCTGGAGAATGCCAGCGAAGGTTCGCTCCGCTTCTCCTGGCGAATGCCAGCGAACGTAGCAGAACCAGAACGTGATTTTTGTGATATCTTGGCCTTGAGCTTTGGGCTTGTGTGATCCCTTTGGCCTTGATGCACTGTAAGGTTGGTGAGTGTGGGATTTAACTCGTGTACTTGGTGATGGTACGCGTTCCCCCTTAATATCGATTGGTGAGCAATTAGTTGATGTATATGTGTGTAGTGATCAGTAGGATCGTGTATTCCCCGAGCGGTGGGATGTGTTTATATTTGGTGATAGAAAGTGAGACTACTCACTGTGTGATTGAATTATATGACAGTGGTATGTAATATATCTATACATACATGCATTGATGTATGATGATATGATCAGGAGGATCGTGTGCACTTAGTGTGCCTAAACATAATAGTTGTGCATTGGTGTCTTGCATATCATGGTGTTTTGGTGGGATGAATCATGTCTCAGGAGGAGCGTAAGTGATTCATTCGTACTCCTTTGTGGAGAATGGTGGGGGATAGATCATGTCTCAGGAGGAGCGTAAGTGATCTATCCAGGTTCGATTGAATGAACCAACGAGTCGGTACCGCATGCATGGTGTTGTGTTGCATAATTGCATTATAACCTGTTGTATTGTAATTTGAACAGTAGGTTCGTTATATGGTGTTGTTGGGGTGAATGATTGATATGTGGGTGTGTTTTACTACCTTATTTACATGTATTACATTACCATTATATTTTTGATCATGTTTTCTCACCCCTTTGTTGTTGTTGTGGTCTGTGCTTCTTCAGAAGTACAGATAATCCAGGTGCTTAGCTAGCTTGGATATTGGTGTGATTGTCGAGTCTAGGATGCTCTGATATGTAGCACGAGACTTGGGCGTTTTTATTTGTTTTATGTTGAACTTATATTTTATTTCCCTGTGAACGTATCAAACTTTTATTGAATTTAATTATTTAACATTCCGCTTTATTTGGAGAAAATCCTTTTTATAAGGAAACGTTGTTTTTATGTGATATCCGGGAGAATTGGAACTCTGATTTTGTTTATTTATAATGTTTATTAATTTAGAGGATTTTGGGAAGTGGGGTGTTACAACCTTGGCCTTTCTCTATGTGGGGCATTGATATGATTGGGGCAATTGAGCCAAAATCTTCTAACGGACACCGGTTTATTCTGGTTGTTATTGACTATTTCACAAAGTGGGTTGAAGCCGCATCCTACACCAACGTTACTCGACAAGTGGTTGCTCATTTTATCAAGAAGGAGATTATCTGTCGCTACGGAATTCCGAGCCGAATCATAATGGACAATGGTACCAATTTGAATAACAAAATCATGAAGGAGTTGTGCGATGACTTCAAAATTGAACATCACAATTCTTCTCCTTATCGTCCCAAGATGAATGGAGCTGTAGAAGCTGCAAATAAAAACATCAAAAAGATTTTGCAAAAGATGGTGGAAACTTACAAAGACTGGCATGAGATGCTACCATTTGGCTTGCATGGGTACAGAACGTTCATCTGCACTTCAACAGGGGCAACCCCTTTTTCTTTGGTATATGGAATGGATGCGGTACTTCCTATTGAGGTCGAGATACCTTCTTTAAGAGTCATAATGGAAACCAAGCTTGAAGAAGTAGAATGGGTGAGAGAAAGGTTTGATCAGTTGAATCTTATTGACGAAAAGCGCATGCCCGCAATGTGTCATGGTCAGTTATATCAGAAAAGGATCAAGAGGGATTTTGACAAGAAAGTTCGTGTCCGAGAATTCCGAGAAGGGGAGCTTGTACTCAAAAAGATTTTACCAGTTCACAAAGATGCACGGGGAAAATGGATGCCTAATTATGACGGCCCGTTTGTTGTGAAAACAGTCTTCTCAGGAGGCACGTTAATTCTCACCACCAAGGATGGAGAGCAGCTTACTCATCCAGTGAATTCTGATGCAGTACGAAAATATTACGCCTAAAAGAACCCGATAAGCCGAAAACTCAAAAGAACGGCTTATGCAAAAGTTAAGATTGAGAAAAAGAAAAAGAGAAAAAAAGAAAATAAGAGCTCGCTAAGTTGATAACCCGAAAGGGCGGCTTAGGAAAAAATGAGCATCCCGGTGGATTGAAAACCCGAAAGGGCGATCCAGGCAAAAGTTAGGGACAAAGGTGTTTCATTGCATCAGATAAGTTGTCACTACCACAGAAGATCCTACAAGAATTCACTCCAATCGCTCTTGTCAGAAGCGAGGATTTTGGGGAGTTTTTAGTCTTTAGGGATAATTGGTCATGGGATTCAATGTAACCTTATCCACGTTGCCATTTTTTACTTGGAAAATTTCAATGGAATTTTGTCATTTGCAAGATTTCATTCCTAAATAAAATCAGTTTTTGAGTCATTCTTTCTTTCTTTTGCAAATTTATAATTTCCTTTATTTTCTTTGTTATGCAAAATATTGTTCGTTGATCAAAGATAATTTTGAAAGCATAGGGGTCAAATTATTGAATAAAACTTGAAAAGATTAACAAACGTAAAAACTTCAACTCATGGAAAAGAGTCGAGGAAAATCATACTTCTCCGAAACCTCAGGGTAGCGGAAACCTTGATACGCAATCCTATCGCACTCCCTGGTGAAGCGAAAGCACATTGAACTGTTGAGTCTCCTTTGGTCATGTGTGGTTATCGGGCTTGAAGACTGTCTCTCAGAACCTCTTATGTTGAAATGAGGACTCATCCCCAGCAGAGGATTTCTGAGCAGTTAATTAAATTTACTTTGTCATCTCTAACTGGCCTGCTTAAAAGCTCTGTTTCCCTATTAAGATTGGGTTTATTTCCCTAGTCTGCATACACCCTTCAGCCTGAGTTCAGTGTGATTCATTTTGTCTCTCGGGGTCAGTATGTTATCTGTCGATTCCCCGTGAATGTCTAAACACTGCTAGTGAGTTTCCGTCTAAAGTCCAGCCGTAACTGGCATGTCGTAACTTCACTCGTTATTATCTTTCGGTTTGGTCGTTACCAACTTTTTCCCTTTGAAGTCTAGTCGTCACTAGCAAATCCCCTGTGAAGTCTAGTCGTTACTAGTTGATTTCCGTTTAAGCCCAGTCGTAACTGGAAGATGTTCGAAATCCAATCGTTATTGGTATCTTGGTTGTCACCAACCTTCCCCATGAAATCTAGTCGTAACTGGTATCTTTGAAATCCAATCGTTATTGGTATCTTTTTGTTTGGTCGTTACCAAACCCCCCAAGCTAAAGCCTAATGGCTTGATAGCATTCTCATAACCACATGGGTTGATATCCCCTGATTTGGTCGTCACCATGTTGCTTTTAAAGTCCAGTCGTAACTGGCATTACTTGAAATCCGATCGTCATTAATACCCGGACTTGGTCGTTACCAATCTCTTTTAAGTCCAGTAGTTACTGGCATTGCTTGAAATTTGGTCATCACCAATTTCCCCAGTCGGAATCTTATGTGTTACCGGTTGGATTTGAGAAATCTCATTTGTTATCATCTCAGGTTGGTCGTTACCATCACCTCTGGAAAGTCTAGTGGTTACTAGCACTGTTTTAAACCATCTGTTAAAACTGGGTGACATCATTATCCCCAGCGAAACCTTTTTCCCCAGACGGGTCTCGGAGATCTAGTCGTCACTAGTATCCCTAGTATGTTTTGTCCTTGTTTCTAGTCCATTCTTGAAGATCCCGTTTGAACTCTTCGCTATAGGAAGTTCCTCATCTGATCATCCCCAGTGAGGATCACGTGTCTGGTTCTTCACTTCCCCAGTATAAAATCGCTCTTTTTCCCCGGTGGAAATCTATCCCTCTCCCCAGTGGAGTGTTTGCTCTTCCCCAGTGAGATTGTCATCTTCATTGGAATTCTTACATCCTCATGTGAAATTTTCCTCTCAGTTATCACTAGTCATGTTTGAACTATTGATTGTTATATCTCAGTTTTCCCCAGTGTCAAATCCACAAAACCTGGTCCCCATGGGTAGTTACTCGTTGTTTTGTTTTTCTGTCCTCTGCACATGTCTTGCATCCAAGCATCATGAAGCATCATTTAGAATTCATAGCATATCATGATTTTTCCTTTTGCATATCATCGGATCTAAGGGACAAAATTTTCGGTTTTCTATATTTAAATACCTTTCACTACGATTCTACGAGGATTGTCATCTCTCAATTCCATCTAGTGAAGATATTTAAATAGGGGCAACTGTTGCACACCAAATTTTGACCCCTTAGATTCTCATTATCATTTTAGGAGCATACTCATAAAATTATCTAACCCTAACCCAGTGCAAGTTTGTCTTTGTCAAGTTACATATGAATCAGGGTTTTGTACAGTCAAAATCAAAGCTTCAAAGAAGTAATCAATCAATGTTGTGGATTAATTCAATCATGAAACAAGATCAAGGATGTTACATGAGGTCAATTGAGAATCCAATTTGAGGTTGTTACCCCAGAATAAAGAACAGGGCATTTCAGGGCACCCGATTAGGGTTTTTGACCGGTAAAAGTCAACTGCAGTTTGACTTTGGGGCTAGAAGTTGTTTTAATGGTGGGATTATGATCCATGAAGTCCATATAGCTTAATAAAGTTCATTCAAGAAGTTTCAAAGTCTCAGGAGGTCCAGAGCGTCAACAGACGACTTGGTAGTCACTGAACGATCGTACGGTTGACCGAAAAGTCAACTCTTTAAATTTAAGGAATTGGACTTAAAAGTGTAAATAAAAAATGTTCCTTATTTCATATTGCACTTGCCTATCAATTTTCATGACCATTGGATCAAGGATGAAGGAGTAATCAAAAAATCGGGAAATTAGGGTTTTGAAAGGGGCTAAACCATAACTCGTTAACCACACATCCAAATGAAGTGGTTCAAAGCTCATTGGAAAGCTCTTGACAAATCCTACAAAAGTCCTTAAGTGGTCCATCATCAGAAAATGCATAGATTTGGAGTTATGATCAAATTCATTTTGAGAAGGGAAAAAGACTTAGAAAAATTTCACTTTCAAGCTCATTTTTTAGCAACTTTGAGAGACTTTTTGGCAAACTTCCATTGGGAATTTTGATGGGCTAAAGACGTGTCTACTTATGCGTCTAGCGGTATCTTACTGCAAGTGCACAGCCTATCGAAGTAATATAAAAGATTGTCGAACCCACAGAGACCAATGTCAATCTACCGTTATCTATTGTTACGGCGTAAAGCTAAGGCGAATGGTTGTCACGATTTTTGTTGGTTTCTAAGACTATTAAAGGCGGAATTAAATTTAAGTTTTAATAAAATAATATTAAGGCGGTCGGTATGTAATTATACTAACTTAGGTGGGTCAATCTAACCTAGGCTGATAAAGGTGTTCACTTAATCTATTCGGTAGAGATTACCAGTTTAAATACCCTCAACTCACACTCTCGTGGTCTTATATCAGATCTTATCCCCAAAGCCCTATGCCTGCTCTCGCTAGCCCATAAGTGTTTAGAGATAATTTTTGGAAACTAAATAATTCTAATTTATCTTAAAGCGCTCTCGCTGTATTTAATTTAAATGCCTAACTTTAGCTATCTGGTTAAAATCTCACACTCTCGTGGTCTTGACCCAACCTAATACTCTTTTCTTACTCTCGTAACGAAAAGGTCTATTTCAATTAAAAAGTATCAGCCAGAATATTAAGTGATTAATTATTTTTAGCCTATGGTTATATTTCACCAGTTAAGTTTGTTATAACTACATACCGCCCTAAGGTTTTTAGCTACTCATCGATGTTGAACCAGACAGAGACAGGGAATTTAATAATAATGTACTCATGGCAGAAAAATAAATAGACATTATAAATAAATCAAATTGCAATATAATAAAAACCTGGTTAACAGATAATTGAGCAGACCCTTCTTCCACAGACCGGAAAGCTCGGAGTAGGCGGAAATTAAAATTAAACGAATGCTGAAGGTTGGAAACAAATAGATGTATAACAATCCCCTAATGTTGGAAATTGTTATACGGTTGGTTTGGATACAAATAAAACGAGACAGAAAATAAAATAATGCTGGAATGGAAATACTGGTTCGTAAGAGTAGTCCTCCACAATGTCGGCAGGATTCTACTTTGGCCAATTGGCCAAATAAAATTGCAGAAAGAAATACAAAGCTCTGAACTAAAGGGAAAAATGGAAAAGAAATAAAAACAATAAAAATGGGAAAAATGGCTTTAATGGGAATTTTGGCAGCACTTCGATACGTCGAAGGCCTCCCTAAAACTCTGAATCTAAGGCCTATTTATAGGAAATAATTCATTCTTCAACTTCCAGAGATCATGGGTGAATTATGGAGGAAGTGGGAGTAACTTCCAGTAGTGGGCAATGAGTGGAGAAAAAGTAGGAGAAAAAGGAGGAAAGTGCTCGTGGCCACTTCTGTCTTGAACGAACTTCTGTTATTTGATGCATGACGGTCGTGACATGGCCGTGACGATCGTGAAGGCTGTGACGGTCGTGACGTGGCCGTGACGATCGTGAAGGCTGTGACGGTCGTGACATGGCCGTGACGACCGTGACAGTCACAAATTCTGTTTTCTGCTATTTTCTGTATTTTTCTTCTCTTTTTCTTTCTTTAGTTCAAATTCTCCCCAATCTGCAAAACAAAGTAAATTAATCATATAATAGAACATAAATCAAGATAAATTAATAAAAGTCACAAATAAATGCATGCAAATCAAGCCAAATAAACGATATGATTTCGCGTTATCAAATTTGAAACTCATGAAAACACGAATGTCTTAGATCTATTTGAGGGCTTTCTAAAGAGTACTAGAACATCTCAAAAGGATTTGTGAGCTGAAAGTTAAGGTTATGGCAAGTTGGTGGTTTCATACTTGAAGTCCCACATTGACAAGTTTCAAAAATCCATTATTTCACCAATCTGACCAATCTCAGCTTGTGAATCAAGTTTTATCTGATATGTATAGATTTTATAGCTTGGAAATACAATGAAAATGCAGAGGAAATGGAATTAGCCAAGCTTGCAAGTTGGCTTGCAAGTGGCTTTACAACTTGCACTTAAAGTAAAAAAGACAAGCATGAGGTGGAAAGACAAATCTGAACCAGCCATCAACCTATGCATTATAGCCTGCATTTAGCCACTTCAAACTCATCATGAAGCTTTACTTTGGAGCTTACATATCAGCCAAGGAAACCTCTTTGTGGAGGTTTGATCAAAAAGGTAAATCTTTCCTTCATATGAAGGAAATCTCCAAATCTTCCCCCTCCATTCATTTACCTATAAATAGAGGCCCTCACCACTTCATTTCACACACAATATCTATTCTAAAAACCAGAAAAAACTCAAGCCTTTGCTCTTTCACACCTTGTTTCAAAATCACAAAATCACCTTTTCACTAAAAACACTAAAAATCCGCCTTGCTACAAAGGCTGCCAAAACCATTTCTCTACATTCAAACTCCCCAACAATCATCCACACAATCTATAAATATGATATAGAAGGTGTCCAAGACCTTAAACCACTCCAAAACCTCACCATTCAAAAAGTCAACTCCCATACCAAATTACTTTGACCAAAAGCCACAAAATCTGTCAAAACTTGTTCTAGGCATTTGCTTGATGTGCTAATCACTCAAACACCTCACATATATCATCTCTCAACTGTCCAAAGCATTGGAAACAAGTGGTGAAGTTTATTTCTTTAACTGACTTAAGATTTGCATTTTGGCTTAAAAGGGTAGAAAGGTGCAAAGCTTGGTGGTGGCTTGAAGTTCCTCTGGGTTTCTTGGATATTTTGCTTGCTTAAAGTTGTCTACAAGAGGTATGTAGCATCTAACCTTATCTTATTCATTGCAATATCATAAAGATCATCTTGAGTTGTTTATCCTAAAAGCTTACTACCACTGTTTTTGCATATGCATCCAATATGTCAAACTTGATAATTGAAGCATACATGTTTTGGGAGTTTAATCACAATTTAAATCCTGTTTGTGATGTGTGTATGTGTTTGGCATAAACTGATTTCACCTGGCTTGCTCACTCATCATTGAAAATGCCATGCTGCATCAAGCATCATTCAAACTGTTTTTGCATTACAGTCCATATGCCATTTTCCTTTACAGTTTGTTTTAAAACATTTCTTGTGTTTGAAATCATCTAGCAATATATTTGTGGCATGTGTATATAGTTCATTTGACATCATGTTGCCTAGAAATTGGTGTGGCATTTTTCATGAACGCATCAATACCATTTTGCAATTGGCATATCATTTTCTCATAACAGACTGTTTTGCCTCATTTTGTTGCTTGAATACACTTATATCCATATATGTGACTTGTATGTGCAATTAGTTTGGTTTGAACATGCCTAGAAACAGTTTTAGGCATTTTAATGTGTGCCTCCAAATAGTAAAGTTGCAGCTCATTTATCATTTTTCACACTAGCTGTTCCAGACCAGTTTATATGTTCTAAAATCATTTGTTGATACATATGTGACTTGTGTGTATGTTGTTTTTAACCTATATGTGCATAGAACTGGTTTGAGCATCATCAACATACCTCATATCCATGACCACTTGCAGTTTGTGAACTATTTTTCATGACATTCTTCTTTTGATTGCAAAGTGTGTTTGAAACCACTCAATACCATGTGTATGAAATGTGCATATGTTTGAATTGATTTAAAAATGTTTGGAACAGAATTTGAACATGCTCATGCATTTCACAAGCACAAGCCTACACTTGAAGCACCATTTTTCACACCATCCCATTTTGAGCCTTGTTTTGTATTTATTTTCATCTATTATCATGTACATGATGAGTGTGTATGCTTCATTTGATTGGTATGTGCCTAGAACTGATTTTGAAAACCCTACTGCATTGCAAAATACCAAGTGGCAGCCTGCTCTTCATTTTCTGCCTCAGTTTGTTTTGAAACCAAATCCATGCCTAAACATGTTTGTTATCATATTTAAGAAATGTGTGCATAGTCTAACTGATCCAAAAGTTCCTGAAACTTAATTTGAATGTCTTCATGCTTTGAACATGCCATAATTGCAACTTGTTGGTCATTTTCCATGACAGTGTGTTTGAACTTCAATTCTTGCTTGACCTCACTCAAAATCATGTATGTATGGTGTATGTATGATTCATTTGACCTAAATGTGCACAGAACTAGAATTGAGTATCATCATGCATCTTCACACATACACATTTGCACTTTGAACACATTTTTCCACACCAGTCTGTTTTAAGCCTCATCTTGTGATCAAATCCATTCAATATCATGTATGTGTTGTGTATGTATGATTAGTTTGATCTGAACATGTCTGGAACTGAAATTTCACATTTTCATGCACTTCACAAGCACAAACTTGCATTTTGAACATCATGTTTCACCATAGTTTGTTTGGAGCCTCAGCTAATGACCAACTTCATCCTATATCATGTATTTGATGTGTGTATGTGTTTAGTTTGATCAATATATGCCTAGAAACAGAATTGCATATCAGCTTGCATATCATTCATGACAAAGTGGCAACTTGACAATCCATTTTCATCACAGCATGATTTGAACTCTAACTCTTGCATGAATCCATTCATTATCATTTATGTGGTATGTGTGCATGATTACTTTGAACTGAAACTAGCTGGTGTGTGAGATTCATATCAAATTGCATTTCAAAACATCATAATACAAGCACTATCGGGTTTTGAGTTAGGGGAGGAATTTCAAAAAACTAAAAGTGTCATCTTGTTCCTCATGAAAAAATACTAAAGTTACACTAAAATTTTGTGAAAAACCATCAAGAATTGAAGAAGTTATGGCCAAAATGCAAACTGGTTTTGTGTGTGTTTGGCCCAGCCTGGTTTTAAAACACCCCATATATATTTATGGGGTGGCTTTCATCAATGGATGTATGGCCACCCCAGTGGTAAGCAACTTGTCACCTTAAGCGCCTTGTACCTTGTGAACCTGGGTTCGACCCTTGAGGAGGGCAACCCTTTTACCAATTTTTGTTATTTTTCATCCCAATTTCAAAAATTCATATCTCCCTCAATTTTAATAATTTTTCACCCATTCTTTTTGCATTTTGTTCATCTTGATTTCTACTTTCATGCCATATTTTTTATTTTCATGTTTGCCTAATTTTTCATGCCTTTTGACTATGTGCAAGTTAGGTACATTTTGTGATCGTTTTCGCGTTTGCAGATGAATTTTCTTTTGATATGCTTGTGATTGTTTGTGATACTTGCTTTCATTCATATCCTTAAATGTTAGTCAACATGCTAGGATTTTATTTATGGTTGTTACCATGTTTATTTTGTCCTCCTGTTGCATTTACTTAAGCTCGATCTGTCGTCACACTTCCTGCTTAGTCAACTGCTTTGATTGTCATCAATGCATCCTTATTTTTCTCACATGCTCATTTAATGGTTGTCACAATGTATGTACCTTTATCATGTTAATGCTTTGCTTAATGTTTTCTTTCCCCAAGTGATGAAGCTTGTTAGCTCTCATCCCAGTTGCCTCCCCTCTCTCCTTCCAAAGGAAAAGTCTTTCCATTAACCCTTATGTTATGGATAGCTCATTCACCTTTCTCTTGACTTTGTTAAGTCACTTTAACCTTAGTTTAGAAACCATTATACTTTGCTTTAAGTCTAAGAAACCCACATTTACTAGGAGTGTTCTTCAACTAGAACCCTAGGAAAGAGTTTGTCAACTCTGTGTAAGGATCATTATCATGATTTCTTACTTCCTCTTTTGAGTGTTACAATTTAGATTAGGGAGTTTTGTCAAACTCCACACAAACATTGTCATGTTTGTTCCTCCTTTGAACCTTGATCATAATCAAGTGTTCTTCTTCCTTTGTGAGGTGAACTACGATTGCTTTGATTCTATCCTAGTTAGGATACGTAGGCAGAAGACGCGACGTCTTTGCGAGCAAACTTAGTGTATATAACTTTAAGTTTCAACTTATACCTTTTCCCACACCATAACACATTTCACAAACTTATCAAACAATTAAACAAAAGGTTCATGTAGAGTACTACAGATGCTTAGGGTGCTAAGACGTTCCCTAGGTATAACTAACCCCCGATCCCCAAATCTCTTAAGCGTTGTCGTTACATCGCGAAAAAGGTTTTTCTTTCTTTAGACCTTTCCTTTGGATAAAATAAAGTTCGGTTGTAAAAGAATTAAGATTCAAGTTAATATAATAGCTTGATATCCAATTTTCACTGCAACACTAGGGATCAACGCAAACTCTACTAGGGAAAGTGCCCTGAATGGCAAACCAGAATACACCTCTTCTGGGGCTCTCCCGCCTCGGCTAGGGAGAATAAATCCACTCTACTGGGGAGATAGAACAACATGCTAAACAATAACTCTACTCTGCCAGAGATCAAATCAAACCCTGCTGAGAGAAAATTCCCTGAACGGCCTTCCAAGATACCACTCTCTTGGGGGATACGACCCGACTGGGGAAAGACAACCAAACCCTGGAGACAAGTCTAACCTGCTAGGGAAATCAACGACTCTGCAGGGGATAACAATCAACCACTGAGATTAACTTCACATTACCAGAGAAATCAGCCCTGAATAGCCTCCTAGAATTCCGAAGTCCTTCTAGGGTACAAAACACACTGCTGGAAACAATCCTGCTCCACTTAAGATTAAAAATCCGACCTACCAGGGATTTCCCAACTGGGGATAACCAAATAAGATTTACTGGGAAATCATCCCCACACTCTCTACTGAGGATAAAGAATAACAGTTCTTGGGGAGTAACTTCACTCTGCAGGGAAGAATAATTGCTCTGCTGACTCCGCTAGGGATTAGCCAATGAGAGGAAACCTCTTCGACCTCTGCTTGAGAAATAAATCACCACTTTAAAATCTGAGGGGATACTAGATCATATGCCTAGACTCTATGGGGAAACAAAATCCTGAATGTCCTCCGCTGCTGGGAAAACAGTTCCAACTTGCCCGCTGAAAAGAACTCTAACCCCGACTCACTGAGGAGTAAGCGCGTACCTACAACCGGCTGAGGATACGGACACATACCTGACCTACACGAGGGATATCAATCTCGACTCTCTGGGGATGATTCTACCCTATTGGAGAAATCAGGCTTGAACTATTGAGGAGTGAGTGTATACAAACATTCTACTGGGGAGAAGTGTACACCCTCTACCTGCACATCCTTTGCTGTAGAAATAGACCCTTGCTGGGGATGGAGATGCACGATCTCCACTTGCTAGGGGTGAATGAGTTTCTACTACACGCCTTTTCCTATGGGGACGGTGATCCATACCGGGAATGCACCTCTGAAAATCTGCCCCAAGGGTAACGACCCTGCAAATGAACAAACCAACAAGATATCCTGCACAACAGGAACTATCTCGGTCATCATCCGTGACATTGTTCAAATAAATCAAAGTTTTAATGATTATCGGTCAAAGCCTGCAAGTTTATGTATGCACAGTTTTATCAAAACATCGAGCATTTTTCACAAACAAAATAGTAAAGATTAAAGTAAGACAAACAAATTACTGAGTAATATATGTTTTATTGACAACATGCCTGTAAATAGGCAGATTTTACAACAGATGCAACCCTTGAAAAGAGGAAGTTGCGCAAAAGTTTACAGAAATGCACAGAAATATACAGAATGTCGGCAATGTGGCACAGACAAACACCATGAGATGATCCATCTATGACTCGCCTGACCTCAATGATTTCTCGATGCTTCGCCTTCAGAAGAGATTGATTCGGATAAACGGCCCTCAGGTCCTCCCTCAATCCACTATACTCTGAATATCACTACGCCAACCGCAGTCATTTGCTTTTCAAATCCCTAACTTTTGCCTGAATCACCCTTGCGGGTTTTCAATTCACCAGGATACCCATTTTTGCCAAAGTCACCTTTTTCAGGTTTTCAACTTTGCGGGTTTACATCTTTTTCTTTTTATCCCTAACTTTTGCCCGAACCCATTCTTTTTACGGTTCGTTGGGATGCCCCATTTTTGCCTGGATATTCTTTTTCTTTCCAGCGAGTCTCTTTAAGCAAAGTATTTTTTAAATATGTCTGCGTTCACAGGGGATGTGAAATCTTCACCATCCATGGTTGATAACAGCAAGGCTCCTCCTGAGAAAACCTTTCGCATGACATATGGACCTTCATAGTTGGGAGTTCATTTGACCATGTGATCTGTTTGTGGAGGGATATTAGCATAGGAAGCTGCTTCCACCCACTTGGTGAAGTAATCAATGGCTACCAGGATGAAGCGATGTCCATTAGATGCGGTGGGCTCAATCTTGTCGATCATGTCAATGCCCCACGTGGAAAAGGGCCAAGGCGACGCCATGACATTCAACAGACTCGGCGGCACATGAATCTTGTCAGCATAAATTTGGCATTTATGGCACTTCTTCATATGCTTGAAGCAATATGACTCCATAGTCAACCAATAATACCTTGCTCGTAACAGCTTTCGAGACATGGCATGCCCACTAGCATGTGTACCAAAGGCACCTTTGTAGACCTCTTCCATAAGCAGACTTGCTTCTTTTTTGTCCATGCATCGTAAAAGGACCAAGTCATAATTCCTCCTGTAGAGTACACCATCCTGGTTCAGATAAAAGTTCCCAGCCAACCTCCTCAGAGTCTTCTTATCCCGGGTCGACGCCCCTGGCGGATACTCCTGGTTCTTGAGGAAATTATGGATGTCATAATACCACAGCTTGTCGTCAGAGCTTCCTCAATGGCGAATACGAATGCCGGCCTATCAAGGCGAGAGATGACAATTCTTGGAGCATCATTCTAATAGTTCACCTTGTACATCGAGGATAAAGTGGCTAAGTCATCCGCCATATGACTCTCTGCTCTCGGCACACGGTGAAACTCTATTCGGTCAAAGAAAGGTAACAGCCTCCTGGCATAGTTCATGTAAGGTATCAGATTAGGCTGCCGGGTCTCCTATTCTCCCTTTATCTAATTGACAACCAGCGCTGGATCTCCACATACATCTAGATTCTTGATCCTCAGATCAATGGCTTCTTCCAAACCCATAATACAAGCTTCATATTCAGCTTCGTTATTCGTGCAAGGAAATGTTAACCTGGAAGTGAACGGGATATGAGAACCACGAGGAGTGGTGATAATTGCCCCAATTCCACTACCGCATGAGTTAACAGTGCCATCAAATATCATCTGCCCTTGGGAACCCTTCTCCGGACCTTCATCGGGTAATGGCTCATCGCAGTCCTTCATTTTCAGAAACGTGATGTCTTCATTGGGAAATTCAAACTTCATAGGCTGATAGTCATTAATTGGTTGTTCAGCAAGATATTCTGACAAAATACTCCCTTTGATAGCTTTCTGGGAAACGTATTGAATATCATACTCTCTCAAAACCATCTGCCACCTGGCAATCCTCCCCGATAGTGCTTGCTTTTCAAAGACATATTTAATCAGATCCATCTTCGAAATCAGAATGGTTGTATGATTTAGCATATACTATCTCAGGCGTTGGCAGCCCAAGCGAGTGCGCAACACGTTTTCTCCAACATTGAGTACCTGGATTCATAATCTGTGAACTTTTTACTCAAGTAGTATATTGCATGCTCTTTTCTTCCAGTCTCGTCATGCTGACCGAGAACACAACCCATGTTATTCTCAAGAATCGTTAAATATATTATCAATGGTCTTCCTGCTACTAGGGGGTATCAGTATCGGAGGCTCCTGCAAATATTCTTTTATTTTATCAAATTCCCTTTGGTAATTTTTGTTCCAGACAACCGCCTGATCTTTCTTTAGCAATTTGAACATGGGTTCACACGTGGCTGTGAGATGAGATATGAACCTAGCAATGTAGTTCAATCTACCTAAGAAACCACGAACCTCTTTCTCCGTTTTCGGCGCTGGCATATTTTGAATTGCTTTTATCTTTGCAGGATTGACCTCGGGTCCTTTTTCACTGACAATGAACCCCAGCAACTTTCCTGACCAAAGACCGAAAGTGCACTTATTCGGATTCAACCTCAGTCTGAATTTCCTTATCCTCTCAAACAACTTCAGAAGGTTCACCAGATGTTCCTCCTTCATTTACGACTTTGCTATCATGTCATCAACATAGACCTCAATCTCATGATGAATCATATCATGGAACAAAGTGACCATTGCCCGCTGATAGGTTGCCCCTGCATTTTTTAACCCAAAAGGCATTACCTTATAACAGAAAGTACCCCACGGTGTAAAAAACGTTTTTTCTCCATATCCTCCGGCGCCATTGTAATCTGATTATATCCGGAAAAACTGTCCATGAAGGAAAACACGTAGTACTACACAGTATTATCAACCAATACGTCAATATGGGGGAGCGGGAAGTTATCTTTCGGGCTCGCTTTATTCAAATCTCTATAATCAACACACATCTGTACCTTACCGTCCTTCTTTGGTACCAGTACGATGTTAGCGACCCACGGAGGGTAAGTTGTTACAGCGAGAAATCCTGCATCCAACTGCTTCTGGACTTCCTCTTTGATTTTCACAGCCATATCTGGTCTGGTCCTTCTAAGCTTCTGCTTGACTAGCGGACACTCTTCAAGCAATGGCAAGCGATGAACCACGATATCAGTATCAAGACCGGGCATATCTTTATATGACCAAGCAAAAATATCACTATACTCACGGAGCATTTCAACCAATCTTTGCTTGATATCACTCTGCAACGCAGCCCCTATCCTGACATCTCTTCTGACTTCCTCAGTACCCAAGTTGACGGCTTCAATTTCCTCCTGATGAGGAAGAATGATTTTCTCTTTCTGTTTCAAAAGCCTGGCTAGCTCTTCTGGCAAGTCTTCATCTTCATCAATCTCTTCTTCGGCTTGAAATATCGGATTATCAAAGTCAAAGCGAGTCATAGGCGGCTCTGGAGCGGTGTCATCTGCAATGTGAAACTTACAATGATGATGATTTAATGCTTAAATTAATATGCAAACAAGTACAAACCTCATTGCCATTTTATTGTTAAAAATAAAACAAGAAAGACAAAGATCACAATATTTGAATGCAGAAAAACGCCCTTTGGTTGATTGATAAAAAGATTGTTCAAACATAAACAATTAGGCCCTGAAGACAAATAATGCTATGCTCCAGGTAGAGCATAGGGCTATACAATAATCAGAAAAACAAATTATTACTCTTCTATCGTCACTTGGATGATTTCTTCGACAGACCAATTGTTTAGGCTTTGTTCTGAAGTGCACGGCCGAATCCACACGTCCATGTCACAGTCGCTGTCACCATCTTCATCTGATATGGCATTAATCTGCTCAAAGATTACACCCCCGCTGGTAAACTGGATAGGCCCCTTATAGCGCGGCGCGCTTTGGGAGGAGGAAGATGGGTTGTATCCCAATCCGAATTTGTCTTGCTTATTGGGGATGTTCAGCACTTGGCCCCAACCTTGTGATGCCCCAGCCTTCACCACTGCTTGCGCTTCCTTAAAGGATGACATGGCGACTTCAGGCGCATTGCTCACGACCGGTGTCTTGTTCTTGATTTGCACAGTTTCAAAGGCCTGACACAAAGTCTCATGGATTTCACCATCAACCTCGACATACTTGAATGAAGACAAATGACTAATCATTATATCTTCTTCCCCGCAAACAGTGATGACACTGCCACCCACCATGTACTTCAACTTTTGGTGCAGCGTAGATGTTACGGCGCCTGCCGAATGTATCCAAGGACGTCCCAGAAGACAGCTATAAGTTGGCTGAATATCCATGATGTAGAACACATCGTCAAACACTTCAGGACCAACTTGGATTGGCAAAGCCAACTTCCCGAACACGGACCTCCGAGTCCCATCAAAAGCTCGTACTACCAAATCACTTGGAGTACACAATATACCACATGTATCTAACTTCATAAGTGCTTTCTTCGGAAGTACGTTCAAATATGACCCGGTATCAACAAGCACATGTGATATAACGGCTCCTTGGCATTCAATAGATATGTGTAGCGCACAGTTATGGTTCCTCCCCTTGGGCGTCAAATCCAAATCTGTGAATCCCAGCCCATTACCTGCATTTACATGTGCCACAACTCCCTCGAGTTGGTTCACAGAAATCTCCTGTGGCACGTAGGCTGTATTCAGAATTCTTAATAAAGCATTCTTGTACGCTTCCGAACACAACAACAAGGACAAAATGGATATCTTGGACGGAGTCTGCTGTAAGTGATCAACAATCTTGTAATCACTATTTCTTATTAAGCGCATGAACTCCTTCGCCTCCTTCAACAAGGATTCCTTCTCACCAGCTTGAGAAGTCTCTTCAACCACTACTTTACCTTTCCCTTTGTCAGATTTTTCAGCAGCCGCTTCAGGTGACGAAAATACTCTCCCACTCCGAGTAATTCCACCAGCTCCAACTAAGTTGTCCACAGAATCCACTGATAAACTTTTCAACTCATGCTTCTGTCTGTTGCAGTATACTTCGGCTCTGTAACTCCACGGAATCGCCTTAGTACTTTCATATGATACGGGACCAGCTTTGGTAATGATGATGGTGGGCGGCCTAGGCGGTGCAGAAATAGTAATAGTCTTGTACGGAATCGAGATTGTCGCAACCTCATCCCTCTCTTCAACCACTAATTCCTCAGTCTTTTTCTCAGCAACTCTGTCAAATTGCAAGATGTTGCGGTGGAAATAGGATCACAAACTATTAATGAGTTTGAATCGCAATTCAATTCACAACCGCTCTTTGATTTATCCGAAGGAAAAGGTCAAAAGAGGGAAAACCTATTTTTGCATCGTAAACACAATGCGGGGAAAGATCTAGGGTTCGGGGGTTGGTTAAATTTAGGGAAGGTATTAGCACCCTAAACTTCTGTAGTACTCTACAGGAACCTTTTGTTCAAATGTTTACTATTTGCTTTATTATTCTTAAGGTATATGTACAAAGGAATTAAAAGTGAGAAAAAAGACCTAAGGGGTTAATTCTAAGTTTACTCGGCAAGACATCGCATCTTGTGCCTACGTATCCTTACGGGAGTGGAATCAGAGTAATCGTAGTTCCCCTCAATAGGGAGGTTAGAAACTTCTTGACTGTGGTCAAGGTCTCAAGGGGAATAAACGCATCTTAAGGACACGCTTACGTGGAGTGTAGGAACTCCAAATTTCTACGTTGAAATGTTAAGTTGAATTAGGGTTAAATTAGGTTAGGGATTCCGCGGCGGGAAACCCTAAAATGAGCGCGGCGGCTCTTTGACCTAATGCTAGGGGTAAAATGGTAATTTTGTCTGCGGCGAGGCATTTGTGAAAATTAGGGTTTGTAAGGGTGTGATTTTGAGGGTTTGAATGTGTGAGGGTTTATGGACTATTGGCGCGGCGGCCAAACAGTTAAACCTAACCTTCGGATGTGTGCAATGTGACAGAAATAATGGTAAACGCGTGAGATAATTGAATCATGCAAACAGAGAGATAATGTCATAATTTAAACCATGCAAGCAGAAATTTAAAGGCAGAGTTTAAAGAGCGATTGTTAAGTTCGCGAGGTTACATGAGAGGAGCAGATACAATATGATAATGAAATTTGAATTGAACAATAATAAAATAAAATAAATAACGGTTCTAGTTATTATTTTAAAAAAAAGATTTTAGTTATTATTTTAAATTTATCTAAAAAAAAGTTTTTCTTAAAAATAATAGGTTTTCATATTAATTTGGAAAAGATGTTAATGTTATTTATTTTAAAAAACAGATTTTTATATTATAACAAGTTTTAATAAATTAATGATAACAATAATAATAATAATAATGGTAATAATAATGATAATAATGATAATAATAATAAATAATGATAATAATAATACTAATAATAATAATAATAATAATAATAATAATAATAATAAAGCAATAATGAATTTTAAATGTGCCAAATAACCCAACAATGTTGCTAACGCAGAAATGCGCTCATCGCAACCAGATCTAAATCGGACGAAACAAAATTTATCGCAAAGAAAAAGAAATTAAGCAAAAAATAGTATTATTGCTCACACAAAAATGCGATCATTGCAACCAGATCGAACTAACACAAATGTCACGCGTCATGCACACAAATGTGCAAACATCGTATCAACATAATTCGATCAAAAATTAATCTTATATATATAAACTCTAACAATTTAAAAATTATATATATATATAAACGTAACAGTAATAGATAAAGAAAAAGAAATAACGGTAAAAGATGAAGAAAAAGAAACAACAGTAATAGATGAAGGAAAAGAAATAACGGCAAACGATGAAGAAAAAGAAATAATAGTAATGGATGAAGAAGAAAACTAAATAACGGCAAACGGCACTCACTCCTCTTAGGTTTTTTTCCTTCTCCCCCCTTTTCCAACAAGGCAACACATGTATATATAGGGAACAAATTAGGGTTAACACCAAATTGTCAATAATGTCCCTAAAGCCCATTTTAAAGCCCAAACTAAATAATTAGTTAAGAAAAAATAAAATTTAAATAATTTAAAATAATTAAAATAAACTTAAAATAAAAACTAATAATCCTATTGATTCCTAAAATCAAAAATATTATAAAAAGAACAAAAATTTTTTCAATATTTTTTATTTTATGATTTTTTGGATATTTTTATGAATAATTTAGAAACAAGTGAAAAAAATAATATTTTAAAAAATGATTTAATTAAAATACGAAAATAATAATTAAATAATAATAAAAAACTATTTTTGTTATTTTTTTTAATGAAAGATAGAAAAATTTAGAGTAAAAATAATAAAAAACAAAAAAAAGTGACAAAGGTGAGATTCGAACTCTCAACCTCTCACACTCATAACTCCTTACACATGTCCTCCTGCCAATTGTGTCATTTTTACTTTTTAGAAAAAAAAAATGCATGCCATATGATATTTACCTGCAAAAAGTCAAACGACTACACAAATTTGTTAGTAATTGATTAAATGCAATAAAAATGCAATGAAATGCGACGACAAATCTTAGGGCAAAATTTGGGGTATTACAGTTGCCCCTATTTAAATAACTTCACCGGGTGATTCGAGCAACGGAGACTCGAGAAATCATGGTGGAGGGATTTAAATATAGATAACCGAAAATTTTGCCCTTATATGGGGCGATATGCAATGCTATGGACCAAGCGAGAACAGCTTAATGCAGATGATGCCATGAATACGATATGATGCGCATGCTGAAATGAGGAATATGACGACACAGGGACGGACGCTACGAGAAGAAAAACACTAGGGAAAACGACGCGCTGAGACACAGTACAACACTGGGGACTTCCAAAATGATGGTCAACTGGTGCGAACCGACCAATTGTCATTTTAGAACGGGAACGGGATTCTCAAATGGAGATGGTACCTACGAGACGGCCTCCACTGGGAAATCTAAGAGTAAAATTGAATCGTGTACGATTGCAAGATCGATCACAGAATGCTGGAGCATTGAGCAAAGAATAACATCCAAGCTTCTGTAAACTATCCCTCGTGACAAGATCAAACAGACTGTTCGGGAATCCGTAGCAAATATACAGGGTAAAAACCGGCTGTATGCCAAAATAAATGGACTTTAATGGGATAAGATCCTTAGATGGAGATGGCACCTATGCGGTGACCTCCACTAGGGAATGTCTAATAATAAAACTGGATCTACACGGTTGCAAGATCGATTACAGAACGCTGGAGCATTGAGCAAAGAATAACATCCAAGCTCCTGTAAACTATCCTTCGTGATGGGATCAAATGGACTTTTCAGAAATCCATATCATATATACAGGGTAAAGACCGGCTGTATGCCAAAATAAATGGACTTTAATGGGAAATGCCCTGATAAGCTTCTCGAGGGAGAACTGTCACTTATCGTTGGAAGGGACTTACATGCCAAAATGGATAAGCACTCAAATAAAGAGGCTGCTGTTTATCTGATATATAAATCTTCTCATATTTAAGGTCAGCGCCTGGGATACGATTCTGATTCTTCTCTTACTGAAGGATAAATGAAATTCTTCATACTTCAAGATCGTGCTCTCCTGAATATGAAAAGGGTAAACTGAACGTCCTCATAATTCAAAATCGTGCTCTCCTGAATATGATTCCGCTCAAACCTCCCCGTAATTCAAGATCGTGCTCTCCTGAATATGATTTGGTTTCTTCTTTTACTAAATGGTAAATGAAATTCTTCATACTTCAAGATCGTGCTCTCCTGAATATGAAAAGGGTGAACTGAACTTCCTCATACTTCAAGATCGTGCTCTCCTGAATATGATTCCGCTCCTTCTTTTACTAAAGGGTAAATGAACTTCCTCACACTTCAAGATCGTGCTCTCCTGAATATGATTCCGCTCCTTCTTTTACTGAAGGGTAAATGAACTTCTTCATAATTCAAGATCGTGCTCTCCTGAATATGATTCCGCTCCTTCTTTTACTAAAGGGTAAATGAACTTCTTCATAATTCAAGATCGTGCTCTCCCGAATATGATTCCGCTCCTTCTTTTACTAAAGGGTAAATGAACTTCTTCATACTTCAAGATCGTGCTCTCCTGAATATGATTCTGCTCCTTCTTTTACTAAAGGGTAAACGAACTTCTTCATAATTCAAGATCGTGCTCTCCCGAATATGATTTCGCTCCTTCTTTTACTAAAGGGTAAATGAACTTCTTCATACTTCAAGATCGTGCTCTCCTGAATATGGTTTCGCTCCTTCTTTTACTAAAGGGTAAATGAACTTCTTCATACTTCAAGATCGTGCTCTCCTGAATATGATTCCGCTTGAACCTCCCCGTATTTCAAGATCGTGCTCTCCTGAATACGATTTGGTTCAAACCTCCCCATGCTTCAAGACGACAGGGAAAATGGAAGCCCAACTGCTCAATGGAGATGGCCATTTGCTGCGAGTCATAACGAAGATAGGATTGGCTTCTCAATGCGAGAAATGTCGCTTACCGATGTTGTAAGATGTAAGGTGTTGTGCCGATAGATTTTCCAGGCGTGAACTGGCATGTATCTGTAAAGGATTGTGGTTGATTTTCTTGAAAGATAGTGCAAAATAAATGCACATCCGTGTACAGTGATAAACTTCTCGGGTGAGAACAGTCGCGTATCTGTCATGGTATGGTGAAAATCTTCAGATGGTGCAAAATAAATGCACGTCCGGTTGGGCTCGACGACCGACAATACTGAGATTCAATCTAGGATCGAGCTAGAAAGAAGACTGGTAATCAAGACTCCGTCGAGGGAATGATCTCGAAGGGTAGATATCTTATCCTAGTGAGGAAAGATAGTTGAAGTAACCGTCATCCACAAGGATCGAGCTTTGTGGGGAAACTGGAAACACTTATGTATTTTATGCTTAGGGCTGACAATCTATTTGGAGAGAATGGACGAACCCAGTTACTCGGCGGTAACAACCAATGATGGTGAAACATAATGAACCTGTGAATGCTAACGCATATGTTGATGCATATGTTAATGTGAATGTATATTAATGTCTATGTATGTTAAATATGCAAGATGTTATGAAATGAGTATGTAATGAGTATGTGAAATGAATATAGGCATATGATGCTTATGCCCTTGCGTACGCTGACGAAACTGACTAGAGACGGGACGAGAGATGAAATAAACATCTCGACGGAGATACCCTGCGTTCTCTGCAACCAATACGTCAATCATGGGTAAGAAAGATCAATGGTAGAACCAAATCTGGTTTTAAAGTTCTGAATTCTCTGGGGAGAAAGTAATCTGCTTGGGTGCCCAGTATCACGTCTTCACATGGGGAGAAGAAAACCTGAGGGACACTTTCGAGTTACCCAAGAAAAAGTTGTCAGCTTATAGTCTCTCTGGGGACTGTGATGAGGCAATAGTTTAGGAGCCTGTTGCAACACTGAGGTTTATTGGGGAATGAAGGCCGCCGTGAGTAAAATCCATCGGGTGCATGAAGAGAGTTGTGAAACCACATAGCTTTGATCTTGAAGGATCTTGTAGTAGTCGCCATTTGTTTCCTTAAAAAACACGATGCCCCAGGATATTTGTGTTGTGAGGTAGGGTCATCTCAAGAGGATTTTATAGAGAACACGGAGTCTGGTTGCCCCATTGTTTTCAAACTCTTTGAGAGGTTTGTCAGGTCTCGGCGTCACTGGCATAAATTAATCGTGTCACGACGAAATCTTCGAGAAATAGCTCCTAAGAACGTCAGACTCGCGTTGGTAAGCGAACTGGGAAACTGCCTGCCCCTGTTTAGCGGGATCTTCAAGTTCCACGGGTTATGTCCATATGTAAATCTATAAGATATCAAGCAAAGTCGTCATGCCTGAAATGCCTATCCTGAGCTTGTCAATGCACACATATATTTGTCTTGAATTTTTGTTTTGAAAAAGATATCGCAATAACTTGTGACCAAAATCACTAGTCGGGATATAAGTTTTAATTATAATGCCAACATGAATTTTTTTCTGAGCATAGCTCGTAGGAGTCAGGAAACGTGATCTTGTCGAGTATGCTTTCAACCGAAGTCCTACTTCAATTAGGTCTTTTAAAGGTTGTATCGTGGCTTGGTTCACGGTTTAAGAAACAAAAGGATAAAGGCTCAAAGTTATATTTGTACCCTCCCATTCTTCGTGATGTTCTCCAATCCTAATTCAGTTAATCGGATATGAACGCTCATATCTCAAGCAGATTTGCTATGGTCGAGAACTTATCAAGGCTTCGGACATGGCAGTCACTCACCTATTTTTAATGGCAATTGGTCACACGACCTTGTTCTTTATAGGGGTTCTAAAAAACGACTGGTTTGGTGTTCTTATTCCCTAACTTTTGCCTGGACAACGTCTTTTGATCTGACTTTGGAGTCCAGCGGGATGCCCCAGTTTTGCCTAAGTCTCCTTCATAGGTTTTGACTTAGCGGGCTCTTATTTTTTTGAATATTCTTTTATGCACAAGTCGTGTAAATCTTTTGAAAGGCTCGTGACTGCCCCACTCCTTAGATAACTGAGGGATAGTCATTGTATTGGACTTCTTAAGATGTTAAGGATAAATTCTCGAAGGTTTGCCCTTCCTTTTTGAGGATCTAAGCGCTCGATCGGTTTAACTGAAACCTACCCTGCCCCAGGTTAAGATGAGGGTTCTTAAAAAAAACTCCTACTTCAAGGCTCAAAGAGGTTAACGAGGGATTAACATCCTTATATCTCCAGTGTTTGGGATTTGAAACAATGCCTTACATCATCAGCGGGTTTCAATCGAAAGCATATGACAAGAAATCTGACGTTTTGGGTTCGTCATCCTCCTCCCAATTCTCCATCAGAACAAGAGATCGGGTAAAGTTGGCATTATAATTTATGAAAAATATATTTTGAATGAGTGAAACGAATGGACTTATTCAAGACAAACATATGCGTTGCATTAATCAAAGATAAACAAGTTCGTACATGCTAAATATGTTTAATCAAAGAGAAATACATATAAATAAACAAATGAACTGTCGGAAAAATCCTTCTAAATGTTTTATGAAATTCAAAAGCAACAGTTTCTTTTGGCGGAGCCTCAACGGTAAGGTCGTCTGGCTTATGGTCACTGCGAGTCGTCATGGCTTGCCCCAGTTATGCTGGTCACATCTTCAACAGTTTTCAGTCGTTGCTCCAAAATAACTTTCCCAGATTCTTTGTTGATCCCGGTCATATCATCTTGAGGGTTACTGAAATGAAGCGAGCTAGGCCTTTGAATAATTACTGAATTTGGCTGATTTGCCACAGGAGTAGCATGCTTTGCGGAATTCGAACTTGACAAGTAAGGAACCTCAAGAGAAGTCTCGATCTTCGGCTGAGCATTGCTAAAAGACAACTTCTTCGTTTCTAGCAAATTTCTGACAACTTTCTTAAGAGCGTAGCAATCCTCTAGATCATGGTCGGGCGCACCCTCATGAAATAAACAATGAGCGGCGGCGTTGTAACCTGCAGGTAATGGATTAGGCGGAGGACCCAAAGCACGGGTGGTAATCAGACCCTGTTGTACCAAGTAGGGGTATAACTCAGTGAAAGCCATCGGAATTGGAGGACAAGGCTTATACTGACTCTTATGGAGATAAGGAACCTGATCCTGTGATTGTTGATGAACAGGAGCGTTGGGCACTCATTGACCGTCGACAGGAACTTGCATAGGCGGATAACCGAAAGGTTGTTGATGAATCGGTGCTTGATATACCGGAGCTGACTGCACAGGCTGGTATGTAGGAAACTGCTGATCGAAAGGAGGTGCAACAATAGCTACATAGGGTTGTTGAACATATGGGAGCGGATAACCTTGAACATAATTCTGCTGATGTTGCCAAGGTTGAGGAGTAGCCATTTTGCGGTTCCTCGAACGTGCAGGTCCTTTACCATGGTCGGAGTTAGGAGTTTTGCACTTTGGAGGGGTAGCTCGTCGAACTGGCTGAGCACTAGGAGGCACCAAACCGGATTGAAGACCATGAGGAGGTACATTCTCGATAATAACAGCTTGTTGAGGTTCCATAACGGTATTAGTAGTCTCAGAACAACAGTAGACTGAGCATCCACCTTCACACTAAGAGCTCGTAGCATCTCCAAAATCTGCCCCACACTTCCTCGAAGATCTTCGAGTTCATGGCTGACACGGTTGATCTCTTGGTTTTGATCTTCCATCCTTTTGAAGGGTCGTATTGATGCAGAGAACTTAGGATGACAAAACTGGAAGGTGAGAGAACCGAGTATGAGAAGCCGGGAGACACATGCAATGCAAAAGTATGATGCTAAAATGTGAATGCAAATGAAGATTTCATGGAATTCAAATATTTACGAATATTGAGGAATACCAAGGAACTTTTAATTCATTGAAGACAAATTACAAATAATATTCTTGCAACCAAAATAGCTAAATAAAAGCCTAGAAAATCCTAGAGAAGCATCTTCCACAACTTCAGTGAGCAGACGGAGATTCGGAGGAAAATAAATATTTGTAGAGCCTTCTCTTCTTGTAGGATTGTATCTCATCATTCTTCGACTGAATCTGCTTTTGAAGTTCTTCGTACTTGCTGACCATCACATGGTATTTGTTCCTCCATGATTCTGCTTCGCATTGTGATTTCTTCAAAGTGATCTTCAGAGTCTCAGCTTCAGTCATGAAATATTGGACAGGTTCTTCTCTTTGAGGTAAAGGATCTTGGCGAGAGTAGGGCATCTTCAACTCAATAGCTCTTCCTCGGACCCATTGAAGGTATGATTCCATGGACACACAATTAGGTCTTCCCAAACTTTCTTTGTCCTTCCTATGCAGATGATTCCAAGAAGATAGAATCTGATCTTGAACCTTTTTGTCGTCTTTGAAAAAGATTTTCTCCACATGAATACCTTTAGGCGGTTCCTTCAAGGGGTATCCCAACTGCCGACGAGCTAAGACTGGATTGTAGCTAATTCCTCCATTGAAACTGAGCAAAGGCACATTGTTGAAGTTTCCGCAACTATCAATGATCGATATCCCATCGTACATGCGATTATACCAATCAATATCAGAATGAGTTAAAGCCATAACTTTTTGCGACCAACGTTCTTGATTGGGTCTCCAGAACGGACCGGACTTGGGTAAGTAAGAAATAAACCACTTGTATAGTAATGGCACACAACATGTAATCATTCCTCCACCATGAAAGTTTCGGAGATGTACTGAATGATAAGTATTACCCAGTAGTGTTGGAACTGGATTTCTTCTCATGAAGGTCTTGATTGCATTAAGGTCCACAAACCCTTCAAAACTAGGAAAAAGCAGCAACCCATAAATAAGCAAAACAAATATTGTCTCGAAGGCAAACATGTCTTTATGATCGGCATAAAATTGGGCTTTCTTAATTAGGAAGTCCCTGGGAAAACCGGAGATCCCCCCTTTGGTGATCATATTGTTTTTGACATCGGATATCCTTAGACAAATGGCTTTAGCAATATCTCGTTCTTTAGGGTCTTCCTCCAAGAAAGGGAATGGAGACTTATCCAAGATAGGTAATCCCACCAACTGAGAGTACTCTTCTAAGGTAGGTAAAAGCTGATAATCTGGAAAGGTGAAGCAGTGATAATCTGGATCATAAAACTGTAGCAAAGTCGCAAGAAGTCCTTCGTTTACTTGAACCTTCAACAAATACAATAGCCTTCCATATCTGTTTTGGAACTTTTCTTGATCTTGAACCAAATCTCTTAGCTTCTCTAGGACTTCCAAATTAAAACCCTTAAAAGTAAATTTCAAAGTATGCTTCCTAGAGTGATCCATGGTATCCTGCAATGTTCATAAATAGAGTTTGAATTCCATGAAGTCTTAATGTAATATGATGCTTTATGGATGCAATGCATGAAAACACATAAAGTCCTAGGTTAAAAGAACGTGAGCGGAGTTAAGGTCTACCCATCCCTGAAAAGGAGTGTACTATAGGTTAGTTGTACCTGCAGAACAAGGTTCTAAAAAGTGCCCAAAGTCATCAGCCCATCTTTCGGATACTATCGACCTTCCGATTGACTCGGGGGTTAATAATATTCTCAAGAGAACCTCTTTTGAGTGTAGTATCGCGTAGCAACCGTTGTAGGATTACTCCCACATAGTTCCCGCACTACGTCCTAAATAAGGCCAAGGTGGTGTTAAGGTACTACGGTCCTCAATATCACAGACTCCAATCGACCATGGAAAAAGTTTTCAACGATTACTCGTTCAACCGAACCATTTTCGAAAAGGTCTCAACTGAGCAGTGATTCTCGAATCAGCTTGGTCGGGATTCAACTCCCTATAAGCCTCATCGAATATATCCCCATCCTATAATAATGTCACTAGTCCGGGCGTAGGACTTATCTCACAACACAAGGAACCATCCCAAAATCAGAGTACAATATATACATGTAAATGAATAGTAAAGCAAATAGTAATAAACATGAACAAATTAGGGGTAACCCTCAAAAGTTTAGATTCCCCAGTGAAGTCGCCATTTTCTGTTGCGGTGGAAATAGGATCACAAACTATTAATGAGTTTGAATCGCAATTCAATTCACAACCGCTCTTCGATTTATCCGAAGGAAAAGGTCAAAAGAGGGAAAACCTATTTTTGCATCGTAAACACAATGCGGGGAAAGATCTAGGGTTCGGGGGTTGGTTAAATTTAGGGAAGGTATTAGCACCCTAAACTTCTGTAGTACTCTACAGGAACCTTTTGTTCAAATGTTTACTATTTGCTTTATTATTCTTAAGGTATATGTACAAAGGAATTAAAAGTGAGAAAAAAGACCTAAGGGGTTAATTCTAAGTTTACTCGGCAAGACATCGCATCTTGTGCCTACGTATCCTTACGGGAGTGGAATCAGAGTAATCGTAGTTCCCCTCAATAGGGAGGTTAGAAACTTCTTGACTGTGGTCAAGGTCTCAAGGGGAATAAACGCATCTTAAGGACACACTTACGTGGAGTGTAGGAACTCCAAATTTCTACGTTGAAATGTTAAGTTGAATTAGGGTTAAATTAGGTTAGGGATTCTGCGGCGGGAAACCCTAAAATGAGCGCGGCAGCTCTTTGACCTAATGCTAGGGGTAAAATGGTAATTTTGTCTGCGGCGAGGCATTTGTAAAAATTAGGGTTTGTAAGGGTGTAATTTTGAGGGTTTGAATGTGTGAGGGTTTATGGACTATTGGCGCGGCAGCCAAACAGTTAAACCTAACCTTCGGATGTGTGCAATGTGACAGAAATAATGGTAAACGCGTGAGATAATTGAATCATGCAAACAGAGAGATAATGTCATAATTTAAACCATGCAAGCAAAAATTTAAAGGCAGAATTTAAAGAGCGATTGTTAAGTTCGCGAGGTTACATGAGAGGAGCAGATACAATATGATAATGAAATTTGAATTGAACAATAATAAAATAAAATAAATAACGGTTCTAGTTATTATTTTAAAAAAAATATTTTAGTTATTATTTTAAATTTATCTAAAAAAAAGTTTTTCTTAAAAATAATAGGTTTTCATATTAATTTGGAAAAGATGTTAATGTTATTTATTTTAAAAAACAGATTTTTATATTATAACAAGTTTTAATAAATTAATGATAACAATAATAATAATAATGGTAATAATAATGATAATAATGATAATAATAATAAATAATGATAATAATAATACTAATAATAATAATAATAATAATAATAATAATAATAATAAAGCAATAATGAATTTTAAATGTGCCAAATAACCCAACAATGTTGCTAACGCAGAAATGCGCTCATCGCAACCAGATCTAAATCGGACGAAACAAAATTTATCGCAAAGAAAAAGAAATTAAGCAAAAAATAGTATTATTGCTCACACAAAAATGCAATCATCGCAACCAGATCGAACTAACACAAATGTCACGCGTCATGCACACAAATGTGCAAACATCGTATCAACATAATTCGATCAAAAATTAATCTTATATATATAAACTCTAACAATTTAAAAATTATATATATATAAACGTAACAGTAATAGATAAAGAAAAAGAAATAACGGTAAAAGATGAAGAAAAAGAAATAACAGTAATAGATGAAGGAAAAGAAATAACGGTAAACGATGAAGAAAAAGAAACAATAGTAATGGATGAAGAAGAAAACTAAATAACGGCAAACGACACTCACTCCTCTTAGGTTTTTTTCCTTCTCCCCCCTTTTCCAACAAGGCAACACATGTATATATAGGGAACAAATTAGGGTTAACACCAAATTGTCAATAATGTCCCTAAAGCCCATTTTAAAGCCCAAACTAAATAATTAGTTAAGAAAAAATAAAATTTAAATAATTTAATATAATTAAAATAAACTTAAAATAAAAACTAATAATAAATCAAAAATATTATAAAAAGAACAAAAATTTTTTCAATATTTTTTATTTTATGATTTTTTGGATATTTTTATGAATAATTTAGAAAAAAGTGAAAAAAATAATATTTTAAAAAATGATTTAATTAAAATACGAAAATAATAATTAAATAATAATAAAAAACTATTTTTGTTATTTTTTTAATGAAAGATAGAAAAATTTAGAGTAAAAATAATAAAAAACAAAAAAAAGTGACAAAGGTGAGATTCGAACTCTCAACCTCTCACACTCATAACTCCTTACACATGTCCTCCTGCCAATTGTGCCATTTTTACTTTTTAGAAAAAAAAATGCATGCCATATGATATTTACCTGCAAAAAGTCAAACGACTACACAAATTTGTTAGTAATTGATTAAATGCAATAAAAATGCAATGAAATGCGACGACAAATCTTAGGGCAAAATTTGGGGTATTACACAAGACACCATCATTTATCAGCTTTTGAATATGTTTTTTCAGCTTCTCATATCCCTCGGGATGGCTCAAACATTCAGCACAAGCTTCGTCACAACCTGGGAATACGCCTCCCCTCAACAACTTGTTCTTCACAAAACTCAGCAGTGTCTTCAACTCATTAACATCCGACACTAGATTAAAGCTCTCATCTTCAAGGATAGCACTGACCCCAGCTGCCCCATGGTTAAGCATGGGGTTCAGCATGACATTGGGCGCGTCGTGAGAAAATTTTGTAGCCTTACTGTCTATGAGATCCTGAACTTTATGCTTAAATGCCTTACAGTTGTCAATATTGTAACCCGGAGCACCAGAATGAATCTCACATCGAGCATTAGCGTCGTAACTAGGAGGTGGCGCACCTGTCAATGGTGCCAAAGTCCTTTTCTATATCAACTGTAACTTTAACAAGTGCTGGAGTAATTGATAATATGGCATCGGAGGCGCGTCAAACTATCTTTTTACCGCCCTGCCCTGATCCTGGAAGCGACGAGGAGCATAATTCTGTTGATTCTATTGTGGTTTTTGCTGTTGTTGTTGTGGTACCGCAAGTATTATGATACTTGCAAACTGTTGCTGCTGTTGATGATAGTGTTGACGCTGATTTATGTTTCTTCCCCTGGAACTAGATACTGCATTGGTTTCTCCTTCTCGCTTTTTGTTACCAAAACCATTCTATTTCCTCCTCCTGCTGAGGACCCTTCGCCAGCTTGAATCTTCCCCAGCTTAGTGTCGTTCTCGACCCTCTCCCCAGTAATAATCAGATCAGAAAAGCTTCCAGACATGTTACTGATTAGCTTCTCATAGTATACACCCGGTAGCGTGGCAACAAACATATCAATTAACTCCCTTTCTACCATGGGAGGCTGCACCCTAGCTTCCAGCTCACGTCATCTCTAGGCGTACTATTTGAAACATTCACCATTCTTCTGAGACAGATTCTGCAATTGGACTCTGTTAGGCGCAAGGTCACTATTATACTGGTAGTGCTTAACGAAGGCCTCAGCCAAATCCCTCCAGCATCGGATATTGATTGGTTCTAAGCTCATGTACCATTCAAGAGAAGGACCAGAGAGGTTATCCTGGAAAAAAATGCATCAACAGCTTTTCATCATCTGAGTAGGCGGACATCTTAGGATAGTAGGAACACAGATGGACCCTGGGACAAGTAGTGCCTTTGTATTTATCGAAATCAGGAACCTTGAATTTCAAAGGTACCTTCAAGTCTGGGATCATCCCTAGATTAGCCATGTCCAATCCCATAGAGTTCTGATTTTCATAGCTCCGCATCTTCTCTTCGATCAGCTTAAACCTCTTATCTGCCTCAAACGACAATCCTGCACCAATATCCCGCATAGATAACACATCTTCCTACTGATCTTCATCCCACTGAGGAACATTGTTACCATGAGCAGCATACGCCATTTCAGGCATTGGGATTTCACCTACATTACCTCCGCCAGGAGGGATAACAACTGGAGGAATAACATTAGCATGTGGCGTACCACCATCATTACGAGGAGGATTAGCAACAGTTCCCCCATGAAGTGCACCATTACCATCAACTCTTGCAATTAGTGGCTGCACCAGAGTCCTCAGTTGCTCTTGACCATTTGCCACACCCTGCATCAAATCCATAAATTGGGCCATTTTGTCCCTAATTTCTTGCATCTCAGCTTGCATCTGCTCCATGATCTTACGCTGGTTTCCCCGAGTGGTGTAATGGTGAGTAGTCTGGTTGTCAATCCTGAAACAAACTAACAAACCATAAAAATAAGGTTAACGGTCTCGGGCACCTGTGATGAAAAAATGCATAATGACGCAATATGCAGACATGTATATATGCATTAGGGAAATTTCCCTCTCGATTCTAGTTCCACGGGCACAACACGACAATGGAGAACTAGCAGATAAGTAATAAGCAAACTCCTCATAAATAAAATGAGAGCCAAGAGTCAGATACAACAATACAATGGAATCAGAATGACCTCAGCCAACAGGTCTGGTGATGGTCAATATATACATCATAACAACAGACTGAAAAGAAAATACAATCAAGTAGGACAACTAGACTGGAAATCCTCTAACAGCTCCTTCGTCTCTGGATGGTCAGGCCTGATAAGCAACCCTCAGATAAGCAGCTCTCTCCGGCTAATAGTGGTCTGCAAATCCTGGGCATAATCCTCCCAGGCTCCCTCACCAAAAGCCTCCTCAAGCTTACACCTCTTCACATTAGCTCTAGACTTGTAATCATCCAACGTTTCAAGCGCTTCATTCAGTCTACAATCACTGTCACGTCGGAGTGAAGCTTCAGCTGCAATCTTCTCATCCTTCACTTGGAGTTGGGCCTTTAACTTGGCAATCTGCTGTTTGAGTCCATCCTCCTGCTCTTTATTATTAGTGAGGGTAGCATTCCACTGGTCATTAAACCTGGAAATCTCTAGATAAGCTCTATCCAACTCCTTCTTCTTAGAAGTAAGAACATCACTAACAGCCTTCAAATCTAAACACAAACACTCACGAGCGCGAATCTCTTTGGTAAGATCTGTACCCAGCTTGTTAACTAACTCAGTTTGCCTCTTGCAGGAATGAGTAGCTTCAATCTTTTCGCTTCGGAGCTGAACAATCTCTTTCTCCAACTCTTCATTTGCCTTGCGCAACTCCTCTTTTTCAGACCAAAACTGATTATACCTCTGGATATCAACGGTATTAGGCTCCTCAATCATCAGAGGATATAAAGGCGCACAAGGTGGAAAAGGCATCAACACTCTCTCAGCTCTCTCCTGAATCCAAGTCACATAAGGATCGTAAGCTTGACTATTGCTCTTACCCAAGGAAGCTTTCCCTTTGTGATGAATTTTGTTCCAAGCTTTCTCAACTCTAGCCAAGGTATCATTTTCCAGCAAGCCCATGAAATACAGAGATTCCTATATTTCCTCTTCTCTCGGAGGCTCTCTCAAGGCATACCCAAACTACCTCACTACTAGGGATGGGTTATAGTTAATGCATCCTTTCCTTCCGACCAACGGGACATTAGGAAAACCCCCATATTTGTAGATAATCTCCATACCTAACTGATCTCTATCAAACCAAATGATATTCTCAGAAGTCAAGCCCATCAATCTCTCTGACCACTCTGAGGTACCAGCAGTATCAACAAAAGGACCGGATTTGGGGAGGTGACTCACAAACCACTTGTATAGCAAAGATACGCAACAAGACATGTTCTTCCCTCTCCAATTCTCATTCTTGTAATGCACAGAATGATAGACGTCGCCCAGAAGCATAGGTACAGGGTTCCCAGAAGCAAAAATATGGAAAGCATCCAAATCCATAAAATCTGGAATATTAGGAAACATCATGATACCATAAATGCACAGTGCTAGGACAACATTAAACACAACCCAACAACCCTCCTTTGCAAAGTGTTGAGCTCTAGCAACCAGAAAAGATAGTGGGAATCCAGGCATTCCATTTCTCTTGACCAACTTCCCTTTTAGCTCAGAAGCATCAAAATGAAGGGCACCAGCAAGCTTAGCCAGATCAGGCTCAGCATCAGTGTGATGGAAAGGCATCTGGTCCAAGATAGGAACTCCAAGTAGCACAGAGAACTCCTCTAGAGTAGGCAGCAATACATATCTTGAAAAAAGTGAAACACCATTTTTAGTTCCATGGTTCTATGATATAGAATTGTCCATGGTTCTATAATTGGCTAAATTTTGGTAAAACATGATCCTGCACTGATGTTAAGCAGGATGTTATAACATCTCCATCTGCTGTGGTGACAGAACTGATGTGGAGTGTTTTAATATGAATGTCATACTGAATATCGTGACATCCATCACGACATCCATCTGCTGTCATGACAGAACTACTATCATGTGTGAGAAACAGTAGGAATAGTGGTGCAGCAGGAGCTAGCAGGAGCTGATAACAGAACTGCTGTCATGTGTTGTAAACAGGAAGTCATTTCCAATATCATAACATCTGGTGCAGCAGGAGCTAACAAGAGCAGATGACAGAACTGCTGTTATGGATGCAGAAGGAGCTAGCAGGAGCTGATGACAGAACTGTTGTCATGGATGTCATACTGAATATCATGACATCAATGTCTGGTACAACAGGGGATGCTATGTTATATCTCTTGACATAAATGTTTCGGTCCTGTTGGATATTCGTCATCAGTATGAACAGGCCAAAGAGATTCATTAGGAACAAAGTGCATATTTAATTAGTGTTCATAAAAAGGATCTTTGAGACTTTTTAGGGAACTATAAAACATTTGTTTCTACTATCATGAAGAAAATTCTGCAGAAGTGTTCAACAGGGCAAGCTGGAAAGTAAGTTTAAATGAAGCTGAATGTCATGACCAATGTTATGACATTGATCGTATGACATCAGGCGTGCAGAGTTTGTTTTTCTGTTATGATACCTGATATATCTCAGGCTAAATTTCAGGAAACTTGTTATGGCTTCTTAGTTATCTCAGGCGAGATTCTAGTCAGGGTTGGACATAACATGAAGTTGTTGTGACCTAATTGGATAGCACCTTGAATTGTGGAAATTAGGTTTACTTTGTTAAACCTAATGTTTCTTACTTGTGACCAGCCCAAGCCCAGTCTACACTACTATAAAAGGAGGAGCAGAAGCAGAGGAAAAGAAGCACTCACATCAAGAACAACCAGAGTGTAAAATAAAGGTCTAGGGTTGAGAGTCCCTTGTATTTGTAAGTGACCCTTTGTATCGTTTGATACATTATTGTAGACATATTTGTGAGTGAAGAGGTTTGCTCTTCCCATGTTTCTAGGAGTCTTAGGGTTCCTTGTGTGCCAAGAAATTGTATGCTGAACAATTGCTTTGGTTATGGTGTATGAACTGGCGTGTTCATTGTATCACTCAAAGATTTTAAGCAAGAGTGTGTCTCACTTGATCAAGGTTGTGAAGCAAGATCATGGTGTGTGTTTGGAGTGTATCTCCATAACTGTTTTGTAATTGATTATTGATATCACTATGGTGTGATTGAGGGGGAGTGAGTGGGAATACTCAGGTCTAGAGTGTCTCTGGGTTGAAGTCTCATTGGATAGAGATTAAGTGAGAAGTGCAAACTAGTTGTTTGACTTTGAATTAATTCTACTAATAGTGAATTTCCTCCCTGGCTTGGTAGCCCCCAAATGTAGGTGATGTTGCACCGAACTGGGTAAACAATTACTATGTTATTTATCTTTCAGCATTTACAATTCTGCACAATTTAAATGGTTAGATAAATAGTCTTTCACTATGCAGATGTCACAAAAGAGGTCATGACATTGGTCATGACATTGGCACAATTTAAAGAAATTTAAATTGGTCATGATCTGTCCTCGTCCTTGTTTCGGTAGAGATCAATGTTCTTGGGACATCTGAAATCTTCATACCAGAATTTCAATTGGTATCCGAGCAGGCATCCTGTCTGTTCTGGATGAGATCTTGGGAGATACTTTCTAGTGGTTTAAACAAGGAGAAGCTACAGCTGCTGATTATAGAGTTTAGGAGGAGGTTGCCAAGGATTTTGTGTATCCGATGTTATACCCTCTGATATAGGGGCTTCTATGATCTGCTGAAGGGTTTGCCAAAGGAGGAGTGGCTACTTCTGTATGATGATCTATAAGATGTTCTGACATCTTATTTAGGCCATACTGAAGATGTTCTTTTGGTGGTTTCGTTGCATATTTTTTTGATGAATGAACTCTGGTAGCTCTGAGAGAAGATTAACCTATATACAGTTTGATGCATGGCTGTGGCAGTTGTGTGGATGGTTGGCCGGTGGTGTTTATAGGTATGTGCTTGGGTTGTTCTGCTGTGTATTACAAAGGTTATTTTAGAAAGGATAGTGGGAGGTGATTTATTTTCACCACTCATGACTTGCAAAGGCTCTTTCAACAGAGGAAGTCATAGGCAGGTTGAGTCAAGGGTGTCAGCCTTGATGTTTCAGCCTTAGTATTCCTGAAGTTGTATGGATTTAAGATCAATTGCTATTTGTAGACTACACATGTATTTAATTGGTTATCCATGAAGTTCAAGATTGTTGAAGTTCAGAGAAGGATTCGTTATAAGGATTTAAGATTCATTGCTATTTGAGATCATCACAAATATTTAATGAATTATCCTTAGTCAATGATCAAGATGTCTCATCAGTTGCAGCACAAGCATAAGGTACCTAATCTGCCTTGTCCACTTCAAGGATCTGATGTTCAACCAGATGTTAAGACATTCCATCAGCAGGGATTGTACAGAAGTTTGTTGAAGGAGATATAGCTGATGATCGTGTTACCATACTCATGTGTGGTAGGATCTGTCATTATTCTAGTAAGTTTCCTAGCAAGAAACTAAGACTAGAATTTAGTGTTGTTGGAAGATGAAGACTGTTTTGGATCAGCTTATTTCTAATCCAGGAGCATTGGAGTGCAGCAGGTGTGTTCTAGTGGAAGCCTCTGATATTTATCTAGAAAGTTTCCTGGCATGAAACTTGTTTAAAATTTGGTGCTGGTAATAGCATTGCTTGGGTCAGTTTATTTCTGATCTAAATGCATAGGATCAGGTGACCATGCTCATCTCGGAGGACAAGGATAAGTGGCAGTTATCTCTGACCTTCTGAAGAAGTCTATACTTAAGAAAAGCGGAATTCCTTCTGTAAAGATCTCTTGTGACTAATCTTCTCTAAACAATCAAGCTTTGGCATGTTTGGTTTCTCTAAAGAGGAGTTGTATGAAGCAAATGCACTTCAAAGGGAGTTGTTAGGGTACAAGAAAGCAGAATACAGGCTGCCTACTCAAACCTGCTATCAGTAATCAAGTCTGTGTGAACATGGAACTCTTGATGAGGTTCTTCTAAATGGCATAATGAAGGACTGAATTCACCAGCTGGATGTCTTAACCAAAGTTGTGACATCAAGCAAAAACTTCAAGGCTTCAAGTGATGAAGATAAGTTGATCTTCTCAGGTATGAATGGAAGTAATGCTTCATCTTATGCAATTTGCGGGAGCTGTGTGAAGGAGTAGATGCCTTGATTTGGAGCAAGAAGAATTTGAAGATCAAAGTGGCCTGGTGGATTAGCAGATTCTCTAGAGCTCTGAAACATGCTGAGTAACCAAACAGTGGCACTTGGTTATTTAAGTAGTGAGCCTTTAGAAAACTATCCTTGTGTAGAAGGGTAGTTGGTTGAAGACCAAAGGAGGATCTGTTTCTGTTCATATATTGGAGCTTGTGGTAGAAGCCCTAAGTTGTGTATGGAAGATTACCTTCTCTTGGAGATGTTCTTGATCAAGCTGGTGGAGATGTGTTCTCTGAAGATCTTCAGTTAGATTACTAGGCAGAAGTAAGTCTAGTTGTGGGCAGATAAAGAACCAGTGGATATGGTTTGGTTTCCCTTGGTACAGGGCTTGAAGATCTGATACAGAACTTGGGGTTCACATCTTGACTAAGAAGTACTCTATCTTGTCATACGGGAGAATGATGAGGTAAAAGGACTGTCTTGGAGTATGATGTGAAAGGATTGGACAAGACTGGAGTGGATCATTGATTGACTGCATGAAAGTATGGATTCTGATGAGAAGATTCACTAGTTAAATCAGAAGCTTTCTAACTTATCATACGGGAGAATGATGAGGAAAGAATGTCTTGGATTATGGGGTATCTATCTTGTACTCAGCCTAAGGTCAGAATACTTGTGGAGAAGTGGCCTCTTCTACTACAAGTAACTCTAGGAAGAGGTGGATCAGTTTGATGCCCTCTCACTGTATGAGCATGGAGTTGGTCATGAGAGATAATATGGTGATCTTGGAGCATCTTTTGTCAAAGATAGGGGGAGAGCTTTTGGTTGATGGGTGTACTATTTTCTTATGGTGAATGCGTTCAACATGTGTGTTGAACAGAGAATGAGTTCTTGAAGACATGAAGATGCGTCTTATGTTTTCCATTCATGTGCACTGGTTACCCTTGATATGGGGAGCTATACTTCTATCTAGGATGTGTTGCTGCAAAAGTGCAGTTATGTACCAAGATTGTTTGTGGTTTCAAACAGTTTGGAATTTTATGAAGATAGAATGTCAGACAAGATGTTTTGACATTGGGCTACTGCTCCAAGTTCATGGTGAACATGACAAGTGTCTTCCTTTTGGTTTTGTTCTTAGGATGTCCATGGATCCAGTCAAGTTTGTAGGCCTCTATCCTAGTGTGTCTGGTGAAGATAAAGATCAAGACATCATCAGATTTGATCCTGTGCATATGGAAGGACCTTTACCCTGACATCTTGGAGATCTTCCAGATAGTTATTCTGCAACTCTTCTGTTATCTGTTCCAGTATGGCTTGTAGGAATGTAAGGCTGCAGTATGAAGATGTTGAAGAAAGTCTTCATATGTTTGGATTCTCTCTTTCAGGGGGAGTACTGAGTATGCATGACAGGGGGAGCTGTGCACATGTGCTAATATGGAGCTGTATGCAAAGGGTGTTGATTCTTAGGCAAGCTTATGTTCTTGAACCACTAATGAGGTTGTAATGTCAGACAAGATGTCTTGATATTATGCTGGTTGGTGTATTGTTGTACCTTGGCAATATGTTTATGGGTTACTGTCTGGGAGAATTTATTTTTCTCTGCAGAATATTTGTGTGTCTCAAATTAGGGATTTAAGATCAATTGTTACTTGTGGCAAGTAGTTAATTGATTATCCTTTAATTGGTGATGTCAAAAGTGTCATTCCTGAAGGGGCAGCTTCAAACAAGACAAGAACCCAAGATTCAAGACTGATTCAAGGTGTACTCTCAAGGAGCTATGGTTCTGGGCTGATTTTTCACTGGTTGAGTGATTTCAGCAAGAAGTTTAAGTCATTGTCCATGATTGTTGGTGCAACCTTTAGAGATCAAGAAATGGCAGACTTGGACACCATGTGTAGAATGTACACTTACTCTAATTTTTGTCAATTTTTTACTAAACCAAGGGGGAGTATAGTGTTGTTATCTGTTGCAACTATCAAGGGGGAGCATGATAGTGTCTGAGGCTGGAAAAACTACTGCTGCTGCCCTGATAAGTTGTTTTAGCCAAAATTTTCCAAAGGGGGAGATTGTTAGTTCCATGGTTCTATGATATAGAATTGTCCATGGTTCTATGATTGGCTAAATTTTGGTAAAACATGATCATGCACTGATGTTAAGCAGGATGTTATAACATCTCCATCTGCTGTGGTGATAGAACTGTTGTGGAGTATTTTAATGTGAATGTCATGCTAAATATCGTGACATCTATCATGACATCCATATGCTGTCATGACAAAACTACTGTCGTGTATGAGAAACAATAGAAGTAGTGGTGCAGCAGGAGCTGATAACAGAACTGATGTCATATGTTGTAAACAGGATGTCATTTCCAATATCACGACATCTGGTGCAGCAGGAGCTAACAAGTGCAGAAGGAGCTAGCAGGAGCTGATGATAGAACTGTTGTCATGGATGTCATACTGAATATCATGGCATCAATGTCTGGTACAGCAGGGGCTACTATGTTATATCTTCTGACATAAATGTTTTGGTCCTGCTGGATATTCCTCGTCAGTATGAACAGGCCAAAGAGATTCATTAGGAACAAAGTGTAGATTTAATTAGTGTTTATAAAAAGGATCTTTGAAACTTTTTAGGGAACTATAAAACATTTATTTCTACTGTCATGAAGAAAATTCTACAGAAGTATTCAACAGGGCAAGCTAGAAAGCAAGTTTAAATGAAGCTGAATGTCATGACCAATGTTATGACATTGATCGTATGACATCAGGCATGCAGAGTTTGTTTTTCTGTTATGATACCTGATATATCTCAGGCTAAATTTCAGGAAACCTGTTATGGCTTCTTAGTTATCTCAGGCGAGATTCTAGTCAGGGCTGGACATAACATGAAGCCGTTGTGACCTAATTGGACAGCACCTTGAATTGTGGAAATTAGGTTTACTTTGTTAAACCTAATGTTTCTTACTTGTGACCAGCCCAAGCCCGGTCTGCACTACTATAAAAGGAGGAGCAGAAGCAGAGGAAAAGAAGCACTCACATCAAGAACAACTAGAGTGTAAAATAAAAGTCTAGGGTTGAGAGTCCCTTGTGTTTGTAAGTCACCCTTTGTATCGTTTGATACATTGTGGTAGACATATTTGTGAGTGAAGAGGTTTTCTCTTCCCATGTGTCTATGAGTCTTAGGGTTCCTTATGTGCTAAGCAATTGTATGCTGAACAATTGCTTTGGTTATGGTGTATGAACTGGTGTGTTTATTGTATCACTCAAAGCTTTTAAGCAAGAGTGTGTCTCACTTGATCAAAGATGTGAAGCAAGATCATGGTGTGTGTTTGGAGTGTATCGCCACAACTATTTTGTAATTGTATATTGATATCATGTGGTGTGATTGAGGGGGAGTGAGTGGGAATACTCAGGTCTAGAGTGTCTCTAGGTTGAAGTGTCATTGGATAGAGATTAAGTGAGAATTGCAAACTGGTTGTTTGACTTTGAATTGATTATACTAATAGTGAATTTCCTCCCTGGCTTGGTAGCCCCCAGATGTAGGTGATGTTGCACTGAACTGGGTAAACAATTAGTGTGTTATTTATCTTTCAGCATTTATAATTCTGCACAATTTAAATGGTTAGATAAATAATCTGTCACTATGCAGATGTCACAACAGATGTCATGACGTTGGTCATGACATTGGCACAATTTAAAGAAATTTAAATTGGTCATGATCTGTCCTTGTCCTTGTTTCAGCAGAGATCAATGTTCTTGGGACATCTGAAATCTACATACCAGAATTTCAACCGTAATTGGGAATCAGAAAATTGTAGCAGAGTATGGAGACCACCCAACTCATGCACTGAGGGTTTGCAAACAAAACTCAAAAGCTTCCCATATGATTGCTTGAAATCTTCCATCACCATCCTGTCAGCTACAGAAATCAAACTGAGTAGAGATCCAATGTCTGGATTAGGGAACTTATACACCACCGTCTTCTTCAGGCTGGGCTCCATGTCAGCAAAAGAATAAGATCACTAGAATCGAAGGGAAAATATACTCCTGCAACATAAATACATGTTAATGTTAATATGCAAATGAAAAATGCAAATGCAGATGCAACAGGGGATCAAGGTTGCTATGCTGCTGATTGAGAAGAACCAGCGCTCCGCTTTTGCAAGAACCTAGCATTATCATAAGCGCCCCCTGTATCAAAATTACAGGTTCACACTGACGAGAAAACCGGGTAGGTTGAAGTTTAAGGTTTCCTGCATAACCCAATCTCTCTCACAGGTATGGACCTAATCTCTGATAAGGTTCAGCATCATATGCGGTCGTCAGCGTCACAAACTTTCGAGAAACAATGATACGTTCACCATTTCTGGTTTGGCATCATAGTCTAACGAAACGGCCTCACTTAGCTGACTCCCAAATGATCGGTCCCCAGAGTCGACAACCCTCAGATCCAACAACCTCTCAACTATCCAGAACAGATTAGAAAGGAAGTCATCAAAGAGAGTCTCATCTGAGCGCAAATTTCGTGGGAACTAGTGCATGCCAAATACAGGTTCACCACTACTTTCCTCTTCTAATGCTATGGTTGTACTCAAGCCTGGGTTTTGGCTTATCTCCCAGTGGAACATTCCCACCTAACAGCATAACAGCAATGATATATCCATAAGAAAACTTTTTTTCTTTTCCTTTTACTTGACACAACACCACATTTTTATCATCTATTATTCTCTCTCTCATTCTCATGATATATATAAACTTGATTCCTCATTTACAATAACCACATACTACCTCCTCACCCATCACACGTGCAGCACAGTCCCTACTTTCCAACATTCTTCAAAAAAAAATTTGTTACTTATTTTAATAAAAGCCATGCACCACCCTCTGTCGCATCGCTGCGAAGAAGGGGTCAGCAAGGACAGAAGAGTCTCCACCGTTTGTTATTTATCCCAAAAGACGGAAAGGAAATGATCAGAGGAAACCTACGGAAAAGGGAGAAGACAGGTCATCGCAACAAAATCTTGGGTTCGGGAGCCGATTACGCAAGGGAAAGGTATGAGCACCCCTCACGTCCGTCGTACTAGATGGGATCCATGCTTGTTGTCTATCTAAAAAGGTGTTAATCTATAAGGCTGGCTCACAGGAACAAAAGAAAATAAAAAAGACTCGATAGAGTCAACGTAGTTTGGAAAACTATGGGTGAAAGTGGGGAAAGGTTGCTCGCCAAGACATCACCGTATTGTGCCTACGTATCCTCGTCTGGTACGAGAAATTAGAGCAAACGTAGTTCGGGCTGACACGACCACAGGTTAGTTCAAGTGTTTTAACTGAGTAGGGTTAAACCTTAGTTTTAGCAGTTAGGTGTATTGCTGCTCGACCATTGGAGACTTAGGCGTTACCTATTTGCGGTAGAACCAAGAGTTAACAACACTCTCTTTGAAAATGGTTTTCAATTAATCCCGAAGGATAAAAAAAGATATGATGTTTGTTTTTAAAGTCTTTTAAGAAGGAGAAGTGAATTGAATTTGGTTTTTAATTCATGTTGCACTAAAGACTATGACTTAGGAGCGAATGCGTCGCATATCGTCCAAAGGACATACGCTAAACACTCTAGACAATTGAGAGGAGGCCCCCCAATCATCATTTCCCAAATGCTTAAGGCTCGTAGAGTACAACACTTATTATCCATTATTAAGTGTCTTGAAGAAGTTTGAAGATAAGAAGATAAAGACACACTAAAAGGGAGACTAAACTCAACCTAATGTTCTCATGCAAAGTGCACCTATGATTGGGACGAAAAGGGAAAGCTACCCTAATGTTATCATGCATGGGTTCAAACCTAAGGTCTATCATAATAAATATTGAGCAAGAAAGATTAGAGGTCCTAAGGGAACATAGCAAAGAAGAAATAAGAATAAAGCGTAAGTGAAAGAAGACAGAAGATGCAAACATGCAAAACAAAGATGAAGAAAGAGGGAGGAACAAGGTGTGGGGGAGTAGCCACCACAAGCACATCTCAACCTCTTAAATGCAAAAAAGAAAAAGAAGAATGAATGATCAATGTGAGGATGGGAGATAAGGCTTGGGCAGCAAGCAATGCAAAGAAGAAACTCAACCATAAGCATCACAATGATCAAACAAGAAGGCAACAAAAGAAGTTCTCAAAATGGCCTCTCATCCAAGTCAAACTCAAAGTGCAAACAAGAGGCACCAAATCAACTTGGATGAGTCCCCAAGGTCCTAGGACAGAAGTGAGAACAAGATAAGAGGATAGGCAAATGCAAGAAAGAAGCAAACCAAAGCAAGTTGCAAGATAAGGCATGGTAAAGAACCTAGGTTCTAAACACTTTCAACATTCAACACTAAATGGAAAGCCTTAAACAAAAGAAACTTACAACATGAAAAAAACAAGTGTATGACCTAAAAATTAGCAACCAACCACTTCAACATGTTAGGAATGTGATTCAAAAAGAGTTGGAAGCATATGGGATCTACAAGGGTCATTTCCCATCAAAACTAGGTCAAGTGTGTGTGTGAACCATACTTAGGAGTAGCTTGACTTGCAAGGTACTCCATAAATAGGAAAATAGTTCAAATAAATTCAAATAAAACACGCAAACCTTACAAATATGTTGGAAACCAGAGCCCAAAACAAAACAACCAAAGTCCTATTAAAGCATCACCAAAGAAATTGATTCATTTAGAGTGCTCCACTTTGAAGGAGGGTTGTCGAGGGTCAAACAAATGGACTTGAAAGTCAACCAAAAAGAAATCAAACCAGGGCCAAAACCATCCTCTAAGACCCCTCAACTCATCACTTAAATGAGGAAAAAGTCTCACTCATTGAAGATAACAATTGGTCAACAAAATCAAACAAGATCAAAGAAGAACAAATAAAAACCATTTAAAAACCCTTCCAATCATTTAATTCCAATTTAATTGAAAAATAAAAGGAAAATAAAATTAAAAATTATCAAAAATTAAATAACATATTAAAGTGTCAGAAAATATTTTTGGTGGAATTTTTAATTGATTGGAAGTATTTTTAAACAATTAAAATCAAAACAGAAATAAAATGAAAATAAAATAAAACAAAATAAGAGAAATGGTGCAGATAGCAACAATACACATTCAAAACAATGGGTTGCATAAAGGAGGGTGTGTGAATAACATCTGAGGCCCAAATCAACACAACTCAGCCAAAACACCAAAATGCATCGTATCATTAATTGACGTGGCAAGTCAATCTCCACGCATGCACAGTCAAAAAGATCTCAGCCACACATCTCAACCAGTCAACAATTCAACCATGGACAACTCAGTTGACCTGAGTTTTGAACCAGACGCCGGAGCCCTAGCTCCGGTCGTCTTCTCCGGCAAGGTGGCCGGAGTTCAGGTTCCCAAACTTCACCAAAACTTGCAAAATTTTATACCAAATTGAAGGTCTAGTCACGTACAATCCAAATCCAGGCTCCATTTTTTTTAAAAGTGCTTAGATTAAGAGAATCAAACGGAGAAAGTTTTGGATGCACATCTGGAAACTTCAACAAACAAGACAATCAAACTATCAAACATTGCCTACATGATGTAGGGCTTTAGATGCAACCACAATGATCCTAAAACAATGCCTAACATGAGAGAAATTTGGAAGAGAAGATTACCTAATGAAGACACTCCGTTGGTGCTTCAATTGAGTGATTCCTTGCTCCAAACTTTGCAGATCAATTCTAATGAACTTGAGGAAGTGAATGCTTGCTTCAATTTGGCTTGAATTGCACTAGATCTAAGTTCACGATTTTCAAATTTGCTCTTCAATTTCAAAACTGAATTCTGAGCTCCTTCCACGAAAATTCCATTGTGAGCTCTCTATTTTGATTTTGAATTTTTATATGATGGATATGTGAGTAAATTGGAGGCCCGTGAGGCTTGGTTTGGCTGATTTTGCAAAATGCCTAAAAATGGCAAGTGATTCATGAACACGTGACAAGCTTGCCCACACACACCAAAACTCCCTCATTTTGCAGCTTGCAAGTTGAATTTTACATGCGGATTGGATTGGGCTCTTAATTTGATCCATTTAGCAAGTTTAGATATGAATCTTCTTCATGAAGCAACTTTGAATTTCACGTGTTTTGCAGATCATGGACCAAAGTTATTTTGTGCATTTTGTACATGAGCATAATGTGAACCAAAATGAATAAAAAGGAAGCATGTAACTGACCTATAACCAATTCAATTTGAATCACCTTTAAAAAGTCTATTTTCACTTGAATTTCTTCACCAATGTCCACAACCATGCATTATTCATGCCAATCTTGAGTTTCATGCTGAAATTGAAGCCATTTGGAGCAACTTTAATGTTGGTTGAAGTTCCATTTGAAGTGCACAAATGTATGTAAATGACCCATAACCAAAATGACCTATAATCCAAGTTTCCCAAAATACCTCTGCCTTGCAAGCTCCATAACTTGAGTTCTACAAATTATTTTAAGGACTTCTAGGACTTTTTGGAAATCTAAGATCATGAGGAATAACTTTCATGTTCATCAAAAGTTGATAAGAAACATGATTCTAGGTCAAAAGCGCATTGGAAGTGGGTTGACTTTTGTTGACTGAAAAATATGGTCATCTGAGACCCATTACTTGATGGTATCATAACTTGAGTTCCACAAAGCCAATGGATGAGTTCTAGTACTCAAAAGGAATCTTAGAACATGCCCTAAAAGTATCATGTTTATAAGAAAATGAGATTCAACTTGTATCTTGAGATAAGTTGTCTTGAAGTTAGGCACTAAAGAAGGGGATTTTACACTAACATCCTTTGAAACCCTAATTTAGTAACTTCTCAAACTCTTGATTCTTCTTGATTTGATATTGATATGACATTCTAGATGTCTCAACATGACTTCCCATGACTCCAATGACTTGTAACCAAGTCTCAAACTCCTTCAAGCCCACAGTTAACTTTGCACTAAGCAGATGAAACCCTAGATGCACAAACTTTGACTGCAACCTCTTGCAAATGAAATGAACACTTAGATAAGCTCCACAATGACTTAAAAAGCACTCAAAAAACTTCTCAACCACCTCTTGTCCATAACCATGGCCTTGTGAACCCCTGATGATCTTCAATTGACCTCCAAGATAGGAGGTAAACAACACTTGTCAATCTTCTCCCTCAGAGAACTTTGACCTCTTCTGAATGATTGTGAGACTTAGATAACTTGAGTAAGCACTCTTGCTTGAGCTTGAAACCTTTGATAACCTTCTCTTGGATGACACACTTTTCTTGATCCCCTGCAAAAGGCAATGCTATGCAGATGCACAATGCTAAAGAATGAAATGAAACATAAGTCATGTAAAGAAAAAGGTTGGGCAAATTTTGGGGTACAACACCCTCATAACTTCATGGTCCTAGGCATCACTTCAAACCAGACATAACATGCTACCACAACAACCATTAAAACCCTTTATTTTTCCCTTTTGATAGATGACATTCCTAACACTCTTTCTATATGCTATTTTATCACCTTCTTCTTGAAACCATCCATAACACCTCTTTTTTTCTCATCAACCAAATAAAAATAACTTAGAGATGCTACATCATCTCGAATATCTCTCCCTCATTTCAAAACAAACTCCATAAAAAATTTCAAACTAACCTCTTCATTCATAAACACATCATGCTACTAAAACCACCACACATATAAAACCATGACACTACACTCCATAAATTTTCCATCCCTCCTCATAATACCTCTTCATACTTTTCATGTAAAGGATCCAAACAAGTAAAAAAAAAAAAAAGGTATTGCTTTCAAAAACACGACGGTGACGGATACCCTTCAATCACCATATTATGATCTTCTCATAACATCTCCCCACGTGTACCATCATACACCTTCAAATACTCACTCCGTGGCTATTCGTACAACACTTCACCTTCATAAAATGTAAATCGCAAAGTCGAGCCATTGCTGCAAGAAGAAGAAAGCCACACCGCACAATGAGAAGGAGAATGAGGGAGAGTGATGCGAACCCGCGGAAGAACACCGAAAAGATTGACAAAGTGAGAGACTCATGGAATCTCCAGTGAATATCATGTGAAGAAAAAATGTGCATGAAGCGATTTCATGCTGCTGACTCTAGGTTTCACATTTGTTCCTTTTTTTAAAGAAATTTGTTTTATTGTTTTTAGTGGGCTTAGATGGCTCGTGGTTTGATTCACCAAGCACACCTCCCTTGCCATATTTCACTCATAGGCCCATCATTTTATTATTATTTAGTTTAGGTTTATTTTTTAATTAAATTAGAATTTTCTTTTATTATTTAAGTTTTATCATAAGTTTTTTAAAGAATATATATAAAAAATACAAACAAAATTAGACCTCAACTTGTTTTTAGTATTACCATTATTTATTAATAATTTAGTATTTATGTTTTTTAGATTTGAGCTTCAAATTTAAAAACAATTTAAAATGTTAGAAATGTATGATTTTTTTTAAATTTAGGATTTTATCCTTGATTTTTTTTTTGATGTCATTATCTTCTTTTGTATATTGATGTTTAATTCAAAATGATGTCTTTGCATGTTGTTAATTTATTTGTTGATGCTTACACAGAGTTTTTCCGTGTATGTGTGTGGATTTCTTATGATGTTTTGTCGTAAATGTTTATGTTTGATCGTGATGGTTTGCCGCATATCTTTCTGTTTGTTATTCACATGATGTTTTGCCGTGTGAATTATGTGTATCTTTGTTGACTGATTTTCCATGATGTTTTGCCATGTGTATTCTATAATATCTTGTCTGGCTGACCATACATGACGTTCTTACCATGTAATGTGTCTGTACTTTTATTTGATGTCATTTACATGATGTTTTTCCATGTATATGTTGTTTTCTTTGATCCTTGTGATCTAATCCAAGGGGAGAGGTCGTATGTTGACTTATTGTAATTGTGTGTGTCCCTTATATATTTGTCTTTGTTGTTGCTTTGGTTCTTTGAACCCTAACAACTTGTAGTTCCACAAACTACAGACGCTCTGATTTTTCAAGTTCCTTTTGAGAATACGTAGGCATAAGGTCCCAATCTTTGGCAAGCACTCTTTTCCTCTTTTACATCCTTTCCTTTTTTTTTACTCGTAGTTCTGAACTATGATTGCTCTGACTTCCTATTAAGGATATGTAGGCATAGGATTGTGAGATCCTAGCGAGCTACCTTTTCCTTTTTCACCTTTTCTATTTTCTTTGTCCGTCTTTTACCCTTTAACAAACAGTTTTAGCCAAAACACAATATTTCAAGAGGTTCTTGTAGAGTACTACAAATGCTTAGGGTGCTAGTACCTTCCCTTAGTATAACCAACCCCCGTACCTTTGATCTCTCTATTGCTTAACTTTAAGCCTTTCTTTTTGCTTTACATTTTTACTTAGGGTTTTAGTTTGATCTTTTCTCCTTTCCCTTGGATAAAATAAAAGTTTGGTGGTGATATCTTATTTTTGCGAGCCAAGCTGATCCTATAGCTTTGGTATATGATTCTCACCACGGCAGAAAACATCGACTTCACTAGGAACCATAGTTCAGTGGGTTGAGCCTAACTTATTATATTTGTGTTGCTATTATTGTTTGTTATTGCTTGGTTTACCTGTTTTTCAAGTTAATCTATGTGTGTGAGATAAGTCCTAACCCAGACTTGAGTGCACCATGAGATAGGAAGGGTGGTATAATCAAGGAGGCTTTGAGAGAGTAATCCCGAATAAGTTGACTTGAGAATCCCCCGCTCAGTGGAAGCCCCTTTGAGGGTAGTATTTATTGAACGAGTAGTCGTGAATGCATTACTATTTTCGACCTGGGAGCCCGAGAAGTTAAGGACCTTTAGTTCCCCTTTACCCCACTTGGCATTTAGGATGTAGTGCGGTAACTATGAGGGTGTAAACCCGAATTAGTTGATACGTGATACTATACTTAGACGAGGTTCTCTTGAGAATATTACTGATTCCCGAGTAATTAGAGTGTTAGTAATATCTGAAATATGGATCGATGACTTTGGCAACTTTGTTAGAACCCGTTGTGTAGGTTCTTCACCCCTAGTACACACCTTGTATTGGTTCTTCACCCAGACTCTATGCTTGTGATCCTGAGCTTTTAATCGTGTTGCCTGTGATTTGCATCATGTCTTGCATCACATTTCATGTCATTTTCATTCCTTTGCATGATTCATACATACATCCAGTTTGTCCAACAACTCATTCCAAGTGTCTCTATCTTCCAGCGTCATTTGTCGGTCATCAAGCTGATTCCTTGACATCGATACAGGACCATAGCCAATTTCAGACACAGAATGTCAGAACAAGAAGTGCACAACAAAGAGATCATAATGGAAATTGATGATCTGAAGTCGAGAATGACTAACCTTACTGAGATGCTCCAAGTTCTGATTGCTATAGGGGAGCCACCTCAAAGAACTATTATTCAGGAAGTTTCAAGTGTTGATCCTCAGCCTGTTTAGATGCCACCTTCTACTTGACCAGAGTTTGGTTTACCTCATAACTACTCTCCACCTCTTGCATATACTGCTATGATTGGTCAAACTTTCAGACCAGTGTTTCAAGCTCCTGTCTTTGCGAGCTCAGACCTGTGGTTCATACTATTGCCCAGACTGCCCGAGCTCCCTATGAGAATCCTCTCTTTGACTATAACGCTCTAGTGCTCAAGGTGAATATTGTGAGGATTTTATTGAACCTTAAGTTGTCCCTAAATAGTTTCATACTATAGACAAGAGACTCAGAGCCGTGAAGGGTACTGATTTCTTCAGTGTTGATGCAGACAACATGTGCCTTGTCTCTGACCTTGTTATGCCTACCAAGTTCAAGACTCCTGAGTTTGTGAAATACAAAGGTCATTCCTGTCCAAGATCTCATGTGGTTATGTACTTTCGAAATATAACTTTTTACACCAACAACCAGAAGGTTCTCATCCAGTGCTTTTAGGATAGTTTGAGTGGAGCTTCACTCAAATAGTACATGAACCTTGAACAAAATGGCATCCAGTGCTTCTAGGATCTTGCTAATGCCTTCATGAAGTAGTAAAAATACAATCTTGACATGGCTTCTAACCGTCTCCAACTTCAGAACATGTCTTAGAATGAGCAACAATCTTTCAAGGAGTATGCTCAGTGTTGGACAGAACTAGCTTCCCAAGTTGAACCTCTTCTGGAAAAGAAGGAACTCACAGGAACGTTTATGGACACCTTGTCTCCTTTATTTTGGGAAAAGATGATTGGTAGTGTCTCTTCATACTTCTCATATTTGGTGACTATTGGCCAAAGACTAGAAGAAGGTCTCAAGAATGGTAAAGTGTTTAAAGTTGTCGAGTCTTCTAATGGTGAGAAGAAATCCTATGGGAAATTCCAAAAGAAAAGAGAAGATCAGACCAGTATTGTCATGACTGATGAGAGAAAACCTCTTCACAAACCTTAGTATGCTAGACACCCTGTTGTTGATGTTGTTGTTACTCCCATGGTTGCTGCTCCATGGCCCATTTGACCTCCTCAATGTCCAACTGTTGGACAAAATTAGAAATACAAAAGGACAAACTTTGATCATATTCCCATGACGTACATTGAATTGTATCCTGGTCTGGTTCAGAAAGGTTTGATTACCACTAGAACTCTACCTTCTCCTCTAAATCCACTTCCAGCTGGATACAGGGCTGATATTCATTGTGAATTCCATCAAGGTGGTGCAGGCCACGACTTGGAAAATTGCTATGCACTGAAGGCTAGAGTGCATGATTTGATCAAGGTCGGAATCCTTACCTTTCATTATACCAATCCTAATGTCCAAAAAAATCCTCTGCCAAGATATCAGAAGTGAAGCTTCACTCGACTTCAACCCAACTACTTCTCAAAGACAGGACAACTCATCCTTGTGTTTGATTAGTCACTAGGCCATGTTTCTTGTTGTTTGTATTTTCCTTTATTCTGTATTAGTTGTTTGCTTTCAAATTCTATTTGCACTTCCATGTTTAAAGAAATGAGCATTGCAACTTTTTTATTCAATTAATTTTGGTTGCTATTTTCATCTTTATGCTTTCTTTTTCAAAAATATATATCTCTTGTCCATTTTCTTTGATTATACAAAGATTGGAGGGAGGATAAGGAAAATTTAATACCCAAACTATTGTTGGTATGCTTTCAAATAAACTTTGCTAACGATGTAAGACATTGTTTCAATTCCCCAAACACTGGAGAAATAAGAAATTCATTCCCTTGTAAACCCCTTCGAGCCTAGAAGTTAGAGTTTTATTTCTATGGAAATACTCACAATCTTGACCTTGGGATGTGTAGTTCTCAGTTGGCTTGGTTGTGCATTCATGCAAGACACCTTTCATATAAAGGTTGCATTCACAAGTTTTCCTTCGCACACAGCAAGCAAGTGTCGAAGATGTCTTTCAAGTCAAAAGTCAATGATAGTTCACCGTAATCATTAAGCCAGATAGTCACTTTCTTTAAACAAAAAAAATTAAAAATAAAAATAAAAACCCGCTAAGTCAAAACCTATGAAGGTGACTTAGGCAAAAACTGGGGCATCAGGATGACTGTAAGCTTCAAAAGAAATAGTTCGGGCAAAAGTTAGGCATGATAACAATAAGAGGTCTTTAAATCCTTCAACATGAAAGTTCTCAATAGAAAAAAAACTAAATGTTATAAGGAAGTAGTAACTGCCATGTCAAGGGTCCCTTGACTTCTGAACCGTCATCATTACTATCATCATTGTAATTTCCAACCCTATGGGAACCTGAGCGTATAATATGAGTTAACTGAGCGTAGGAATAAAGATCATCACGAAGATTGGGTGGATATAAAACAAACTTTGAGCCTTTACCCTTTGTTTCATTAATCGTGAACCAGTCCATGTTTCAACCCTCGAAAGACCTAACTGAAGCAGGGTTATTTAGAAAGCATACTACAGCAAGGTTACGTAAACTAACTCCGAAAATATATTTGCCGATGATTTGTTTTGACATCACACCTTTGCTTTAACGTTCCATTTTGAGTGTCTTGAACCGCCGTGTTCTGACCAATGATTCATATGTTTTGCATCTTTCCAAAAATGATTTTGATTTTAAAGGTTGCATGAACTTTGCATTTACCATGTTTGTATGAACACTTTTGTCGCTAACTGGCTTTCCTCTCAAGGAATTTTCAAACAGTTGAAAAACTTGGTCGGTGATCCTATCAGAGGAAAGTTATTTCTATATCTTGTTGAGAATCTGTTCAAGATTTATGGTTCAATGCAAGTCCTCCTTAGAATTGGTTTATCTAGAAGATCTTTCAAGACTCATGCTGGGAAAGTTTTTCAAGCGCACAGTAAGGCATCCATTTCAAGTATCAGAAAAGCTAAAGAAATGATCATTTTATCTATAATAGTCAACTAATCTAGAGCAATTTACTTAAAGAATCCCCAAGCGGCTCTCCTTCCTTCCTCCAAGGATCATCAAATTGATACAGTTTACCAATGTGGCAGAGATGTGTTCAGTAACAGTCTTTAGTCCCCAAGCAGAATGGAAGTGATCTCCATGTTGAGGAATCATTATTCTAGTCTTGTTTTCTCCCTAAAATGCATTTGAATTTGATCATACATCATAGAAAAATTCACACACATATGCATAGCAATAGTGTTTCAACCTGATTTGCATTTTCTAAAGGTCATGTTGCTATCAACATCTTACCTTGTGGTCAAAGTCCAATTTACTTGGCACCTACCAAATTTGATATGTGTTTGTCTGTTCCTTTTATGAGTCTAATGCTATTCCTGGATGTCTCTATTTCCCATCCAATGCTATTCTTGGATGTGTCTGTTTTTCTCTTCCATCCAATGCCATTCTTGGATGTTGTGTCTATTTCTTTCTTCGTATACAATGTTATTCTTGGATATATCTCTCATCTCAGTTTCCATCCAATGTTATTCTTAGATGTCTTTGCTTGTCTCTCTCTTGTATCCAATGTCATTCTTTGGTATCATTTTATTCACTTACATCTAGTGTCATTCCTGGATATTGTGTTTCCTTTCATCCAATGCCATTCTTGGGTGTCACATGTGTTTATTTCTCTAATGTTTTCCCAGATTGAGTCTTTTTTTCTGAAGTTTTTCCAGAACTTATCTGATGTTTTTCCAGATATATACCTTTGTAATTCTGATACATTCTCAGAGTTTCATTTTTTTTACCGTCTGATGAATTTCCAGATGTGTCTTTTGCTTCTAATGTTTTTCCAGAACCCCTTTGTGTCTATCTGACATTCTTCCAGATATGACTTTGCTTATGATGTTCTTCCAGAACCCCTTTATGTTTATCTGATGTTCTTCCAGATACGACTTTTCTTCTGATGTTTTTCCAAAATCCCTCTTAGTGTCTATCTGACATTCTTCCAGATACGACCTTGTTTATCTGATTTTATTCCATACATGATTTTGCTTATCTGATGTTCTTTCAGATATGTCTTCAAAACCTTTTCCCGTACATTTAAGGCTTTTCTAAATGTTTCGGACGTAGTTTCAGAGTTTTTGCTTTCATCTAATGTTATTCTGGATGATTTCAATTTATCTATGACCATGGTTAACAGTTGCTAAATGTCTTTAAGTCTGTTTCCATTCTTCATCTAATGCTTTTTCTAGATGTGTTATGTAGTTTATTCAATACTTTCCTAAATATCTTTGATATTTTCCAGAGTACATTCAATACTTTCCTGAATGTCTCTGATGTTATGTTTTCCCGAGTTTATTCAATGCTTTTCTGGATATTTCTGATGTTTTCCAGATTCCATCTAATGCTTTTCTAGATGTATCTGATGTTTTCATCTTTTCTGGATGCCTTTGATGTTTTTTTGAATGTCCCTAATGTATTTCCTAGAGTTCTCCTTATCTCATTCAATGATCTTCTGAATGTTGTGACTCTTTTCCATCCAGTTCCATTCATAGATGATGACTGTTGATTCCCCAATAGAGCTTATTCAATATTATTCTGAATATATCCATTGTGTACTTGATTATCTCTTATGTCTGCTTATATTCCAAAGTTTCATTCAATGTTCTTTTGGATGTATTTGATGGTTGATATTGTCTTTTTCCATAGTTTTGTTCAATGCATTTTTGACAAAACTTTTGATGACTGTGACCCTTTCCCCAATAAAGTTGGTTTTGATTTCTAGATGTTCCTGAATATTCCACAGTAAAGTACATTGCTTTCTTGGAAGTCTCTGTTGTACTTTCATACTTGTCCTCATTCCACGTCTAATGTTTTTCCAGATGTTTCTGATGTGTTTTCCAGATTATGTTACTCTCTGCATCTGATGCTTTTCTAGATGTTTGTATCTTTGTTCAGGGTTTTTTCCCTCTCTTTCCAAGTATTGTTAGATGTTATTTATCGCCTAGACGAATTTCCATAATATGTTGTATTCCTCATATGTGTCTTTTTGTTACTTATTCCCTTGTGGTGTTCCCTTTGTCCTCCGTTTAGTTTGTCTTCTGTGGTTTCATTCCCCATAGAACTCCGAGTCTTGCTTTCATATCATATCATAAGCATTTTTGTGGTATCTTAGGGACAAAAATTGTGCATGTTTGTATTTAAGTCTCTTCAATCTTGTCAATACGAAGATTTCGATCTTCATATCTCCGAATTGAAAAAATTTAAATAGGGGCATCTGTCATACCCTAATTTTTTATCCCTAAGATCCCGCTTCGTTTCGCATCATCTGTATAGTCTATCATGCATTTCATCTCGCATAATACCCAATTTATCAGCCAGAATAAACTTGTTGGAATTACAGCCGAATCAGTCAAACTAAAAGTCAACTGTGCATAAAATCAGTGGACGAAAACTTTTAAAATCGAGCTTGCAAACGTTAGTCATATTAATATGTGTTTCACGTAGTTTAACCTGGCGTGTCCGTTTTAATTTTTTGACTGTTTTTCGGTCGCATTTTGGTCAGTTTAAACCTATTAACCGGGTAAATTTTATTTTGAAATTTGACCAAATGTTGTATTTTTCCAATACGTTTATTTCGCGCTAATCATTTTGATGTATTCATTTTATTTTTTTGAGCACTTCGATACTGGTCCAATTTCTCGTTTTTTTAAAACTTGTTTTATTTCAATTTTCAATTAAATAATCATTTTATTAACCAGACTTTTATTTTAGTTTTTTTTATAAAATAAAATATATGTTATTTCATTTTATTATTTTTATTTTTTATTGATATTTTAGTTCATTTTATTTTATTTTAGCAAACTTGTTTACTAGGCTTTTGAGCAAATATCTGATTTTTATAGATTTCATTCAAATTTATGGTAATATAGTACATGATAGCATACTACATAGCATGCTGCATCCCCACACCTTTTCGTGCGGGACCACTTTCCTATATGCTCACTACCACTTTCTATTTTCTCTTCACACGCACCTTTTTTTTCTGCATTCAAATTTAGGTTTATTTTTGAATTAAATTAGAATTTTCTTTTATTTTTAAGTTTTATCATAATTTTTATAAGAATATATATAAAAAACCCCAACAAAATTAGTTCTCAACTTTTTATTATGATTATTATCATTATCAACTTATAGTTTTATTTATTAATAATTTAGTATTTTTTTTTTTAGATTTTAGCTTCAAATTTAAAAACGACTTAAAATGTTAGAAATGCAATATTTTTTTTTAATTTAGGATCTTATCCTTGATTTTTCTTGATGTCATTATCTTCTTTTGTATATTGATGTTTAATTCAAAATGATGCCTTTGTATGTTGTTAATTTATTTGTTGATGCTTACACGAAGTTTTTCCGTGTATGTGTGTGGATTTCTCACGATGTTTTTCCATGAATATTTATGTTTGATTGCGATGCTTTGCTGCATATCTTTCTATTTATTATTCACGTGATATTTTACTATGTGAATTATGTATATCTGTGTTGACTAGTTTACCATGATATTTTGCTATGTGTATTTTGTGATACCACGTCTGTCGGACCATACATGATGTTCTTGCCGTGTACTGTGTCTGTGCCTTTATTTGATGTCATTCACATGATGTTTTTCCATGTATCTATTTCTTACTTTGATCCTTGTGACCTAATCCAAATGAACGGATCATATGCTGACTTATTGCCATTGTGTGTGTCCCTTGTATGTTTGTCTATGTTGTTGCTTTGATTCTTTGAACCCTAACAACTCGTAGTTCCACAAACTACAGACGCTCTAATTTCTCAAGTTCCTTTTGAGAATCCGTAGGCACAAGGTCTCAATCCTTGATAATCACTCTTTTTATTTTTTACACCCTTTCCTCTTTTTTACTCGTAGTTCTGAACTACGATTGCTCTAACTACCTATTAAGGATACGTAGGCATAGGATTGCGAGATCCTAGCGAGCTACCTTTTTCCTTTTTCACCTTTTCTCTTTTCTTTATCCATCTATTACCCTTTAGCAAACAATTTTAGCTAAAACACAAATATTTCAAGAGGTTCCTATAGAGTACTATAGATTCTTAGGGTGCTAGTACCTTCCCTTAGTATAACCAACCCCCGTATCTTTGATATCTCTTTTGCTTAGCTTTAGGCTTGATTCTTCCTTTGCATTTTTACTTAGGGTTTTTGTTCAATCTTTTATCCCTTCCCTTGGATAAAATAAAGTTCAATGGTGATATCTTATTTTTACGAGCCAAGCTGATCCTATAGCTTTAGTATCTGATTTTCACTGCGACACCTTATAATTTGGACAACCCCAGAAAAGTTTTCCCAAATTCTTAACAATAGTTTCCGTTTAAACAACATCCATGTCTCCATAATGACATATGGGCTTCCATCGTGACCTACTACAAACGTTCAAATCTCCATTTTTTGAGTTTTTCTATTTCAACATTGACGATGAACAACTTGATTTCATGCTTTCCTAAACCCTAGGTCTGATTTGGGATGGAAACAAATTTGAAAAGAAGAGAATTGGGAACGACTTTTCCCTAAGTATTATTTTTGAATTGGGAACAAATTTGCAGAGAAGACAATAAGAGAACGAATTTGCCCTAGAGAATATGAAGTTTCCTTGCCAAGTCAGTTGCCACGTATTAACACATAAACGGACATTTGAGAGCAAGTAACGATGAGGACTCAGGTGACACTATTTTAAAAGTTAAAGGACCAACTTGCCACTTTTTAAATTTAAGGGACCAAAATGGACCCCAAGGTAGAGTTAAGGGACGAAAAAAGGTATTTTGCCTTTATTTAAATAATTATATTACACCTTAAATTGAGTAAAGGTAAGTTACTACTCAGCAACTCTAAAATCAACCAACATAATCAAAACATCTCAACAAGTTATTATATTATATATAACTCAACATCAACTTTAAAGTACTTTAAAGTATCCAAAAGTACTCAAAATTGTCCTACTGACAACCTTTATGAGTGATAACTATACTAATCCTAAGGGCTGACAGTTTGACTCAAACTACTCAAAACTGACCCCAAAGGTAACAAAAAAAAAGTTACTGATGTAAAAAATTACTTAAAAATCAGCGAAAAACCCCCTAAACTCAAAACTGTCGAAAAACGCCCTGACCCGCCACCGGGCACAAACTGTCGCCGCCACCCGCGGTTGACCCGCCACCATGCAACACCCCTTACACGCATACCATACACCGCCATTATAGTGGCTACCATATCCATCGCGAAGTGGAACGTTTTTGTGTCTCCAAACAGCCTCTCACCCCTACGATATCACGATCATCGCGCCATAGTTTTATTTGAAATATTACATTAAATTTCAATTTGGGGATTATGGTGTTACAACAACCGCATCAAGGGTCATCCTTATGGAATAAAGGATACCGTTAAAGAAGCTTTGGAGAATGAGCCACTTTTCAAGCCCATGAAATGGGCAGAATCTCAGTAAGTCCTTAAAACACTCCAAAGTATCAAATAGTTATTCCCCTGCTTCCTTCCTAAAATTTGATATCTCACTCCTAATTTGTGTCGTTTCACTCATAAAAAAATATCATGTGAGAAACGTAACTTTTAGCTCACCCTAAGTCGTGATGGAGTTTGACGGCACAGATTGTAGCCAAGTGTGGGCTCTATCTCGTAAAGAAAATGGAAATAATATGAGTCGAATAGAGGCACCGTTAACATTGTTACATTTTAATGTGCCTCAAAATTTGACAAAGATAGACAAATGTAGGTTGGGGTTCTCGATTGGTAGTCTTGAAAACTAGTTTGACTGAACCATGCCCAAAAGCGAGGACTTAATCTCTAAATTGTTGCCCCTGTGGGTGGGTGGACTATACTACAATGTGGTTTGTCACCAATAGGAATCACACAGTCCTTAAGGGGCTTATTATCCACTTTTTCAGCCATTTGTTATTGTCTTAGTAATCGGCAAATCTTGTGTAAGAAACACTCAATTTCATTAATTGACTAAAAAAGGTTTCCCACACCGCGAGATCTTCACATAAGCTTGACACACCGTAATTGCACAAATGCATCAAAGTAGGGACCAAGTATTTAAGTACTGAATTCTACCATATCGTTGTGTAGCTAAAGCGGTCAAAAATTGATTTGAGTTTAAAACAACAAAAAAATATTTAATGCGTAAAATTTATAATAAAAAGTATGACCTATGGTGCCAGATTCTTGTTCAAACATACTCAGATGAACCTCTAATGTGTTGTAGGAATGATGGATTTTAAGAGAGCATAATGTGATTTGGGAGGCCAACGTTAGCCCTTATATGTGTTTAAAAAGCTTGACATTGGTAGATATGTTAGTTAAGTACCCAGTTGAGATACTCGAAGATGTTCCCGTCGGGATAGCAGTTGTTTGTACCCACTGATTTGTAATCATGGAGATATAGGTGAATTCTTAGATCCTTATCCTTTTAGGTAGACCTTTACTAGACACTGTTGGTGCCATTATAAATGTAAAACAAGAAAAATTCAACTTTGAAGTAAGGGATGTGAAGATCGAATTTATTTTGGCCAAATCAATGAAAAATTCCTCCGTTAAAGACTCTTGTTTTAGTTTTTACACAATTGATCAAGACGTCAAAGAATATAAAGCCGAAAACAAATTGTCATTTGAAAATCCTACCCTCCAATATGAAATGCTAGCACACGAAGCGGTCCCAAAAGTAAAAAAGAAACATCCAACACCATACCACAAATATGAATCCCCTCACAAAATAAAGAAAGAAAAAGGTAAAGAGTTTATGAAATGGTTGGATCTGTTAAAATGGATCCCTAAGGATGTTAATAACAATGTTAACGATTCAAACTTGAAAGAAGTTCCTTCTTGATCATGAGGGTCAAACACTTGAGTTGAATGACTTTAAACAAAGCGCTACGTGGGAGAAAACCGACGATTTTCGTACTAATATGTTTAGAAAATAAAAGTGAATACTCATTCTATCAAAAAATTAATGGTTTTTTATTTACAATATTGATGATAACAATTATTATTATATGTAGAAACTCACACACAAGAAATAAAAGACAAATTTGCAACAAAATGCATCACTATTATTTTTTTGATAACAAAATCAATCCTCTTAAAAACTACATCCATTGATCTAGAAGACACAATATTATTATGCATGAGTCTTTGGACTCTGTATAAAATATTCACTACCTCTAAGAAACCAAAAAATATTAAAGGTAAATGGTATGAAAGCATGTTGATTGTCGGAACACGCTTTCTCATGTTTGACCAATTTACTTAAAGCGACTTTAAGGGTAGTATGTCCCTCAAATAAACCTCTAGTCCTCAGTTCCACCAATGGGGAAACCCCAATCAAATCCACATATGCATGTTTCCCTCCTTCCCAACCATACACTAGAGCATCTGCTTGCCTAAGTGTCGATCTCCCTTCCTCCGGGTCAATCAAAAAATTCGCAAGTGTCTCTTTCTTCACATATACTCAGGTCCACCGAAATATATCAAATAGGACATCACTAACAAAGTCAGATCGGTGTTTGAAACCTATAAATCCTTATAATAAATTGTGTTCCCAAAATCTATTAAAGCACGTCTTGCGACAAACATGGCAAATCCATCAATACAAAATAAGGGAATCATAAGGAATTATTTAAGAATATTATGGTACTCTATCGTTGACATGTGTTGGCCTAACCAATCAATAGAAATAGCAAGGAGAAAATCTTGAGCATGTGTTGTTTGCGAACAACCAAAAACTGCTTTGTGTTTTGTGATCATATCAAACTTTACGTCCATATCCAAAATAATTTTACTAAAAAGGGCACTCGCCAAAACATGTCATGTTTTAGGGAGAAAGGGTGTCCTTGCTAATTAAATTGCTAAGGTCAAAATTTGGAATTGCAAATAAGACAATATCCAAAACTCTGTCAAAATAAAAGTCCATAGTAGTCACAAAAATGTATGGGGCATCCATCATCTACTATCGAGTACAAAAATAGCCCTCAACTCTAATGAGTAAAGAAGTCACCGTCCATTGAAGGTCTCCGGAAAAAAACCTCTCCACCAATCACGATGTCTCCAATCGTCCTTCACAATATTTAACCCCTACACTTTAATATCAATGTTATTTTCATTTTACTTTTATCATAATCTAATTTATCCATTCTTTAATATATATATACCCAACAATAAGCGTTCTACTAAATATATCAAATCCTATAAAAACTTTAAGCACAAGAAGAAAAAAAAGATTATTTTTGAACAATAACAATAATTGAGGACGGCTCTTTTAAAAGCTAAAGAAATTTTACTTTTAAATCCAAACGATTTACTTATAAGTTATAAGAGACGAGGAAGTATTTACCAATTAAGATTCTATATTTTATAATTCTTCTACTTTCAAATTTCCCCTTTCATTCCTGTTGATTATATTTGGATTCTATATATGTTCTATATAAATTCAGAATTTGATTTCTTGATTGGAAAATTAAAATAAGCCTGTTAACATCATCATAAACAATAAAAAAAATAATGTTAAAAAAACTCATAACACCAAACAAAACAAAGATTACAACAATGTTCCATAAATCAATTGAAAATCCATGTAAAGTAAAGAATCAAAGTGTTATATATTATTATGAATTATAATTTAATATACAATAACAAAATTAACAAATCTTTTAAAGAATTGTAGTTTCATTATTCATAAAATTAGAAAAGAAGTCCAAAAACAAGAGCAACAAATGATGCAATCATTGTTGGCACAAAGAGAGTTGTAGCATCAGATGTAGGACCTGGAGCTGGAGCTGTAACACTTGATGTTGATTCTTCTACGGCTGACACACTTGATGTTGCCATCATCATGGCCACCACCACTATAACAACAAAGAATTGGTTTATCTTTGATGCCTCCATTTCTGAATTTAATTTGATACTTTCTTAATTTCTTTTGTAAAAAGAAATTGAGAAAGTTGGTATTCAGAAATAGAGATTGATAGTGGGTGGATTTCAAAGGCATTTGTTTGTGAACTTTATAGTTGTTGGAAGACAAGAAAAGATTAACATAAATAACTATTTTGGGCATGCTAGGTTGTGAGGATTTCAAGGATGTCAATCGGCTTCGCACTTTTGGATGGAAGGGAGAAAAAGAAGGGAAAAAGTTGTTGTAATTTATTGTTGAGGAAATAGCTATTTTAATTTGTGGATATGTGAGATTTTTTTGTTTTAATGAATTTATTAAAATAAAATTAAAAAATTTGTTTGGTTTATATTTTTTCAGAAATTGTTTCAAAACTGTTTCAAATTTTCCAATTTTCAAAACAGAAGAATCAAAACAGCTCAACAGTGTTTTGCTTTCAATTTTCAGATGATCTATTGCTACTATTCAAAAAACACGGAAAACACCAAAAGTTTTCGTTAATTGCAATGCATTATTGTAAATAATTAGTTAAAATAAATTTATTAAGTGTATGATTAAATTCTATAATAATATAACACAATAATAATACTAAGATAACTACAATAGTATCACTTAAAAATTTGATTTAATTTTCAAACATTTTTCAATTACAACATTACAACATATTATTTGGTTTTAATTATTATTAATCTATTTTTAACTAAATATAAAGTATCATTTTTTTGAACCAAAATAAAATTAATGCATATAGTTAATTAGGAAATGTTTATGGAGGAGTTAAATAAAACGAATTACGTTTAGGCCATGAATTGACCGACTTAGCAAGAGAATAGACAACCATATTCGTTTGATGTCTAATGAACTTTACCCTAAAGTTTAGATTAAAATATAATAAGGCTTTTATAGAATTAAGAAAAACATAAAACTCTGAGCCATCGTTATGACTCGAGTGAATGACTTGGACGAATTTCTGAGAATCACATTCAGAAACCACATTATCCAGATGTAAGACTATGGCTTCGTGAATTGCTTCTTTAAGAGTCAAAACTTCAGCTTCATGCACGAACATAGTTCCAGGATCTCACGTCACACCTGTTGAAATAAAATTTTCAATGTGATCACGCAAACACCAACCCTATTAGAAGTGATCTATGATTGTTAAATGTCGCATCCACATTACATTTCAACAAACCTTCCCAAGGCAAACTCCAAGTAGAAAACTAGTGGTTATTAACGGGGTCACGGACTTTCTGGGTCATAAACCATTCCTCCAATTTGTGAAAAGCTAACCATCCAAGCGTAGGAGCTTCCTCGTGTTCGTTGTGCCAAATGAGATTATTCCTATTTTTCCAGATTTCATCTAACATAACAGCAAATCTACCTGCATCCTTCATATCCTCCTTACTACAGATATCGAAAATAAGTGATTTAACATCATGAAAAGAGTGTAAACGAGCACCTACAAGAAAGGATAAACCTGCTGCCCAACAACAATGGTTAATCTCATTACAACCAAAAACCAGGTGTCAGTCATCTTCAAGAGTATTATCACAAAATTGACAAGTAGAAGGTCAATGACATGATATTGTCGAAGTCTAGCACGAGTCGGTAAGCAGGCCTTACAAATTCTCCACATGAGATGTTTAACCTTCGGTGGGGCTCTAATATTCCAGAGACTATTTCAATCCTGCTCCCCTCCCCCATTCTCATGTCTACTCCGCATACTCCTCCACAACTTGTAACCAGAACGCACAATGTAAGATCCATCTTATTCTTCTTTCTAGATCATCCCATCCTCTTTGACCTTCTTCATAAGAGGTACCTATAAGATTTCTTCAGGATCTGCATAATTAAACAAATCTCTAATAACCCTCAAACCTCATTATTTCACATTAGACAACATAAGATCTCTAATTGTAATGTCATACGCACCTTGTTTCTAGGGACCACTCAGACACCCATTCCTCTTTCCTCTGATCCATGGCTCATGCATAACCTTGATGTGACTACTACCCCGATGCTCCACCTGCAATCTAAAGATAAGACTTCATTCAACTTCCAAATACTCCTCCACACAAAACTAGGATTATACCCGAGGTTAGCTTCAAAGAAAGATGCTCTAGGGAAGTACCCTTCTTTGTAGATTTTGAAAACAAGAGCTTAGGATTTGGACAACAAGTTCCAACCTTGTTTAGCAACCATACACAAATTAAAAGCTTTAAAATTTCTAAATCCCAATCCACCTTCCTTCTTAGATCAAGTTAGCTTATTCCAAACCATCCAATAAAAAAACTAAATATAAATACTATTTTAATTTATTATATATGCATTAAAATTTTAAAATATACTCTTACTAAAACTACAAAAATGTATAAACTTACTATTGACTACATAAGTAGATTTCAGTACATATTATTCTTTTATAAATACTCAATTCATGCTAGCATCACATTTTTTTTCTCCAAGTAATTCATTAATAACTCTATATCATACATCAATAATTCTATATTATTATAATTTTATGTTTTACTATTAAGAAAAAAGGTGGATTATATGGTGAGAGTGTGCCTACAATCACTTCCCTTAGTGAGCAAGTTTTTTAATTCGTTTCAGAAGTGTTGATACCAAGTCTTATAATAATATTACTTGATGGTTAATGCAATATTATATAAATGACGACTTTTAGACATAAATTCCATAAATTTAAATTTTATTTAGTTAATGAATGAATATCAAAATACTTTTAGTAAAAAAAATATTTGTACTTAAATAAATGCATATTATTTAAAAGTAAATGTATAGTGGATGAATTTTTGTATTTTAAGAAAATAAAAAAGAATTGGTAAAAACGTATAGATTTGATATTTATCGTAGCAATTGCGAAAGACACTGTGTGATTTTTTTGTGTAATTAGCAAATGATCCTCTCCAATTTTGAAGTTGGAATATTTATATAATATTTTATGGATCGGTCTATCAATGAAAGAGAAAATATTTGCTTAGTTTCTTAATTAAAAACGTGGGAGTGGAAAAAGACTAATTGTTACTCAAATTGTGGGGAAGATGAATTTTTCTTTTGATAGATGTTTCTAGACAGTTACTCCTTGGACACTTCACAAGTCAGTCCACATATGTTAAATGAAAAAAGTCATGGATTCTCATTCGAGCAGGGTGACCCAAGCTCAATCGTGCAACCTAAGATGTACTTCGAGCTATCAAATTAAGTCCTTTCAACATTAGATTGATTATGACAATTTTATGAACTTTTGCTCAATATCTTATATTGTGCCAATGAGATTGAAGGATTGAGTTTTGTCTTCTGACATGAAGTTTGTATGTAGTCTTTTAACTTGAGATTTGTATGTAATATTGAACTTTGTCTTTTAATATGAGTTTTTTTTTGATAAGGGTGAAGAAGAATTAGGTTGTAGAGGAGCATGCCACTAGCGTGTCTAGATATGATGATAAAGGTAAGACAGTGACTACTAGTCCCAGTAGAAGACAACTTACAGTGACTTCTAACTATAGTTGTAAAAACCGAATTGGTTGAACTCGAAATCGGGCTAGTAATCGGTATGGTTCAATAATTGGATCGCCTTTGTCATCTAACTGGTCAAAATCAGTGTAAATCGGATTGGACTGGAAAAAACCGAAAAACCGGCAGTTTCTGTAAACCGGCGATTTCTGTAAACCGACTGTTCTAATGCTTTTTTTTATTTTTTTTATTAAAATTTAAATGCAAACAATGTCATTTTGAATTATAAAAATTCAAAAAAATAAATAAATTTTTTGTTATCATTGTTTTGAAATAATTTTACCTCCTTGAAACTAAACTTAAGTAGACATTGGAGTTATTTTGTTATAAATTATTCAATTATATTATGTTGCAATTAGATTTTATTTGCAATTAGGCTTTGTAATTCTGTACTATTTTATTGTATTTGATACTTATGTTTAAAATTTGAATTTAAATTATGAACTTGAGAATTTATGATATGATATTTTCAAAAAAATTAAGTGCTAGTTATATTTCTTTAGAGACTGAATTATCCGGTTCAACCGGTTTTATACCTATATGATTTTGTTATGATGACAGGTCTATTCAACCGAGTTATTCGGTTTAATCCGGTTTAGTCATGCGGTTCAACCAGTGACCTAGTAGTTTAACCGATAAACCAGTGACTCAATACTCTCACCGGTTCGATGACCGATCCGGTTTTTAAAACATTGCTTCTAACTATGAGTTTGTTATATATAGAACAATGAAGAATATTGCTCCACTATAAAGATATGACTATGTTGATCTTATATATAATGCTTTAAATACAACTAGTTAATTGCAGAACTTAAAGTCAAAAATATTTATGAAATAATTGAGAGCAAAAGAAAGCAAGAAATGGTTGAAGGAAATGAATGAAGAAGTAAATTTATTGGATAAGAATCATACTTGGACACATGTGTATCTAGTTTAGTTTGATGCAAGTGGAACTTCAATAAAAGAGAAAGTTGTTTTGAGAATTTTTAAACTAAGGTATAAAGTAAGACCTACGACCAAAAATTAGACTCAGTTTTAGGGAATTGATTACAACAATATTTTCTAACATGTGGTAAAATAGTCATTCCATAAGAGTTCGTATGGATACCGAAATTAAATAAAATTGTGAGTTAGAGAAGATGAATGTCAAGACTGCTTTCTTACGTGTAGACTTTGAAGATACAATCTACACGAAAAAACAAAGGGTTTTAAGGAGGACAAGTCTAATATGTATCTTTTGAATAAATCTTTGTGTTAGGTCTGTGATTTTAAGATTGACAACAATTTTGTTAAAACATGTATCACAGAAAGATGATGTGCAAGATATTTTGACATGTTGGTCAGATATCATTGCAGAGATGTTAAACACGATATCGCGACATGTTGGTTAGACATTAGTGCAGGTTGTAGGATTTTACTTCTTAGGAGATTTTTTTAAATGTGAGATTCCTTTTGATTTTAGTTCACATTTTGTCGCAATCCAAGTAGGATTATTTTAGGAACATCAGTTCTATTCCAGAAGTGTATTTGTTTCATAAAAAGGGACTTCAAGATGTTTCAGGAAACATTATATTTTATTCCTATTTTTATGCAGAATATTTGCAGCTGCTATTTTGGATATGCGTTTTATTTAGATGAAGAGCTCAAAGCTCATGCTTATCAAAAGATATATAAAGGACGTTTCTAAACCTAAAAAAGGTAACGAAGCCATGTGTGTGCAAGGAGATTTTAGGGTTTAGTTTGTTATTTGTGATCCACTGTCATATCACTTTGATATCAGAGTTGAACTATGTTCATTGTTATTCATGAGCCATTCATGAACCACTTAGATGCTTGAAGTGGACTGAATTTATTGAGTTGTAACTGTGAATCACTCATGAGTTATTAAGAAATAGTGGATTCTGTGTCATTGGAGGTGTGCCTTCTATTGTTCATTATTATAAATTTTATCACTATTGTGTGATTGAAGGGAGGTGAGAGGAGTCTCATATCTAGGAGTGTCTTAGTTAGAAATAGCACATGTAGTGATTATGTGAGAAGATTGTAAATCGAAGGTTATTTACTTGAGATTCAAACTATTATAATGAATTTTCTTCTTGACTTGGATGTCTCCAGATGTAGGTGATATTGCACCGAATTGGGTTAACATTAATTGTGTTATTTAATTCCAATTATTTACTTTAATTACATAATTGTTTGTATTCTGTTACTTTACTGATTCCAGTATCGTGACATTGTACTCGACATCTAATGTCTGATTACCAGAATTTCACTTTGTATAGATTAAAACAAAGTCATAGGTAATAATATCATCAGTCTAATGAATTTCTTATAATAGTTGATTTGTGGTAAATGGGTATATAATTGTATTTAAATACCAAAGATAAATGAGAATGTCACTTTCTATTTACTTCTATGTGTGGATAATGTCTTATTGGCAAGTTCTAGAAAAGATGAGATCAGGGCATTTAAGGAGAAGCTTAATAGATAATTTGATATGAAGGATCATGATTTTGCTAAGAGGGTATTTTCAATTGATATCGTGAGAAATCTAAAAATAATTTGTTCTTATCTCAATATAGACACTTGAATAAAGGGGTGAGCATTTTAGGATGAGTTATGCTAAAATCATTATCACTTCTTTGCGTCATCACACAAAGCTATCGATTATATAATATCTTTAGTTTGAGGATAAGAAGAACAAGATAGATAATAATCTTTGTGCTAGTAGGATTGGAAGCATCATGTATGAAATAATTTGTATAGTAGGATTGGAAGCATCATGTATGAAATAATTTGTAATAAATCTTACTTTCTGTAAACAATTAGTATAGTGAGTAAGTTTATGAATAATCTAAGACATGTGAGTTGGGAAGCATTGAAATGGATTTTGAGATACTTAAACGGATCATTGAAAAAAAATTAACTCATAGTAATAGCTCAATAGGGAGACAAATTTGGAGGTATATGTAGATATAGACTACAATGAAGATGTGCACACTAAGAAATTCTTATTGATTTTTGTGTTTTCATTGTTTGAGACAACTATTTCTTGGAAAGAAATTTTTTAAAAAAAGTTTTTGTATTATCTACAACTTAAGTGTATTACACTTCCCTTGTTAAATAGGGTATTATAAGTCATATGATTTAAGGTATGATTAGAGATCTAGTAATTATTTATTAATGTGCAAAGATATGTTTTGATAGATACATTTTAATCGATTTGGTAAATAATAAAGTGGATTATGAAAGGATAATGCATACTGACATTCTCTTGCACTTTGTGAAAGACATGGTTGAATCAACGGAGATTTTGGTTCACAAAGTTGCCTCAATAGATTATGTGACAAATGTGTTCGCCAAATCGTTATTTAGAATAAAGTTCAAGCGTTTCTCAGACTTGATCAATTTTTTATATATTAATTTGAGAGATTGTTATGGAGATTGATGGTTAAATTGTCATATTAACATATATTTGGTTATGCCTCATGTGTTAGACACGTGGATCATGTATGAGGCGGGTACATAATTTTTTTTTACGAGGCTTAATTAGTGTCTCATTCGTGAGGAAGATGGTTTCATGATAAAAGTGTGTGTAGATTAGTTGTAGTGATGTGCGAGGAACGTATACTTTCAATTTTATTTGACACTATTTATAAAAAAAATTGAATCAATAATAAAGTTGTTCCCATGTATAAAAATAGTTGAATCAAAAGTAAAGTTGTGTCCGTTTATAACAATAGTTTTTTTTGTATATAAAAATATATAAATTAGCAATGTATTTTTTCTCGTATATAAATATTATTTTTGTTTTGATATTATTTATAAAAATATTTGAATCAATATTAAAGTAATTCTCGTATATATAAATATTTAATATAGAAATCACCATTTTTTATTTATATTTTCAATATGTATAAGGGTGAAAATAGGCCGAACTGATATATTAATTGTTTTTTAAATTAATATTTTTGATCTATTAGTTTAACAGTCATAAATTTCTTTTTAAAGGTAAATAAATGGAATTTCAAATCTTCAAATGCACACCATTTAGTTGGTTTAATAAGATTTTTTAAAATTTAATATCGTTTTGTCATACTTTCAAGTTAATATATGACCATTTATATTTATGATAGTGATGATTTTATTAATATTTGATCATATAATTTTTTATTTTTTATTATTTAATTACATGTTTTAATATGTGTAAAATATTCAAATATATTGCTTATGAAAAAGATACATACAATTGATAAGTTAGTTGAATTTACTAATATAATTTACCTATTAAAACAAGTTTTATTAAAATGTTACTTGTGTCTATTTAAAAAAAATAATATCGTTTATAAAAATATTTGAATTAACCATACATTGTTTTTTCGTATATAAAAATAATATTTTTTTCAATAATTTAAAATTTAATACAAATCACTATTTTTTTAATATGTTACCGTATTTATAATTTTATGTCATATGCTCTATTTTCTAAAAAAAGGACATCAAATATCAAAGAATAAGGACTAAAAACTAGAGTAATAGTTTATCATAAATATAAAATTTAATACAATTGATCATTATTGTATATGTTGCATTCTTCGTGAAAATTTTCGTTCCTTTTTTAGTGGCCTAACTTTGTACATCATTTTTATCCGGAATACATTAAACCACATATTATTAATGAGGTAGATAAATGGTTCTTACATGATGCTCAGAAAGCTATAATAGAAAATCATAAAAAATCGGGTTTGAGTGATAAATAATTACTTCTATAATCCCTCTTCTATGTTATAATAAAGGATTGCTGTCTATATGAAACCATGAATAAACATTTGTTTTAGAGAAATATGCATCCTACTGTCTAAGGAAAGACAAATTTATACCAATGAAATAAATAAAAAACTATTAAAAAACTATTGAAATAAATAAATAAGTTTAAATAGAAAATAAAAATAAACCATATTTAATATCAGAATTATGTATATGATTTTTTTTCAAGTAAAAGGTTTTATACCAAGTGAGAAGATTCTCAAAATTTAATCATGTTTTATAAGGAAATTATAATCACAGTTTTTTATTCACAAAATAATTTATAAGAAATTTTAATCACTATCATTAAATTAAAACATATTTTATTGAAATAAATATAAGCTTTTGAATGATTTATTGGAGAGTTGTTTACAATATATCTAAAATCTTGATGATATTTCAAACGACCCCTACTTTTTTGTATGTGTTGGTGCAAAGGTAGAATAAATGATGAAAGGTAGAAATATTCTATTAAGAATGACGGCAGAAAAACATGATAAAAGTTACAATGATTGTCACCTTATTTATAAGCTAAAACTATGGTTACTAGAATAAGATAAAATACTAAAATACCCTCTAACAAACTTAGAGGCTAATAAAAATAGTACAACTAAATAAATATGAATTACTATTAATATTCTAATACCATCCCTTAATTCATATTCCATCAAAACTTGTAACACCAATTCCATCCCTTAGTCTAAGAAATTGATCAGTCTTGATAGCTTTCGTCAGAACATCTGCCAACTGCTTCTGAGTGCTGCAGTGTACAACTTCTAACACTCCACTCTGAACTTGATGTCTCAGAAAATGATACTTGGTCTCAATATGTTTGCTTCTCCAATGCAACACTGGGTTTCTGGCAAGATTGATTGCAGACTTGTTGTCAATCATCAACTTCAGAGGTTTGTCTACTTTAATCTTCAGATCCTGCAACAGATTCAGAATCCACACAGCTTGGCATGCAGTAACAGCACCTGCAATGTATTCAGCTTCACAGGTTGACAACGCCACAACAGGTTGCTTCTTGGAACACCAAGAAATGGAACCTCCCAGAAATTTGAACAAGTACCCAGATGTACTTCTTCTGTCAACTCTGTCTCCACACCAATCAGAGTCTGAATAACTCAGAAATTCTGATTCATTATTTCCTCCAAAGGGAAATAACACTCCATACTTCAGAGTTCCTTTGATATACCTCAGAATCCTGACAGCAGCTTGGTAATGGGACCACTTAGGTTTACTCATGAACCTACTAACCATCCCAACTGAGTAGCAAATATCAGGTCTGGTATTGCACAGATACCTCAGAGAACCAACCAACTGTTTGAAGGTTGTAGCGTCCACATCCTTTCCTTCAGAGTCTGAATCCAGTTTCTGATTTGTATCAGAAGGTGTGACAGCCATCTTACAATTCTTCAGATCAAATCTCTTCAGAAGTTCTAATTCATACTTGAGCTGATGCAAAATGATACCTTTCTCAGAATATTTGAACTCCATCCCTAGAAAGTATGTCATTTTGCCTAGATCAGTAATTTCAAATTCATTCATTAGAACCTTCTTGAACTTGGCTATCTCCTGTTCAGAACTTCCAGTCAGCAGTATATCATCAACATATAAACATACCAGAGTCATATTGCCTTCAGAAGTATGTTGAACATAGACACCGTACTCCATCTCACATTTCTGAAAGCCTTGCTTCTTGAAAAATGAATCAATCTTCTGATTCCGAGCTCTGGGCGCTTGTTTCAATCCATATAGAGCTTTGTATAATTTGTACACCATCCCTTCCTTATTCTTTTTCACAAATCCAGGAGGTTGTGACACGTAAACTTCTTCTTCTAATGGACCATTCAGAAATGCAGATTTTACATCTAAATGCATCAGAGGCCAATTCCTGTTAGCAGCTATTGCAATCACCATTCTGATTGTTTCATGTCTTGCTACAGGTGCAAACACTTCAGAGTAATCCAGCCCAGGTTTTTGTAGAAATCCTCTGGCTACCAACCTTGCTTTATGTTTGCCAATTGAGCCATCTGGCTTTAACTTCTGCTTGAAAACCCATCTGACGCTGATGGCTTTCTTGTCTTTTGGAAGTTCTGTCAGCTTCCAAGTCTTGTTTCTCTCTATAGCATCAAGTTCTTCTTTCATGGCCTTCAGCCAGAGCTTCTGCTTAAGAGCCTCTTCTGTACTTATGGGTTCAGAGTCTACTAACATGACACACTGAATAACTTCTCCTTCAGAGTCTACTTCAGTGTCTTGCAGCATGTCAAATTCTGCAAATCTTCTGGGAACGCTTCTGATTCTTTGTGGTCTCTGAACTTGTTCAGAGTCTTGAGCTTCAGAGTTTCCAACTTCAGATGGTTGACTTCCTCTAGAGCTTTGACCATCTTCAAGATCTGACATATTTTCAGAGTCTTGGCCATCTTCAGAGTCTGAATTTCCACCAGAATCTGAATTACCATTAGAGTCTGGATCATCAGAGTCACCTTCATCTTCTGAGTCTTCTCTAGAGTCAGAATCACTATCAGAGTCAGAATCAACGTCAAAGTTTACTTCAATTTCAGAAATTCTTAACTCTGACCTTTCTTCAGAAGTTCTAACATAAGAATCAGATTGAGACTTATCCCAATTCCAAACTTCTGATTCCTTCACAATCACATCTCTGCTGAATTCAATTTTATTGGTTTCTGGACAATAGAGCTTGTATGCACATGTACTGTGGTACCCTATCAGAATCATCACTTTGCTTCTATCATCCAGCTTCTGTCTTCTGGCTTCTGGAACATGTTTATAGCAAACAGAACCAAACACCTTCAGATGACTAACACTTTGCTTGTCTCCAGTTCACTTCTGCATAGGAACTATTTCCTTCAACTTCTTCGTAGGACATCTGTTGAGTACATACGTTGCAGTGGCAACAGCTTCTCCCCAGAGCTTCTGAGGAAGCTTCTTCTCCTTTAGCATGCTTCTCACCATATCAAGCAAAGTGCGGTTTCTTCTTTCAGCAAGACCATTGTGTTGAGGGGTATAAGGAGCAGTAACCTCATGCTCAATTCCATTCTCCTCACAGAACTTCTGGAACTCTTTGGAGTTATACTCACCTCCACCATCAGTTCTAAGAATCTTCAACTTCTGACCACTCTGATTCTCAGCCTTCATTCTGAACTTCTTGAATTCATCAAACACCTCATGTTTAAATTTAATAAGGGATACCCATGTCATTCTTGTGAATTCATCAACAAACAACACAAAGTACTTATTCCCTCCAATTGATGCTACTGGAAATGGACCACACACATCAGAATGTACAACTCCCAAGGCATGTTTTGCTCTTGGAGCAACTTCTGACGCAAATGGCAAACGTGGTTGTTTTCCTTCCATGCAAACTTTGCATGACTTCTCAGGCTTCTTAATTGCAGGAATTCCATGTACCATCTTCTTTGAATTCAGATGTTTTAGGCTTCTGAAATTCAAATGACCAAATCTTCTGTGCCACAACTCACTCTCCTTCTCAGCACATGTTGCACTAAGACATTCTGAATCTGCAGTTCTGACATTCACCTTGAATGTTTTATTCCTTCCCTGTTCTGACTCCATAATCAACTTCTGATTGTAGTCATACAGCTTCAGAAGATTGTCATTCATGGTAACTGAAAAACCTTTCTCAATTAATTGTCCCACACTCATCAGATTGCTTCTGATGCCAGGTACATACCACACGTTCTGAATCAATGTTGTTTTCCCATTGTTCAGAGTCACTCTGACATTTCCCATACCTTCTGCATTAAGATATTTGTCATCAGCACATCTGATCTTTGTCCTCTTTTCAGAGTCAAAGTCAACCAGCCATTTCTTGTTTCCAGTAAGATGATTTGAACAGCCAGTGTCCATATACCACCAGTCTGTCAGATCATCAGATTCAGAGGCCATCAATAGCACAAATTCGTTATCAGAACTTCTGGCTATATTTGCTTCTTCTGATTTCTTCTCCTTGTTTGACCAACAATCTCTAACAAAGTGACCAAACTTCTTACAACAGTAACATTGGATCTTCTTCTTGTCATACTTCTCTTTTCCCTTCTGAGCATTCTTTTGTCTATCAGAGGTTGAGCTTTCTGACTTCTGACCACCATCAGATCTTCTCTTGGCTTCTGACTGCTTCTGATACCTCCTATAAGAAGTTGCTTTTAGAGTCTGCTGCTCTACTTCCCTTTCAGAAGTTCTCTCAGTCAAACGCAACTCTTGCGCTTCTAAACTGCTCTGCAGCTCTTCAATTCTCATGGTACTCAGATCTTTAGAATGTTCTATTGCTACCACAATGTAATCAAATTGAGAGGTAAGGGATCTCAATACCTTCTCCATGATTGTTTCTTCAGAAAGAGTTTCTCCACACGCCTTCATCTCATTAGTGATCAGAATCACTCTGGAGATGTATTCAGAAACTTTCTCATTATTCTTCATGTTGAGATTCTCATATTGCTTTCTCAAGGACTGAAGTTTCACCTTCTTCACTGATGCGTCACCACCATAACATCTAACCAGTGTGTCCCACGCAACCTTTGCTGTCGTTGAATCTGCAATCTTCTCAAACACATTTACATCAACACATTGATGAATAAAGAATAATGCTTTCTGATCCTTCTTCCTTACTTCCTTCTGCGCGTTTTTCTGTTCATCTGTTGCATCTGCTGCTACCGGAACATAACCATCAGTGACAAGATCTAAAACATCTTGAGCACCAAACAGTACACGCATTTGGATCATCCAACGATTCCAGTTTTTACCGTCAAATACTGGAAGCTTGGTGTTCATGTTGTCGTTTCCGTTCATCTTCACTTTGCACAATACACTCAATGTTTCTCACACAGTGTTTCTCAACCCACATAATTAAAATTCTGATCAGATTTTGTTCAAGATTCAACACGAATCTAAGAATCAAAATCAAACACACAAGACCTCACGTTCACTCGTGTTTCCCGTGTTTCCCAATGAATCCGAACCGGAGCTCTAGATACCAATTGTTGGTGCAAAGGTAGAATAAATGATGAAAGGTAGAAATATTCTATTAAGAATGACGGCAGAAAAAACATGATAAAAGTTACAATGATTGTCACCCTATTTATAAGCTAAAACTAGGGTTACTAGAATAAGATAAAATACTAAAATACCCTCTAACAAACTTAGGGGCTAATAAAAATAGTACAACTAAATAAATATGAATTACTATTAATATTCTAATAGTATGATGGTATCTATTGACCTATTGACCCACCCTTTTTTCAAGTTACTCATAACATAAATGTTTATAGGTAATCAATACTGTTTCTTATTATTATTTTGTGTTTTCTATACTGCTTTGCAGTATTTCCAAATCCACTCTATCACCATTTTAATTGTGGGCATACATAATTTTTGTAATATTATTTGCCATCTCATACAAATCAATTCAATACAATTTTTTTTTAAAATTAATATAAAGCAAATTTTATTATTAATAAATAGCATGAGACATGCTAAATTACAATTTTGTCTCCACTTCCCAATTTCACGCAAGCACATGAATCATAGCGAGAGAGCAAAGGAAAAACAAAACAGGACTAAAGATCCAAAGGAATATAAAAACGAATTGATTTTTACCTGGTTCAACTTTGATATCTGAAATGAAACGAAACAATAACAAAAACAAAGTTAAATATTCAAAACGTAGTAAATATAATAATCTAATATTAGTTTTGTTTTAACACTATTTATAAAAATATTTGAATTAATAGTAAGGGTGTTCCCATATATAAAAATATTTGAATCAAAATATTATTTTTGTTTTGACAGTATTTATAAAAATATTTGAATAAATACTATAGTTGTTCCCATTTATAGCAATAATTGAATTAATAATTTTATTTTTTATGTTTCAAAATATTTTCACAATATGAAAAAATAAAATTTATTAAAATTGTATTGACTCTTTAAATATTTGTTATTATACCACTTTGGTAAAAATTGTGATCAGGGGCAAACCCAGAATAACTTTTGTATGGAAAAATATATAACATTAAAATTTAAGTTAATTAGTATATATCATCATTATAAAATATATCATTTAATTATATTTAAATATTATGTTTAATTAGTATATATCATCTTTATAAAATATATTACATATGTTTAAATATATATCAACAATGTATTTTTATCCGTAAATAAATATTATTTTGTTCAATGACATCTACTTTTACTTATAATTTATATTAATTGAAAATTTATGATTTCTTTAAACTAAAAATATTTGTTGGTGGATCTCACAGTTGCATAATAAAAATATTATTTGTTTTTGTATTTTTCAAATATAAATGTATAAGTTGTTATTAAAAGAAATAGTGATAAATTTTTTAAATTACGGTATAAACAACACCAAATAATACTAAAATAAATTTCTAATTTAATATAAATTTTATGTCCTATAATTTTGAAAAAAACATTGAATAATATTTAAAATCTAAAAATATTGAATAAATATTTAATATAAAATATTAAAGAAAAATGAGAATAGAGGAACTCAAATCATATTAAAGAAAACTTTTAAAAATAAATATTCATAATGAACAAAATGAATATAAACCAAATTTCAAATGTTTAAAAAAAATAGAAATATTTAGAAGAAATATAGAAAAAAAATATAAAATCTGAAAAATCCAAAAATATAGAAGAAAAGTGTAGATCTGTCCATATGAATATTATTTATCTGAATTTTTCTCCTGTGAATACCATTTATCTGAATTTTTCTCCTACCTTTACCATGTGTGTATCAGGAATATGCAAACCAACTATCATGCACTATAAAACCAGCCAACGGTTTCCGTGATAAACCACTTACCCCAATAAAAAAATATTTAAATATATTTTTACTCTCCAATTCCAAGAGCTTTGCCCTTCTTTAAATATGAATTCCAAGCAAAAAGTCTAAGATCTCCCTGCTCCATCACTTAGTTACATTAGTATTGGTACATTGGTACACATGGGTCAGCATACAATATTTTTATCAAATTTATTTGAATTAAATGAATGTGATAACCTAAAAAATAGTGGTTGAGTTTCAATCAATATACAAAACAGTGATTGAGTTTCAATCCATACACAAAATAATAGTGGTTAAATGTCACTTTTTGGATAACTTTTGGATATTACAAATAAAAAAAATTGTTGTATGAAAAATAGCAATATTGATTAACTTTTTTGATATGGGTAAAAAATCAGGAAGTGACACTTAAAAAAGAACGGAGAGAGGAGAAGATATATATCAAAATGTATAATTAAAAAGTATTACATTTAATATATTTTTACAATTTTCTTTTTCTTTTTCTTGTCTAGCTATTAATGCAATTTCATGTGTAATTATGATGGGTCAATTACTCATTGAAAATTAATTAATATGATATGGATAGATTTTATTCACTTTGATTTCGAGACATGTTCTACCCTACATTTTTATTAAAAAGTGCAAGCTATTTAGGGACAAAACAAGCTACTTCAGTTTTATTACTAAATATTTGGAATAGATAATATTTTGTTTGATACACACTAAAAAATATTGACTCTACAAATCTACATCAAACATAACATTATAATTTATCTCCAAAATATAGTAAATTTGTTTACTTACAAAAATAAAGTGATTTAATAATATCATATTATATCCTATTAAATCTCTTAAATTATTACTTTCAAGGCATTTATTCTCTAAAGACTACAAACGCGTATGAAGAAAACTTTAATTAAGATAAAACTCATGGATCTTCTAATAATATTATTTTTCAAATTCTTCCATATATAACTTCACCATTATAATTGCAAAATTCTGGAAAAAAAACTATAAGAATTCAAATATAGTCATAAATTAGTTCTAATCAATATTAGCAAATAACTCATTAAAAATTAGAAGGACAAACAAAAAAGTTATAAAAAAAACATAAAGAGGAAATGGATATTTCATTATGTTGCTTCATATTCTCTCTTGTTCGTTTGATTTGGGTCTTTTTTAGTGGTTGGGTTCATCTTCTCACTAATTAAAGTATTAAATAATTCTTCAACATTAGCGGCAGTAGTAGATTTTTGAAATTTTTAAAATACTTTTTCAAACAGATTTGGGAAAAACAAACAATAAAATCATAAATAAAAAGAAAACAAACTCTCATTATGCACAACGAAACCTTAACTGTCATCATATTTGGGGATAGTTTATGATTAAAAAAAACGCGTTTGAACGCGGTAACTAAAATTTGGAAGACAGAACACATAATTAAAAGGCAAAATAGATTTGTGAAACAGAGAGAAGGAAAATCAAAACAAAAACAAAATTTTTTTTTGTTGAGAGAAAGAAATAGATCAGTTGAGGTTGTTAAAGGCAGAGACACCAAACATTATCTATTAGTCCAGATCCGCAAAAATGAGCAAACAAAAATATTGATGAAATGAAACAAAAGGCTTAAAGGTAGCATTTTTACATGGTTGATGGAACAAAAATAAAAATAGTAAAAATTCAACTTTTTTCATACAATGAGATGAAAAGTGTAAAATCATAGAATATTCAAACATGCAAAAAAAATTCATCTTAAGATCTATTATGTATTAGTCTAAATCTGCAAAAATCAGCAAAAAAAAATTGATGAATTGGAACAAAAGGCTTAAAGATTACATTTTTACATGGTTGATGGAACAAAAATATTAAAAATTTAACCTTTTTCATACAATGAAATGAAAAGTGTAAAATCATAGAATATTCAGACATGTAAATTTTTTTTTACCTTAAGATCTATATTTCTTTATTTCCTTTCACCTTAAGATTGATAGATCTGAAGATAAAAAATGAGTAGATCTCTTAAAAAATTGGTAGATCTGAAGGTAAAAAACTTAGTCTCTTTTGAAATATCTGCAAAAATCAGAACAAAAAAATAGTAAAATAGGTAATAAAGAACATAAAAATGAAAGAAGTAAGTGAAAAGAGAGGAGAAGAGAAAAGAGCATAGAGAATGTTCAGAAGAAAGAAGAGAAAAACCGTAAGAGAGGAAAAAGAGTGATGAAAGAGAAAGAGAAATGATAATGAAGGAAAAGTGTATAGAAGCAAGGCATTAAATGGAATTAGTTTCAATATGCCTTTGGAAAAAAAAAGTAGATGTGTTCAGAATTTAAAACGGTGCATTGTTGGGTAATAATGTAGTTGCAATGGGATTAGACCACAATCATGGTTGAAAATAGTTGGAATTTGACTCAAAATACCCAAATTTTACTGACATGGCAGCAGTAGAAATAAGGGTATTTTGGTGATTTCCATAACACATAGATTTCTTATATTATAGATAGGTGGCCTCAAAATCCAAACCAAATATAACTTTTCATATTTATTATCTATGGATAATATTTTGAGATCAAGAAAGAGAAAATTTAGGAATTAATGCTAAGGTTTACGCTCTTTCAAGGAGATATTAATTGATTTGAAAAACACTAACAAAATTCATTTTAGGAGTGATCTAAGATTCTTCTCTTAATTTCTCTAAGGTTTTCTTATAGGTTAAGTGAATAGAAGATTGGGGCATAAACTAAGGAATGTTCTTGGAGATCATGAGAAGCTAGTTTCTTGTAACTTCTTTGTTACTTTTGTAATCAAAATCTTTACAAAGGTATGCAGTTCATGTGCGAGGAGGGTTTCCTCAAAATCTATACAAAATATAATATTTCATCTACAATCTTTGTTTACATTCTTCTGAGACCAAGAGAGTAAAAATTATGACTTCAAGGCTAAGGATTGATTAATTTTAGGGAGATATTCATTAGTTTGGGAAACACATTACAAACATCATGGGTAGTGAGATTCATTTGAGGTAAGATTTAAGATTCTTCTCTTTATTTGTCTAGGACCTTCTTGTTGATTGTGCGAGAAAAGTAAAGGGTAGAAATGATAGATTGTTCTTAAAGAACATGATAACCTAATTTATTCTAACTTCTTTGTAACTTTATTAATCAGCATCTTCACATAGTAGAATAAAGACTTGTTATCTTCTCCAAACAAAGATAAACTTAAATAGATATAGGAAAAAAAATCTTGGTTTGTTATTTTCTTACTTATCTTTATTTTGTTGAGTTTGTAATTCCTTATGTTGAAGTAGTGTAGCTCGACAGAAACAAACATTAGTTAAATTAGCCTAATGTGATAGTGTGTCAAATAATTTAGTGTGTCAAATTGTCGAAGCAGGTTGCTTCATACAAGATTTCGACTTAGACCTATTTTAATAATGTTAGCTATATTGGGATTTTATAATTTTGGGTTTTATCTTGGGGTGCAAGCAAACCTAAATCTATAAATAGAGAGAAACCCTTATTTTGTAATAAATTAATCATTCTTGTAATTCACAGCTTGCAGTTATAAGTGAAATAACAGAATTTCCACAGTTTGTGGGCAGAGAGTTCTCTGCAGAAAATTGTTCATCTTTTTCTTCTCCAATGTTTACTTTCTTTCTTTTCTTTCTTTCTAAAATTTTGTTTTATTATCATTACGTGAGTGGGAATAATCTTGAGATCAAGATTGATTGAGTGAAATTCTCCATAGGTTGTGGTGAATTTCCAACATCTGGTATCTAGAGCTCTGATGACGATTCAAGGAAGGAAAATCGTGATGGTGATGAATCATCCAAACTGTCACTTTCCGAAAAACCTTCCAGTTCTCAAGAAAGATGATTATGAGAATTGATGCAAGCAGATTAAGGTGGTTTTCTGTTATCAATATCTTTGGGATCTTGTGAAGGGGGGAGTAGCACTGCTTGCAGAAAACGCGACGGATCAAGAAAAGGCAGCATTCAAAGAATTGAAGAAGAAAGATTATAAAGCTATCTTTATAATCCATCAATGTATAGATCTAGATAATTTTTAAAAGGTTAGTGATGTAGAATCAACGAAGGAAGCGTGAGAGTTCTTGAAAATTTGTTTGAAGGCGCATAAAAGGTGAAAGAGGTGAGATTACAAACTCACAAGAGAACCTATGAATTACTTCAGATGGAAGAAAGTAAAAGTATAGAAGATTTCTTCTCTAGAGTTACAAAGCTGGTAAATCAAGTTAAGGTATATGGAGAAGTGTTGACATCAAGATCAGTTGTTGCAAAGATCTTGAGATCGTTGGCTCCAAATTTCGACCACGTGGTAGTAGCCATAGAAGAGTCGAAAGACTTGTCAGTATTGAAGAAGGAAGAGCTTCAAGGGACGCTTGAGTCTCATGAACAAAAGATGGCTGAGAGAGCTGCAGGAAAGTCGAAGAGTGATATGGCTTTGCAAGTGCATTCAGAAAAGGAAAGGAAAGGCAAAGGAAGTTGGAATGACAACAAAAATAGAGGAGGCTACAACAATTCGATTAGTCGAAATCAGCAGGAAGGAAACTGGTCGAATAAAAAAAACCCCAGGCAACCAAAAATATGATGGACGAAAGCCTGATAAAAGTCATATTCAGTGTTTCAATTGTCAGAAGTATGATCACTATTTTAGTGAATGTCGAGAAAATAAGAAGAATCAAGAAATTGATGCAAAAATGACAAAGCATGAAGAAGAAGAGATGTTGCTAATGGTCACAACAAGAGACAGAGAGAGATTCCAATACCAGTGGTACTTGAACTCAGGATGCTCATCACACATTACTGGAAGGAAAGATTGATTTATCAACATGAAACCATCGTCGAAGAACATGGTGAAATTTGCAAATGACAATACTCTACCAGTTGAAGGTATTGGTGATGTTTTAATTATGAGGAAAGATGGCAAGAGGTCAAAAATTTCTAATGTGTTGTACATACCAGGCATGAAGAGTAGTTTTCTCAGCATAGGGCAACTAGTCGAAAGGAACTACAAGGTGTCGATCAAAGACAAGATGATGAGAGTTATCAATACAGGTGGTAGGTTGATCTTGAAGGCTCTAATGTCTCAGAATAGGACCTTCAAGATTGAACTCAATGTGACGGAGCACAAGTGCCTAGCAACTGCAGCCAGTAGAGATGAATGGTTATGGCATTTTCGATTAGGCCATCTCAACTTCAATGACATCAGAGAGTTAAAGAGAAGAAATATGACTTCAGGATTACTGGAAATCGACATTCCAAGTGAAGTATGTGAAGAGTGTGTTGAATCGAAACAACATAAGAATAGCTTCAGCAAGGATGCACGAAGGAAGTCGAAGGCAAATCTTAAAGTCGTATACTTTGATGTATATGGTCCAATCCAGGTGGATTCGATTGTAGGAAGCAGATACTTTGTCACGTTCATAGATGATTACATTCGAAAGCTGTGGACTTACCTCATCAAGAAGAAAAGTGATGTGATCGAGGTATTTTCCAGATTAAAATATATGGTCAAAAGACAAAGTGGTCGAAAGCTGAATATTCTGAGGACTGATGGTGGTGGAGAGTATGTGTCGAAAGAGTTCAATGCATTATGTGAAAAAAAAGGATTTTGCATGAGGTGGTGCCACCCTACACTCCACAGAAAAATGAAATTGTAGAAAGAAAGAACAGAACCATCATGAGCATGGTGAGAAGTATGTTTAATGGAAATCATCTACCCAAAGAATTATGTGGAGAAGCGGTTTTGACAGCAGCATACATATTAAACAGATGTCTGACGAAGAAGCTTGAAGGAATCACACCAGAAGAATGTTGGTCTGGTGTCAAACCTAGCCTCATTCACTTGGAAGTGTTTGGATATATAGCACATAGACATGTGTCAGATCAATTGAGAAGGAAGCTTGATGAAAAGTCGAATCAGATGATCTTGATAGGATATCATTCGACTGGAGGTTACAAGTTGTTCGACCCAGTGAATAAATAGGTAGTGATCAAAAGGGACATGATCATATATGAGCTTAAAGAATGGGATTGGACTGAGAATTTCAAAAAGGATTCAATGAGAATCTCTTGTGAAGAACTAGCCACTGAAGTTGAAATAGAAGTTCGACAGGAACAAGTCAGAGATGAAGCTGGCCCAAGCAGACCTTGATGAACAAGATACATGCCTGCAAGGTTGTAAGAATGTGTGATTACATCAAATGATGTGGTCAATGAAGAAGGTGAGCTGGTAAACTATGCTTTCTATGCAGATGTCGAACCAGTCAATACAGCTGAGGCATTGAAATATTCGAATTTGGTGAAAGCAATGAATAAGAAGTTAGAATCCTTCGAAGTCAACAACACCCGATCACTTGTCGATTTGCCTCAAGGCAAGAAGGAAATTGATTTGAAGTGAGTTTACAAGGTGAAGGTGAATCCTAAAAGAGAAGTAAATTGACATAAGGCGAGACTTGTGGCCAAAATATTTCTTCGTAAGGAAGGAATCAACTTTGATGAAGTATTTGCACCTGTTGCTAGGATCAAAACAAACAGATTGATTTTTGGTCTAGCAAATATGAACAGTTGGCACACATGTCAGATGGGCGTGAAGTGTGCATTCCTTAATGGACCTTTAGAAGGAGAAGTTTATATTGCACAACCAGCTGGGTTTGTGAAACTAGGCGAAGAAAGAAAGGTGTACAGGCTACATAAAGCCCTGTATGGACTTAAGCATGCTCCAAGAGCTTGGAATAAGAAAATTGATAGCTTCTTAAGGGAGAAGGAATTCGTGAAGTGTACAAATGAGCATGGAGTGTACAGAAGAAGAAGCAGTAGTGAATTGCTTATACTATGCCTCTATGTCGATGACCTGTTGATAACGGGAAGTTGCAAGAAGGAGATCGAAGACTTCAAACATAACTTAAGTGAGGAGTTTGAAATCTCAGACTTGAGAAATATCTCATATTTCCTTGGTGTCGAATTCTACAACAGTAGTAGAGGTTTGATGATGCACCAAAGAAGATATGCAGGTGAAATACTCAAGAGATTTGAGATGCAAGATTGCAACCAAACTTCGACTTCAACTGATACCAGATTGTAACTGTCGAAGGATTCAAATGAAGATGATGTCGATCCAACCCAATATAGAATACTTATTGGGTAACTTAGATACCTTTGTCACACAAGGCCTATTTAGAATACAATGTAGGTATGGTAAGTAGATTCATGCAGAAGTCAAAGGTATCACACCTAGCAGCGGCGAAGAGGATACTGAGGTATCTAAAAGGGACTCTCGACTATGGAATTTTGTTTCTTACAACTAATGAAGGAAAAGAATGCAAGTTAGTGAGATACACCGACTCTATTTGGTGTAGTGATGCTAAGGATAGAAAATCCATAGCTGGCTATGTGTTTATGTTAGGTGGTGCATCAGTTGCTTGGAGTTCGAGAAAGGAGTCAGTAGTGGCATTGTCGTCATACGAAGCAGAATATATAGATGATTTTCTTTGTGCGTGTCAAGAAACTTGGATGGTGAACCTGGTCGAAGAGATCACAACGAAGAGTTATGGAGCAATTACCATGAAGATCGACAGCATGTCAACTATCAACTTGGTGACGAATCTAATAGCACACGGTCGAAGCAAGGACATCGAAATGAGGTTCAATTATCTTCGAGAGCAGGTAGCAGAAGGGAAGATGAATTTGGAACACTATAGAACTGAGAATCAGATTGCAGACATCATGACGAAGGGAGTGTCAGTCGAAGTGTTCAGAAGGCTAAGGTTTATGATGAATGTAAATAGCTTAGACACAATGAATTGGGTGGTGTGTTGAGTTTGTAATTCCTTGTGTCGAAGCAGTGTAGCTCGATAGAAACAAGGATTATTCAAATTAGCCTAATGTGATAGTGTGTCGAATAACTTAGTCTGTCGAAGTGTCGAAGCAGGTTGCTTCACACAGGATTTCGACTTAAGCCTATTTTAGTAATGTTATCTATTTTGGGCTTTTATAGTTTTGAGCTTTGTCTTGAGGTGCAAGAAAACCTAAATATATAAATAGGGAGAAACTTTTATTTTGTAATAAAATATTCGTTCTTGTAATTCACAGTTTGCAGTTGTAAGTGAAATAACAGAATTTTCACATTTTATGGGCAAAGAGTTCTCTGTAGAAAATTGTTCATCTTCTTCTTCTCCAACGTTGACTTTCTTTATTTTCTTTCTTTCTAAACTTTTCTTTCATTGTCATTACGCGAGTGGGAAAAATCTTGAGATCAAGATTAATTGAGTGAAATCCTCCATAGGTTGTGGTTGAATTTCCAACATATTTTAGTATTGTTTGTGTAGTTTGTCTATGTAAATGGAATGTTCTTACTACTTGAAATTGTTTTATTTTGGTTACCATTATTATTGCTCAACACACAATATGAATAAGGGGATAAGACTAATGATTTCCCCTAAATCACACAAAGATTTACCATAAAAGGTATCTTCAATGATACAAGGCATGATGAAACTTCACGATCCTTCGATTTTAGAAGTATTTTTCGTTGCACAAGTTGGATGCATTCTTGAGTTAAGGATATAGTGGAAAAATATCCCACACGTTTCCTCTTTCTTAGCACATACTTCATTAATTTAGAACAATTTTTCATTTAACGAATGTCACCAATTAAGGTTATGTTGATGCGTAACTGCTTAAGGATCTCCATAAACTTCCAAATTATTGAGCTTCTTTGGAATTTCAGATTCTTTTAGGGAAAGGTGGTGGTGGTCTTTCTTTCATAGTCCTCTTTTTTGGATAAGCTTCTAGCATGTTTTATGTTCCCTCTGCATTTGCAGGTGTCGTGGCATAAGTCTTCCCTTCATCTTAGTTTTGTTGTCTTTCTTCAATTTTAATTCACCCAATAGTGGTTCCTTCTTAGCTTCAGTAGTGGCTTCGTGTAATATGTTATTCCCTTTATAATCTTGATCTTTCTAAATTTGTACTACATATACTTTTCATCTCCTAAGTGACATAACTTACATGTTTTAGTGTTATTTATACCATAAGTGAAAGCATGTGATTTAGTGGTACTAGGAAATGCACCACTGAGTTTTAAACTTATTGTTGTAGCAATTTGTCTCACTTAAGTTTCCAAAGTATTTATGCGCACGTTTTGGGCATGAATCTAATTCTTTGTTTCTTGCATGAAGGATTTTAGAATAGATTTCAACTGGTTAGTTAGTTCATTAGTATCCATATTAGCATTAAGCACTGGAATATAAGGGGGCTTTTATGGTACTTGAGGTTCCATTGATTTTGAGTGTTGGCTCATGAAAAACTGGGATGATTCCCCATACTGGGTTGTATGTATTAATGTATAAGTTATTTTATTATTGTTTCCCACATAATTAGAAAATATGGGAATAGATAAAAATCTTCAAATAAGTGTGAACCTCGACAATAAACACAAGCTATTTTAGCAGCATCACTCAAACTTTGACATATTCAACAATTGATGTGTTAGGTGGTGTTATAATTTCCTTCATTATTAATATGAATGTGAGCCAGTTGAGCATCAAGTATTGTAGTCTCACTTACTTCATGAATACCATCTAGTTTCTTGTTAACTATGACAGATCAGGTTCTAGAAATAAGCCATTGGTAGGTGTTGGCTGTAATACTCTCAATCAATTCATAAGCTTCAATATATAACCTGGATAATAATGCTCCACTAGAAGGCGCATCTAACGTGTTTCTTGAAGATGGTCCAAGAACATTGTAAAATTTTTATATTTGAATAGACATTGGAACTCCATGGTGAGGGTATTGTATTAGCAGCTCCTTGAATATTTCATAGGAATCAAACATTAATGCATCCTCTACTTGTCTAATTAAGGTGATTTCATTCCTATTTTTTTGCCTTATTCACCGGAGAAAAATATCTGGCTAAAAAGTTCTCGCACAAATCATTACATGTGGCAATGTAATTTGGTTCTAAATAATTCAGCCAACTCTTAACTCTATCCTGTAAACAATATGGAAACAACCTTAGCATAAAAGCATCATCAGTGACTCCAAAGATCTTAAAGTTGCTAGAAACTTCAAGAAATGTTTTCAAATGTAAGTGTGGGTCATCAGTTATGAAGGTTCCATGGTTTTAGGTTTGACAACATTTTTGCTAAAACATGGTTCATAGCAGATGTCCTGACATATGTTGTAACATGTTGTACCAGAACATCTGTTCTGACTAGTTTAAATATTGACAAATTGATTTGATTCTGTGATATTTCCTTTGGATATATCTCAGTGATTTTCGCAGGTCAAGAAGATTTTATCTGGAACAAGTTTTTGTATCTCCAGCTGTACACAAGTTACCAAATTTGGATGATGAGACAATTTAGAAAACGTTGTGTTTGTTCCAATATTTAAGGAGATTTTTTCTGCACAATTGATGCAGCTCTCAGCGTGTGGATCAAGCTAGAATTGGGTGAAGATTTTGAAGCCCATGGACTGGTGAAGGCTATTTAAAGAAGACCTAAACCTAATGTATTTATGACTTTCACTATTTTTAAAACTAGGGAAAGTTTTTAGAAATTTAGGTTTTGAGAGTCTCTTGTGTGTGACTTTGTAAATCACCCTTTGTATTGTTTGATGCATTGTGGTAGACATATTATTTATTGTATGTTGTTCTCACTCTAAAGCTTTTAAGCACAGGAGTTGATTATTGCTCTTGGTTGAAGCTTTGATGCAAAACCGAGTATTTTTCTTGGTCAAGGCTCTTGACCTAGTATTGTAGTAGAAAGAGGGTACATCTTTCTTTTTGGTTTCTCGTGGCATGGTCATTAGGATTATGACTGCTTGTTAGGAAGTGAGAGGGGGATCTCATATCTAGATGGCGTTTTCTAGGTAGAAGTAGCACAAGGTAGTTATTAGGCGAGAAGTTGTAAACAGACGAGTTTATCTTTGAACTAATTCTATCATAGTGGATTTCCTTCCTGGCTTGGATGCCCCCAAATGTAGGTGATGTTGCACCGAATTGAGTTACCAATTAATTGTGTTATTTATCATTCTACAATTTATAGTTTCTGCATAATTAAAGATTGATAATAATGTTTCTGTCAGATTAAGATGTCACAACACCATTTGTGACACTGCACTCTGATGTTAGAACATCAGAATCTCCATCATGTGTTTCACATGCCAGAAAATTTCAATATGCATCAGAGCGGGCACCCTTGTCAGTTTTGGGTGAGCTTCGGGGAGATTTTTGTTTCTGGTACTATGTGATCTTGGATAGGACAACATCTATTGGAAGTATGTCACAAAAGAATGTGTTTAGATTGTTCATTATGAAGATTTGAAGTTCATATCCAATGAAGTTGTTTGGCATGTATTCAGATTGCTAAACACATGTGTTATGTCCAAAAGTGTTTGGGACTCTCTCAAGAAGTCTCTTGAAGGGACATTTGGTTAGCAGGATTATGTATTTTGTTTATCCAAAAAACCTGTCTTGTTTTTGTCTGATGTTGAAGATGAAGATCAAGACAGATCTTAGGTGAATATTCACTAGATCCGTTTATTTCTGATATGCTTGAATATGAGTTCAAGAGCTTAGCTTTTGTCTCTTCTCTGAAGAAGCTTGTGGTGTGATTTCTGCTGAAGGACTGTGAAGGCATCTCAATTAGGTTCTGCACATATGGATTAATAGTCAAGGATAAATGTCTAGGAAATTCACCCTGACATCTTGAAGTCTCTTCTGCTCATGGAAATCTGGATGTTTCTTTTGAAGAATTGTGTTTGAAGTACGTTACCATCAAGGTAACTATTCCTATTCTCCAAAGAAAGAACTGGTTGTTTTTCCATCTATATCCTACAGGATGGAGGTAGTTCTTGTTATTTCTAAAACTTGTTGTCATACCTCAAATTTACCCTACCTGTTTACCTTCATCTGTACATCTATCCATCGACAATTATTCAAAAAAATCCAAAAATACATGTTGTTTTCTTGTTGCCTAAATTTGTGCTGCATTTGAGGGCATCCAGTCAGGAGTGTGTGGGCTCAATGGTGGCTGAGAATTGGTCAGATCTGACCTAATCTTAGCTATACCAGTTGGTTTTAAGACGATGATCTGTGTTTGATTGGTTCATACGGTGTGAGTCAGAGACCCCAATTGGGGTGCCAGTTACAAATATTTGAATCAAGATATCAGGTTACGCTGAGTCCAGATATTTCATGTTGAGGGATCATGTGAAACCTATATTTTTCAATTGAGGATTTTGGGTACGGTATAATGCAATTATTGGTTGTTTAGCTAGTTCACTGCCAAGGATTGACTTATCAACATTTATCCATAATTATTCATTTCTCAAGATTAATCATAAGGCGCGATTAGATGCAAGTTGATCACAATTGGAGTTGGTGTTCATCATTGTGCAAGAGCAAAAGCCAAGGCAAACGTCCAATATTTTAAGTATGGGTCATGTGATTCATACACTTTCTATTGGTTCAAGGAAAATATCATTTCAAGATTGATTCATTCTTTTGTCATTTCTCAAGGATTGAATCAAAGTTTTAGTTCACTTTAAGATTGATGTTAGGAGGGTTCTAAGAAGATCAAGATTGCAAATCATGAAGGTTTGATTATAAATACATCATGGTTCACGTGAAAAATATGGGGTGCAGGTAAAACCTTAGAAGCCGAATTCTGAATTTCATGCAAATTCTACTAAGCCCATGTCATTACACAATCAAAAAAGAGAAGGAAATAGAAAGTTCCATGTCACTTTGTAATATTACAAGCAAAAAGTGAAAAATTACAGATTTATTACAAGAGTTTTAAAAAATAGAGGCACCATGAGCTACATTGAAAAACTTCATAACTTGTAGGTGAATAGTGCTGCGAATAAAATGGAAAAACACTAATTTCACGATAGCCCAGTCTTGTATTTCACGATAGAGGCACCCACACTTTGCCTACAAATCACCATGTTGTAAATAACCTTTCCACGGCCAATTCTCAAAACGCAACAGCACAAAAAAACTGCAAAATCAGGGACATGCTGCAGTTCCTTTCCACATCCAGGCCTACACCAATTACCACTTGCTAAACATACAACAATAACAAACATCTCATTGATAGGAAAATAAGACCATGTTGTCATACAACTCATAAAAAAAACTGCAGCAGTAGGCAGCTCGCACAACATTACAAACCGTTATACGAATTGATGCGAACCGTACAAAACGAAAAGCGAAACACAGTAAGACATCACAGGCCGATACCTCATAATCGGAATACAACGTGACGACGCATTAGGTCCCACTCACACGACATCGTTCACTCACCGAGAGGCCTTGATATGAAAATTTCCAGCTCACACTTTGATTCTAATTCTCAACCTATTCCATTTACTCTTCAATGCCATCTATAAAAAAGGATTTTGAAAGCCACAAAAAGGGAGCTGGCGGCGGAAACAGACCTTCCTCATTCTTCATCCAACAAATCCTTCCTCAAACCTTAAGCGAACCCTCCGATCTCCCCTTTTCACCATCTTCATTCACCAAAATTTTCCTCAAAACCATCATTACCCACAATAACAAAACCGCAACGAATCGAAACACAAAACAACTCGAAACCCATTTCCCCTCTCGCTTTAATCCTTCATTTAACCCATTTCAAACCCAAACTCATAACTCAGAGAAATCCCTAACAGAAGGAGAATTTTAGAAAGAAGAAGAAGAAATACCCTTATAAACAGAGGTTAAAATAGAGTGAGAAGTGCAAACCGAAACTTAAATCCGAGTTGAAATTGAGCGAATCGTGCGAGGAAGGTTGAGAATGTCACCTTGTTTTTCTTTTCTCTTTTGAATCATTGAGTTTTGTCGCATGTTGTTTTCAAATAAGGAGGTCGAAGCAGGACATGCGGTTGCTGGTTTTTCTTCAGGTTTACAGAGCGTTTAGCTAAGTTTCTCGGGGTTGTTTAAATGAATCGATTGTTTCAGCAGATATTCTCAAAGTTTTTCCTTGCCATTCATTGCTCATTTGGGTCTGTCCTTGTGGCTTGTGTTAGTTTTTTTTGTTTAAATGAATCGATTGTTTCAGCAGATATTCTCTGTGTTAGTTTTTTTTGCTCGATGTGTTATTGACGAAAAATAATACATCTGAGACCAATCCTTTTTTCAAATTTTCATTTTCCATTTTTATCGTTTTTCAGTCAATGATGAAATTTCATAAGTTGTTATCGATCAAACTATTGATAGATGAAAATTTATCCGAGACCAATTTCTTCTCTCTTTCGATTTCTTCTTCATTTTCGATTTTATTTAATTTTCCATGATCTATGAAGTCTTTCAATTTGCAAGCATCGATTTATCAAAGTCGATAACCTTCACGATTTCAAATCTATGGAAAATAACCATTTGGGTCATTTTCTTTACTTTGGGATCATGATAGGCTACCTTCGATTAATCGACATGATGTTTATGATTAAGACGAGATCCACCCCTCTTAGGTTCGTGCGACACGATTAAACTAGAGAATGGTTCTCAATATCATTTCTCAATTTTGTTTTTAGCACGAATATTAACTCATGCGACCTCCTATAGTTCGACTTTCATTATAAGTCAAGCTACGATGGTTTAACGTTACATTTCGCCCCGATTCAACTCATAACAAATTAACCATTAACTTTACTTTCTGTTAAATATCAACTATTTTACTTTCTATCAAATATCAACTGCTTTACTTTCAGTCAAATATTATTGTGAATATTATCTCGATATTATTGTTATATTATCTTGTCATATTATTCATAATTGTCATATTCATATTCATCTTCACTTATTAACCCATATTCGAAAACATTTAATAAATGATCAAAACGCTAAAAGCCTAAATTGGTGGACTGTTGGATCATTGGTCATTTGCAGGAACCCTGACATGGAGTTGTGCCCGACTTTTGCTCAAGCCATAGTTTATGACACATTGCACACACACGACTTTCTCTTGGGCTACCTGACAATGAGACCCTTTATTTCGTGCAATCCCGTGTAACTTACATGTACCCCTCTCCCATTCCGATGTATGTTTCGTATTTCTTTGATTATTGGTTTATCTTCTAGGAGCACCCATAGGGACTAGCGTAGATCAAACTATTTTCAAACTAATTCCCGATTCGTCATCGAGCCATTTTCAAACACCCTCTGTAAGTCGAGTGCTCGTCCGCATTCGCCATCAACCTATTGCACACACTTCATCGTGGTTTTGATATTGGGAGCACCCTTAGGGACTAGTATCGTTTCTCACAACCCAATCCTTGATTCGTCGTCAAGATGGTTCCATTTTTCAATCCAAACCCTCGACTCGTCGTCGAGCCATTTTCAATCATTTCCCTTCCAACACGTTTTGCACGCGAATACAGGTCAAACCCTTGATCCAACGTCAATCAGATTTTCTCGACCAAACTATTAATCAATTAACAACTATTTAAATTCTTTTCAATGTGAAAAGAGGGGGATTGAGTCTTTGATCTCTCTTTTAGTTGTTTGGATGCGGGTTATCTTACTCGTGTGTGAGCAATAGACGCCTCTAATAACATTAACAACTCGATAACCTTTAACCATCGTCCAACCACTCATCATTTCAAACACCATTCAACTACAACCTTTTTTTCAAGATGAAAAGAGAGATAGTCAAGTCTTTGACTCTCTCTCTCTCTCGATTACTTGGGCCCGGGGAGTCTTTCTTATGCTTCGAGTAATCGTCATCCAATCAAACTCACCTTTCAAACACAACTTCTTTCAAGATGAAAAAGAAAGATAGTCAAGCCTTTGACTCACTTTCCCGATTACTTAGGCCAGAGGAGCCTTTCTTACGCTTCAAGTAATCGTCATCTGATCCCAACTTCAAACCAATTCAACCCCGTTCCTTTTCGTGGTTGTTACCACAAAATACAGACGCTTTGATTCTTCATTCTCTTCTGAATGTAAGATACGTAGGCACAAGTGTCGCTTGCGCGAAAATAAGGTGCCGGCATGACAGAAGAGTCGCCACCTTTCGTTATTTATCCCTCAGATCGGGAAAGGAAACGATCGGAAAAACCTAACGAAAAAGGGTAAGACAAGGTCGTCGCAACCGTTGTCTGGATTCGGGAGTCGGTTACGCAAGGGGAAGGTATTAGCACCCCTCATGTCCGTCGTACTCGACGGGATCCTCGCTTGTTGTGTTTACTTGGACGGGTTGGTTTTAATCTATCTACCTATCAAGGCTGGCTGAAAAAGAAAAGAAAATGACTCGGCAAAGCGTCGCACTTTATACCTACGTATTCTCATCAGAGAATGAGAAATCAAAGTCAACGTAGTTCGGCCTACGAAGGGATTATGGGGTAAGGTAGCTCGCCAAGACATTGCCATCTTGTGCCTACGTACTCTCAACAGGCATGAGAGATCAGAGCTCACGTAGTTCGGGAAACTACGGTTTATTTCCTGTCTTTTACGAAAGAAGTGTTTTTTTTTTATTGTGTTTGCGATTTCAACCGCACTAGAGACTATGACCTGAGAGTGAATGCGTTGCATGTCACCCAAAGGGTACCATACTAAACATCCAGACTGTGGAAAAGAAACTCTCCCACAATCCTTTCTCAGATAGCTTAAGGCTCGTAACGTACGAAAGAAATCATTCGTGATTACTGTATCTTAAACTGTTTTGAGATGAGAAGAGAACAGGCCCAACTAGGAGGGAGACTATCAAGTCCTACTGTTGTCATGCCATGGATTTATCCTATGGTCAAGGTTTGAACAGGGAACTCCTAGAAGTTGTCATGCATAGGTTTCAACCTAAAATTCTATCATCAAATCTTTATCAAAGGAAATGAGAGTCCTAAGGGATCATGTCAATGATACACCAAAACAGACAAAGCATCAGCTTAACAGTAAAATGCATGCAATGCAAGTGAGGGAGGAAATATGTGTGGGGCTTCAGCCTCCACAAGCTCATCTCAACCTCAAGCCAGAATGAAATAACAGTAATCATACTGAAATATAAACAATATGCTATCAAGCAATAACAGTAAACTGCAATCATACAGATAAAATGAAATAAAATGCCATCAGACAAACAAACCACATGGGCAAGGGAGCTGGGCTCTACCGAATACCCGCAAGCAAAGCCACACAGTAACAATACAAGCAGAGGGAGCAACTCAACCTCTAGTGCAATCATGCTCCTAGATTCTACTTATTCTAGATATGAACTTATTCTAATGCATCAAACAAGTCAAACAAAACACATCAATACAGAAAAGAAAAAGGAAGAAAGCAGACTCCTCTCTCAACTTCAAGCTTCAGCTTTTCCAGAATAATCCAGTCTTCAGACTTCAATCACTCTTGACCAATATCAATTTGCTTCTCCAGGTTTCAACCCTACAACATAAGTTTCAACTTATCTTCTCCTTTAAGCTTCAGCTTCTTGATCAGCTCCACCTTCAGGCTTCACCTAATCTTCAGGGATCTTCAAGTATCAACTTGCTCTTGTTGCTCTCCAAGCTTCAGCTGGAATGGCAATACTCAAGGATTCATCCTCTTCAATACTCTTCAATGAAGTCTCCATCTTCAAGCTCAAGTTCAACATCTCTCAAGATAATCAAACCAGAGAAAATCACTTACTGGATAAGCTGGGGGATATTGAACTGCTTATTTGACCACCAAAGGTGACCTATAAGGGTTCAACATCAAAGGAATGGTTCCCTCAAAAGTTCTACTTCCTAGGTACATCACTTATCCCTCCAAAGGATAGAGGTGTATACCATGGAAGGACTTTGAATCATAGGGAGGAATGGAGGTGAAAGATACCATCCATGTTTAAGAAAGAAGTTATCTAAGTCTAAACTCTTCCTAATCCCTAACCCTAAAACAATAACAAAGAAATAAGATCAAGCTCTCAAGCTCCTCAATGCATCTTCAAGTCTTCTACTATGCTCCTCAATACTCCTTAGAACAAGATCAAGCTCTCCAAGCCCACAAAGCAAAGCAACTAAAGCAAACATGCCCTAAAGGCAACACAAACAATCATTCAATACAAAAATCAACTAAAAATAGCATACTACTATATTAAATCCTAATATAATTTCTAAAGGATCCTACATACCTACCCTTAATGCCCATATATGTCCCCTAGTCTAACTTGTCCTAAAAACCCAAAAATCTAAAGTTATTATGGACCTATGTTGAAGTTTAACCTAATTCTACACAACCTAGAATCAACTAATCAAAACTATCCTAGAAATCATCACAAAAATATGGAATAAATCCAGGGGGAACCTAAAACATATATCTAACTACTCTAAAAATATTGACCTAAAAATACTAAGGGAGCTACCTAAACTAAATTCTACAAAATCATGGATCAACTTAAAAGAATTAAAATGCAATTAAAGTAAAAAATATGCAAAAAAAATACTAAAATGCATGAAATGAAGAATGTTTTTATTTTATATTTTTCTAGACAAAAATATGAAGTGGGAGCAAAAATTCCCATTAAAAAATATTCAATTTCCAATTTATTATGATTTTCTAAAGTTTGAGAAAAAATGGAGAAAAATAAAATGATAAAGATGATATGGGGTGCAATCAGTAACAATATGCAGTTCTAATCACACTTGGGCCCAGACTGGGGATGGCAATAACAAAGCGCTTAAGCCCACTAATGATTCAGAAATCAATAAGAAAATAAAAAAAGAAAAAGAAAAGCTAGCGGTGTATTAAGTAAGGGTTTCCAGTTCATTTCAACGTGGGCTTGGTATAGAGGGTGTACATAGCAATTGGTTGCCAAAGCCCAGAAACCACCGTTTAATGAAACGGTGCGTTTCGCTTGGCTTCAGATTCCCTCCTAAATCATTTTGAACCTCAGCCATTGGATTCGCTCGTGGTCAATAAGTCATGCTCTCATCCAACGCATGTGGAGTCGTCTCTAACCTTGAGACTAGGGTTTGTAGTAACCCTTCCATGAACACAGCTTCATGCACCAGCTTCCTCTCACTCGTGCATCATCAGAACATCACCAAATTCAATTTTTTAAAACGCAAAACCACTCTATTTTTCCAGCTGAACAAAACCCTAGTCTTGGTTTGCATTAAAACCTACTCAAACATAGAACCCGATAGTAACCTCCATTAATGGTGATCTCCAATCTCCATATTTCTTTGATTTCTTTACACTAAAATGACCACCTCCTATCACTGATCAATCTTCACTAAAGAACTAAGGTAATCACTCAATATCCAAAGAGTTCTTGATCCAAACAAAATTCTTGTTCATAACCAAATCATCACCAATTGCCTTCAAACTCTCCAAAATCCACCACCTATTGGTCTCTAACCATTCTACACTAATAAATCAACCTAACCATGCCTAAATTAAGGTGTAGGAAAGAAATTGCAAACCTGGCTTCTTGATATGGCAGATGATGAAACCCTTGCTTTCAAGGCTTGAAACTCTTCAAGAATGATCCTTGGATGATGAAACTTCTACTGTTTGCAAAAATTCTGAGGGAGAGAGCTTGTACTTCAAGATTCGATGATAATTGCTTCTTTACAAATCCAATGTGAACACCTTCAATCTTCCATCAATGGAGCTTCAATTCAGCATGCACACACTTAGAAGGATCTATGGAAAAGGTTTGTGGAGAAAAAATGGAGGGAAATGAAGAAGAATGAAGAGATTGAATGTGACTTGCAATGGAAGCTTTTGGATTTCAATCTCTCTTTCATGCACCAATTCTCACCAACCTTGCATCTGAGCAAGTTGTATTCATCTTATAGAGTGGTTTAGAATCATCTAGAACCCCCTAGAACAATCCAATGAGAAATTGAACTTTTCATGTCATGGTATTTTGATTTCTCATTCTCCTTACATGCTATCTCATGCCAAGCATCTCATAACTACCAATCCTGACTTGAATTTATCCCCACATGAGATTTAGGGTAAGTTACAATGCATAACTACCTTGTGTTTTGAGTTTTGCCTTGTTTTGGTTTGGTACCTTAAGATGCAAGTAATCAAATTCCAAAGCAGCCCTATGATACAAGCCTCAAATCAAAATTGTGGCTGAACCATTGTTCTTAGAATGTCATTTGGAGTCAAAATGACCTATTACATGACATGGTTTGGGCTTATAACTTGGGATTTCCATTTTTCAAATTCACTTTAATTAACTTATGCCTCATTTTTAGGCCATTTTTTTATCACTTTTTGATATGAGCCTTTTCAACATCTCATGACCTCCCTACTAGCCTTAAAACATCATTCTAAGCAAGTTTGATGTTGAATATTTTTCCATTTGAAGCTTGGAAGTAGGAGATATGGCCTTATGCTTGAAATGACCTATAACCTCCAAATGACCAAAATGCCCTTGACTTGTCAAAGCCATAAGTTGAGTTCAACAAATCCTATCAAGGACTTCTAGTACTCTATAGAAAGCTAAGAATATTATCTTCAACATTCATGTTGACCAAGAATCCATAGGAATCATCCTACTAGGGCAAAAGTTGGATGCAAGTTGGGTGACTTTCAAGGACCCAGATTCACATACCTCAGATGACCTGTAATTTGTCAAAACCATAACTTGAGCTCTACAAATCCTATCAAGGACTTCTACCACTCAAATTAAATCTAAGAACAAGCTCTACAACATTCATGTTGTGGGGAAGATGAGATGACAATCACATCTTGAGCTAAACTGCCTTGAAGATAGGGATCAAACTAGGGGATTTTACACTGTCAATCCTTAGAAACCCTAGCTTAAAACTTCTTAAACTCCTCAATCCTGATGAGTTGGTCTAGGAATCATCCTTGTAACATCTCAATACATAATTCCATGATCACATGGCCCTTGGATTAGGTCTCAACCCTCTCCAAATTATCAGTTGACCTAGGGTTGACCCAGTCAAACCCTAATTCTACCACTCATGGTTGAATCTTCTGAATTCTTGCACAATGACCTCTCTAGGCTTCATGATGGCTTTCAAGACATCTCATAAGCTTTCTCAAAGCTTCAAGTCTATCCTCATAGTCTCAGAACCATCTGAGGAGCTCCCACAACTATCAAGTTATGAGACACACACTCTTGGTTTCAACCAATCTCTCTGAGGATCTCTTGATTTCTCTGACAAAGATATCAATCTTTGAACATTTGAATAGCCCTCTTGGCTAGCTTCAAAGTATCATATAACTCTTGATGGGTAAATAAATGTTGGTCAAATTTTAGGGTGCAACAACAAGATTGCGATGATCTTGGTGAGCACACTTCCATTTTTCTCCGTCATTCTGTCCACATTTCCATTTTTCTCCTCTATTTCACACTTCTACCTTCCTCCTTTATTCCGTCCACAATTCCCCCATCCTTTCCCGTAGTTGAACTACGACGCTCTGATTTCTCATTCTCGTCCGAATGAGCATACGTAAGCACAAGGGCCCCAATCCTTGGCGAGCACCCTATCTTATAACCATCCCCTTTCCCCTTATCGTCTTTATCTTTTTATCACATCGTTTAGCATTTAGTATTGAGAAGAGAAAAAAACTAAGCTTAGCTAGCATTCCTCACAATTCGAATTAAGAGGTTCCCGTTGAGTATAACGGACGTGAGGGGTGCTAATACCTTGCCCTCACGTAACCGACTCCCGAACCCGGAACATCAGGTTGCGACGCCCGTGTTCCTTTCGTTTTTAAAAAGGTTTTCTCGATATTTTTGTATCCCGTTTATTCGGGATAAATAAAGTTCGGTAGCGACTCTGTCGAACTGCGTATCGACGCCTTTAGTGCGAGGGTCGTTTCTCTGAAATGTCTATGTGATTTTTCGAGGTGCGACAGCTGGCGACTATGCTGAGGACTTATTGCTCCATGCAAGAGAGAGTCGAGCCTATCTTAGTTAATATCGTGAGCTTGTTAGCTTCGCTGAAAGTCTTTCTCTTCTCGTTTGTTAGTCTATTTATTTGTATCCTTATATTTATTGGTCGTGCTTGTGACATCGCTGGGTTGCTCTGATTATGGGGGGCTTTGTGAGATGGCTCTACACCCGAGTCCGAGTAAAACCCTAAGATTAGGATGGTGGTTGTGTAATGGAGACTTGCGTTGTTTCTTCCATGTAAGGTTGACGCGAAAACCCTGATTGGAGTAGTCTCCCTTGGAGATGTTGTTGTTGTGGTAAGTATTTGCCATAATAATAATGTTTCTGAGCCTGAATCGTCAATCCCAAGAACCATTAACCTATTTTTATCCATGGTGGTTGGTAGTGTTGATTCCTTTTGGAATTAATACGAACACCACAATCATATGAGATCCCTTGAACGTATTACTTCCTTACAGTAATAGTTTCAACCTCGATCTATGATTTTGAGAACATGTTCTAGAACCCGTGTGTCAATGGTTATGTAGTTGATGCCTCCGAGAAGTCTTTCTCGTGTGGAAGATACGAAAACCTCACCTGGAGGAGATTCTTTTGAGGATATTATTGTTGTGATGATAATTTGTCATGGTTGTAATATCTTTGAAAGATATCCATGACTCTAGGCACTTACCCGTTTTAGAATCCTACCTGTGGGGTTTCTTTGAGCAGTGACTGTGGTCCTTAATCCATTCACTCGGCTAACCTCAGAACTGTTTGAATCTATGATCCTGTGATCCTGGATCTTGCACCTTACATTGCATGTCATTCACATTGCATTTCATCTGTTGTGCATCTTGCATTTTATTTCCTTCAATGGTTTCTCATTTTTCCTTCCTTCCTACCCAGTAAATCAAGCTGATTCCTCAACACCAGTACGCAACTAGAGTAAATACAAGACGAATGATGAAGCAGATTCAGCAAGAACAAGCTGCCTTCAGGGAAGAGTTGGATTCTCTCAAAGGAAAGATTGACCAGATCCTTGAAGCCATCATTGCGTCCCGAAAGGAAGAAGAGTTGCGTGAAACTACTGCCGTCAACAACAATGGTCAGGGGCAAGGGTCTACCATAAGGCTCTTCGTTCATATTCCCAATCCTTATGGAGTTCCAATGAACTTTGCTACCGCAGCTGAAGGGACTACTTCTCAACCAATCCTAATGCCTGGAGTTACTGTTGGAGTTGTTCCGCAAGCCCAACCAACTGTTGTTCAGATCCCCATTCCTCATACCGAAGATAATCTGATGGACAAGTATGATGATGTTCAAAACTACCATGCTGCTATCCCCATTTCCAGTTCTGTTACTCCTCAGGATTCCGAAGCTATGAAGATGTGCCAAGATTTAGCTGAGAAACTCCGAGTCATGGAGGGGCACAATTCAAACTCTCTCAGTGCTTTGGAAATGTGCTTGGTGCCCGATGTTATCATTCCTCCCATGTTCAAAGCGCCCGAATTCTCAAAGTACAAAGGCCTCAGCTGCCCAAATATTCATCTGAAGATGTATTGTTGCAAGATGGCTGCCTATGCCAGAGATGAAAAGCTAATGATTCATTGCTTCCAAGACAGTTTGTTTGGGGCATCACTCGAATGGTATATGCATTTAGAGCGTAATAGTGTGCGCACGTGGGCTGAGCTAGCTGATGCATTTGTCAAGCAATACAAGTACAACACAGATCTTGCTCTTAACCATACTCAACTTCAGAGTATGACTCAGAAGGACAGTGAATCCTTCAAGGAGTACACGCAACGATGGAGAGAGCTAGCTGTAAGGGTGCATCCACCTTTGGTAGACTGTGAACTAATTGACATATTCATGGATACCTTGCAAGGCCAATACTACGAAAAGTTGATCGGTAGTGTCTCAGCTGGATTCTCTGACTTGGTGATCGTTAGTGAAAGAATCGAAGAAGGTCTGAAGAATTGAAAGATTCAAAGAGGTTCTAATAGCCAAGCTAATGCCAAAAAGCCTTTCAACGGATACAAGATAAAGAGGGCGAAACAAATGTCGTCTCTGTGCAGAAAGGGCAAGCTCCTCAACAAGCTCCCGCTCCTATGCCTTATAAAATCCCCTACTATCCATATCTATATGTTACTGCTGTGCAATATGCTCCGATGTCTTATCCTCCAGCTGTTCAAGTTGTTCAAGCTCAAATGCCACAACAACAGTCTCCTCAGAAACAAGCCTACAATCAACAAGGATATTAATATCCTCCTCAGCAACAACAACTACAAGCTGCTCAATAATAGCAAGGTGCTTGCCAATAGAGTCAGCAGAGAACTTAGAGGCCAGATAGAGTCTTTGATCTCCTGCCAATGACATATGCTAGTATTTTTGCTCAGTTGATGGAGAAAAAGGTTGTCGTTCCAAGAGATTTGGCTCCCCCATCTGTCATCCCTGCTGACTACGATGCAAATGCTAATTGGGAGTTTCATAAGGGTGCTCCAGGCCACACCATTGAGAACTGCAGGGCTTTCAAGCACAAAGTTCAAGACATGATTGACAAGGATGCTATCAATTTCAATGGGAAGTCTCCAAATGTCATCAACAATCCAATGCCATCGGCCAGCTAGTGCCAACATCAAGTCGAATCAAATCAAGTCAAGTTCATTTCCCCGAAGAAGGAAGTCATGTTGCCATTCCATTATCTGTTTTCTCATATTTTGTCTTTGTTTATTTAAGTATTGTATGCTTTGAACAATTGTCATTTGTACTTGATTTTCATTAATGTATTGTTTATGCATGTTTTGAATTAGTTATGTCGTATTCACTCATTTTCACTTATCATAAATCACCGACACACTTATTCACTTCACTCTATCAACTGTTGTTTAGCATGATTTGAGGGAGGATGACGAAAACGAAATACCCATAATTGCAAACTATATGCTCTCAGACAAAATCTCGTCAATGATGTACAGGCATTGTTTCAATTCCCCAAACACTGGAGATATAAGGAGTTAATACCTAGTAAACCACTTCGAGCCTAGAAGTAGCAGTTTCCTTCGGACATTCAAACTTTTACACTTAACCTGAGGCATGGTAGTGTTCAGTTAATCCAATAACGCATTCGAATCAACAAAGCAAAATCCAAAAGAAAGTTTTTTATCAAAGATTCATGAAATGGCAGTCATCAACTCTCCAAGAAAAACAAAAAAAGTCATAAGCCTGCTAAGTCAAGCACCTCAAAGGGGACTTAGGCAAAAATCAAGGCAATCCCGATGGATCTGACAAGCAAAATCAGTCCATGCAAAAGTTAGGGATCAAAAGCAAAATCAAAAGAGGTCCTTGAACCCTCAACAAAAATAAAATAAGATGCAGTGATCATCAAATCAAATCAAAAGAGTCACTGACATCCATCAAAATAAGGTGACTTCCGTCTCGAGTAAACCTTGAATCATCGAGCTTACACCGTCAAGACAGGTACAAAATTAACTGAACGTAGGGCTGGAGATCATCAAGAAGGAATGGGTGGGTGAAAATCATACTTTGAGCCTAATATCCTTTGTTTCAATAAACCGTGAACCAGACCATGTTACAACCCTTGAAAGACCTAATCGAGGCAAGGTTTATTCTGAAAATCATACTATTGCAAGGTTGCGTAAACTGACTCCTCACATGTTTGCTAATCATCAGCATTGGTGTCATTATCCTTGCTATATCTTTCACATCAACCAAATTAGCACAAAGTCTGGACTAACGATCCATTCATCTCACACTATCACGACACTTCAATAAACGACATTTTTTTTCAAAGCTTGCATGAACTTTGCATTAGGATTACCACTTGTGAATGTACAATTCTATCAGCAAATAAGTGTTAGACATCAAAAACACTCCAACAAGGGGCAATCGAGAAAGAACTTGACTTTTAATGGATGACACGAAGCAAGGCTATCTCAAAACCCACAGACCGGGTTTCGATATTGGGAGCACCCTCAGGGGCTAGTATCGTTTCTCACAACCCAACCCTTGATTTGTCGTTAAGCTGGTTCCATTTTCAATCCAAACCCTCGACTCTTCGTCGAGCCGTTTTTCAATCACTTCCCTTCCAAAACGTTTTGCACGCGAATACAAGTCAAACTCTTGATCCAACGTCAAGTGGATTTTCTCGATCAAACTATTAATCAATTAACAACTATTTAAATTATTTTCAAGGTGAAAAGAGGGGGATTGAGTCTTTGATCTCTCTTTCAGTTGTTTGGATGCGGGTTATCTTACTCGTGTGTGAGCAATTGACGCCTCTAATAACATTAACAACTCGAAAACCTTTAACCATCGTCTGGTTCACGGTTTATTGAAACAAAGGATATTAGGCTCAAAGTATGATTTTCACCCACCCATTCCTTCTTGATGATCTCCAGTCCTACGTTCAGTTAATTTTGCACCTGTCTTGACGGTGTAAGCTCGATGATTCAAGGTTTACTCGAGACGGAAGTCACCTTATTTTGATGGATGTCAGTGACTCTTTTGATTTGATTTGATGATCACTGCATCTTATTTTATTTTTGTTGAGGGTTCAAGGACCTCTTTTGATTTTGCTTTTGATCCCTAACTTTTGCATGGACTGATTTTGCTTGTCAGATCCATCGGGATTGCCTTGATTTTTGCCTAAGTCCCCTTTGAGGTGCTTGACTTAGCAGGCTTATGACTTTTTTTGTTTTTCTTGGAGAGTTGATGACTGCCATTTCATGAATCTTTGATAAACAACTTTCTTTTGGATTTTGCTTTGTTGATTCGAATGCGTTATTGGATTAACTGAACACTACCATGCCTCAGGTTAAGTGTAAAAGTTTGAATGTCCGAAGGAAACTGCTACTTCTAGGCTCGAAGTGGTTTACTAGGTATTAACTCCTTTTATAGGCCCGAGGATCCTTTCTTACGCTTCAAGTAATCGTCATCCGATCCCAACTTCAAACTAATTCAACCCTGTTTCTTTTTGTGGTTGTTACCATGAACTACGAACACTCTGATTCTTCATTCACTTCTGAATGTAAGATACGTAGGCACAAGATTGCGATGATCTTGGCGAGCATATTTACATCTTTCTCCGTCATTCCGTCTTCATTTCCATTTTTCTCCTCTATTTCACACTTCTACCTTCCTCTGTTATTCGGTCCATAATGCCCTCATCCTTTCCCGTAGTCGAACTACGACGCTCTGATTTCTCACTCTCGTCCGAATAAGCATACGTAGGCACAAGGGCCCCAATCCTTGGCGAGCACCCTATCTTATAACCATCCCCTTTCCCCTTATCGTCTTTATCTTTTTATCATATCGTTTAGCATTTAGTATTAAGAAGAGAAAAAAACTAAGCTTAGCTAGCATTCATCACAATTCGAATTAAGAGGTTCCCGTTGAGTACAACAGACGTGATGGGTGCTAATACCTTGCCCTCACGTAACCGACTCCCGAACCCGGAACATCAGGTTGCGACGGTCGTGTTCCTTTCATTTTTAAAGAGGTTTTCTCGATATTTTCCTCTCCCGTTTATTCGGGATAAATAAAGTTTGGTGGCGACTCTGTCGAACCACGTATCCACACCTTTAGCGCGAGGGTCATTTCTTCGAAATGTCTATGTGATTTTTTGAGGTGCGACACTTGGTATCTTAATCAAGTCGATCAGAGTATGGAACTTTTATTCTGTTGTGATGAAGGAGCTCTGCACGGTGAGGTGATGTCAAAAAACCTAAAATAGATGGATCTTCAAGACTGTATCAGGCAATGTAGATCAATGTGAAGTTATAAATTTGCTAAATAAGTCATTGATGTTATTCAAATGTCCTGATATCTTACCGAACATCAGAATGTTCATGCTGAAGGGAATGTATGCACTAAAGTTGTCTCTTCTTGTTAAAGGCTGGTCTCTTTAAGATTATGTGCTCTCAGTCTGTATGGCGGTCTCTATAGTCTATCTTAACCCTCGTGAACCGTGAAATGGCTAAAAGCTCAAGAGAGTTTTTTATTGCTTGTTTCTTTCATATCCTCTTTTTGGAGTTTCATCTAATATGGTTGGTATTTCAAACACCTGTATAGAGTAAGGGAGTTTTAGAACTGAAAGTTCCATTCCTAATGTTGTTTCCACAAAATCAAGATCCTTGTGCAAGGTCTCTGTTTGATCACTTATGGAGGAAGATGTGTCAAATAACAACTGTTATTTTTATGTGCTCCAAGGAATTACGTGCTCAGGAATTTTGACCAAGGATTATGTAGTCACCATATGTTGAAACATTCGCCTTTGCTAATGTACTTCATCTTATGGTGTTTATGAAAATTGTACATTGTGGAGTCTTGTAGGGCAGAGGTAATGCAGTCTTATACTGAGAAGTATGTTTATAGGAGGATGCTCTTGTAGTATTATGATTTCTGTAGTCATCTAAAGTGATACCTGTTAGAGGGAATCTCCTCTTTGGGTGTTGACTCTGTAATGTCAGATAAGATATTTGGACATTCGGGATTCTGAGTAGAAACCTCTTGAGGTGTGTGAGAGTTTATTTCTCTCTGGGTTGTGCTGGTTGCTGGTTATGTCTATGATATGTCCTTGGAGGGTGATTAACTTATGTTATGGACTATTATGGTTCTCATGTGTCCCTTGTAAGGGGATGTACATGATTACTATGCAAATAGTAATTCCTATGTTTGTTTACTCCAAAACTAAAGTAAATGGTTTAACCCTTGTGATTGAGACTGATAACTGAATTGATGTTGGAACATCATCTCAGCTGCTTACCTCTCCAAAAAAAGGAAGTTGTTTATCCATGGGAGCTAATTTGGAGTTCACAGTGTGGAGTTTTTTGCCCACCATAAGATTCAGAATTGAAAGGCCTGTCATGGTTGAGGATCCACTTCTGATAGTTCATGATATGGTGTATAGAAGAAGGATGTCAGACCAAATGTTCTTATCTATGTGATGTTCTGACTATCTATGAGGTTGTGGCCTCTTCTGCTGCATGTACCTCTGAGTGAAGTTGTGAAAAAGGGAACTTGAGGAAATGCTCTTCTACTATTGTGATATGGGTGCATGATGTCAACCAAAATGTGCATGTCATCTTGCATGTCTGAAGAGTTAAAAGAACTCTTGTGTCTTTTAAGTTAGTGTTGAGCTGTTATGACGACTGTGTGAGCATGAAGATGTTTAGGTGCTTGAATTAAGGGTTCGTGTTTTTTTCATTTCCGTTGTGTGTCTCTGGAGGGAGTAAAGTGTTGTTGGTTTCTGTTTTCTGATATTAGATCAGATATCATGACTTTATGTCATGTTTGTACTACTTTTTAGGAATTGTAGTTGTATTTCTTATTGTTGCTTGTGTGCAACTATTTGGAGGGAGCATGATAGTATGTCATGTCTGTTACTGCTGCTGAGAAGATGTAGAGTTTTGTTGTGTCTGGGAGACGTTATTCTCTACAATAGGTTGTAGTCTTCAGGGGGAGTGAGGCTAAGGTGGTTGCTGCTATTTATGTGTGACAGGGGGAGTGGTGTACATGTCTGGGTTGCTGATGGAAGATTGCAGTATGTACAGAGCTTACATGGTCTCATATAGCTTGTGTTAATTTGTGAATAATGTCTTGACATTATGTTGTCACTTTTTTTTTGTGGGATAACATTGTGACTCCTGATGTTCATGATTTTTGTTCTATTTCTAGCTTGTGTGCCTCTGGATGTTAAAGATGTTTCTCCTTAAGACACAATCTTGTCTTTTGGATAAGTAAGAATACTTATTGGTCTAAGAATATTGTTGAAGAAGCTTTTTCCTAGAATGAGTTGTATGTTAAAGATACCAATGTCAAACGCAATGTCATGACATTATAATGTGACAAGTTACTCACAATAAGTATTTTCAAGAATTTTCCTTCTGTACAACTGGACAACAGTGATATGACATGTCAAAATTCTATTTGGACTGTTTTGGAAGGTTGTTAATGAAGATTTATAGCATCTTCAGTTTAGGAGGCATGAAACGCGTTTTTGGTGCAAGCGTATTCAAGGACAACAATTTCAATGACATGAGAATTGTCATAGTCAAAACATGAGAGTAGAGAAAGAGGAACCTAGAATTTGTGCATGGTTTCTAAGTATGATTTTATAAACGCTCTCTTTAACTAGAGTGTCGTTACTTGAAAGGGTCGTTATAATCTAGGTAACCATCATTGTATTTAAAGGCCTGACTATCTCACCATCTTCTCAAGCAAGATATCAACACGAGTAAATCTTTCAAGATGATGCTGCCATGAAGGTTCTTTAGGGAGGTTCTGTTTCGCCTGAGCCTGAGTGTTTTATGATTTGCGTCTTAATCTCTGTCTTCGCGCTTTCTTTCCTTTTTTTGTTGTTTTTTCTTGTGTCAATTTTTTTGGCTAAAAAGGGGGAGAAAAGAATCTAGCTGAAAGGTGTGGTTTAGTCCTGTTGTTGAATGTGTGCAACATTGAGCTTGGTTGTCTGGTGTCTGTCTTGTTTATGCGTTCTGTTTGCAGAATATTTTACCAGATGTTCTATCATTTGGTATGTAATTTGTGGCTTTGTGTCTTATGTCTTGTGTTCTTCATATGTTGCTTATGATGTATGTGTTTCTAATGTGTGTGACTTCTGCCATACGTGCTTCTAATGTCTTGAACTCTATTAGTTCAAAATTATGGCCAGGTTGGTTTTCTTGAGCTTCGAAAAAGTTTCTCCTTCCACTTTTAGAGGAAGATTTATTCCTCCGTAACAAGGATTTATTTTGTTGTTCAGGGGGAGTATATTGGATATTCCTGAAGATGCAGGTTATCTTGTTCCTCATATACGTAATTTACATGTTCTTACATGTAACTTATGTTGTGTGTTTGTGGTCTTATTCCTCTCTCCAAGTTTATTGTGCAAAAGGTATTTTAGCCAAAATTTTCCAAAGGGAGAGAGTGAAGGTACTGTGGTTTTAGGATTGGCAACATTTGTTCTAAAATATGGTTCATAGCAAATGTCTTGAAATATGTTGTGACATGTTGTATCAGAATATTTGTTTTGGTTGTTTTAAATCTTGACAAATTTGCTTTGATTCTGTAATATTTCCTTTGGATATATAACTCAGTGATTTTCGCAAGTCAAGAAGATTTTATCTGGAACAGGTTTTTGTATCTCCAGCTGTACATAAGTTGCCAAATTTGGATGATGAGACAACTTAGGAAATGTTGTGTTTGTTCCAAGATTTAAGGAGATTTTTTCTGCATAATTGATGCAACTCACACCGTGTGGATCAAGCTAGAATTAGGTGAAGATTTCAAAGTCCATGGACTGCTGAAGGCTATTTAAAGAAGACCTAAACCCAATGTATTCATAGCTTTCGGTTTTGTAAAAACTAGGGGAAATTTTTAGAAATTTAGGTTTTGAGAGTCTCTTGTGTGTGACTTTGTAAGTAACCCTCTGTATCGCTTGATGCATTGTGGTAGACATATTTTTTTTGTATGTTGTTCTCACTCTAAAGATTTTAAACAAAGGAGTTTAGTATTGTTCTTGGTTGAAGTTTTGAAGAAAAACCGAGTATTGTTCTTGGTCAAGGTTCTTGACCTAGTATTGTAGTAGAAAGAGGGTACATCTTTCTTTTTGGTTTCACGTGGCATGGTCATTGGGATTATGGCTGCTTGTTTGGAAGTGAGAGGGGGATCTCATGTCTAGATGGCGATTTCTAGTTAGAAGTAGCACAAGGTAGTGATTAGGCAAAAAGTTGTAAACATGCGAGTTTAGCTTTGAACTAGTGCTATCATAGTGGATTTTCTTCCTGGCTTGGATGCCCCCCGATATAGGTGATGTTGCACTGAACTAGTTTACCAATTAACTGTGTTATTTACCATTCTGCAATTTACAGTTTCTGCATAATTAAAGATTGATAATAATGTTTATGTCAAATTAAGATGTCAGAACACCAGTCGTGACATTACACTCTGATGTTGGAACATCAGAATCTCCATCATGTGTTTCACATGCCAGAAAATTTCAAGTTACAACACTTGAATATAGGCCAATAGCTTTCAACATGTGAAACATTATTGGTTTAAATTCAAGCTGGCCTACATTGATCTATACCCAATCATACATTGGCGTATTCGACCAACACCGAAGATTTAAATGTTCCAGCACCTTAGAGTCGTTAGGATCACAACTTATAGCTTACAAGCGAGCCTGAATGAAATCTCTAGCATGTTCCTTCCATTGCAAATTGACTCGTACCTCCTCTTCCAGCAAGATATGAGGGGCATATGGACCTCGACGTGTGTTTTTCTTCTGCCAAATTTTGATATAAGAGCATCTAACAGCCCATAAAAAGAATTTATATCCTCTAAAGAAGTCTTAGACATCTCTTCTGACCAAGAATCCACATATATGGATATAATTTCTAGTCATATGTGATCACTACTCAGAGAAGGGTGAGGTGAATCAGAGGATGACCCATATGAAGCTTCTACTTTATAAGCACTCATTAAATCGATAATGTTATCACTCATACTAACTAAGGAAATAATAAATGTTGAAAGTGTAGCTTGATTTAGAAAGGCACCTGGTTAAGGAAGATTGATGAAACATAAGCAATGGGAAAGGTGACATCTTTAAGCAAAGCTCTAAGTCACTTCTAATTACATTCTCAAGGAAGAAGGGACGAAGATGTTTCTCTGGATAGGACCAACTATGAACAAATATCACAAGATCAAGACCAACTATGAACAAAGACGCAAGATCAACAACTAGATTTTCATTCATGGATACACTCTAACTCGATTGCACTATAGTACTTTCTATAATGCGTCATACTCTAACTAGTCACGCCACTAGACATGTCAATAATGGGTAGCAAATTATTTCATTGATGGGACCTCATTAAATGTGCCTCTTCCCCATTACTCCTTCAGTACACACCAGACTACGACATGGAGGATGGTCAATGATACTTAAGGCTTCCCCCGGCTCCTTCACTGCCCGGCAAAGCTTTGGGAGCAACTGTTCTGGACCGGGCAAAATTTTCAATTGACCAAGGCCCAATCCATCCCATGCTCATTCTACTCGACCCAATATATAAAAATATTTCACATGCTATGAAAAGGTATACAATCTCTTATCACTTATTTCAGTATACTCCTCTTAAATTTTGAGCTGACTTGAGTTTTAGAGTGATAATCATGCAGGTCCACTCCTTACAACCGTAAAAGAGATCAGAGCCATTGTTTAAAATTAATAATTATTCAACTCTCTTCATTTTTTATTCCTTCGTAAAGATAAAACATTCATTTCTGGTTCTCGAATGAAACATGCCTTACATTTATCTATTTGTTTCAACCAAGGAGTAAAACATATTCCTTTGTTCTCTTGTACGAGTACTGCACATGGTGGACAACACAATTTCTAGTACACCAGCACCAGCTGAGGGGCAGCCCGTGGCACCGTTTGCAATAGATTTTGAGTTTTGTCCATAAGCATTCATTCTTATATATTTGCCTTTACAACTCAGCCCAAGATGCTTTACTTGTGATTCTTCCATGTCATATCTTTGTTCTCCAAAGGGACAAGTCTTCTCAAATCTACATTAATCTGATGGTTTCGATTGCTTTGTGGAGCAATTTTGCAATAATCCATGTATTTCCAAATTTCTCAACAAATCATTATGTCTTAAATCGTAAATTTATTTATATATGTATATCTATGTATTTATTTTACTTTTCCACCAAAGTAACACTATTTTTTATTAAAGTAAGATAACATTGAAGTAGAGTATAAAGAGTACTTTTTACCCATATACAAGCCAAAAGAAGGAAGATGAAATTCCCAATCAACAAAAGTAGACTTAGCAACACTATAATTCTCAACCAAAATTGCACTATAATTTTAATTTAAATATTGAGTCACAAGTATTGACTAATTTACGTTTAGCCATTAAGATTTTCCATTATGCACAAGTTTTCAACCATATTCAACCTCCCCCTTTCATTCCTGTTGGTTCTATTTGGCTTGTACTAGAAGAAGAAAAATGAGACTCTTAACATCATAAACAAGAAGAAGAAAAATGAGACTAAATCATGTAAACAAACAAAAATTACATCAGTATTACATAATCATAAGTAAAAAGTAAAGTGAGAAGAATCAATGTGTTAACATAATAATATGAATCATAATTCAATACACATCAACAGCAATATAAATCAATCATCTAAAGAATAGCCATGGTAAAAAAAACAGCAAGTTTCATAAATTTAGAAAAGAAATCCAAAAATAAGAGCAACAAAGGAAGCAATTATTGCTGGCACAAAGAGGGTTGTAGCATCAGATGTAGGACTTGGAGCTGGTGCTTCTACAGCTGAAACACTTGATGCTGCCATCATCATGGCCATCAACACTATAGCAACAAAGAATTGATTTATCTTCATTGCCTCCATTTCTGAAATTTAATTTGATATTTTTCTTAATTTCTTTGGTGAAAAGAAATTGAGAAAATTGATATTCAGAAACACAGATTGGTAGTGGGTGAATATTAAGGGTATGTATATATGGCTTTATATAGTTGTTGCAAGAGAAGAGGAAAATAGAATAAAACAAATGTTTTAGGAATATTTAATTTTTAGTTGATAGGCTAGGCTGTTTCCAACGATTTGTTTTCGAGGATTCCAAGGATGCCAATTGGATTATGAATGGGTGAAAGAGAGAGAGAGGAAACAAGATTGGCTGGCTTCTCTATATGTCGTTACTTTAGTTATATACGTATTAAAAGTATAAATATATTTATGATATAAATAACTATGTAGTGATGGAGTAAACTTTTAATTTAGAAGAGCAGTTTCTAAATTATCATTGCATACATATATACTGCATGATTTGATTGAGTTCACATGACTATGTCATGATTGTATGAAACTTTTATTTTAGAAGAGTCTTTTATAAATTATTTTACATATATTGCGTAATTTGAGTGAATCACGAGTAAAAAAAATTACAATTTTAATGCATAAATATTAATCTTTATATTAACAAAAACTTGATCTTATTTGTAAAGTATTTCGCTCTTAAAGACATTAGAACAACTTTAACGCAGGGTTGTTAAACCAAAATTTTTTATAGTTTACGTTAATAATAAGGAATTTGCATCATAGTATAGCTGACATGACATCCAAATGAACTAAAATTTAGTTTCCATTATCTATATAGTTAACCTTAACTATTCATGTGAAATCTATTATAATATTATTTAATATTAATAAAATATTCTAAATATTCCAACAATATTAAAGTAACCGTATAATATTTGAAAATAGTAACGGTCATATTACCATTTTTTACCTTCTATAAATTTTATAGAAACTTTAATTTTTTTACACACAGTTTTATTTCTAAATTTTTTTCTTTCAATTTTCAATCTTATTTATTTATCAAATGGATCCTAACCAATCGAATCCTTATTATAATTATATTCCTATGAAAATGTAATTTTTTTTATGTATTATTGTTGTGAATTTTGTATCATTTTTAATTTTATAATAAAATATATTTAATATTACTTTTAAGTTTTTAAGGTAAATTTTATTTAAAAAATTGTATGCATTTTAATTAAAATAATTAAATTAATGGTAACTTGAATAAAAAATATAAAATGTGGGGTCAAGTTTTAGTTTCTTATAGACAACCACTATTAAAGTAAAAACTACTCAAATCAACTATAAATTTTTTAAATCCTACAAATCACTTTGGACCCACAAAAAATATCTTAATTTACCCATTTAGTTTACTCCCACTAAAGATGCTTATACTTAATAAATTGTGTACAAGTTTGAAAGTTTATGTTAGATTTAAACCCGGACTAAAAAAGAGTTTGCCTGTGTTTTAAGGCATCTTGTGGAATGAAACCTAGCTAGATTAAACGAAAATGGACCAAGTCGAACGAATCAGCTTAAAGTCAACATCTCTTACTGCTGACAATTCCTATTAATATGCATATAGGTCATTTAAGACTTATTAACCACCAAAAATGGTAGGTTTCGGACAAAGATAAAAGAGATTTGATTTCCACAACACTAGAATATATATATATATATATATATATATATATATATATATATATATATATATATATATATATATATATATATATATATATATATATATATATATATATATATATATATATATTAACGAATTATTACCTCACTCAAATTAATCATCGTGGTTGAATCTCTTCAATTAGATGTGTTCTTTTCATTTTTATTTTTGTGTCAATTTTTATCACGGTTGAAATTTCAACAGTGGTTAAAAGTGACATCTGGTCATGAGTTCGATCAAGAAGATCAATCAAGATTGGAAATATTCATTATGGAAGATTGATATCATGTGCTTCTTAGAAGTCCAAAAAAATTCATGACCTAAATTCTTATGGACTTTTGGAGCTGAATTTTTGTCGCTATATAAGAAGTTCATCTCCTTTATGAAAACTTGGACCTCAAGAGTAAATATCTACTCAGTGAGGAAGATGCAGAATCATAAAGTGAAAAAGAAGAGTCAAGCTCTAAAGACTTAAGTCATCAGGTTGGAGCTATTTGTGTTGTTTATGAAGAAAGGTGTTATGATTTATTGTGTTCCTAGGTCTGTAATCTAGCTTTGGTATTTCTGATTATGCAAATGTCAATGGTTCATGTTTTGTGGTTTTTCTCTTGTTCTCTTTCTTTTTACACCTTTGCCAAATTGTGGAAAAAAGGGGAGTAATGGTGTAATGGTGTGTGCATACATGAATGCTTATGTGATGTGAGCTCATGTTCCTGTTTAGTGGTTTACATGATCTCTTCTAGTGCAATGGATGTTCTGTTGTGTGCTCACATGCTGGAGCATTTCTAATGTTTGATGTGTAGTGTAGTGGTGTGTTTTGAGTAACTTTTGACTTGACTGACTAGTGACTACTGATTTGTCTTCATGTTGACTGATGGTGTGCCTCGTTGTATGTGTTTACTGTGAAATTTGGTAAACAACCGCTGGTCTTTCAAAAAAATTGGTTTGCTTGCAAGATTAACCAGTGAATCCTAAAGACATAGCTATTGTTTCAATATATTTCTGGAAAGTTGAAGAACACTTCAACAATATTCATTTGTATGAAAGATTATTTTGATTGTTTTGAAATAGATAAACCTTGTAAAAGTTGATAAAGAAAATGCAATGAAGAAAACTTCAAAGTAAAAGTGCAGTATAGAACAATTGATAAATAAAAGTAACTTTCTATTTAATAAATGTGGTGTTTCAAACGTACATTTCTCAATAACAAACTCTTTTCCCACTTAACTTAGATATTTTAAGTAAATTTTGAGTATTTGTACAATAATGAACACACATAAATCCTAACGAAAGAAGGCTTCAAACATCCTCTGTCGAAGTGACTTCCCATACTTAGAAAATTTCTCTAAGTATTGTCGAGACATGTCTCTTTCATGGAAACGCCTTTGACAAGCTTCTCACACAAATCCTTGTCAAAGTCAATAAAATTCAAGAAACTTGATTTTCACTTAAATGCCAAAAAGTCTGGCGTCGAAATTTTCAGTCAACAAATTGCCTCTCAAAAATGTCATTTTTTATTGAATGGAGAAAATGGCATTTTTTGAAGTTTAATTCGATGCTAGGATGTCATAAATCTTGAATGTACCGGGACAACATTGAACCATATTGATAGACGCCTTACCATGATTGGGCAACAGGTTCGATTGCACATTAAGATTGGTGTCTTCAAAAGTCAAAATACCACTATTAAGTAACCTTTGTACTTCCATCTTCAGTGGATAACAATTCTCAGAGTCATGCCCATCTCCTCCTTGATGGAAAGCATAATGAGCCTCAGATTTATACCACCACGATGAATCTTTTAGAACAACAGGTGGTGCACGAGTTTGAACAAGGTTCTTTTGAATTAAACCAGGAACCAATTCTAAGTAGGTCATCAGAATTGGATTGAAGTTCTTCTGAAGGCTCTGTTGATTATTCTGTTGCTGAGAGCGTTGTTGTTGAAATTTTGGTCGACAAGTTAGAGTTGTTTGAGTAGTTAAAGTTGAGTTAATTAGTGGAGTAAAAGAAGAAACATGTTGTTGATGATTGTTTCTATTGCGAGGTATTCTATATCTCTCTCTCGAGAAACGACATTGATTTCCCCTTCTTTCTTCTCGGCAAATCCTCCACCATACTTCTTGGAACTTCCAGCAGAATTACCATCTTTTGACAAACGTCCTTCACGGACACCCTCTTCCAATCTCATCCCTATATTTACCATCTCAGTGAATTCACTTGGGGCACTAGCAATCATATACTCATAATAAAAAGAACTCGGAGTTTTCAAGAAGATTTTGGTCATCTCTTTTTCTTCCAAAGGAGGATTAATCTGAGCATGAATCTTGCGCCACGTCTGCGCGTATTCTTTGAACGTATTTTTATCTTTCTAAGCCATTACTCGAAGCTGGTCATGATCGGGAGCCATATCCACATTATACTTATACTGCTTTACAAAATCCTCTCCCAAATCTTTGAAAGTGTGAAGTTGAGCGATGTCGAGTCCTATGTACTATTTCAAGGTTGTGCCAGACAAACTGTCCTGAAAGTAGTGAATGAGAAGCTGATGATTATCAGTCTGAGTCGATATCTTTCAAGCATACATAATCAAATGGCTCAACGGACAAGAGATACCCTTATACTTTTCAAAGTCAGAGACCTTGGACTTAAGTGGGATCTTTACATTAGGAACTAGGCATAACTCATAAGCATTCTTCCCAAACAGTTCTTTTCCCCTCAAAGCTTTGACTTGTTTCTGTATTTCAGCAAATTGATCGTGAATCTCTTCCATTTTTTCATAAGCATCAACGCTCTCACTCAAAGCAGTGTGGAAAATATGTTCTTCACCAAAAAGAACAGTATGAACCACAGGTGGTAGTATGGACATTACAGGTTGGATGGTGGGAACAGTTGGAACTTCGAAAGGTGGTGGTGGTTGATAACCTTCAGGAATAAAGTTATGAGGCATGCCCCAAGGGAAACCAGGAGGCATGGAGTATTGGAGAACACTAGCTGGCGCCACAGAGATTGGCGTGGAAACAATCTCAGAAATGAATTTCCTTTGCACAGGAGTTGAAGACGGAGAAGGAGGGGGTAGTTGATTCTGAGCAGCCACCAATGCTTCCATCATAGCAGTGAGTCTTTCCAAACTTTCCTTCAGAGTTTTTACTTCCTCATGAAGCTTACACCTCTCTTGTTGCAATTGATCCATCTTTTTCCTTAGATTAGCTCGAGCATTATATTGGTGCGACAACTTGGCTGAATGAAGACCAAGAGAAACATAAGACATCTGGAAAAGGCAAGAAATAATGCAAGAGATAATGCTTGACGTGCAATATGCAAATGCAAATATTTCAAGGAACTTTAAAGATACAAAGTAAATTGCAAACATTATATTGAAATAACACATTTGAAGTACTGAAAATCTCATTTTTTGATAGTGCAAACGGATTACAACTTTTGGAATACAGTTTCAAGAGTTCTAATCGAAACAAAAGATAATAGAAAGCTAGAACTAGAAATACTTAGAAATCCCATGCGAAGAAGATCCTCCTTGCAACTTCTTATTGAGCTCTTTGATCTGGTCCTCCATCTGAGTCTTCTCAACTATGAGCTCGCCGACAACCAACTTCCAAGCAACTGAGGTAGAGGGAGCGTCTGAACTCTGAATGCTAGAGGAAAATAAACCCTTTTGCACTTTTCTTTTCTTGTTAGCCATTTCTTCTTCATTCCTTTACTTCAACTGCTTTTCAAGTTCTGCATTCTCCATGTCAACAATCTGGTACTTGTTCCTCCAAGTACCCCTCTCTTATCGCATCTCATTCAAAGCAATCTGAAGTTTCTCTACATCATTCATGAAAATAAGAACATGTGTCCTAGCAGCTAGAGGTAAAGGCTCTTGACGTGGATAAGACATCTTCAATGTGATAGCTCTAGCTTGTACCCATTCGAGGCAAGGCTCCAAAGAAACAAAATTTGCCTTTCCTAAAGCTTCCCTTCCTTTTTTATGGATGTGACGCCAAGCTTGCACAATCTTCTCCTAGAATGCTTTGTTGTCTTCACCCTCTTTAAAGAAGAAACCCTCTAAATGAATATTGATTGGTTTGTATTTCATAGGATACCCCAGCTGATGACGGGCCAAAACTGAGTTGTAACTAATGCATTCCTTTGTACCGAGAAGAGGTACATTAGGAAAATCTCCATAACTATCAATTATCCTCACTTTATCATAACCACGATTGTACCAAACAATGTCTGAATGAGTAAGGGACATGATTTTTTGTGACCATAATAAACCATCCTTGAGGTCCCAAAAAGCAATAGATCGAGGAAAGTGAGAAATAAACCCCTTGTATAGCAATGGTACACAACAAGTAATTATCCTTCCACCATAAGAATTCCTGAGATGAACGGAGTGATAGGCATCAGTGAGTAGGGTGAGAACTGAGTTTCCGATCAAGAAGATCTTAATAGCATTAATGTCGACAAAGTTGTCAACATTAGGAAAGAGGAACAATCTATAAATAAGCAAGGAAAAGATAGCTTCAAAAGCGTCCACACTCATCATGCCTGAGAAGTAACATGCCCTATCCATCAAAAACTTAACAAGTAACCCAAGAATACATCCCTTGGTAACCATGTGAGCTTTAATCTCAGATACCTTTAAATGAGTAGAATTAGCAATATCTTGATATTTAGGAGTCTCCTCCAAACCAGAAAATGGGATTCAATCAGAAATAGGCTATCCAAGTAGACTAGAATACTCCTCAAGTGTGAGCATGAGTTGGTAATCGGAGAATGTAAAATAGTGGTACACCAGATCATAGAACTGAATCAAAGCAGCTAGAACCCTATTTACCATATCGATTTTCAAAAGAGATAGAAGACTTCCATATCTATCTTTGAAAGCATCAAGATCAACAACTAAAACCCTAGCTCTCGTAGACCTTCTAACTTAGGACTCTTGAAAGTGTACTTTGAGTTTTCCTTCTTCCAAAATCCATGGTGAAAAATTCTTACAACGTTTGCAACAAACATATTTAAGTTCCTTGAAGACTTGGTCAAAATGATGTTTATGAATGCATGAATGTATGGATGCAACACCCACAAGCAAGATCATACAAAACACACGGGTTCAAAGGTTTGGGATCACAATCATGGAGCCAAGGGACAAGAACCAACCCCTAATGGTGTGTACTAAATTTTTTTTTACCTGTAGAATAAGGTTCTAAAAATTTCCCAGAGTCCTCAATCCTCTTTCAGATATTACTAGCACACCGATTACTTGGGAACCAATAATATTCTCAAGAGAACCTCGTCTGAGTGTAGTATCGCATATCAAATATTTCAGGTTTACACCTTCATAGCCACCGCACTACGTCCTAATAGGCCAAGTAGGGGTAAAAGGAATACTAAGGTCCTCAGCTTTTCAGGCTCCCATGTCAAAAATAACAATGTTTTCACGATTACTCGATCGATAAATACCATCCTCAAAAGGGTCTCCACTGAGCGGTGGGTTCTCAAGTCCACTTGTTCAAGATTACTCCCTAAAAGCTTTCTTGACTATACCACCACCTATCATAAGAGCTCTCAGATCCGGGTATAGGATCTATTTCACCTCTCAAGATCACACAAACAAAACAACCAATAACAGTCAAATCAAACATATAAAGCATAAATAACTCAAAGTAGGCTAAACCCACTAGGTCTTCTAGATTCCCCAGCAGAGTCACCAATTTTCCGTAGTGAGAAATTTGTGAGTGTAACAGAGTTTGTAACTTAACTCAAAATGCAAGAGTTGCGACCGCACTTTTATTTCATCCAAAAGGAAAGGAAAAAGAGCGAATAAAACCAAAACAAGTTCTAAAACAAGAGCAAACAGAGAATGGGTAACGGGGTTGGTTACGCTAAGGGAAGGTGTTAGCACCCAAAACATTTATAGTATACTCTATATGAATCCTTTGAAATATCTACGCTTTATAGTTTGAAAAGTTTTGTTTGAAATTGAGATTGGGGAGATGAGGAGAGAAGTATTTTCTTAAAACTTTTGTGTTTGGAGAGACTTATCGCCTCACGCCTACGTACCCACAAAGTGCAATATAGGATCAAAACCTCATAGTTTGTGGTATAAATAAAAAATTGGTTTGTTATGATTCATTTTAAATGTAAAGACAAGTCGTCATTTTAAGGAGAAAACTACGACTAGTCGCCCACAAGTATAAGACAACATTTGCATCATCTTAAGATGGAGGTTTTTGCTTAGATTAAAATCAACAAGTCTATAACTCAACATCTAAGTGGAAAATGTCAACATCTTAAATACTATGAGGAATAGGAGAATTGCATCTCAACTATGAAAATGACTCATGTCTAAACTTTATAAAAAGCTTTAAAAGAAAAAGTGCACAAAGGCACAAAAAGAGTGAATGAGTTTTTGTATTTTTTATGTCTTTTTGAAATGGTCAAATTATGATAAACATTGATTGAAATTTCTTAAAGAAAACAAAGTTTGAAAAATCACTTGAAAAAAGTCAAGGTTTTTTTATGAAAGAGGTTTAACTTTGAAAACAAGAAGGTTTTGAAATAGGCAGAAGATTTTGAAAATTGAAGAAGGGGAGGAGAAGAAGTGACTACCCTAGAAAGGAAAATAAGAGTTAGAGACAGGAAGATCTAACCACACAAAGAGCTAATACATGACAATAAGTCATCAGAAGCAATCCTCTTCCTTTTTGGATTTAAACCACAAGCACAATAACCATATGAAGTAAAGCGAACAGAGGAAATCCCAAATTAAGCCATAGAAAAGTCAAAGAGAAGTTCTTCCAAGGGTTAAAAACTCATTAGGAGAGTCATGTATCAGATGATTTTCATGATACCAAAATATCAACACCTGCACACCGAAAATTTCCCAAAATAAATGGACAAAAACGACACCAAGGTCCAAGGTCTCAAATCTCCAAGAGCAAAGGGCAAGGATCCTAGAACTAAGTTTGAAGTCTGAGTCACAAAGTCAAGTATAAGGTCATAACAGTCCGGATTTAGGACAACCAAGTCTTTTAGTGTTTAAGTATTTATTAATGTCTTAAGAGGAGTATGCTTCAAGTGGACAAAAAGAAAAGGAGAAAAAGCACAAATAAAGGTCCAAATGGACAAAGAGAAAATAAGATGATAATAATATGATATGAAAATGATAAAACATAAAAGCCTAAAAGTAAATGACGATAAGTAAAGAACATAAAGATAAATGACAATTAAAAGTAAAGTTAGTGTTATTATGTCAATATTGATGGAGAACGATTTGTCATTTTTTGGAGAATACTCGACCAATCCACCATAAGAATGAGAACACAAGTCCATAAACCATTGAGGGAAGGGCTCCAACTCGGATTAAATCAAAGAGTATGCCAACTAACTCCCTCAAAGACAAGAAAATAATCTATCTCAAACCACGCTACGAGGATTAGGAGATTGATAACTCACCTACAAAAACAACTCAATTTCGATTTAGGGACAATTTAGCGCTATGTTAAGTAATCGTTATCGGACTTATGTAAAAACCACGACTATCTGAGGTCGGTCAATAATAATGTTTGTGCTAATGTATGATAGAGAATGGTATGTAGATCATCCTCCGAAAGCAATACCGCATGAAAATAAAATAGGTAATGATCTCATCTTCATCAAGAACTCGAAACAAGTTCCAATAATATTAAAGATTTTCATTAATCAAAAGAAGAAGAAAAATAGAAGAGGGGGGAAGGGAAGCCAAATTGAATTACAATATTTGAATCATTCCATCTTTAAGTTCCATCACTCTTCTTGGTGAATTAAAGCACTAAATCTATCACTAATTCAAAGCACCTAAAATGAATCCAATGATCCACTTAAAGATAAATTTAAACTAATGAAGGTTTATCCAACCTCATCAACACCCAAAGTCCATGGAATTTAAAGAGAAATTTTATCAAAAAACATCAAAATTCAAGGCAAAATAAAAAGAAAAGGAAGAAGGAAGAAAAGGAACCAAAACAGTCTCAAAACAAGCCAAAAAACATATTCTGGCACTATGTTAATCGATTAACCATCTTAAGGCAAAATTTGGTTAATCGATTAACCCTGGCATAATCAGAAAAAATTTGAAAAAAATAGCATTCACGATTCAATCATTTTTCCAAATATCTCATGATCATGAATGCAATTGAGCATGAAAATCCAAATAAAACAACAACAAATAACACCAATAAAATACAATTTGCAAGATCCAAAGATCAAGCAACAAGAATCAATAATAGATCACATTGTGCAAGATGAATCAAGCACAATAATGGTGGAACAATGGTTTACCACTTCAAAATATGAAAATGCTTCAAATCAACTTCAAGAACCACACTCTAAAGCCTTGATCTACAAAATTTGATGTTTAAGAAGTGTTTTGATGGAGGTTTAGCTCAAATATTAGTAAGCTTTAATGAAAAGCTTACTAACTTTTAATGGAAGAAAGAGCTTTGAGTGAAATTGGGTGAGTTGAAGAAGTGTTTTTGAATAGTTCGTTCCCCATCAGAAGATAACTTAAGGCGCGATATTTAACCTTTCGTTCGACAGAAGCAGTTGGGTTTAGCAAGTAGTCTATTATTGGCTTCTTCCGACTTTGTCTATCAAACTATCTATATCCAATATTTTAAAACTCCATTCATCAGCATATCCTAGCTTCATTGTTTCCAAGTCCGTTGGGGATAGTTTTGTTGATGCAACTCTTCCTCTGGCTTCGATTGCATCCAGTAATTTTTCTTTCAAAATTTTGTATCCTGAAGCAATTTGAGCTAAGTCATTGGCCTCTTGATTCTCAAGTCGAGGTATGTGTCGAATACTTACAATTTCAAATCTTCGTAAAAACCTATTGGCTAACAAAAATTACATGATAAGATTTTTCTTAACACATTTATATTCTTTCAAAATTTGCTTTATGACCAACTCTGAGTTACCCATTATTTTGACTCGAGTTGCCTCTAATTCTAACAAGATTTCAAGTCCAACAATTAAAGCTTTATACTCAGCTTCGTTATTTGAACAAAGGCCTTTGACCTTGTACTTGAATTTTGTTGGAATTCTGCTAGGAGAAATAATTAAAACTCTCACTCTCGTTCCATCCTTATGACTAAAACTGTCGAAGTACAACTTCCAAGGTTCAAGTTCCACATAGTCTTGGGAGCTTTCGACTATAGAGTGGTCGACTATAAAGTATGCCACTACTTGTCCCTTAATAGCCTTTAGAGGCCTATAAGTTAAGGAATATTTGCTAATGCCAGTTCCCAATTGCCAATTCGACTGTGTAAAATAGGTTTAGAAAGCATATATTTAATAACGTCAAAATGAGATGAAACATAAACTTTAACTGGCTTTATATAATGCTTTAAATTTCTACAAGAGAAGTATAGACAAAGACAATTTTTCTAATATACTATATCTAGTTTCTGCATCATTCAAGACTCTACTAAGGTAATAAATGGTTATTTCGACGTCATCTTCATCCTCTTGAGCTAAGGTGCTCTCTAAAGTCTTGTCAGACGCAGCTATGTATAATCTCATACTCCTATCTCTACAAGGAGGTGCCAGAATTGGAGGGTGAGCAAGATAATCTTTGATCTTGTTGAATGCTTCTTATTGTGCTTGCCCCTATTCAAGTCCTTCTTGCTTGAGTCAAAGTAGAGGTGAGAAGGCTTGAGTCTTGCCACTTAGGTTGGAGATGAACCTCCTCAGGAAATTGATCTTTCCTAGCAATGACTGTAACTCCTTCTTTGTCAAAGGCGCTTTCGCCTCCATGATGACCTTGGTCTTGTTCTGATTAATCTCTATTCCTTTTTTATGGACAACGAAGCCTAGGAAATCCGCCGCCTTCACACAGAAAGCACACTTGAGATGATTCATCTTGAGACCATGCTTCTTCATTCTTTCAAATGATTGTCGAAGATGGTCTATATGACTTCTTTTTGAAACTGACTTGACTACAATATCATCAATATAAATCTGCATAAAAGTCTCAATAAAGTCATGAAATATCAAATTCATTGCTCTTTGATAAGTTGCATCAACGTTGTTTAGGCCAAAAGGCATTACTACCCATTCAAAAGTGCTTAAGGCTCCAGGGCATTGAAAGGTTGTTTCCGATACGTCTTCCTCAGTAATGAAAGTCTAATCATACCTAGAATACACGTCGAGCATACTTAGATACTCATGACTTGCGGGAGAATCGACTAGCATTTCTGAAGGTGAGATAATACTTAGAAGGGGGGTTGAATAAGTATGAAAGATTAAACCTTAGAATAAAAGCTCAAGTAATTTTATCCTGGTTCGTTGAACTCAACTACTCCAGTCCACCCTTCCTAGATTGATTTGCCTTTCTCAATCAAGGACTTAATCCACTATTTAATCAAACAGATTACAATAGTAACACCTAAGAACAACTGTTCTTAGTCTTCTCAAGAGCTACTGATCCCAAATGGATCCTCTTAAGGAAATCTTTTACAATCAATGTATAACTATTACAAGAGTAAGAATGCTTCTAAAAAGCTATTATCACAACTGTGATATTTCTCTTAAGTTTAAGTATAATGAAATAAATTCTTAGAATGAATATGAAAGTATGAGAGCTTGAATATTTGATTTCTTTTCAATGCAAACGTCAACTGAAGAATTTGGTGGAGTCTTGCTTTTATAGGCAGCTGATCCAAGGTGAGCTGCACGTTGAGAAGAGTGTCCAAAAGGTCTGAGCCTTTTTGTCTTCACATCAAGTGACCTTTCCTAGAAGAAGAAAGCACAGAAAAATCCTTTTTGTCTGTGTTCTTGTGTCTAGCATAAATAAGGAAAGAGACGTTTGATTTACTCCAACGGATATAATCTTTGAATATTTCTTCTTCAGTTTTCAGCAAATTTATTAGAGTCTAATTGGGTCAAAGTCTTCTAATGATGTTCAGAGTCTTGCTGAATCAGAGTCTTCTGCAGCATGTGTGCTTTCAGCGTGTTAAATATCAGAGCATATTTGAGACAGAACTTCAGTACTGGCAGCTTTAGTACTTTCAGAATCTTCTGTAGAAACTATGCTTTGAAAAACTCTTCATACAAAATTCTTCTATGCTTCAGATGCTTCTGACTTGCTTCAGATTCTTCTGGAGCTTCTGCATCAGATCCCTCTAGAGCTTCTGCTTCAGATTCTTCTGGAGGCTACGCTCAGAATCTTCTGTTGGCAGCAATTAGAGTCTTCTAATTAATGCATCTGGCGCTTCAGAGTCTAGTTAATTTCTTGTGTTCAATTCTGATTTGCTTCTGGAGAGTTAATTTCTTTACTATCTGCAGTAAAAATTCTCAAGCAAATTTTAGAGTATATAATTCTTAAATACAAAATTTCATAATAGTTATCATCAAAACATAGAGATATTATTAAGAACCAATCTGTGTTCTAACAATCTCCCCCTTTTTGATGTTGACAAAAAACATCAGAAATTTTGTTTAATTGAGAATATTAAAATTATAACTCCCCCTGAGTTAAATACAGATAAGGAATAGAAACTTCCCTTTTGTCTTGAGTAATTTTCAGAGATAGATCTTGATTGTTCTTTTAACATTTGAAAGTCAGAATGTCTTGCAAATTTCAGATATTCAGAGTTTGATAATGGTAAAATGATCTGAGAGACTCAGAGTTTCTTTTATAGAGTGTACTTATCGAATGTTCTGAAATACTCAGATTAAATGTTAGATAGAATAGATATGTCTGATGTTTCATTCTGGTGAAGTTAGATTAAACAGTTCAGATCTATATTTTCTCCCCCTTTTTTGTCATAAGCAAAAAGTAAAAACTTTAAAAAGACAAATAAAAGGAAACAGTAACGGAGATAATTCAGTGGAGAAAAAAAACTTTGATTCATTCAATGAGTTCAGATCAAAAATACATGCATCAGAAGATATATCAAAAAGTACATAAGCAAACATCAGATGCAAAAACATCATAATGAAAAAAATGAAAATCTAAGAGTGTTTTGACAAAAGCATCTTCAATAGATCTGTGATCTCAGAGGAGGACTGCTCTTGCTTGGACATCCACTTAGCCATTGTTTCATTCTTCTGATCCTGTTTTGACATCCACTCTGTTATATCTTCAGATTTCTTATCCTGTTTTGCCATCCAAGATTTGATCTCTGATTGACCAGCTTCCAGAGCAGCAATTTTATCCTCAAAATCTGGATGTTCTTTCTTAATCCTAGATGATGAAGGTTGAACATTTTCTGGAGCTTGAACAGAGTCAATTTCCATAGGATCTTTAGAGTCAATTTCCATAGGATCTGTAGAGTCTGGATCTGTAGAGAAGGAAATTCTACCAAAGTCATGGCCAAAGGATTATCCTCAGATGCAAGTTCAGTAGTTTCTTCTGATGAGGGAGGAACATCTGTAAGGAGCAGTGGTTCAGATCTCTTGACAGTCCAGAACAAATTTCTTGCAGCTTCAGCAAATCTGAGCTTCACATTATCAGAGCAAATGTTCTTCAGATTTAAGGCCACAGAGTTGAATCTGTTGATGAATCCATTCCAGATGACATCAGATTCTTGGGCATCCATTGTTGCTGAGCACTTCTTCTGTACAGTACCTAAATACAACTGTATTTCTTGCAAAAATGATTGAAATAAATGATTAACATTAAGTCTAGGCTTAGGATGTAACAAAGTTTCCAGTGTTATTGGTTTTGGTTGGGGAGTAGGTGGAAAAAGAGATTTCTGAATGGAGATCAGAGGAGGAGGGTAGTATGGAATGAAAGGAATTTCAGGGGCTTTTTCTGGTTTGGATCTGTTTAAGGCATTTAACAGATGAGGTTTGGCTCTGGGGTGAAAGGAAACCACATCAAAGGGTTTATTTGAGAAGGGTTGGAATGCATATTTTGGAGGTTCATCAGAAACAACAGTTTTATCAGATGACACTGGGATAGCTGACGCAACAACTTTGTCAGATTTAGAAGAATAAGATATAGTTGCTAATGAACCTACATCTGTCATGGATTGAATGTAGGTGAGAAGTACAGATGGAAGGGTCATTGTGAGTTTGGGTTTCAGAGGGGTGATAGGGTCAGATGGTTCAACTCTGTCATAAAAATCTTTGAGTTTGAAACCATATGCAAGATTGTGAAATAGTGATGAGACTTGTGCACAGGAAATAGGTGTTCTTGGGTTGGCTGTTGGGTTAGAATTGGGAATCAGTATTTTAGATGATGGTGCAGGTGTGGGAATAGGATCTGAGATAGGAACTTTTAATGATATAGGAGGTTCAGATTGGTTTACTTCAGAATCTCTGTGAGAAGGAGAGATTAGAAAATCTGGGTGAATGTCAGATTCTGAAGAGTTCGAAGAGGTGGTTGGTGTGCAGGAGGTAGAAGATACTTGAAACATAGTTTTTAGTGGTGTGACATCAAGAACTTCTGTCTCAGGAATGTTGGGTTCAGAAGTATTGGTTGGTTCTGAAGGAATTTCAGAAGGTTTTGATGGTTGTTCTGAGGTAGGTGGATCAGATGAAATTGTTATTGGTTCAGATGAAACTAGAATAGATGTTATTTTTGTGGGTTCAAAAATAACAGGTATAGAGGCAGTGGGTTCAGATGATTTGGATGGTGGATTATCTGATGGTGGTTGATTTTCAGAGGCTTTTTCTGGTAGGGTTTCAGATGATTTTTATGGTTGTTTTTCTTGTGAGTGCTTTTGTTGTTCAGATGGCTTTTGTTTAGATGGTTTAGAGGATTTTTGTTGAGCAGATGGTTGTGGTTGTTGTTCTGTAGGTTGTTGTTCTGATGGTTGTTTTGTTTGTGGTACAGAGACTTTTGGTTGACTTGTTTTTGTTGTTATTGGTGTTGGAACAGATGATTTTTCAGGTGAAATGGAAATTGGATTGGAAGATTTTTGTGGTGATGGTGTAGAAACATGAGATGGAGCAGTAACAGATGTATTTTGTGTAGAGGGTGGTTTTGGAATAGACTTAATATTAGAATCATTTAAAACAACAGGATTTGCAGTAGATACAGAAGATTTAGTACCTTTGATTTTGATTCTTTTAGCTGGTACAGAAGGAGTATCTCCAGATTCTTTCCTCTTTAGAAGCTTCTGTGGCTTCTCAGCAATCTTGACCTTCTTCTGAACAGGTGCAACTTTAGCTTTTGGCTGAGTCCTCTTTCTTTGTGGTTCTTCTTCTTCTTCTTCAACAACAGACAGTGGTTGTCTTGCTAGCTTTATAATGTTTGCAGGAACATGCTTTCCTTCTTTCTTACATTCATCAATATACATAACAATAATGTGCCTTGGTTCTTTAGCATAGAACAGAGGGTAATCGTCTATAGAAGTTCTCTTCTTACTCAGTTCAAAAACATTCAGCTTCTTGGGAGCTGTTGTGAGTTCATCCACTATTTTAAGTCTCTGAAGACTTTTGGCATTCAGAGGCTTTCCCATAATGAATTCCAATTCCTCTATAACTCCAGCAGCGTACAGAGCAGTAACCAGTCCATTCTCAGTTAGAAGATCTAAGATTAACCTTCCAAAAGGAATCCAGGTTCTGATCTTCTGTCCTTTTTCTTTTACATACTCTCTAGAGGCATTTATATGATTCCACATATGCATAAAGAGAATATATGGAAGATCTACCTTGGTGCTCTGATTGAGGCAGTACATAAAATAAAGTTGTTCATTATTGACATAGTCTGGAGAGTTTGTTGACTTCCTATGGTGAATACATCCCATGAAGATCTTAGCCCAGATCTTCTAGTCAGGCTTCAGATCCTTGAACTTGTTAGAAGCTTGTCCAACAATCATCACTTCTTCATACACTTCATCCATATCCACACGCCCAGCTGGCAAGTGTGAAACTCCGTCTGTTTCCTCATAGCCAATAAGTTTTCTGATCAGATCTTCTATTATTATAATCTCTTTGCCCAGAACAAAAGATAAGATAAACTTAGGGTAAACTGAAGCATGGATCCAGAACTCTTTCACAAGATGGGGGTAAACTGGTCCAAACAGTCTATCAAAATATTTCACCCATCCTTGAGCACCTATGATTGAACGAAACTCAAAACCATTCTCAGCAAGTGAATCAAATTCCACCATTGATTCACACAGAACTTCCAGCTTTTCAACAGGGGTTAACAATGTTCTTTTTGGTGAAGAGTAAGGAGTAACACCCATGTTAGCAGAGGTAACTGCAGCCATTGAAGATTGAAATTGTGCAGCAGTTGATGATGAAGTTGCCATTGAAGATGGTTTTGTCACACGCTTAGGGTTTTTATGCAGAGAGAAGAGAAGATGAAAATGCATAAATTTTCTGAGATGTGAAAAGTGTGAAAGTGAAGAGAAGTCATGTATTTATACTAAAACAAGTAGGCATACAAACAGTCAGATTTTGCACGTTTGAACAAAGCATTAAATGAAAAGAATAAAAATCATTTCAAGCATTTATTGCTTCTGACAAATTGGGGGGAAAATCAAGATTTTCACTATTCAAACTTCACCTCAAACGTCTCTTCAATAGTGTACACGCCACCTTTGCAGAATTGGAGTGACACGTGTTTCCTTGCATGTGTTCTGAATTCTCTTGAGAAATGAAACGTTAACCAACGTTCAGATCCTCTAAGGATTGTTAGTTCAGAGTTTCACAAAAACAAATTTAATAAAATAAATAAGCAGTTAGAAGAAATACTTCAGAGCATTAGGCATTTTTGCATCTGTAAAAATTTGCTTCTGACAAATATCATTCTGGACAAAAATCCATACCAATATTTTTCAGAATAAATTTGAATCTATCTTCAACAAGGGGTTTTGTAAAAATATCTGCCCATTGATGATCTGTATCAACAAAGGCCAAATTTATGATTCCCTTCTGAACATAGTCTCTGATGAAATGATGCTTAATTTCTATATGTTTTGCCTTAGAGTGTAAAATGGGGTTTTTAGACAAACATATAGCAGAAGTATTATCACAAAAGATAGAAATGTTACTTTCAAAAATTTGATAATCTTCTAGTTGACTTTTCATCCAGAGCATCTGCGTGCTACATCCAGCAACAACAATATATTCAGCCTCTGTGGTTGAAAGTGCAATTGTGGGTTGCTTATTGCTGTACCAAGAGATTAGATTTCTTCCTAGAAATTGACAACTTCCAGAAGTACTTTTCCTTTCTACTCTGTCTCCAGCGTAGTCAGCATCACAGAATCCAACTAATTTGAAATCATCAGATTTTCTATAACACAAACCCACATTAGAAGTACCTTTCAGATACCTTAGAATCCTCTTGACAGCTGTCAAGTGTGATTCTCTAGGATCTGATTGGAATCTAGCACACAAGCATACACTGAACAATATGTCAGGTCTAGAAGCAGTTAAATAAAGAAGAGAACCAATCATACCTCTGTAGAGCTTCTGGTCTACTTTCTTACTTACCTCTTCCTTGCCAAGTGAGCTAGTTGGATGCATGGGAGTCTTTCCCAGCTTACTATCATTCATGTTAAATTTCTTCAGAAGTTCTTTAACATATTTGGTCTGATGTATGTAAGTGCATTCTGGAGTTTGATTGACTTGGATTCCTAGAAAGAATCTGAGTTCTCCCATCATGTTCATTTCAAATTCTGCCTGCATACATGTAGCAAACTCCTTTCCCAGCATAGTATTGGTAGATCCAAATATTATATCATCCACATAAATTTGACAAATTAGAAGATCTTTCTTAATTGATTTACAAAAGAGTGTTGTGTCCACTTTGCCTCTGATGAAATTTTTCTCCAGAAGAAAATTGCTCAATCTCTCATACCAAGCTCTGGGAGCTTGTTTTAAACCATATAGAGATTTCTTTAGTTTGAAAACATGATCTGGAAATTTTTCATTTTCAAAACCAGGAGGTTGGTGGACATAAATTTCTTCTTCTATAATACCATTAAGAAAAGCACTTTTAACATCCATCTGATACAGAGTGATGTTATTTTGTGCAGCAAATGAAATAAGAAGGCGTATAGATTCTAACCTTGCCATTGGAGAATAGGTTTCAGTGTAATCAATACCTTCTTGTTGATTGTACCCTTGAGCAACAAGCCTTGCCTTATTTCTTTCAACTTCTCCTTTCTTATTCAGCTTATTTCTGAAGACCCATTTTGTTCCAATTATATTGAATCCTTGTGGTCTTTGAACTAGATCCCATACATCATTTCTAGTAAATTGATTCAACTCTTCTTGCATGGCAATAATCCAATCATTGTCTTGCAGAGCTTCATCTACAGAAGATGGTTCAATTTCTGACACCAGTCCAAATAATGATGCTTCAGATGATCTTAGAAAGGATTTTGTTCTGATGGGATCATCCTTCTTTCCAATAATGACATTCCCTGGATGAGAAGCTTTAATTTTGGATGATGATCCTCTAACAGTTGATTCTTCAGAAATGTTTAGATTGTTCATCTGAGAAGTTAAAGGAATAGCATCTGGCGTTGCTTCTGGTTCCTTCACTTGAGCTTTGTCTGCTTCTGGGACTTCAGAGTCAGTGAAGACTACTTCTCTATCTGCAGAATTTTCAACCTGCTTTGCCTTTTCAGAGCCAAGCTTATCATCAAATCTTACATGAATAGATTCTTCCACAATCCGTGTTTCAGTATTGAATACTCTGTAGCCTTTAGAGCCTTCAGAATAACCAAGCATGAAACACTTCTGTGCTTTGGAATCAAACTTGTTAAGATTCTCTTTAGTGTTAAGTATATAGCAAGTACATCCAAAAGGATGAAAATATGAAATGTTGGGCTTTCTGTTCTTCCACAGTTCATATGGAGTCTTTTTCAGAAGAGATCTTACAGACACTCTGTTCTGAATGTAACACGCTGTGTTAATTGCTTCTGCCCAAAAGTGTTTTGCCAGATTTGTCTCATTGATCATGGTTCTGGCCATTTCTTGCAGAGTTATATTTTTCCTCTCTACAACCCCATTTTGCTGTGGAGTTCTAGGACAGGAAAAATCATGAGCAATGCCATTTTCAGAAAAATATTTTTCAAAATATTTATTTTCAAATTCACCACCATGATCACTTCTGACTTTTATAATTTTGAAATCTTTTTCATTTTGGACTTGCTTGCAGAAGTCAAAGAACACAGAATGTGACTCATCCTTGTGTTTTAAGAACTTTACCCATGTCCATCTACTATAGTCATCAACAATGACTAATCCATACTTCTTGCCTCTGATGGATGCAGTTTTCACTGGTCCAAACAGATCAATATGAAGTAATTCTAGTGGTTTGGAAGTAGAAACAACATTTTTTGATTTAAAAGATGATTTTGAAAACTTCCCTTTTTGGCATGCTTCACAAAGAGCATCTGAAGTGAACTTCAGATTAGGGAGTCATCTGATAAGATTAAGTTTATTAATCTGAGATATACGTCTCATATTAATATGGCCCAATCTTCTGTGCTAGACCCATTGCTCTTCATTAACAGACAAGAGGCATTTAACATTTTGAACTTTAAGTTCAGAAAGATTTATTTTATAAATGTTGTTTTTTCCTCTTACCACTAAATAGGATATAGCCATCCTTTTGACTAATAGCTTTACAACATTTTTGATTAAAAGTAATATCATAACCATTGTCACTTAATTGACTTATGGACAATAAGTTATGCTTTAACCCTTCAACAAGTAAAACATTAGTAATAGAGGGAAGTTTACCATTTCCAATGGTGCCAGATCCAATGATCTTGCCCTTCTGGTTCCCTCCAAACTTCACATCACCTCCAGATCTAAGTTCCAGGCTTTGGAACATAGACTTTTCTCCTGTCATGTGTCGTGAGCATCCAGAGTTCAGGTACCATGATTGGCGTCCTGACCTTGCTGCTAAGAACATCTGCAACAGGAATTATTTTACTTTTAGGTACCCAAATCTTCTTGGGTCCTTTAGGGTTAGTTGGTTTGTAGGTTTGTCTAAACTTTTGTTTTTCAACATAATGTTTATTCTGACTTGCCTTGGGTTTAAACACATAAGTATTCTTCTTAGAGCTTGTGTGTTTAATGTCATTTAAGTGACCAAACTTAAATTGAGAGTACAGAGGTGTCTTCTTGATGAAGAGTTTGTCAACAGATTTTGGATTACTTCCAGAGGAAGATTCATATCCAATACCTCTTCTGTTGTTCCCACTAACACCATAGATCATAGAAGCCATCTTGCTTCTGTCTATGCTCTTAGTAAGAAATCTCTGAAAGCTAGAGTCATATTTTTCTAAAATGTTTTCACATGACTTAGCCTCAGATTCAGATTCTTGTTGAGTTATTTCAAAGTCATTTTTGATTTCCAGATTAATTTCTTTTTGCTCAACAAGTTCTGTCTTCAGAAGATCAATCTCAGATTCAAGACTGCTTTTCAGCTTCTTGTATTTGAGTTTGATATTGTTATAGCTTTTCAGAACTTCTGATAAAACTTTGACAAGTTCTTCTTTAGTAAGTTTAGCCATTACCTCTTCAGCGTCATTGTCAGATTCAGAATCAGATTCAGATCCTGAAGTTCCTTCTTCCTGATCTTCTGTGCTAGCCATCAGTGCAACATTAGCACATTCGTCTTCTGATTCAGAAGATGATTCAGATTCATCTGAGTTATCCCATGTTGCCATCAGAACCTTCTTCTTTTTGTTAAACTTCTTCTTGGGTTTTTCTCCTTGAAGTTTGGGGCAATCATTCTTGTAATGCCCAGGTTCTTTGCACTCATAGCATACAACTTCTTTCTTGCCAGATCTTCTGTGCCCAGAAGATTCCTTTCTATGATTAGATTTTCTGAAGGTTTTGAACTTCTTTCCCTTGTGCTTCCAGAGTCTGTTGATCCTTTTGGACAGCATGGATAACTCATCTTCTTCAGAAGAATAAGATCCTTTAGAGCTTTCTTCAATAACCTGCAAAGCTTTAGCAGATTTATTAGATTTTAAAGCAATAGATTTACCTTTCTCTTTCTTCTGAGGTTCATCTTCCTCAAGCTCAATTTCATGGCTCCTTAGTGAGCTGATGAGTTCTTCTAAAGAGATCTTGTTCAGATCTTTAGCCATCTTCAGCGCTGTCACCATAGGTCTCCATCTGGTAGGTAGACTTCTGATGATTTTCTTTACATGATCTGATGTGGAGTATCCCTTGTCCAGAACCTTTAGACCAGCTGTGAGGATTTGAAATCTGGAGAACATAGCTTCAACAGATTCAGAGTCTTCCATCTTGAAGGCTTCATACTTCTGGATCAGAGCCAGAGCCTTTGTTTCCTTGACTTGAGAGTTTCCCTCATGAGTCATCTTTAAGGATTCAAACATGTCAAATGCAGTTTCCCTGTTTGTAATTTTTTCATACTCAGTATGAGATATTGCATTCAACAGTATTGTTCTGGCCTTGTGATGATTTCTAAAATCTTTCTTCTGAGCATCTGTCATAGATTTTCTGTCTATCTTCTTGCCATTCCCATCTGTGGGATGAACATATCCATCTATGACTAGATCCCATAGATCAGCATCATATCCAAGGAAAAAACTCTCAATTCTGTCTTTCCAATAATCAAATTTTTCCCCATCAAACATAGGGGGTTTGGTGCTGATTCTGTCCCTTTCTTCATATTTGTTGTTAGTGTTAGATATTGTATTATCAGCCATAGTAACAACCAAATATATATATCAAAGTATTTCACTTTGGATCTTTACTGACACTGTTAAGTGGTAGCACACACAGAACCGGAGCTCTGATGCCAACTGAAGGTGAGCTAATACTTAGAAGGGGAGGTTGAATAAGTATGAAAGATTAAACCTTAGAATAAAAACTCAAGTATTTTTGTCCTGGTTCGTTGAACTCAACTACTCCAGTCCACCCTTCCTAGAGTGATTTGCCTTTCTCAATCAAGGACTTAGTCCACTATTTAATCAAACAGATTACAATAGTAACACCTAAGAACAACTGTTCTTAGTCTTCTCAAGAGCTACTGATCCCAACTGGATCCTCTTAAGGAAATCTTTTACAATCAATGTAAAACTATTACAAGAGTAAGAATGCTTCTAAAAAGCTATTATCACAACTGTGATATTTCTCTTAAGTTTAAGTACAATGAAATAAATTCTTAGAATGAATATGAAAGTATGAGAGCTTGAATATTTGATTTCTTTTCAATGCAAACGTCAACTGAAGAATTTGGTGGAGTCTTGCTTTTATAGGCAGCTGATCCAAGGTGAGTTGCACGTTGAGAAGAGTGTCCAAAAGGTCTGAGCCTTTTTGTCTTCACATCAAGTGACCTTTCCTAGAAGAAGAAAGCACAGAAAAATCCTTTTTGTCTGTGTTCTTGTGTCTAGCATAAATAAGGAAAGAGACGTTTGATTTACTCCAACGGATATAATCTTTGAATATTTCTTCTTCAGTTTTCAGCAAATTTATTAGAGTCTAATTGGGTCAGAGTCTTCTAATGATGTTCAGAGTCTTGCTGAATCAGAGTCTTCTGCAGCATGTGTGCTTTCCGCGTGTTAAATATCAGAGCATATTTGAGACAGAACTTCAGTACTGGCAGCTTTAGTACTTTCAGAATCTTCTGTAGAAACTATGCTTTGAAAAACTCTTCATACAAAATTCTTCTATGCTTTAGATGCTTCTGACTTGCTTCAGATTCTTCTGGAGCTTCTGCGTCAGATCCCTCTAGAGCTTCTGCTTCAGATCCTTCTGGAGGCTACGCTCAGAATCTTCTGTTGGCAGCAATTAGAGTCTTCTAATTAATGCATCTGGCGCTTCAGAGTCTAGTTAATTTCTTGTGTTCAATTCTGATTTGCTTCTGGAGAGTTAATTTCTTTACTATCTGCAGTAAAAATTCTCAAGCAAATTTTAGAGTATATAATTCTTAAATACAAAATTTCATAATAGTTATCATCAAAACATAGAGATATTATTAAGAACCAATCTGTGTTCTAACAATTTCCACCACGAGATTTGGATACTCATATTTTGGGGTTGCAACATTTAAGTCTCTAAAATCTATGCATACCCTCAAAGAACCATTCTTCTTAATAACTGAAACAATATTAGCAATCCAATTGACATACCTAGTCGTATGGATGAATTTGCATCGTAGAAGTCTTTCAACCTCCTATTTTATCTTTAACAGAACTTCAGGTGCAAAATGCGTTGGAGTTTGCTTGATGGGCTTCTTCCCAGGCTTTATTGGCAACATCAGTTCGACCAGATTCTGCTCAAACAAGGAATTTTATCATATTCCCACATGAAGCAGTCTTTTAACTCCTTTAGCAGTTGGATCACTTCGAATCTAAGTTGTGGGCTGATATTGGCACTGATGTATGTTTCCTTCTCATTGTCCCTTCTCTCAGATCGATTTCTTCCAAAGGGTCTTACACCAACATCTTGACATTGTTTGCTAGCAGATCCTTTTCAAAACCCAAAGGTTCATCGTCATAGATGGTATCTAGCCTTTGGCCTTACACTTCGACGTGATCTATGTCGGGTGGCTCCGCATCTATGTTTTTGGCAATCCCATCACTTCCCTAGATGGAGATTCTTTGGTGAAGTGATGATGACATTGTGCCTACTTTGTGAATCCACTTTCGAACAAGGAACAGATTATAATTCACCTTTGATGCAATTACCATGAACATTGTTGGACTGGTGATTGTGCTAATAGTCAGATCTACTTGAATGACTCCCATGGTGGTGTCCATATTCCCTTCATAGTTTGAGAGGACCATGTTATGGGGTTTCGTGTCGGAGTCATTTTTTCCAATCTTTTTCAGCATGTAATAGGGAATTAGGTTTACAACTGCCCCACTGTCAACTAGTATCTTGTTGATACCAACATTTTCTATTTTACCTCTAATAAATAAAGGCTTTAGGTGATTCTTCATGGCTTCTTCGAGTCTTTCAAAGAAGGCATTTTGCTCTTCGACGCAACCATTATTCAAAATATAATAACATACTGGCCTTTGACTGGCCATTTCTAATTCGACCTCGTCTTCTAGGCCATCCATCTTCGTTACCCTATCATATTCTTTGGGTAGCACAGATACGACATTACAATATCTAATGATGGTTCTGATCCTGAATCAAAATTATATGTTATCATACCATCATCTGCAGCCATCTAGTTATATTTTTCTTTTACTTCTTCTTTTTGGTGAGGAAACAACTTTCTCTCGACAGACTTTTTTTCGATAGTTTTCCTGTCTTTGTTGTTATCCTTTTTTATTGGCATGTTGCTGCTTGACTCAAATTTTTATTTCTTTACAGCTTCGTTATCAGCTTTGCGCCTTCTTTGTTGTCGTCTCCACTGAAACCCTGTCATAGGGTTTTTTTCTCTTATAGTTCTCTGAGTGCCATACTAATTGTTTGGAAGCTTGAAACTCTCTCCGGTATGCTATCGACAAACCTATTTCAACCTCAAAATTATGCCATTTATTTTGGCCATGCACCCTCTTCTTAGGGAAGTCAGTGGTGGGTTTGAATTTTGATGACGTATTTCCACGTAAACCTGGTCCACCTTGATCATGTCTCTTTGGTGCTTCTTTCTTATCGAAAGCCCCATGGTTTTTGGGATTCCTCCAGTTGCTTTTGTTCCTTGACCTTCGAACTCCTTGTAAATTCTCCACAACTTTCTTATCAAAAATTGCACTCCACCTAGGGCACAACATTACTTGAGAGTTCTTATGTTGGCAACTATGGAGGAACTCGACCAAATTCTCCTCCTGCTTTGGATATGCCACCTTAACATATTCTTCTTGTTTGAGGTTGTGCTCGTCCACTTCCATTGCAGAATCCTGAGTCATTTGGACCATGTTAACCCCAAGGTTGGTGCCTCTAGCAATGTCCAATTCTTATAGTTTGATTCTAAGGCCTTCACTAGCCTTAGTTTCGTTGTTAACTTGTACAAAACCATCAACAGTCTCATATGTTATAATCATTTGGTTTGAACCTTCAGTAGTCCCTTGGTCGAAGCCCTCAGCAGCTTCCTTGGTGAAACCTTTAGTGGTTTCAATTTTGAAGCCATCCGTGACTTTCTTAGCGAAGCCTTTAGTAGTTTCTTCGCTGAAGTCATTCATAACTTCTTGATTAAAGTTCCCAGCAACCTGGATGAAACCCTCAGTGGTTTTTTTTGTTAGAGTCCTCAACAACTCCTCTAGTGAAGTCATCATCAACTTCGATTATTACAGCATCACTAGCGAAGTCATCAGCAACTTCCACCATGTTGACCATACATGGTTCTGAGTAATGTGCATCAGCTACAGGGAAAGGGTCAGAGTCTATCTTCATCTGATTTTTTGACTTGTCAGTGAACTTGAGTCTTCTCTCCTTGATGGAATTTTGAACAAGATCCCCGAAAAGAAAGAATTGGGAAGTTTTATGACCCAAAAAATCATGGTATTTACAAAAATCTCTCTTTTTCCTTTTTCCTAAAAAAAGCATTTTAGCACCAGGGGGTACTATCATTTGACCATCCTTAACTAACAAATAACAGATTTTGTCACACTTAGTAATATCAAAGGTGTAGGTTCTTTTACGGAACCTGTCATTCTTCTCTTATTCGACTGGATTTTTTCCATTCGACGGTGTTAAGATTTTACAGGCGTAAGGTGGGTTTTGCTTTATTTCAGCAAGGTCAATTTCACTCTCGTCGAAAAAGGGATCGATACTAGTTTCTTATTCGCCTTCGTCGAATTTGACGTAGGCTACCCTTTCCTTTCTATTCATGTTTACCCTAGCCTTCTCATCCTTTATTCGTTCTACCTGTTGAACTCTGTCAGCCAACTGGGCCATATCTCTCAGGTATTGGGTATCCAACTTCATCTTGATTGAATAGTCAAGGCCACCAGCGGCCATTTTGACCAACTCATGCTCAGGCACTTGCGTAAAACACATTGCCTAAAGCATTTGAAACCTAGTCAAGTAATCGTCTATTGGCTCATAGAATTTCCTCTTAATACTGGCCAATTCTTTCAGACTTATCTTTGACTGTCCCATATAAAATTGTTCATGGAACAATTTCTCCAATTGAGTCCAATTGTGGATCGAGTTTGCTGACAATGTGGTAAACCAAGTAAAAGCATTTTTGGTAAGTGAACTTGGGAAATATTGTATTCTTAGGTTTTCATTGTTAGTGATTTCACATGCCTCTATCAAGTATCTTGCCACATGTTCGACTGTGGACTCACTAGTATCCCCAGAAAACTTAATAAATTTAGGGACTTTCCGTCCAGGGGGTAAATCTGACTGTAAAATGTATTCAGATAATGGTGAAGTATAATTTGGCCTATGAAGGCCAATATTCACCCCCATTCCTAGCCTAATTCTTTTGACCATGGATGCAAAATTATTATCTACTGCCACATCATCGCGTCAAACCTGATTTATGACTTCATCAGCATTCTGGTTTATATTCACCATTACTACCCTTGGTTCTATTGGGATTGGTTGTTCAATTCTAGGAGGTTCTATCCTAGGTGGTTCGACTCCTCCCCTCTGGTTTAATACATTCACCTAGCATACATTTCGTTGAACTTGGTTGATTGTGGGGTTTTCTTCAAATACTACCCCAGTATTTTGTACCATCCATTCCCTTTGAGGCTGTCGAGGGGGTTGTGGAACACCAAAGAAATCAGCAATGTGTTTCATTTGCACTGCCAATTGTTGGTTTGTTTAGATAGTATTCTTGATTAAGGATTTGAATATGACACCCATTTGTTGGGCAAGCATATGGATCATCTCATGATTACTTTCATCCATCTATTGCCTTATCACCGCTGCCGAATTGTTAGTCATATTAGGCATATGGGTAGGAAATCCTGTCCCTAAGGGATGGCTAATTTGACCCATATTATTGACATCTGAACCAGATCCTTGCAATGGCAAAGTTACATTCACCACTGGATCTGAGAACATTTTTGACACATTATGTAGACTTACCATTACTGATGTTGGCATACCATAAGGTTGTTCGCATCCTATTGGAGGCATTGAGAACCCAAGCACATAAGGCCTAAATGAATTATTTCACACTAGAGGGGGGTCACTGGTGGACCCTGTGTTCCCACATAGGATAAAATGGGACCACTATGGGCAATCGATTGCATAGGCATCGCACTTTTCATGGACGGTATGGCTTCAGACACTTACGTTGTAATCATACTGCCCCCCGTCGAAAAAGAAGGGGGACAATTCTTCATTATTTGGCAGATTTTGGTTATTTGGTGGATTTGGATTCACCATTCTCCTTGCGTATCTTCTCTTTGGTCTCTATTCATTGTTTGTGGCTATTATACCACTCCTAAGTCTCATGCCAAGAAGTATAGAGAGATAAAAATAAAGAACTCAATGCAATATTATAAAAACAAGAAAATGTTTTGACACAATAGCACTCTCCCACTGGGCATGCCAATTTGTTTACCGTAAAAATTGGTAAACAACCGCTGGTCTTCCAAAAAAATTGGTTTACTTGTAGAATCAACTAGTGAATCCTAAGGACATAGCTGTTGTTTCAATATATTTCTGGAAAATTGAAAAACACTTCGACAATATTCATTTGTATGAAAGATTATTTTGATTATTTTGAAATAGATAAACTTTGTAAAAGTTGATAAAGAAAATACAATGAAGAAAACTTCAAAGTAAAAGTGCAGTAAAGAACAACTAATAAATGAAAGTAACTTTCTATTGAATAAATGTGGTGTTTTAAACCTACATTTCTTAATGACAAACTCTTTTCTCACTTGACTTAGATACTTTGAGTAAATTTTGAGTATTTATACAATAATAAACACACAGAAATCCTAACACTAAGACTCATATGTATAATAAGTCGAAATAACTATATTCAATAGACATTTCTCCAAAAACTGACACGTTTCGCTCTGCATGCTTTCATTTCTCCATAGTTCTCCACGCGTCTCTCCTGAGAAAAGGATAAGGACAAAAGACAGTCATTTATCTGTATTTTGAAATTTAAATCTTCTAAACAAAGACGGCTTCAAATATCCTCTGTCAAAGTGACTTCCTGTCACAACTGCAAAAAAGGGCCGACAAACAGACAGAAGAGTCGCCACCGAACGTTACTTATCCCAAAGAGAGGGAAAGGAAACGATCGAAGAAAACCTAATAGAAAGGGAAAGACAAGGTCATCAAACCAAATCTTGGGTTCGGGAGTCGGTTACGCAAGGGGAAGGTATGAGCACCCCTCACGTCCGTTGTACTCAACAGGATCCATGCTTGTTGTCTAATCTATGGGTGAAAACTATTTAAAAGCTACTGCTAAACGAGGGTGAACGGAAAGAACATACTCGATAGGATATCACCGCCCTATGCCTACATATTCCCTCGTGCAATGGGAAAGTCAGAGTCAACGTAGTTCGGGAAACTACAGGTGATGGAGGGGAGGTTGCTCGCCAAGACATCTCCGTCTTGTGCCTACGTATCCTCATTTGGTATGAGAAATCAGAGCAAACGTAGTTCGGGCAACTACGGGACAAGGTTGGTTAAGTGTTTTATGAGCGATGTTAAATCTCCATTCTAGCAGTTAAGGATGATGCCTGTTTGCGGTAAAACAGAAACTTAACACACTCTTTCTGAAAATTAGGTTTGAAACAATTCCGAAAGATGAAAAGTTTGAATTTGGTTTGTGTTTTTTATAAGAAGTGAATTGAGTTAGTTTGAAACTCATGTAGCACTAAAGATTATGACATAAGGGTGAATGCTTCGCATATCGCCCAAAGGGCATACACTAAACACTCTAGATAATGTGAAGAGATACCTCTCCACTTATCATTCCTCACGTACTTAAAGCTCGTAGCGTACAACACTTATTATCCTTTATTAGGTGTCTTGAAAGAGTTTTGAGATGAGCAGAGAAGACACAAGGAATCTAAAGGGAACTATAAACCCTAATGTTATCATGCAAAGTGATCCTAAAGTTGGGATAGAAAAGGGGAATACCTAATGTTATCATGCAAAGGATTGAAAGCCTAATGTATCTCCTACTCCCATCTTAAACAGAGGGCCTAGGAATCCTAAGGGATCATGTGAACAAGCACAAGTAAACACAATGCATAATCAATCACAGATGAAAATGAAAGAATGACTTAAACAAGTCAATGCAAGATGGAGAGAAATATGGAAAAACAAACAAGATATGCCATCATGAAGCACACACAAAGACAAAACACAAGTCAACAAAAGGGAAGACTTAAACAAGTCAAGAAAGATGAGAGGAAATGAGAGAAGCAAGCTCCTACAATGAAATACCATCAACCATCACAAGAAGAAAAGTTCTAAACAAAGAAGCACAATCAAATAAGTGAGGGGAGAGGTAGAGTGGGGAAGCAACCACATGATGAACATCTCAATCCCATATTCACTCATGATCAAGTAAAGAAAAAACACTTAAACAACTCAAGAGAAGTGCAAGTGTTCATAAACAACCTCAGTGAAACAAACATCACCAAAGCATCATGAACAAGTGCATAACCATCAATGTCAGAAGTGAACTCAAGTGAGGATCAACAAATTCAAAATTAAGTTATCAAGCAAACATAAGAATGATCACACTCAAGTTGAATGACCAAAGTCCATACAACAATCTCACACTTCAAACTTAAGTGGAAAGACATGATCAAATGAAACTTGTGGCACAAGGTACACATCCAAATGACCTACAATCAAGTAAGGCAGCACCTCAATCATGTTAACAAAAGCTAACAAGGCTTATGAGGTCCTCAAGGGATCACACAAGATCATGTCCCAAAACTAGGTCAAAGATTGCAAGCATACACATAGTTAAAACACCTTTGAATTTGAAGCATCCACTAAAAACAGAAGCAAGCTCAAATAAAATCCAAATAAAATACCCAACTCAAGTTGAATCAATCACAAATCAGAATGCAAAAGGTCATGTCAAGAATCAACTCAAAGCACCACCAAGGTATTCCACTTATCGAGCAAACATCGAGGGTTCAACAAAAGCCAATGAAAAAAAATTGAAAAATGATCATCAAGACCTCAAACCAGCCCTCAAATATGCCTCAATCAAACACCTAAGTGTGAGAGGGAAATTGGTCAAAGGGGGTGTTTAATCAAGGTCAGTGATCAAGCTTCAATTCAAGATACAAACCATAAAACCTCTCCAATCATTAAATCAATTAACAATAGCAAAAATAATTGAAAAATAAAATAAAAATAATGGAAAATATCTTAACATCTTGAAATATCAGAAACAAATTTTTTGGGATTTTTATAATAATCAAAACTATTTTAAAATGATTTAAATTGGAAATGAAATAAAAACAAAATAAAATAAAATGTAAAGTGGAAATAGGGGTGTATAAGCAAATTGGACTTGAACTAGGATCACGTTATGCATGCTGGTGGGCTTCAAAACTGGGGTGTGGTTATCAAAATTACTAAGCCCAGAACCACAACTCAATTCAAATTAATGAAATGCTCAATTTCATTAATCCATGTGTCATGCCAAGTTGGATTCAACACGTACATGCAGGAGAAGTCAAAGCCAACACACCAAGCCACCTCAGCTTAAGCCTCAAACGCGGGAGCCCTAGCTCCGACCGTCTTCTCAGGTGAGCTTCACCGGAGCTGATAAAAAAATGTGATAAAAATCAAAACCCTTAGCATCATCTCAAAGAATTTTTTACGTAGAATTCAAATATGGTGCTAGTTTTTGAAAAAGGTTTCTAGAACTAAGAGAAATCAGGCCACGAAATTTTGATGCACAAACTGAAACCAACTTAAACGGGCACACAAATGATTCAAACATTGCCTACATGAAGTAGGGCTTCAGATGCACCAATCATGAACCTAAGTGAGTGCATAAAATGGGAGTTTCAGAGGGTAGAAGTTTACCTAACGGAGCTGCTCCGTTGGCTCTTCAATCCTTAAGCAAGCTTCACTCTCAATCTTCCAATCTCTCCCTTGTGCTTGTGGGGTGATGAAATGAGCAATGGTTGGCCAGAAAAACCAGTGAGGAATGTAACTCGAAGAAGAGAAGGGTTTGTGTATTTCTTGATGAAACTCACTCCTCTGTGCATCTAGCTCTTTCCTCAGCATTTAGGGCTCACTTATGGCTTATATGTGAGGGCTTAGTGAGTCCCATGCAGGACCATGTTGCATGAATTGATTGATTAAAAATTTTGTCCAAAAAATCCATTTTGTATGCACATGGGTTATGGCTTCATGTATCCCTCATTCATGGTCAGCAAAGAGCACTAGGGAGTGTGTGAAAAGAATGAGAGTGGTTTGGATAATTGAAAAACATTTTGCACAAAGTTTGAACCAATACTTTTTATGGCATGAAAGTTTGAAAAATGGCTTGAAATAAGGACTCATGTTGGCTCAATTTGGGTAAGGAATATCATGGGTATGACATGATATTAGAATGGTGCCAAAAGATCAAAAATGAAAGCATTTGATGACTTGGAATGGAAGGTATTCAAACTAGGTCCAAAAATCAAGTTTTTCAAGCTCAACATGGCTCAATGGTCTCATAAATCAACAAATGCCATGGAGGTTGAGTTTAAGATGATGTTAAGGTCCTTTGACACAACTTTCATGTTTGTTGAAAATGGATTTGAGGTCATGAAGTGGATGAAATTGGTCATTGAAATGAAAGATCTAAGACTAGATTTCCAAAAATACCCTTGACTTGTGAAGACCATAACTTGAGCTCCACGCATGAGAATGATGAGTTCTAGCACTTTTTGGAAAGCTAAGACAATGAGGAACAATTGTCATGTTTTCTGAAAAATGAGGAGGAGCTTGGTTCCATGTGAAAAATGTCTTTGAAGTGAGCTATTTCAAGTGCCTCATAAACCTCTTCATCTGGTGACACCAACTTGTTAATACCATAACTTGAGATGTACAAACTCAATGAATGAGTTCTTGTACTTAAAATAAAGCTTAAAAGATGATGAACAAGTCTCATGTTTGATAGAAAATGAGGCAAGACTTGTATCAGTGAAATTTGTCCTTGAAGTTAGAGACTAAAAGAGGGGATTTTACACTTGAACTCATCCGAAACCCTAATTTATTTACTTCTTGAACTCTTGAATCTTCTTATATTAGCTTCAACATGTCATTTGCGATGGTCTAGGATTACTTCCCATGGATTCCAAGATCAAGACCCAAGCCTTGCGCCCTCTCAAATCCACAGTTGACTTTTGGTGGACCAGATGAAACCCTAACACCTTATCCATAGATTGAGGTTCTTGCAGATGATTTGTGTGATCATACCAACTCCATAAAGAACCCTCAAGATGTACATTGAACCCTTGAACTAATTCTCCTCTAAGGAAATGACCTCATGTACCCTCCAATCATCCTCAAGATAGGAGGTGGTGGCCAAACACAAACTCTCTCCTCTCCAGGAGTTTTGAGACCTATCCTGATGGCACTGAGGACTTGTTGACTTGAACACATGCCTTTTTCTGAGCCTTGAACATGAAGATTCTCTCTTGAGTGAGGACAACAATCTTGATCCCCTGTCTAGAACCAATGTTATGCAAATGCTAAATGCTGAATGATATGAAACATAAGTCAAGATAAAAGAAAAGGTTGGGCAAATTTTGGGGTGCAACACTTACCATTCTTAGAAAATATCTCTAAGTATTGTCCCGACACGTCTCTTTCATGGAAACGACTTTGACCAAGCTTCTCAAACAAATCCCTGTCAAAGTCAGTAAAATTCAAGAAACTTGATTTTCACTTAAATGCCAAAAATCCTGGCGTCGAAAATTCCAGCCAACAGTATGGGAGCATCATTTGATTTATATAGCAACCACTTTATTTGTGTGCCACTTTTGATGTTGTAGCTTTCTCTGTGTGTTTCTTTGTGGTGTGCTTATGTTGCTCAATTTATTTTGTTTTCCCAAACTTTACCAAAGAGGGATATTATTGTTCCTTTTGGATGGGCTGCATTATGCAAAACAACATGGAGTGTTCAAGATGTCGTGGTGAAGAAAGGACTCATGTGAAACCTGATGTTGAAACACAAGTACAAGATGTTTTAATGAAGAAAGGACACATGTGAAACCAGATGTTCCAGCATGTATGCAACATTTGGCTCTTGTCAGTAAGTTGTTCTTAGCGTATTTTTCTGATTGGATCTCAATTGGGTTTGTTTCTATCTTTTAACAATGCATTTTTGTAGATTTTTTTGGATTAAATTGAATGTGATCAAATCAATTTAAATGGAGATTTAAATTTGAATTAAAAACAAATCATATCTTTTGTTGGAGGCTTTTGTGGAACAAATTAAAAACATAATCCAACTAAATCTTCTACAATTCTGGACGTGATCTAATGCCCATTGGAAAATCCTAGAGTTTTCATTGATATTTAAAGAGACTAAAACCTAATGTTTGAGGGGTGCAAGTATTGAAGATTCGTGTGTTAGGGTTTATACAATGAGTCTTTGTTTTTGTTATTGTTTGTGCGCCACTCTAGCGCTTTCACTCATATATTAAAGAATAGAGTTTGATTTGTTTAGTTGAGTTGTAATTAAAAATTCTTAAACTTGTTTATTTAGGTGATCACTTGGGATTAGTGGTTGAATTAAGAAAGTGAGAAGGGTTCTCATATTTAGGGGGATACCTAAATAGAAAGTCACTAGGATTAGGAATAGGTATTGAACAACATGGAGGTTATTGTTTCTATATGACTAAGACTAATTGTACTAATTCAAAATAATGGACTTTCTTTCTTGGGTTGGAAGCCCCCATACGTAGGCGAGGTTGCACCAAAATGGGTTAACAATTTCTTGTGCTCTTTTATTGCTTTATCATTGATCATCTTGTTTATCAAATAATTTGTCAATTCTGGTTTAAGATGTTGAATGTAGTGGCTAAGACATCTAGTCCAACATTTGTTCTCCAAAAAATTGATCATCACTCATAAACTATTTGTACACGTTTTCTCAGACACCGTGTTCAACATAAGTCCTCCTAAAAATGGAATTTCAAAAATTTCTGCTGCATATTTAAAAGTCTTTGTTAAAAAATTTTCAAACTCTAATTTTAATAAAATGATTTTATTTTAAATCAAAAATTTTTAAACATTCAAAATGCCCCCATGTGTATAGAGTAACATCTTCAACACTTTAATCCAACAACTTAACTTTGTGAACAATGTCTCAAAGAAAAACATCAATGAGATCCTTTTCTGGGACAAAGTAACTGTCAGACATCTCAGTTGTTGTAGCTTATATCAATCCTACATCCAATAGAAATAAAAGATACATATTCACTTCCATTTATTGTTTAAGTAGGAAAGTATATGTATATTTTCTTATGGAGAAAGATAAAACTCTTTGTGTATTTAAAGAGTTTAAAGCATTAGTTAAAAAAACATTGATGCTCCCATTTAAATATTGTGTTTGATAGAGTGGGAGAGCATCTTTTTTAAGAGATTGATACATTTTTCACTAAACATGGTACTAAAAGGCAACTCATTGATTCATATACGCCACAAAAAATGGCGTAGGTGAGAGAAAAATTAAACTAATATCAATATGGTTCTTAGTGTTTTGGTGGAAAAAGGAGTTCTAATATATTTTTGTCCAAAAGATATAAAATGGGTGATTCATATTTGAAATAGAAACCCTACCCTTGTTGTCAAGAGCGTCACACTAGAGGAAGTGTGAAGCATTTATTAGTTCATTTATTTCATATTTTAGAATTTATGGCAACATTAGATATGTTCATGTTCCTGATCATAAAAGGAGCAAGCTTGATGACAAAAGTATCAAATACGTGATTTTGGGTGTGAGTGAGGATTCTAAGGCCTACAAACTTTATGATCTAATTAAGAAGAAAATCTTTATTAGAAAAAATGTTAAATTCCAAGAGGGTGTTGCCTGGGATTTGGGTGAATCCAAAACCTGTATAACTTGATACAAATAAGTTGAATCATTTGGAAGAGTCTAGTAAAGAAGCTATGAGATAATCTAAAAAAGAATTCTAACGATACCATAGCAACTACAAGTGACAAAACTCCAAATTCAACTTTAAATATGTTAGATTCCATCATTTAAATATCTTCAAAAAATCCAGTTAAATGGTAGACTAGAAGATCACCAATATGGATGAAAGATTATGTCACACGTGATGATTTAACTAAGGGATATGCAATGAAGTTTTCCATGTTTATAGATTCATATCTAGTTACGTAATAACAAGTATAAAAATCCAGCATTAGAGGGATGCAATGGATGCTGAAATTCAAGGAACTCAAAAGAATGAAACATGGGAGATAATTGTTCCACCACCAAATTACAATGTTGTATGAATTAAGTGTATTTTCAAAACTAAGTTGAAGAAGATGGGGGAGATTTAAAAATTCAAGACTAGACTCGTAGAAAAAAGATACACTCAAGAGTTCAAAACTATGATGAAAGAATTTGTAATGACTGACTTAAAAAAGATGAGATATTTTTTGGGCATGAAAGTTTTTCAAGGTTGCAATGGCATTTTTATCAGGAAAAATAAATATATTAAAGATATGTTGAACAAATTTGGCATGTTTGATTGTAGTCTCATGAAGAGTACTATAGTTTCAGGTAGTAGGTTACTAAAATAAGACAAATGATTAAAGGTTGATACCACTCTATTTATGCAATTTGTGGGAAGTCTTATGTACCTTACATATACAAGAACTAATATTGCATATTCTATCTGTTTTCAAATTTTGTTCTTAAGGGGGATAAAAGTTGGACCAGATGTCTAAGCCATTGTGTCCAACATCTTAAACCATAATTGACGGATAATAGAAAACATAATGATAAATCATAAAAAAAATAAAGAACACAAGAGAATTGTTTACTCAATTCAATGCAACAATACCTACATACGGGGTGCATCCAACCCAAGAAAGCAAACTCGCTCTCAATAGAATTAGTACAAAGTGTCTTAGATTAACAAACCTTATTCTGTGTCCCTCTTCTTAGTTCTACTTGTGTATTTCTATTTAAGACTCCCTCTATATATGAGAATCCTCTAACTTTATCTAAATTACTAATCCTAGTTATCAATACAATAAACAACATATGATTGTTTGAATTGCAACTCCAATCCAAAAACTTTTGTATCCGCATGCTCCATCTAAGAGGGAGAATGAACGACATTACTCCCGGTTTACGGATATATTCAAACAACTTCAAGTGAACATTCCGTTTGCCGAAGCATTGGAGCAAATGCCTAAGTATGCGAAATTCATGAAAGACATACTTACTAAAAAGCGGAGGTACATGAAACCGGAGACAATTGTCCTAGATGATAGTTGTAGTGCTATCATCCAACAGAAGCTTCAGAGAAAAGAGGTTGACCTGGGACGAGTTACTTTGCCGGTTACAATTGGTGATGGCTATGTAGGAAAAGGGCTAATTGATTTGGGGTCAAGCATTAATCTAATACCATTGTCTATTTTGAAGAGGCTTGGCAACATTGAAATGAAGGCCATCCGGATGACTTTGCAATTGGCCGATAAGTCGACTACCCATCCTCATGGGTTAGCCCAAGACGTATTGGTCAAAGTTGACAAATTCTTCTTCTCGGTTGATTTCGTTGTGATTGATATGGAAGAGGACAATGATGCTCCGCTTATTCTTGGTCGGCCGTTCATGAAAACCGCACGCATGATGATTGACGTTGACGACGGTTTGATGAAAGTGAGGGTCCAAAATGAAGAAGTTACTTTTGATCTATTCAAAGCCATGAAGCATTAAAAGGATAGTTGTGATAGCTTTCGAATTAATGTGATCGAAGAGGCAACTTTTGAAGTTTCTAAACATATTCATGAGATATCTCCTATGGAGTTAGCTCTTGATGACTCCTTTGAAGTTTTCATAATTGAAGAAGAGCAAGCTCTTGATGAATGCTTAAAGGAACTCGATAGTCTAAAAGAGTTACATCCGTGGGAATTTGAGGAGGAAGTATTGAAGAAGGAGGTTAATGAAGAAAAATCGCCAATTGAATTGAAAATGCTACCTTCTAATTTGAAGTATGCATTCCTCGACGAGACCGAAGCAAAGCCGGTTATCATAAGAAATCTTTTGTCAAAGAATGAAGAATCCCGTTTGATCGATGTTTTGAAAAAGAATCAAGAAGCCATTGGTTGGACTCTTTCCGATCTCAAAGGAATTAGTCCTTCCTATTGCATGCACAAGATCTTAATGGAAGAGGACTTTAAGCCGGTAGCTCAACCTCAACGCCGCTTAAATCCTACTATGAAGGAAGTTGTTAGAAAGGAGGTTGTTAAGTTGTTGGATGCGGGAATGGTTTACCCGATTTCGGATAGCCCATGGGTTAGTCCCGTGCATGTGGTTCTGAAGAAAGGTGGCATTACCATGATTCGAAATGAAAAAATGAGTTGATCCCGACAAAAGTGGCAACGGGGTGGCGTATGTCCATTGATTATAGGCGGTTGAATACCGCAACTCGAAAAGATCAATTTCCACTCCCGTTCATGGATCAAATGTTAGAAAGACTTTCTGGGCAACAATACTATTGTTTCTTAGATGGCTATTCCAGTTATAACCAAATTACGTTGACCTGGCCGATCATGAAAAGACGGCTTTCACATGTCCTTTTGGAATTTTCGCATACTGAAAAATGCCCTTTGGGTTGTGCAATGCACTGGCGACTTTCCAACGATGTGTGCAAACTATTTCTGCCGACCTTGTCGATAAAACAATGGAAGTCTTTATGGACGATTTCTCCGTATTTGGTGGTTCCTTTGGTCTATGCTTGGACAACTTGGAAACGGTTCTTGAAAGATGCGTGAAGACAAATCTTGTTCTTAATTGGGAGAAGTGCCACTTCATGGTGACCGAGGGGATAGTGCTTGGCCATAAATTCTCTTCAAGAGGGCTTAAAGTTGATCGTGCTAAAGTTGAAGTGATTGAAAAGTTGCCTCCTCCGGTGAATTTGAAGGGAATCCGAAGCTTTCTAGGGCACGCCGATTTCTATCGGTGCTTTATCAAAGACTTCTCAAAGGTGGCTAGGCCTTTGAGTACTTGCTAGCTAAGGATCAGGTATTTCTTTTAACCGATGATTGTTTACAAGCTTTTGAAATTTTGAAGGAAAAATTGGTTACCGCTCCAATTATAGTCGCTCCAAATTGGAATTTAAATTTTGAGCTCATGTGTGATGCGAGCGACTATGCAATCAGAGCGGTATTAGGCCAAAGAAAGGAGAAAATTTTTCATGCGATACACTATGCGAGTAAAGTTCTTAATGAGGCTCAAGTTAACTATGCCACCACTGAAAAAGAATTACTTGCGATAATGTATGCGCTTGAAAAGTTTAGGTCCTATCTTATTGGTTCCAAGGTCATAGTGTATACCGACCACTCGGCGATTAAATATTTTCTCACCAAACCGGATTCGAAGCAAAGGCTCATCCGTTGGATCCTCTTGTTACAAGAATTTGATGTTGAAATCAAAGACAAGAAAGGATCGAAAAATTTGGTGGCGGACCATTTATATCACTTAGTTAATGTGGAGGTTACCGCGTTCGAGAAGGAAATTCGGGAGGAGTTTCCCGATGAAAAACTTTTCAAAGTTCAAGTTAGGCTGTGGGATGCTAACTTCGAACCAAAAGAGGAAATTTCTCTCGGATGCTAAATATTACGTGTGGGATGACCCGTACTTGTTTAAATTGGATGGTGACAACCTTTTGAGGAGGTGTGTTACTAGCAATGAATCGCAAAGCATTCTTTGGCATTGACATAACTCGCCTTACGGCGGACACTACAATGGGGCAAGAACGGCCACTTTCAAAGACGCAAATGCCCATGCGCAAAGTTGTGGTAGTTTCCAAAGAAGTGGTGGGATTGGTAAGAGAGACGAGATGCCTCTCCAAAACATCCAAGAGGTCGAAGTATTCGGTTGTTGGGGTATCGACTTTGTTGGACCATTCCCATCCTCATATGGTAATGAATATTTTCTTGTAGCGGTTGACTATGTTTCTAAGTGGGTTGAGGCGATTTCCTCACCTCGGGCGGATGCTAAGACGGTAATAAATTTTTTGAAGAAAAACATCTTTTCCCGTTTTGGAACCCCCCGTGTGTTGATTAGTGACTAAGGGTCGCACTTTTGTAATGCACCGTTAGAAAACGTTTTGAAACATTACGGTGTATCACATAGAGTGGCGATCCGTATCACCCACAAGCTAACGGTCAAGCCGAAGTCTCTAATCGTGAGATTAAGAGAATTCTTGAAAAAACCGTGTCAAATTCGAAAAAAAGAGTGGTCGCAAAAGTTAGATGAAGCTTTGTGGGCGTACCGTACCGCTTATAAAGCTCCAATTGGGCTAACTCCTTTTCAATTGGTATTTGGTAAGACTTTCCATTTGCCGGTCGAATTGGAGCACAAAGCCTTGTGGGCCTTGAAATTATTGAACTTTGATAAGAGTTTGGCCGGTGAGAAAAGAAAAGTGCAATTTCTTGAGTTGGAAGAAATTCGCAATGCCGCATATCACTCGAGTTGGTTGTACAAAGAAAAGGTGAAAGAGTATCATGACAAGAAGCTAAGAAAGAAGGAATTTGTGCCCGAAAAGTTGGTGCTTTTGTTTAATTCCAGGTTGAGGTTATTCCCTGGAAAATTGAAGTCTAAATGGTCTAGGCCATTTCGTGTCAAAGAAGTCAAAACGTATGGAGCTATTGTCATTAAGGACTTGGAGAAAAAGGATAGTTGAACGGTGAACGACCAACGTTTGAAGATTTATTTTGGCAGTCTAGTGGATCGCGAGAGTTGTGCAATCCGTGTGGATGCTCCTTTGTGAGCATCTCGAACCGTCGAGCTTATCCGATGTTAAACAAGCGCTTGTTGGGAGGCACCCCAACATTGTAAATATTTACCTATTTTCTATTCATTTACTGCATTTTGTGTATGTTTGGAAGTATGATTGTGTGATAGGAATATGCAGCAGACCCTATTTCTGCTGTCCTGTTCGCTAACATTCGCCTGGCGAGCCTAGCGAAGCTTCGCTGGCGTTCGCCTGGCGAATCAGAGAATCCTGGGTTGCCATATCAGTTAATTTTTGATGATTTTTGGGGTGGGCCACTTGGGCCCATGACCTGAATTAGTTAATTTTTCAGAAAACCCTTATTCTTGTCTCCCCTTGCCTCCAACTTCACACTTCCTACACTTTCAAATATTTTCTCATTTTCTCTTGTTATCTCACTTGTGCTTTCTCTGTTTTTCTGCACTAACTCCATCTCAAGGTATGGTTTCTGTTTTTCCCTTTCACTTTGTACATTCTATCTTTTGTTTTCTCTTGTAAAGTTTCTACTATGTACATTCTTATCTACTGTTTCCTTGTAAATACCTCTGAATTGTGCTAGGTTTAGAATTCCCCTTTCACTGTCTCTGTATAATTCGTGTTCGCGTGTTCAAATTGTTTCTGGTTTGGTGAAAGGGGGGGGGGTTGTACATATTCTGTTGAACTGATGCACAATTGCAGAGCCTCTGTTTTTCTGGTTTTTTGCGCATTCACTGGCATTCGCCTGGGAAAGGGCAACGAACATTCTCTAGGATTCGCCATGCGAACCAAGGCGAACGCAGCAGAAGTTTTTCTCTTCTGTTTTATGTTATTTGTTATGTATAAGTTTTGCTACTTATTTTAACATGTTTGTTCTGTTTATGTTTGTTTGTGTCTTTGTTTGCAGAATGGCACCCAAGACGAGTAACGCAAATAAGAGAAAAGCATCAACCTCTCGCAATGTGCCGATCAGATTTGACCATGCAAGGTTCCGCAGGGCTACACATGTTGCCCGCTACGAGAACCTCGAAAGACAGAATATCTTAGCAGAAAAGAGGTTCCAGTTGAGCGAAACGGGACCATACCGCACTATCGATGCGCTCTTTGTGACGAAGAAGTGGGATCGTTTGATGACCCTGTTGGATGGATATAATACGGAGATAGTGCGGGAGTTCTACGCGAATGCCCTTCCGGATGACGGAGAAGTTTTCAGCTGGACCTCGATGGTCCGTGGTGTTGTGGTCAGATTTGATCGAAGAGCTATTAATAACATTTTGGGTAATCCTCTTTCTCTTACAGGTAGTCAGATTGATGATTACCACCGAGACCTGAACCTCCTTCGAGACATGGATGTGATGACAAGAGATTTATGCCTGGATGGACGAACTGTTGTGCGTAACTCAACTGGAGTGGCTATTCGGTACCTACGTACCGATATGAAGCCTCTGGCACAACTTTTACTTTTGTTTGTTCTAACTAATGTTGTGCCTAGGTCCCACCATATTTCGGTGCCATTTCCGATTGCTCACTTGATTCACTCTATATTGCAGAATGTCCAGGTTGATGAGATGTGCGCAGTCATCCTTAGTAGGCGTGGAGGGTTGGCGGCTCGCAAAAATGCCCCACTGGCTTTCCCATGCCTCATGATGTCACTCTGTGCTCACAGTGGTGTAGATATTCCTTAGAGGCGACAGGTTACCATTCCTGCGGCGATTGATGATCGGTATGTCGACAAGTTCTATAGGGCTAAGCCTCCGACAGATGAGACCTCTGGTACCGGTGCTGACGCCGGCGGACATGAGAGCGGTCCTTCTGGCTCTGGTCCGGCTCCACCTGCTTTCTACCTATTCCAACAGGAGATTTGCACTTATAACTGGGATTGGATGGCCGCTCAGCAGCGAGTCATGTGTGATCTGCACGACTCCATGTAGGTTTTACAACTACAGATGCGTGAACCCGCCGGTAACCATATGGTGATGACAAGGGAGCAGTTCCTTGTGCATACTGGATGGCCTGTGGACAGGCCTAGTTTTGGTGGGGAGGAGGATGCAGACAATGATGACCCTGTTGGTGATGATGTAGAGGTAGCTGAGGACGATGTTGAGGATGGTGGCAGCGGTGGTGAGGATGATGAGGTTGACGACGAGATATCAGAGGAAGATGATTGATTTCTTGTTTTGTTATGTTGCTTTCTTTGTTTCTAAAAAGTGAAGTTTTTCTTTTATGTTTTGTATTTCCATTTATGTACCTTGGATTATTGTATTTGGTATTTGTACTTGTACCTTTTTAGGTACTTTGTGATATTGTTGGTGTTATACACCATTTTTTATTCAGTATTATTATTATTATTATGAGCTATTTACTTATTGTTTAGTTTTCATCCTAGTAAGTTTTATTTTAAGTTTTATTTAAGGGTGGTTGTAAATATGTTAATACCCTCTTTTTGTTTTAAGCTTGGAATAAGTGTTTCTTTTGTAGATATGCAACAATTTGTTTTAAGTGGGATGGCGATGATATTATCGTTCTCACAAATTTGTTGACAAGGTACTTAGTTACCTTGTTCTAGAATTTAGAATGTTATAGAACTTGTTATTCTTTGTACTTTTTTTTTAAACTTTGCTTCTTGTTGCAACTTTGTGGATTGATATGTCATTTAGGTCCTATATCACAAATGTGAGAATCCTCCCTTTACTTGTACATATGCTATGGATTGATAATGAATTTTGTGTATACTTATAATTCATGTGTTATCTTTTGTTCTTTATAATTTTGTGGAAGTTTTAAAGAGGATCAAGGCACTTGTTTGTATTGAGCACAACCATTCCTATACACATCCCGTGAGGAGTGTGACTTTTGTTAGCTCCTTTGAGCCTTCTTGTTTAAAGCTCCCTTTGTGAGCTTCTAATGTTTGTTTTCTTCTTGAACCTTGAGTTATGCTTAATTTCTTTTCTTGCCGTAAAAAGTTTGGAACATTCACTTTGGGTTGAGTTGGAATGAAGTTAGGGAGAACGGAAAAAGTCGGAAAAAAAAAATGAAATGAAAAAAATTGTGAAAATCTTTCAAGCAAGTCTGTGTATAAGAGTTGTGAATAAATATTTGATGAAAAGATAAAATTGCTTAAAAGAGAAAAGAAAAAAAAAAGAAGAGAAGTATGCTTGCTTGAATGAAAGAAAAAGAAAATAATTGTGCAAGGGAGCTTGTGAGGGTTTTGCAGTTGAAAGAATTTGGTGAATGAAGTGGTGATATTGTAAATACTTGTATAGTGAGTGTTCTTGAGCATCGGCGATTTCGTTTCAATGGCCTTATAAATGACCCTTTGTTGTTAACCCGACCAAGCTACAACCATTTAAGTCCTATGTGATCTTTAACTTCCATAATTGTATTGTAATCATTTAGATATTGTATGAATTGTTTAATATTGCATTGTTTGTCATTTGAGTGAATTTTTGTCCTGTGCTTGCATGCGCATTTTACTTCAATCCTTTTTCGAAGTGGAGTGGTAGAATGACATGTCATTGAATTTAGTTGTTTCTTGAAGCATTGTGTTAATTTGTTTTTAGAATCAAGTTCTTGTACATTGTCTATTATGGGATTGTGTAACTTTTTGCCTTGTTGCACTTGTTGTGTGTTTGAGCCTGATTTTTTTCACTTGGATTGAGTTGGTTCTTGAGCAAATCCTCCTTTTTGTTTTGAGAGGCATACTTTGCTTGAGAACATGCAAATAAGTTAGTTGGGGAGAGTTGTTAGATCCCAATTATTGTAAATATTTGATCTCTAATTATTAGTATTTTTACTTGCTTTTATCTATTAGTGTGTGAATTAGTAGATTGATCTGCTTAGTTTCATTTTGTTTTGGTCAAAGTGAATGGTGCTTGTAATGTTGCTGTTAGTGTGCAGGATTGACACTAGTTGGAGTGTTGGAGCACCTTGGAAAAGATGAGACAGAGCTGCTGGAAGAAGCTAGAAAAGATCAGAACATTCGTCTGGCGAAGCTCAGCGAGTGCCAGTGAATGTTCGCTTTGGCGAGTGCTGGCGAGCCAGGACGAGTAATTCAAATTAAACTCCCAGACCAAAAGGGCATGAAGTTTGCCTGGTGAATGGTTCCAGCGAAGCTTCGCTACCATTCGCTTGGCGAAGGAGCTGGCGAAGGATCCTTGGATATTCCAGTAGCAAACCAACATAAACTTCTCCATTTTCTTCTTGTTCAAGCTACCATGAAAATGAGTAGCTAAGTCTTTCATTTTGTCAAGGTTAGATGTAGATGATCATAAGCTTTGTGTGTATATGGGTTGATCTTCATTTGTAAACTCTTTGATGATGAATGTATGGTGAAAACCTTATTTTATTGATAACTCTTTGTGTTGGTTTATTATTGAAAGGTGTTTTCCAATTCTTTACCTAGGTTTTCATCCATCTATGTTCTTGAGCTAGAGATAGTTTTGAATGTGTTTGTTCACTTAAATGTCAAACCTAAAAGTTGTCATTTTGATAGATTGTGTGAGAAATCAACAATGGATCAAAATGGAAAAAACCCACAATGTGTGTTAGAAATAATCACATTGGGAGGATATTGTGAATGTGTTTATCATCATATGGAGTTTATAAGTTTTGTTTGATCGAACATATGCATGCTAAGTGATCGTCGAACCCTAACTTTGACAATCTTTCTCAAATCGTAAAACCAAAACTTTTACTGTAACTTCTTACTTTTTATGCAAGCTACCGTAACCAAAAACAAAAACCCCCTTGTTACTATAAGTCAAGAACTTAGCAACTGCCGAACGGCAGTAATATCACATATTCCCTGAGGACGATAACAAACCCCGATACTCTATCCCTGTCTCCAACAAGTAGGAGCCCCCATCGGTTCCCTCACATCTTCATCATCCTCATCAATCCACCATGAACAAGCCTTCAAACTTCCATTGACCTTCCATATTCTTCTTTAACCAACAACCAGAAACCGCCGCAAATCTTCTAACCACCATCATCGTCTTCCTTCATCAGAACTCCATTGAAATGACCTTCCATCTTTTTCTTTAACCAACAACCAGAAACTCACCACCAAAGCTTCAAACCCAGAAGTTAAAACTCATTTCCAGAAAAACATCACACAGCCGCAACAAACACTCCGACAACCACACCTCACACACTTTGTTCAACTCCTAATCATCTTTACAAACAACAAGTCAACTTCATCAATGCAAACCCATTCAACCACCGTTCTCCTATTTCCGTCGTAACCCACTTCAAAACTTAATCCTTCGACTTCAAACCTCAACAGAAGCAAACCAACCCATAGAACTTTGTCTTTCACCAGAAGACGCCCATAAATTTCACCAACCTTCAAAACAGATCCCTAAACCATGAACAACAATCTTCAACCTCAACAAAAGCCAAACCCGCGAAAACCGTGACACCCATTTCAACCTTCAAGACTAATCGAGCACCCTCCATTGTTCTTCGAAACACATCCAACCCAGAAAACCACTTTAAATCACCTTCAAAATACAACACCAAACATCATCATCTCCTAACCCATTTTCTGAAATGGCAAGAACCCGGAAAACATAACCCAGCGCAACCCGTTTCAGAACCATCAAACAACTCCAAATACCCATTTTCGAATCCTCATCTCAACCTCCTTCAAACCGTGAATCAAACGCAAACTACCATCGTGAGCTTCACCGTTCATCACCTCCAAAACAAACACCATCAAACCCATAATCACAGACCCAATCGAAACTCTTCAACCGCAGAACCTCACCCTTTTTCAGATTCACAAACTTCACAAACCCAAATTGAAGATTGGTTGAAGAAGTATTAATCACAGAGAATCAGCTCTTAGTCAGGATATTCGATTTTGGTTCATTTCGTTCGTGATTTGAATTATGGTTAAAGTTGAACTGAAACACAAAATGGAAGGAGATAGGAAATGATGAGTGGATCTGGCGAAGAGGAAGACATTGTGTCTTTGTTTTCTTTTCCATTTTTGCTGTTTTTTAATTTATTTTGGTTGGCATTTGGGCTGCTTTCAGCCCACCGGGTTTATATGCACACACCGCCCCCTGTTTCATCTTACCCACTCCCCTGTTTTTTTTTAAATTATTTTTTAAGTATGTAAATATATATTATTTTAAAAAAACAGCTTGTTAGTTTTTAGTTAATTCATTTTTTTTTAGTATATATATATATATATATATATATATATATATATATATATATATATATATATATATATATATATATATATATATATATATATATATATATATATATATATATATATATATATATATATATATATATATATATATATATATATATATATATATATATATATATATATATATATATATATATATATATATATATATATATATATATATATATATATATATATATATATATATATATATATATATATATATATATATATATATATATATATATATATATATATATATATATATATATATATATATATATATATATATATATATATATATATATATATATATATATATTTGTAATTAGTTTTATTGAGTTTCTTAATATTTATTTTAAAATAATTTTTTAGATTATATTTATATATTTCAATTCTTATTTTCCTTTAAAAGTTTTATATAGTTTTAGAATTTTATTTCTATTTTCTATTTAGAATTATATTTTCTTATTTTCTTTTAAAGTTGAATTTTATTTCGCATTTGTTATTGGGCATTTTGTCCCATTTATATCTGTTAGGGTCGATGAAGAGATTTCCTTCGATTCTCCAACAAATTATTGATGAGAAATGAAGGATCCGAGACCGACTTTTTCTCTCCTTTCTCCTTTTCGACTTTATTTCATTTTTAGCATTTTTTGGTCGATGACGAGACCTCCATAATTCATTACCAGTCAAATTATTGATGAATAATGTTGGATCTGAGACCACCTCTTTTGTCTCCTCATTTCTTCTTCTTTTCGATTTTATTTTGACTTCCTGTGATCGATGAAGTCTTGTATCTGCAAGACGAGATCCCACTGCTTTTGGTCCGTGTCACACGATTCAATTGGAGAACGATCCTCAATATCGTTTCTCTATCTTGTCCTTGGCATGGATATTAATATGCGACCTCCTATAGTTTAACTTCCCTTATAAGTCGAGCTATGACGGTTTAGCGTCACATTGGTCCCGATTCGGTTCATCGTCATCAAGGATCAAATAGGAGAAGCTTAGAAATGGAGCTTGCACGCAATGTCAAGGGTCAACGGAACCACTCCGTTCGGTAACATCATTCTAATTCATCTGTTTTATTTAACCGCCAAGTGTTGTGAGCTGTTAGCGATAGACACATGGGAAATGATGAGTGGGGAGCCTCTTCTCATTCATCTAGAGTGTTTAGCGTATGTCCTTTGGACAATATGCGACACATTTGCTCCTATGTCTTAGGATGTAGTGTATGCGTCCCGATTTGAACCTTTTCTCTCGCATCTTGGCGATTGAGACTCTTTTCTCTCGCATCCTGGCGATTGAGATCCCTTCTCTTGCCCCCGTGCAATCGAGACCGTTTTCCGTAGTTAGCTGAACTACAACTGCTCTAATTTTTCATACCATATGAGAATATGTAGGCACAAGACGACGATGTCTTGGCGAGCACCCTTTCCCTTTTTCTGTAGTTGGCTGAACTACGTTTGCTCTGATTCCTCATACCAGATGAGGATACGTAGGCACAAAACGACGATGTCTTGGCGAGCTCACTTTTCCTTCTCACCCTATAGGTTCCCCGTACCTTTTAACCAATGACATACTACATCCGTTCTCCCGCAAACAGGTAACGCCTAAGTCTCCAATGGTTGAGCATAAATATACCTAACTACTAGAATGCGTGCGCTAGTATCTTCTACCTTTTCTGTCGCTCCCCGTGCAATCGAGAACACCCCGTTTACCCGTAGTTAGCCTGAATTACATTTGCTCTGATTTCTTATACCAGATGAGAATACATAGGCACAAGATGTTGATGTCTTGGTGAGCAATCCCCCCCGTAGTTTCCCGAACTACATTGACTTTGACTTTCCCATTGCACGAGGGAATATGTAGGCATAGGGCGACGATGTCCTATCGAGTCAGTTCTTTCTCCGTTTTAGTAGTAGCCGTAGATAGTTTTTTTTTCACCCGTAGACTAGAAAACAAGCGTGGATCCCGTCGAGTACGACGAACGTGAGGGGTGCTCATACCTTCCCCTTGCGTAACCGACTCCCGAACCCGACATATGGTTGCGATGACCTGTCTTTTCCCTTTTTCGTAGGTTTTCTCTGATCGTTTCCTTTCCCTCTTTTGGGATAAATAACGAATGGTGGAGACTCTTCTGTCTTCCGCTGGCCCTCCTTCGCAGCGATGCGACAGCTGGGGACTCTGCTGGGGACTCTTCCCATCCCCTATGCGAGTCAATCCTAACGCTTGTGTGTTTTGTCTTTGGGTGTGTATATATGTGTATATGTGTTTGCATTTTTCTGTTGCATTTTACTTTCAGCATTATATACATTATCTGTTGCTGTGCTGTTGGGGGGTGTTTCTTTGAGTGATAAGCCAAAAGCCAGGCTAATCCTAGCATTAGAGTGGAGAGTAGTGGGGACCTGCACGTTAGGCGTGCACTAGTCTTCATGAAATTTGCGTTCAGACGAGGTTTTCTGTTGAAGACATCCTATCCTGTGCATTGGTCAGGAAAGGGTGTTGGATCTGAAAGCTGTCGACTCTGGAGACCGATCACTTGGGAGTCAGCTAAGTGAGGCCGATTCGTGAGACAATGATGCCAAACCAGAAATGGTGAACGTATCATCGTTTCATGAAAGTCTGTGACGCTGATGACCGTATAGGATGACATACCTTATCAAAGATAAGTTCATACCGGTGAGGGGGAGGGTTTACAGGAAACTTTGACCTTCATCCTACCCGTTTGTCTTATCAGTGTGAACAGTTACAATGGGATCCTTGTACTAGTGTTATATGGTTTTCTTGCCAAAGCGAAGCGCTGGTTCATCTCTGTCAACGGCACAACAACTTGATCCTCTGTTGCATTTGCATACTCATTTTCATTTTGACATTAACATGTATCTTTGTTTCAGGTGTATACTTTCTCCTTGATTCTAGTCATCTCAATCCACTGTTGTCATGGAGCTTGGTTTCAAGAAGGCCGTCATTTACAAGTTCCCGATACCAGATGTGAAGTTTTTGGTTGGTCTCATTTCTGAAGTGGAGCATGGAGTTATGAAGGACTTCAAGCAGGAGTATGGGAAGATCTTAAGTTTTGTCCGCAGAGTTTCAGAGTATGAGTTGGAGGGTCTCCACACACTGCTACAGTTTTACAACCCTCAGTTACGCTGTTTCACTTTCCCTGGATACGTCCTGTTACCCACCTTGGAGGAGTTCACTCAACTATTGGGAATTTCAGTGTTGGATGAGATGTCCTTTGTGCATTCTGAAGAAGAGCCCAATTTGTCTAAACTAGTTGATTCTCTGCATGTCGTTGTTTCTGAAATAGAGGGACAGCTGGTGAGAAGAAGTGGAGTGCCTGGGTTTCCATTACCATTCTTAGTGAGTAGGGCTCAACATTTTGCCAAGGAAGGGTGTTGGTCTGTTTTTAATGCATTCTTGGCACTCTGTATCTATGGGATAGTCTTGTTCCCTAATTTGCCTGACTTTGTAGATTGGGATGCTTACTGTATTTTTGCCTCAAAAAATCCAGTGCCGACTCTCTTAGGCAATGTCTATCATTCCACACACTACAAGAACGAGAACCGGAGAGGGAAAACTATTTCTTGTTGTACCTCATTGTTGTACAAGTGGTTTGCCTCACATCTGCCGAAGTCCGGACCTTTTATTGACTTTGCCAGTACTGTTGGTTGGCCAGAAAGACTCATGGGATTGGGAGCAGAGAATGCTGTCTGGTTTGATAGAGACCTCTTGGGTAAGGATATTGTCTACAGTTGTGGAGATTTTTCCAATGTTCCCATGATTGGGAGGAAAGGAGGTATAAATTACAACCCAGCTCTCACCGTCAGGCAGTTTGGCTACGCTTTAAGAGACCCCCCTAAGGAGGAAGAAGTGTGGGAATCTCTCTACTTCATAGGCTTAGTTGATGCCACTACTCTGACTAGTTTGCAATAGGCTTGGAAAAACATTCACCATAGAGGAAAACTGCATTTGGGCAAGAGCAACTATAAAGCCTACGAACCTTACATAAGATGGATTCACGAGAGAGTCAGGAGACTGTTGCTACCCTTCCCAATAAGAGAACCTTTGTGTCCCTCAGTGGTTGTGGAACCTACGACAGCCGAGGTGCAGAAATACAATCGACTATGGGCAGAGAAGGAAGAACTGTGTAGGGCTAATGAAGAGTTAGAGAAGGAAATTGTCCAGCTTAGGATCGAGAGGAGTCATGCCATCCAGTCATCCCGGAAGCAAACAGAGTTGGTAAACAAGATGGGTACAGAATTGACAAAGGAGATCAGCACCCAAGAACGAATAGGTAAAGATTTGAAGAGTGTCAGTGATGTCCTTAAAAGAAAGAAGAAGGAGCTAGAGAAAGCCCATTTAGCGATATCCAAATTCGATGCTCAGTGGAACGCTATATTAACTAACAACTAAGAGAGGGAAGGTAATTTGCGTCAACAAGTTGATAGTTTGAGAGCTCAGCTTCGAGTCAGAATTCAAAAAGCTCCCGGTGAATCCATGCGCCTACTAGAAAGCGACCACAAACTCCGCGAAGCTCTTGCAACGTTGGAGGAATACAGGCTGAGAATAGACTTGACTTGAAGATGCTTTTGGGGAGGATGCTTGGGAGGACTATGTTCAGAGTCTGCAAGAAACTATTAAGAAGAGGGATTTGCTTATTCAGGGATTGATTGACAGGCCTGATCATTCGGATACAAAGGCGTTACTAGAAGAATTTCATACTCGACACCGCTTCTGACACACTTTTTTCTCTTTTATTTGTTGTTATTTGTAGTCCGACCATCACCAGGGTTGTTGGATGAGGTTGTGATAACTTTATAGTATTCCTTCGGTGATGTATGATGATACTCTATGGTTCATTTTATTTATGAGATGTTTTTCTGGCTACCTATGTGGTTCTTCATTCTCCTACCATGACTGTGGAAATAGAATCAAGGGGAGAAATTTCTCTGAAACACATTTGCATGTTTGCATTTTGCATCATTCCTCATTTGCATTGCAGGTGTCCTGTTTCTGTTAACCTTACCTCTTCTTGTGATTTTCTCCACTAGTTTGTTTCAGGATTGAAGGCCATCCGATTCACCGTTATTCTACACGAGGAAACCAACAAAGAGTTATGGATCAAGTTCAGCTTGAGCTCCAAGAATTCTGTGATAGGATGGCACAATTCATGGAAATGATGCAAGGGGTCGCCAACAGCCAGGAACAATTAAGGACGCTGGTCCAACCTCTAGTATCAAGGGTTGATGGAAATGGGGTTTTACATGGTGGAACCGCTGCTATGCCTCCAGTGGGCAACAGTACACCACGGGCAAATGCTGTCCAACAGTAGTTCCTCCTCCGGGCGGAGGAAACCAAACTGGAATTCCTATCCTAGGTCCAATGAGCACTGTACAGGGTAACAATGGTTCCTAGTAGGAACACGACGAACAAGATGATGTCTTCTCCATGGGAGACCTTGGGGCAGGATTACAATCTGACGCTGATAGAAGATTTAGAGCAATAGAAGAGAAAATGAAGAATTACGAGAACCAAAACTCTATGGGTCTTGACATGTCAAATCTAGGATTGATTCCAAGACTAAGGATTCCCCTGAAATTCAAAGTTCCTGATTTCGACAGGTACAAGGGAACAACATGTCCAAGGGTGCATCTTCGCTCCTATTTCTGAAAGATGTCGGCTTACTCGGATGACGAGAAATTACTCATGCATTTTTTTCAAGATAGTCAGTCGGGACCATCCCTCGAATGGTATATGGGCTTAAAGCCAGTTAATATCAGGAGTTGGAGGGATCTAGCAGAGGCTTTCGTCAAGCACTACCAGTACAATAATGACTTAGCACCGAACCGAGTACAACTTCAGAATTTATCGCAGAGGAGTAACGAGTGTTTTAAGGAGTACGCCCAGCGATGGCGTGAGCTTGCTGCCAGAGTTCAACCTCCCATGGTGGAGAGATAACTAATTCATCTATTTGTGGCCACATTGCCCGGAATTTATTATGAAAATTTGGTGGGAAGTATGTCTGGTAGTTTTTCTGATCTGATTATTACTGGCGAGAGGGTTGAGAACAGTATTAAGATGGGGAAGATACAAGCAGGGGAAGGAACCTCGTTTGGAGGTGGAAGAAAGAACTTTGGTAACAAGAAGCAGGAAGGTGAAACCAGCGCAGTGTCTAGTTCCCGTGGGAGAAACAGAAGTCAGAATCACAATCAGCAATATCGTCAACCACCCCAGGTTGCGAGTATCACAATACCTGCAATACCGCAACAACAACAACAACAACAACAGAGACCACCACAGCAACAACAGAATCAACAGAACTATGCTCCTCGTAGATTTCAGGATCGGACTAGGGTAGTAAATAGGCAATTTAACGCGCCTCCAATGCCGTATTCTCAATTGCTTCAGACTTTGCTACAGTTATAGTTGATACAGAAGAGGACTCTAGCTCCTTTAACAGGGCCACCACCGCCCGGATATGATGCAAACGCTCGATGTGAGTTTCATTTAGGTGCTCTAGGGCACAATATTGACAACTGTAAGGCGTTTAATCATAAAGTTCAAGACTTGGTGGATAGTAAGGCTATAAAATTTTCTCACGACGCGCCCAATGTCATGCAGAACCCCATGCCATACCATGGGCCAGCTGGGGTGAGTGCTATCATTGAAGACGAGAGTTTGGACTTGGTGTCGGATGTTAATAAGTTGAAGATGCCGCTAAGATTTGTGAAAGACAAGTTTTTGAAGGGAGGAGTTTTCCTGGGCTGTGATGAGATTTGTGTTGAATGTTTGAGCCATCCTGAGGGATGTGAGAAGCTGAAGACCCAGATTCAGAAGATGATGAATGACAGGGTGTTGCAATTTGACAGGGTTGTTGAGAAGAAGACTGAGAAAATAGTGGCTGAAGAGAGGAATGAGGTTGCAACAATCTCGATTCCATACAAGACTATTACTAAAGGAGATTCCGTGGAACTACGAAGCTGAAGTGTACTGTAACGGGCAGAAACAAGAGTTGAAAAGCTTACCGGTGGATTCTGTAGATAATCTAGTTGGTGCTGGTGGAATTACTCGGAGTGGAAGAGTGTTCTCGTCACTTGAAGCGGTTGTTGAAAGACCCGACAAGGGTAAAGGGAAGGTGGTAGCTAAAGAAAGTTTTCAGGCTGGAGAAAAGGAAGCTTTGCTGAAGGACGCAGAGGAGTTTATGCGTTTGATAAGAAAGAGTGACTACAAAATTGTGGATCACTTACAACAAACTCCTTCAGAAATTTCCATCTTGTCATTGTTGCTATGTTCTTAAGCTCATAGGAATGCTCTGCTCAAGGTTTTGAATAATGCTTACATGCCTCAAGAGATATCTGTGAATCATTTGGAAGGGGTGGTGGCCCATGCCAATGCAGGTAACGGACTGGGATTCACTGATTTTGATTTGACACCAAAAGGAAGGAATCATAATTCAGCGCTGCACATCTCTATTGAGTGTAGAGGTGCTATTCTGTCACATGTGCTCGTGGATACTGGATCATCGCTGAACGTGTTGCCCAAGAAGCCCCTAATGAAGTTGGACACTTGTTGCGGTGAGAATCGTGATACCAAGCTATTGATTAACTTGAATCTTTAATTCTTAAATTACAACCAGACTTTAATTTATCCAAAGGAAAGGTCTAAAGAAAGAAAAACCCTTTTCGCGATGTAACAACAACGCTAAGAGATCAAATTCAAGTAAATGGTACTGCACACATAACACATATGTCATACCAAAGGTGTAGAATACTAAAGGCTCAAGTAAAGATCAACAAACATGGATTTGGCACATGAATTGCAAGATGAAGCATAAAAATGCTGCCACTGTCAAGACAGAATGGGAAGATTCAACATCTCATACACAACCTATCAATCCTAATCATGATAATGATGATGTTCTTATAGTTTACAAATCAATTCAAATGCTCAGATAAAGGAAAGGAGTAGAATCCAATATACACATTAAAGCTCAACTATTATGACAAGTAAAATTGGAAATGAAAGATGCAAGTTGAAAGCCAAAATAAGGAGGAAGCATAATTGAAGTGAACAGGCCTTGTCTTCAACCTCAAAACATCAAGTGAAGTGTGTCTATATGTTAAAATTGTTCACAAACAACATGAAATTAAAAAAAAAACAGGCCAGCTGCTCAATCACTCATAACAATGCAACATGAGAAACAAAACTGATTTGGAAACAGATGAGGTTAAGGAAATGTATACAACAATTTTCAAATGAGATTGCAAATGGGCTTAACACTTAGAATGGCCATGAAATGCATAGAACCAAAAAAATTGCTATCAAGCTTCAAATGTCAAACATGTGTGAGGGGCTGTCATGACAGAAAAATAGGACATACAAAAAGGATTGATTCATGCACATACAAGCTTCAAATACTATTAGAGGTACATTGCTATATGAACTGACCTAGAAATAAATCAAACAGAAAAAATGAGGTGTGTGGCAGTGATGTTTCAAAATAATTGCAGCAGCAGGGTACAAATATGGTCCAGCTATGAAAATGATCCTATGTTGACAAACATTGTACACACATATCATAAATGTGGGAAAAAGTGAGTTACAACTTAGAAAATATGCATCTTGTAAGCAATCAAGAATCTGGCATGTTCATGGTGAATTTTAGCTCAAAAATGCAACTTGAGGGTGAAATGCAAAAACAGGCAATCATTGATCAAACCAAACATCAACACACATTAGAATCAAGCATATATATGAGTTACAACTCAAAGATTAGGCATATTGCAAGCAAACAAGAATTTTGGTATGTTGTGGCATATTCGAGTATGAAATGCAATTGGAAGTGAATTTGATGTTGCAGGCAAGAATAGATCAAATGAGCAATGTGCACATATCATTATCATGGTAAGGAAAGAGTTTCAACTCACAAAACAATCATAGGACAGTTGGATCAAAATGTGGTATAGTGATGGGAAATGAGAAAAACTGTCTTGGCATACATTTAACACAACAAGGCATTTTTAAAGCAATGAGTTCTTTGATGAAATAACTGTTATGCACATGCCATAATGATGCTAACAGATGAGATTCAGCTCAAAAAAATGGATCAAAACCTTGCCAAACAGAAAATAGCATTTTGGAGCTCATGACATACAAAAACAAAAACTTAAATATGCAGCCAGCAAATTCATGACAGTTTGAGGCAAATGATATCACACACAAATTTCAAATGGATAGTGTAACAACCCGATTTTTAATAACTGATTAATTGTACTAGTTAGTTGGTTTGTATGGTTTAAGTGAATTATTGGGTTTAACTGATTTATTCTATTTGGTAGAATCATGAGAATTTATCAGATGCTTTCTAACCAATGTCAAGATGAGATATTTTATGAGAAAATGAATTGACAAATATTTTAAGAGAAGAAATATAATTGGAGAGAAATAGGAAGGCATGACATATATATGGGGGAAGGGGACACGACAATGGATAATAGAAAACATGAAAGGAAAGTGGAGGAAGAAGAGAAAGTAGAAGGAAAAAGAAGGAAAATCTTGGAAAAGCTCAAGAACGACTTCTAGCTTCCGATTAATCGAGGTAAGGGTGTGAAATCTTACTATCTTAATCAATGCGTATGATTATGCATGTGTGTGTTTGGATTTGTTGGGGGTTTCCTACATTTTTCCATTTTTAGGTTGGAAGTGGATTTAATCGGTAGAAACTGAGTTTTATCGGTTAGAATTTGGAATAGGCGGTGTAGTATAGTCGGGTGATGAGTGGGCTATGCTACTGGAACTGATTTGGATTAAATCGGTTAGTTTTGTGGGGTTTGGGCTTTTGGACAGCCATGGAAGTTCTGATCTCGCAGGTTCGCCAGGCGAATGGCAGCGAGGCTTCGCCAGGCAAAGCCCAGCGAACGGTAGCGAATCAAGTCAGAACCAAACACCCTGTCTTTGCTGGCAAGTTCACCAGGCGAATGAGAGTGGCGAAGGTTCGCCAGGAGAGTGTGCTAGCGAGTGCTAGCGAGTAATTCCAGAATAAATCCCAGTGGTCTTCGCTGGCAAGTTCGCCAGGCGAACGGGTAGCGAAGGTTCGCCAGGCGAAGGTTAGCGAACACAGCTACATGTTTTCTTTTCTTGTGCTTTCCATTCGTGGATTGATTGTGTGGTTTGGTTGCGATCATTCCTTGTCTGAGATGACTAATTATATGCCGTTATGTGTGTTGTGGGTAGCCGTATGGCGTGAATCCTAGATTATGAATTGATTGTGAATATGTGGCCTTTTGGCATATGTGATGCATTGTTTAAATTGATTGAAAATGCATGATGGATGTGATTGAGTCTAATGCCATTTGGCACGATATTTGCAAGTACATATTGCTCGTATGTGATGTATGATGATTGTAAATGTGAACCATGTTTAAATAATGTGAGTGCATAATGAATATATGCGATTAACATGATGAATGCTTGAGTATGTTTGTAAACATATGTGCATTTCAAGAGTGTCATGAGTCATGTTGCATGTGAAGCATCATGGTATGCATTCTTGTGTGTCTGATTCCTAGGGGAATCTGCAGAACCTCGTGTGCCCTTGTGGGGTGTGAGCGATGGTTATTTATTGATCCCTCGGAGGATTTGCAGAACCTCGTATGTTGTGATGGTTATTTATTGATTCCTCGGAGAATCTGCAGAACCTCGTGTGCCCTTGTGGGGTGTGAGCGATGGTTATTTATTGATCCCTCGGAGGATTTGCAGAACCTCGTATGTTGCGATAGTTATATTGATTCCTCGGAGAATCTGCAGAACCTCGTGTGCCCTTATGGGGGTGTGAGCGATGGTTATTTTTGGTTCTTCAATTGAACTTGCTGAAATGAGTCGGTACCGCATTTGCATCTGCATAGAGTCGTGTGTCAGTCTCTATGAGTTGCATGTTGTCATCTTCATATGATGCATTGGTGAAATAAACATGAATGTAGATGTTTATGTGAATTAGCAATGGAGTAAACATGTTGTGTGTGTTTATTGAGTTAATGTGTATGTTATGTGAATTAATGCGAATTTCGGTAAAAGAAAATATAATGTATATGTGATTGTTAGGAGAAGTGTGCACATGTATGTGTGTGTATATATATATATATATATATATATATATATATATATATATATATATATATATATATATATATATATATATATATATATATATATATATGTATATATATATATATATATATATATATATATATATATGTATGTGTGTGTATATATATATATATATATATATATATATATATATATATATATATATATATATATATATATATATATATATATATATATATATATATATATATATATATATATATATATATATATATATATATATATATATATATATATATATATATATATATACGATATGTTGATGTGGGAGTGGTGAGTGTGTGAATTGATTGAGAAATGTGGCATATATGTATTTTATGATTGTTTATATACATAATTATATGCATTGTTATTATGGTAATATTTCTCACCCTTCTGCTGTTTTATGATGCTCTATGAGGCATTGCAGATTAGGATTGCTAGAGGTGTATTTTGGAGTACAACTCCTTTTCTCTTGAGTCGGTCGCTCTGATGTGTAACGTCGGGTAGCTAGGCTTGTAAAGTATCTTCGTGATACATTATATATATATATATATATATATATATATATATATATATATATATATATATATATATATATATATATATATATATATATATATATATATATATATATATATATATATATATATATATATATATATATATATATATATATATATATATATATATATATATATGTAATAGTTGATGATGTTTGGTAAACTGTGATTGATGTTATGAATAACCTAATGACGTGTACTTGTATTTTATCATGTCTTAAGTAATTCAATGTTTTAGTCTTCCTCTTTAACAGAAAACGTGAATATGCTTATTTTAAGAACCATGCGTTTATTCTTTTTAGTTGAGATTTACTCATTTTGAATTATTTCTTTATAAACATTAGTATTCATGTGGTCGTTTCGTGAGTAATGTGACGCACTTCTTTTGTACCATGAAATAAATATACTCTGATGGAATTTTTAATTCGTGCCTAAATGATTTAATTGTGTTATTTGGGGGTATAGAAAGGGGGCGTTACATTAAGTGGTATCAGAGCAGGTCGGTCCGTCTGGCCAAGTTGTGTTTGTTGGTTGTTCTCTTATACGCGACATGTGTGTGAAACACTGTTGGTACGTGTTTGTTGTTTAGCCTTTTCCTGCAGAAGTGGGGATGATCGAAGTGGGGGAGAAGCTTGTGATTCTCCAGGATGCTGCAAGAGTGGAGTTGTAGCTCGGTGTGTTGTTAAACGCTATTATAGTTTGGTAAAGATGGTTTATACTCCATCACGATTTTCGGCTGTCTGTTGACAAATTGAGGAACTGATCGCCCTTAATCTCTTGTTGATAGTAGTTGGGATTGCGTTGGATGGAATAGATGTGTCTTGCGAGCTTAGATGGTGTGTGCAGTGAATTGTTTGGAGTGAAGCCAAGTGCTTAAGGATTGTTCTGAGAAGTCGACGCAGGACAGTGTCGAGATGTTGAATTTTGATGAGATTTTGAGTGCTAATGAAAGTGGGAGGTTTGCAATTTCCGATTGGTTATGGATGTCTGGAAGTTGTCTTGACAAAATAAGTGTTACAGGACCAGGATGTGAAGTGGGGTTGTGAAAAAACTTAATTTCGGGAACTGGTCTGAGATTGAGAACCCATGTTGTATGTGCGTTTGGATGGTCAAGGAGTTAAATTAATCAAGTAGTTGAGACTCGCGTTTGGAGTGGGTGCTACGACAATAGACTCCGAGGTTAAGTATATAAATAGTGGATGGTGACTTCTGGAGATTACTAAAGGAAGTAAGATACGGGACACAAGATTGGTATGGTTAAATCTTCAACCATTTCGAGAAGCTGAAGATGTATTGAATGGCCTTCTAAGTGCAAAATGTTGTTTCTACGACCCTGTAGTAACGGGAGGACCGTCATTTGGAATGACGCAAGGTTAAGAGCATGGGAAGTCATTACAGTGCTCTATGTGACGAGAAGGTAGTGACATGGAATTGAGTAATTATTGATGTAATATGTTTGGATGTCGTGATGAATGTGATTCGTGTTTTCGCCATAGGTTTACAACTGCGTATCCGTTTGGAGTGGAATTTTCCACACTTGAGTTGGTGAGCCAAGGGTTATGAAACCAATGGTGTTTTGATGTATTAGAAGAATATAGAGGATCATGTTGCGTATCGGGAGTTTGAGTTATCAGTATTAGAGAGGAAGTAATGTTATGTCACTATGAAGAAAGTTCAAAGAATTTTGGAAAAGCTGTCAACAGCTTGGGTGTTGGTTTTGTTGAATCTGACGGGACTATTTGTTGTGTTGTGTGATGCTTTGGTGATATGATTGAGAGATACGTTAAATGCGCAATTAAAAGTACAAGAGGAAATATCTGACAAGTGACTTAGGGTTGGTTGATGTTGTGTGTTTGTACCGGAGTTTGGGAGCCTCAATTGTTTAGTTGGGATTCGAGATGGTTAATGATCTTAAGAGCTTAAGGTATTTATTTGGTTTGAGAAAATTGCATAGGATGCAGAGGAGATAATAGGGACTTCGTATGGAGTTGAGCTTTGTATGATGAGACTGATTATTGGTATTCTCGATGGGATTCGAGAAGGCTGGAATTCTAATTGGAGTTAATAGATTGATTGAGTTTAGTAGATTGAAGTCGAAGGATTGATTTTCGGATTTATGGAAATGGTGACATGAGATGTTGTGATAGAGTCTATGGGTCCGAATAGTGTGGATTGGATGAGAGTACCTTGAAAGAATTGTTTTGGTGACCACGGATGGAGAGAGAAGTGGTTGTAGTTGTATATGCTGATTAGACTTGTTGAAAGTCGAAGTGTGAACATCAGAGGTTGTTGGCCTGATGCAACTGTCGAGTAATTCTGAGTAGTATGTGATACCATCTAATATCGTTTCAGATGGGAACCTATGTTTTTATTGAGATTTTGGAAGAGTCTGCGGACGTTTTAGGTGCCATGTTGAAGTAAGCTCTGTCTAGCATCCGTGAACGGATGGGCAGACAAAAGGAGCTATCCAGTATGTAGAGGATTTGTTGAGAGCTCGTGTGTTGGATCAAGATGGGTAAGAAGGAGGTGTGGGACTCCTTTGTGTTGATATGTGTCTGGCAAGAGTGTTGTACTCAGACTTGGGATTGTGCAAGAGACGACTGAAAAGATTAGAGGATCCGAGAAAGAACGTGTTTTGAGAGTTATGATAGTAACTGGTGTTGAGCGAGCTTGAGGTCTCGGAAGCAAACTGTATCTTGTTGAATCTGTATCAGAGTAGCGCAGCGGAAGCGTGGGAAAATAGCATGTTAGATTGTTTTACCGCTGTCACTAGGAGAAATTGCATGATGTGTTAGTGTTAAGCTGAGGAAACGCATCGATCCAGATGGATGGTGTATGAGTGAGAGAGGATTTGACTGTTGAGACAACTTTAAGGAAAAGGGATTCCTTTTCCTTAAAGTTGGTAAAGGTATTTTGGAGGATCAACTAGAGAAAGTTGGATTTGAATCGGATGATATTTTCGAGGACGAAAATTCCTAAAGTGGGGGAGAGTTGTAACAGCCCGATTTTTAATAACTGATTAATTGTACTAGTTAGTTAGTTTGTATGGTTTAAGTGAATTATTGGGTTTAACTGATTTATTCTATTTGGTAGAATCATGAAAATTTAGCAGATGTTTTCTAACCAATGTCAAGATGAGATATTTTATGAGAAAATGAATTGACAAATAGTTTAAGAGAAGAAATATAATTGGAGAGAAATAGGAAGGCATGAAATATATATGGGGGAAGGGGAAACGACAATGGATAATAGAAAACATGAAAGGAAAGTGGAGGAAGAAGAGAAAGTAGAAGGAAAAAGAAGGAAAATCTTGGAAAAGCTCAAGAACGACTTCTAGCTTCCGATTAATCGAGGTAAAGGTGTGAAATCTTACTATCTTAATTAATGCGTATGATTATGCATGTGTGTGTTTGGATTTGTTGGGGGTTTCCTACATTTTTCCATTTTTAGGTTGGAAGTGGATTTAATCGGTAGAAACTGAGTTTTATCAGTTAGAATTTGGAATAGGCGGTGTAGTATAGTCGGGTGATGAGTGGGCTGTGCTACTGGAACTGATTTGGATTAAATCGGTTGGTTTTGTGAGGTTTGGGCTTTTGGACAGCCATGGAAGTTCTGATCTCGCAGGTTCGCCAGGCGAATGGCAGCGAGGCTTCGCCAGGCGAAGCCCAGCGAACGGTAGCGAATCAAGTTAGAACCAAACACCCTGTCTTTGCTGGCAAGTTCGCCAGGCGAATGAGAGTGGAGAAGGTTCTCCAGGCGAGTGTGATAGCGAGTGCTAGCGAGTAATTCCAGAATAAATCCCAGTGGTCTTCGCTGGCAAGTTCGCCAGGCGAACGGGTAGCGAAGGTTCGCCAGGCGAAGGTTAGCGAACACAACTGCATGTTTTCTTTTCTTGTGCTTTCCATTCGTGGATTGATTGTGTGGTTTGGTTGCGATCATTCCTTGTCTGAGATGACTAATTATATGTTGTTATGTGTGTTGTGGGTAGCCGTATGGCGTGAATCCTAGATTATGAATTGATTGTGAATATGTGGCCTTTTGGCATATGTGATGCATTGTTTAAATTGATTGAAAATGCATGATGGATGTGATTGAGTCTAATGCCATTTGGCACAATATTTGCAAGTACATATTGCTCGTATGTGATGTATGATGATTGTAAATGTGAACCATGTTTAAATAATGTGAGTGCATAATGAATATATGCAATTAACATGATGAATGCTTGAGTATGTTTGTAAACATGTGTGCATTTCAAGAGTGTCATGAGTCATGTTGCATGTGAAGCATCATGGTATGCATTCTTGTGTGTCTGATTCCTCGGGGAATCTGCAGAACCTCGTGTGCCCTTGTGGGGTGTGAGCGATGGTTATTTATTGATCCCTCGGAGGATTTGCAGAACCTCGTATGTTGCGATGGTTATTTATTGATTCCTCGGAGAATCTGCAGAACCTCGTGTGCCCTTGTGGGGTGTGAGCGATGGTTATTTATTGATCCCTCGGAGGATTTGCAGAACCTCGTATGTTGCGATGGTTATATTGATTCCTCGGAGAATCTGCAGAACCTCGTGTGCCCTTATGGGGTGTGAGTGATGGTTATTTTTGGTTCTTCAATTGAACCTGCTGAAATGAGTCGGTACCGCATTTGCATCTGTATAGAGTCGTGTGTCGGTCTCTATGAGTTGCATGTTGTCATCTTCATATGATGCATTGGTGAAATAAACATGAATGTAGATGTTTATGTGAATTAGCAATGGAGTAAACATGTTGTGTGTGTTTATTGAGTTAATGTGTATGTTATGTGAATTAATGCGAATTTCGGTAAAAGAAAACATAATGTATATGTGATTGTTAGGAGAAGTGTGCACATGTATATATATATATATATATATATATATATATATATATATATATATATATATATATATATATATATATATATATATATATATATATATATATATATATATATATATATATATATATATATATATATATATATATATATATATATATATATATATATATATATATATATATATATATATATATATATATATATATATATATATATATATATATATATATATACGATATGTTGATGTGGGAGTGGTGAGTGTGTGAATTGATTGAGAAATGTGGCATATATGTATTTTATGATTGTTTATATACATAATTATATGCATTGTTATTATGGTAATATTTCTTACCCTTCTGCTGTTTTATGATGCTCTATGAGACATTGCAGATTAGGATTGCTGGAGGTGTATTTTGGAGTACAGCTCCTTTTCTCTTGAGTCGGTCGCTCTGATGTGTAATGTCGGGTAGCTAGGCTTGTAGAGTATCTTCGTGATACATTATATATATATATATATATATATATATATATATGTAATAGTTGATGATGTTTGGTAAACTGTGATTGATGTTATGAACAACCTAATGACGTATACTTGTATTTTATCATGTCTTAAGTAATTCAATGTTTTAGTCTTCCGCTTTAACAGAAAACGTGAATATGCTTATTTTAAGAAGCATGCGTTTATTCTTTTTAGTTGAGATTTACCCCTTTTGAATTATTTCTTTATAAACATTTGTATTCATGTGGTCGTTTCGTGAGTAATGTGACACACTTCTTTTGTACCATGAAATAAATATACTCTGATGGAATTTTTAATTCATGCCTAAATGATTTAATTGTGTTATTTGGGGGTATAGAAAGGGGGCGTTACAGATAGGACAATGATTCAATGCACATAAATCAAGTAGAGACCAAGTGAAACAGAATATGATGTGTTTGGCATCATGATATTTGAAAATGCAGTTGGAAGGATGCTATGACAGTTTGAACACATAAAGAGATTTTGAACACATAGGCACCACACACATCCTCAAAATAGGTAAACAAACGAGTTTCCAATCTTAAAATCAAGCAACAACTAATTCAATCTAGAAATGGTATGTAAAACCAAACTTGACAGCAAAACCAACAAGATTTCATGATAGGCCCTAATGACTAATCTCATGCTTCTCATTATTTAACCAATCAAACATCATGCAAGCTTTCATAAACATTAACCAATGATTTGAGATACAAAAATAGCAAGCACAAACAATCCAATACCCAATTCATGGTAATGATAAGCAAGATGACACCAAAATATCATAAGTGTAAAAACAAGAGCCACATTGATTCAAACATGATCAAGGGCAGGGGGATCCTATGGATAACTTACAAGCTAATCCAAACATCACTAATGAACTAAAACTAACAGGCCTAGGGCAAGTTCATCAATATTTCAATATTGGATCCTAAAACTACCACATGACCAAAATCTTCACAAGCAAGTTAATCATGATATCTAAGCACAAACTTGCAACACAATATCCACATATCATTTACAAATGACAATATATTAATAAAAGCAAGTAACATGACCATGAAACAAGAGTTCTTGACAAAGAACTAAAGTGGGGCAGCAATGGTATATTTTCACAAAATCACTCAAAATGACAAAACATGATAATGTATGCTCAATAAGGAGTTTGAATGTCACATACCTCTTGTAGACAAGTCTTGAGCAAGCTAAGAAGCTTAGAAACCCAAAGATCCTCTTCCTTAGCAAAGTATTGAAGCTTGCTTCCTCTTGAAGCAACAAACCACTTTTCAAGGCAGTTGGAGTTATGTGATTTCCAGATGGTTTTTTAGGGCTTAGACACTTGAGATATGATGTATAGGAGGTGTTGGGAGTGTTAGAAAGGTAGGAAGTGGTTCAAGTGAGAATTTGACTTTCAAAATGCAAGAAAGTCAAACTACTAAAGTGTGGAGGTTGACTTTTGTGAAAATGAGATTTTTGAGTGGTTTGAATGTATGGACACCTTTTACACAATGTTTATGGATTCTGTAGATGGTTTTGAGGGACTTAGAAATGGTAGAACTGATCTTGAGCAGAGTTTTGCTCAAGACAGCTTTTTGGTGAAAAATGGAGGTTTTGAAAATTTGAGATTCTTAAGGAAATGAAAGGGAATTGAGAGCTATTGTTTCTATGGGTTTTGGAGATTTCTCTGGTGTGTTTAAAATCAATGAAGAGGCCTCTATTTATAGCCAAAACAAGAGTGAGGGTAGCTTGGTATTTTACCACTTTTGGAGGGAGTTTCATGAGGTTTTTCAAATGAATCTTGCAAAATCTCCTCCTATCAGCTCCATGGTTCAAAGAAGATCAGAAAAATCAAGTGGAGATGGACATGAAGTGACTTACGTGAGCTTAGAGTGTAGGGTGAGTCAGCTGCACAGCCCTTGAGTGAAAAGTTTCTCTCTCCTTCTTACACATTTGAATATTTTATTACACAAGTTGCAACTTGCCTCTCTCTCTTCAAACCTTACATTTTTCTGCACTTCCCTTCCTCTACACATCTAAATATCATATTGAATCATGATCCAAGGTTTGAGGATGTCTTAAGAAGTGAAAATCTGAATTTTGAGAAGTGTTGGATTGTGGTTTCAAGTGTTGACAACCCTAACTTCCATAGTGCATAACTTTCTGCTCACACATGCTAATGGGGAGTTCTACCATAATTTGGAAAGCCCTTAAGTAGCTCTATAAATTTCATGTTTTGGGGATTTCTAAATTCTGGATGGAACTAGGTTGAAAAACCCTTCCAAGTTGCTGAAAAAACCACTTAAAAAGGCTAAATAACTTAGAATTTTTCTAAGTTATTTCCCTTCTTAAGATGAATCTTGTCATAACTCCAAATCTATGCATTTTTTGATCATGGAGAGGCTTTTGTAGGATTTGTCAAGAGCTTTCAAATGATATTTGAACCACTTCATTTGGATGTGTGGTTGGAGTTATGGTCTTACCCCTTTCGAAACCCTAATTCCCGATTTTTGCAATTACTTCTTAACCCTTGATCCAATGGTCATGAAATTTTATGGGGAGGTGTAATATGACATAAGGAACAGTTTTTATGCACATCTTGAAGTCAAATTCCTTATTGTTGAAGAGTTGACTTTTCAGTCAACCGTTCGATCAATCGGTGACTAACGAGTCGACTGTCGATGATCCGAACATTCTAAGGACTTGAAACTCTTTGGATGGACTTTACTAAGCCATAGGAACTTAATGGACCAAAATCCCACCATTGAAACACTCTTTGAATCAAAATTCAAACTACAGTTGACTTTTCCGGATCGAAAACCCTAATCGGGTATTTTGAACTGCACTGTTCTTAATTCCCGGGTGACCACCTCAAATTGAATTCATACTTGATCCAATATAGTATCCTTGATCTTGTTTGAAGTTGAATCAATCCAAAACATTGATTGATCAAACCATCGAAGCCTCGATTTTGACGGTACGAAACCTTAATTCCTCTGCATTTTGACAAAGATAAACTAGAAATGGGTTAAGGTTAGTTAATCAAAAGAAAATGATCCTACAATGATGATGAGGAACTAAGGGGTCAAAATTTAGGGTGCAAATCAAGGAATAATCTGTACCCCGAGTGATTTGGTCGTGCGTGCTTTTGATGGGACTAGGAGGTTCGTGTTTGGGGAGTTGACGTTGCCAATCCAGGTAGGTCCTGAAGTTTTTGATGCGGTGTTCTATATAATGGATATCCAGTCGGCATATAACTGTCTATTGGGCCGACCTTGGATACATTCAGCAGGAGCCGTGACATCAACCCTGCATCAAAAATTGAAGTACATGGTGGATGGCAATATTGTGACTGTTTGCGGAGAGGAGGACATCATGGTTAGCCATCTGTCTTCATTTAAATATGTGGAGGTCGATGGTGAAATCCATGAAACGATATGCTAAGCCTTTGAGACTATCCAAATCAAGGAAAAGGTGTCGCTTCCGCGAAAATAAGGTGCCGGCAAAACAGAAGAGTCGCCACCTTTCGTTATTTATCCCTCAGAACGGGAAAGGAAACGATCGGAAAAACCTGACGAGAAGGTATAAGACAAGGTCATCGCAACCATTGTCTGGGTTCGGGAGTCGGTTACGCAAGGGGAAGGTATTAGCACCCCTCACGTCCATCGTACTCGACGGGATCCACGCTTGTTGTGTTTACTGGACGGGTTGGTTGTATTTATCTACCTATCAAGGCTGGTCTAAAAAGAAAAGAAAATGACTCGGCAAAGCGTCGCACTTTATGCCTACGTATTCTCATCAGAGAATGAGAAATCAGAGTCAACGTAGTTCGCCTAACTACGGGTTATGGGAAAGGTGGTTCGCCAATACATTAGTATTGTGCTTGCGTACTCTCAACAGGTATGAGAGATCAGAGCTTACGTAGTTCGGGATAATACGGATTACGGGAATTCAGATTCATCTGATTTATCGAGTATGGTTAACAAACAGTTCCGGCAGTTTGGCGTACGCAGCTCGACCCTTGGAGACTTAAGCGTTACCGTTTGCGGTAGAACTCGGAGTTAGCGACACTATTTTCTTCAGAAAAGCTTCCTTTGACTTATGGGCCCACGGGGCAAAAAGGTTTAAAGTTTGTTTTCTGTCTTTTACGAAAGAACTATTTTTTATGTTTGTTTGCAACTAGTATCGCACTAGAGACTATGACCTGTGAGTGAATGTGTCGCATGTCACCCAAAGGGTACCATACTAAACATCCAGACTGTTGGAAAGAAACTCTCCAACAATCCTTTCTCAGATAGCTTAAGGCTCGTAACGTACGACGTCAGTTAACCTTTATTACTGTATTTTTATTTGTTTTGATATGAGAAGAGAGAACAGGCTCAACTAAGGGGAGGCTATCAAGTCCTAATGTTGTCATGCCAAGGATTCTTCCTATGGTTGAAGTTTGAAACAGGGAACTCCTAGAAGTTATCATGCATAGGTTTCAGCCTAAAGTTCTAATCATCACTTCCTTATCAAAGGAAGTGAGATTCCTAGGGGATCATGTCAATGGTAAACAGAAACAGATAAAGCATCAGCTTAAACAGTAAACAGTAAACGACTGTAAAATGCATGCAATGCAAGTGAGGAAGGAAATGTGTGTGGGGCATCAGCCTCCACAAGCTCATCTCAGCCTCAAGCCAGATATGAATAACTGCAATCATACAAAGGAAATAACATGCTATCAAGAAAACTCATAATAACTGCAATCATACAGAAGAAATAACATGCTATCAAGCAAACACAAACCACATAGGCAAGGGAGCTGGGCTCTACCGAATACCCGCAAGCAAAGCCACACAGTAAAAATACAAGCAGAGGGAGCAACTCAACCTCTAGTGCAATCATGCTCCTAGCTTAAGTCAGTCTAGATATGGACTTATTCTAATGCATCAAGCAAATCAAACAAGTCACATCAATACATTTGCACTGAAAGAAAATAGACAGGAAAGAAAAGAAAGCAGATCAACCCCTCCAACAGCTTCACAGAAAGGCCTTTCTCTGATATCAGCTCAACCACCCTTCAAGGCTATCATCTTCAATAGCAAGTATCAACTTGCTTCTACAAGCTTCTAACACAAGTAACAACTTATTCTTTCTTCTTCAAGTTTCAGCTCTTTTGTCAATTCCACCTTCAGGCTTCACTCCTAACTACAAGTATCAACTTGGCTCCTTCAGGCTCTCAGTGTACCAACATAAGTGTCAACTTATCCTTTATTCTTCAAGCCTCAGCTCTTCACTCAATCTCAATTTGATCTTCTTCACAAGTGCCAACTTGTTCTTCAAGCTTCAGCTCTCTCTCCTTTACCAGTATCAACTTGTTCCTCTTCATCTACAAGCTTCAGCTTCTAAGGGTAATCCTCAAACACAAAGAAGTATCAACTCCATCCTTCAATCTTCTTCAAGCAGGGAACTCCATCCTCTAGCAAGGGAGAAAGATGCATCTATCAAGAGCAAAGTTTGGATGATTGGTAGCAGAGTGAAGACCAAAGGTCACCACTAAGCCTCCTATAATCAAAGAAAGGGACCCTCAAAGGTTCTACCAACTTGTAAAGAACCACACATCCTACCAAAGTAGGGATGAGGCCTTTACAAAGGGGACCTTACATCATAGGGAATAATGGAAGTGATCAACATCTTCCTTGTTTATGAAGGAAGAGAATCTATCTAGAAGCTCTGCCTACAAACCCTAATCTTAATACCTAAACAAAATTACACCAAAAGAAGGGAAGATCTTCACATCCAAGCCTCTTCAAGCAATCCAATGCATCTTCAACTTGTCTTCATCATCATCCAAGAACAAGCAAAGCAACACCCTAATCTAAGGGAACTAAAGATGTCAATCTAGTTGAGTTAGTGCATTAGAATCATCTCAAACTAGCACCTAAACTAAAATCAAGCAAAAATAGTAAACTACCTTGTAATTTCCTACAAAAATTCCTAAGGGACCCTAATTCAATCATGAATCTACCCTACAAAAATCAGAGGTTGAATCATCCACCTAGTTACAAAAAAAGAATCTAAACCACAAGGTGTCAACCATAAACCCTAAAAATGGAGCATCTAAAGGTTTCAACCTAAACTACCACTTATATTCATCACAAAAATGTGAGAAAAATCTTTGGGGAGCATGCATATCTATGATAACTACTCACAAAAAATCAAGGCCAAAATCATCATCACATGATCAAACCCAATTCACCAATATCAAGCATCAAACATAACTATTTTAATATCAATTAAAATGTAAAAATTCCCATAAAATCAGAAAATGCATGAAATAAAATATTTTTTATCTAAAAAATACTAGATCCTATCATGAATCCAATGCAAAAAGAATGGGATCAATTGAATTATTTTTCCATTTTTTATGATTTTATCAAATACCATGAATAAGATGAAAAAATAAAGAAAATCCAAATAAAATGATAAATGCGTGGTGTGGAAAGCAATAGAAATCAGTTCATTTTATGGATTGGGCCATAAAGGGGGGTGTGGGTAGCAGTTATTTCACAAAGCCCAAACTCAGCAAATAAATGAAACGCATGTTTCATTAAAGTTCTGAAATCCTTCACAAAATGAGAAGCACGCGTGTCCGTTGGATAAGGTCTTTGGTCCAAGTCAAACCATGATCCAATGGTCCTGGGATCATCTTCCCCAATTCAAACCTCTACAACTCAGGCCATCTGCGCGCCCAAAGCCACCACCGGTGACATTCTCCGGTCATCCTCTCACAACCCTAGTTTGCCATAGAGTCCACCATAGGCCACGATTCCTTGATCAAACTTGTCCCAAATTTCACAAGGAACTCAATCATACCATTAATTCACTCTGAAACCTCAAGATTTGCAAGAACCACTTCTCACCCGAAAATGGTAACAACCCTAATTGGTCAATAATTCTCAAATTAATGATCTGAAAACCTCCCTACACCATTCTACGATGCATCTAACATCCTAATTCCTCTTAATTCTAACTAAAACAAGCTGGAGATTGAAAGTTACCAACCTGAAAAATTCGTGTGCACAGAAGTAGCTAGCCTTCAAATCAAGCCCTCAAATGCTCCAGACTCCTTCAGTGAATCACTTCCAAGCTTCTGTATGCAATAGAATTGATTGAAACGACTTCAATCCTTGGAACCAACTCTGAGTTACAGGTGGAAAAAACTGAGTTCAAGAACACCAATCAGCCACGAATTTCCCTTGATTATGATCTGGAATCATTCCCTAGCATCCATGGAAGAGATTGCAATCAAGAAAATGGATGGAAAGTGAAGAAATTGTTGTAACCGAATTCAGTTGTAAACAAGAAAGTTTCAATCTCAATCTCTACTCTCTCCAATCATCACCAACCTTGGCCTTGGATCACCTCTACTCAATATATAGACCATGTATGGATGATCTAGAAACCTCTAGATCCTTCTAATGAGAAATTCAATCTCTCATGCCATGAGAATTTAAATCACATGCCATGGTGTGCACAATTCTGTTAGCAGCTTGAAATCACCCTCATTCCTTTCCAATTTCTCCCCTAGTGACATTTTGGATGTGTTTGGCTTGCAAGGGACCTTGATTATGCCTTGAATTTAAGTTTGGCAAATGTTACTTAAGATGTAAGTAACTAATTTTCTAAGCAAGTCCACAAATTAAACTTCAATTCAAAAATGTTGCTAAACCAATGTTCTTAAAATGTGTTTTAGAATCAAAATGACCTATTACATGCCTTGGTTTGGACATGTAGATCAAAAATACCAATTTCCAACTTTGGTTCATTTGAAAATCCTCCTTATTTTAGGTTATTTTTGAAACTTTGAGCTACAAGCAATTACAACCTCTCATGACCTCTTGACTAGCCTTAAAGCATCATTTTTAACAAGTTTGATGTTCAACATTTTCCCATTTGAAGCTTGGAAATAGGAGTTATGGCCTTATGGTTGAAATGACCTATAATCTCCAAATGACCAAAATACCCTTGACTTGTCAAAGCCATAACTTGAGTTCTACAAATCCTATCAAGGACTTCTAGTACTCTCTAGAAATCTAAGAGGATAAGGAACAACATTCATGTTGACCAAAAGTTCATAGGAATCATCCTTCTATGGCAAAGGTTGCAAGCAAGTTGGATAACTTTCAAGCTCCAAAATTCACATACCTCAGATGACCTGTAACTTGCCAAAGCCATAACTTGAGTTCTACAAATCCTATCAAGGACTTCTAGCACTCAAATTAAAGCTATGATCATGCTCTACAACATTCATGTTGGAGGCAAGATGAGATGACAATCACATCTTGAGATAAATTTCCTTGAAGATAGGGGTCAAACTAGGGGATTTTACACTCTCAAGCCTTAGAAACCCTAGCATGAAACTTCTCAAACTCTTCAATCATGATGATTTGACCTTGGAATCATCTTTATAACATCTCAATGCATCAATCCATGATCACATGGTCTTTGAATTGGGTCTCAACCTTGTTCAAATCATCGGTTGACCTAGGGTTGACCCAGTCAAACCCTAATTGCACCACTCATGGCTGAGTCTTCTTAATCTTGCACAATGACCTATCTAGGCTTCAAAGTGATCTTCAACACTTCTCATGAGCTCTCTCAAGGCCTCAAGTCCATCCTCATGGCTTCAGAATCATCTGAGGGCTTTCCACAACTCTCAAGTTAGGAGACCTACACACTCTTGGTTTCAATCACTCTCTCTGAGGATCTTTTAACTTCTCTGACAAGGATGTCAACCCTTGAACACTTGAATAACCTTCTTAGCTAGCTTCAATCTCTTGTGTAGCCCTTGATTGGTAATCATACCTCTTGATCTCCTGCATACATGTCAATGAAATGCAAATGATAATGCTAATGTGGATGAAATGAAACATAAGCTAGGTAAAGAAAAGTTGGTCAAATTTTGGGGTGCAACAACTGCCCCTATTCAAACGGCTTGAACCTGACTGGGTGAGAAGCGAACGACTCTCAAACAATCAAGGTAAAAGACGGTTGAATACCAACAAACCCGGAAATTTGCCAACTGCACAAGTATACGGTACTCTGATGGGGACAAATCTTCGGAAACTGAAATAATAGCTGCACGGCAACTAGCTGGGGAATCGGTCACACGGTAACCGGTGATACATGGTCGATCATGCCGTCAGGCATCGAGATTCCTCGGGACTCATCAGGTCAACAATCAAGTTAATCATGCCATCGGGCATTCACAGAAATTTTTGGGCATCAGCCGGACTTCGTCACTAAGTCGGGAATAGAATTCTCAGTCAATCATGAACCAATTGGGGATATCCAAACTTCTACCATCAGGCGCTCCGCGTCAGCTGAGAGAACTGCTTCGACATCACAGTGAGACTTCATCAGTAAGTCTTAAAATGGGATCCTTAATCCATCACGGACCAATAAGGATAAACATTCTTTTGCCATCAGGCGTCCTGCGTCAGCTAGGCAGACTGCTTTGACCTCGCAATTAGACTTCATCATCAAGTCTTCAAGGGAAGTTCAACTTCTCTGTTGAAAACATGTTGGGGATAACGCATCTCCGCTGGGGATTTTGGAGAGCTATCAAGTAACTCTGCTTCAGGGATCCAGAAATCATTCTGGGCGTCTAAACTCAGCTGAGGAAATCAAGAATCATCTTGAACAAATAACTCCGCCAGAGACTTCAAGAATCGTCCTGAACCAATAGCTCTGCTGGAGATTTCAGGAATCATCCTGAGCAAACACTCTGCTGGGGACTCTAAGCATCAACTTGAGCAACCCTCTCTGGCGACTTCACTCGGGATTTTAAGAATCATCTTAAACAATCAACTTCGCTGGGGAATTCAAGAATCATCTTGAGCCACTTAATTCTTCCGAGACTTCAGGAATCATCCTGAACAAATACCCTGTCGGGGAACACCTGCAAAACAAGAGCAGTAACGCCCTAGCTCATGTTTCATATGCATATGTTTGACAATGGCGCAATGCTCCACACGGTGGAAATGCTACGCGTTTAGGGTAAATGCTATGCAATCATGCAAAATGCTACGGCTCCATCAGCAAAATAAATGCCGAAGGGAACATCCTCCTGTCAAGGAGAAAGAACCACTCTGGTAGGGAGGAAGAAATCATCCTGCCGAGGAGAAACAGTCACACCAATCTCAATTGGACTCCGCCTGAGGAAACGAATTTCAGTCGACTGCTGCAGGGGAATAAAGCTCTACGAGAACATGAACCTGCTCATATAGGTATTCAAACCACAAGCTGCTGAGGAAAACAATGTCAGTCGCAGAAATAAACTGCACAGCCTTCGCGGCAAAACTTTCCTGGAGATAACGACTCGGGTGGGGAAATACAACATCAGCCATTCAACACTCTACTGGGGAAAACCAATCATGGCCTGAACGGCTTCCAAGGACTCGGCTCTCTTGGGGATCCGCGAACTCGGCTGGGGAAGAAGGAATCGTCCTGCTTACAGGGGAGAGTACAACTATGTGGGGAACTTCAATTCTCCTGGAGACTTCAGTCTGTACTATCGGGTGCTGCACACTTCAGCGTATGACTCAGCTGGGGAGATGACATTCCTTCAGGATGCATCTGATTGGGGAGAGAATCTTTTCTGCTTGGGGAAACATATCAATGCTTACGATCTCATGTTCAAACTCCACGGGGAGGTGCTACTGCACTTGCTGGAGAAGGAGGAATCATCCGGCTTGGGGCGCATACAGCGTACTGCCTGGTATATGCTACACCTGTAACAACACAAACAAACAGACAAGATAACCTTCTCAAAGGGACCTATCAAGTTTATCATATTGTGACAATGTTCAAGTAATTCATTGTTTCACCAATCAGTGGCCTAGGCCAGTAAGTTTATGTATGCGTATTTTATCAAAAACATCGGCGTTCTTTTTCACAAACAAAATAGATAAATGCTAAACAGACAAACAGAATTGCTGAATAGTATGCATTTTATTAATAACGAACCCTTGAATGGGTAAAAATGTTTTACAACAGATGCAAGCTCCTGGAATGAGGAAGCCGCGCAAATATAAAACATAAATATACATCAGTATATACACAAATGTCGGCAATGAGGCGTAGCCGAACACCATGAGTTGATCCCTCTATGACCCACTCGACTTCGATACTTCTCCGGCGCTTCAGCTTCAGAAGAGATTGATTCAGATAAACGGCCCTCAGGTCTTCCAAACCACTAAACAATGAAAGTCCACACGCGGAACGCAGTCATTTGCTTTTTCAAATCCCTAACTTTTGCCTGAATCGCCCTTTCGGGTTTTCAATTCACCGGGATACCCTTTTTTGCCAAAGTCGCCCTTCCAGGTTTTCGACTTTGCGGGTGTACATTCTTTTCTTTATATCCCTAATTTTTGCCCGAACCTTTTTCCTTTTTGTGGTTCGCCGGGATGCCCCTTTTTTGCCTGGATATTCTTTTTCTTTCCAGCGGGTCACTTTTTTAAGCAAAGTATTTTTTAACTGCGTCCGCGTTCACCGGGGATGCAAAATCTTCACCATCCATCGTGGATAACAACAAGGCTCCTCCCGAGAAGACCCTGCTGACGACGTACGGACCTTCGTAATTAGGAGCCCACTTGCCCCGGTGATCGGAGTGTGGAGGAAGAATCTTCTTCAGGACGAGATCACCCGTCTGAAAGCTTCTAGGACGCACCTTCTTATCATAAGCTTTCTTCATTCGGCTTTGGTATAAGCGACCATACGCAATCGATGCTAACCTCTTCTCGTCCATCAGGCTAAGTTGGTTTAGTCGGTTCTTAATCCATTCCGCCTCCTCGAGTTTCACATCAACCAAAACTCGCAAAGAAGGGATCTCCACTTCTAACGGTAGGACAACTTCCATACCATACACTAAGGAGAAAGGAGTTGCCCCGGTTGATGTACGTACTGTGGTACGATAACCGTGCAGTGCAAATGGCAGCATCTCGTGCCAGTCTTTATAGGTCACAACCATCTTCTGTACAATCTTCTTGATGTTTTTATTGGCCGCTTCAACGGCGCCATTCATCTTCGGTCGGTAAGGAGATGAGTTGTGGTGTTCAATCTCGAAACTCTGGCAAAGCTCCTTCATCATCTTGTTATTCAGATTCGAACCATTATCAGTAATGATCTGTTCGGGAACTTCGTAACGACAGATGATGTCCCTCTTTATGAATTTAGCCACCACCTGCTTGGTCACATTAGCATATGAGGCTGCCTCCACCCACTTGGTGAAGTAGTCGATAGCTACTAGAATGAAGCGATGACCGTTAGGCGCAGTGGGCTCGATCTTGCCTATCATGTCGATGCCCCACATGGAGAACGGCCACGGGGAGGACATGACATTTAACGGGTACGGCGGCACGTGAACCTTATCAGCATAAATCTGGCATTTATGACATCTCTTCGCGAATTTGAAGCAATCCGACTCCATCGTCAGCCAGTAATATCCTGCTCTCAGGATCTTTCTTATCATGGCATGCCCGCCGACGTGCGTGCCAAATGTGCCTTCATGGACTTCTTCCATGAGCATACTCGCTTCTTTCTCATCTACACATCTGAGTAGCACGAGATCGTGGTTTCTTTTATACAAAACTCCATCAGGATTGAGATAAAAATTTCCAGACAGCCTCCTCAGAGTCTTCTTATCCTGGGTTGACGCTCCCGCGGGATATTCCTTAGTCATAAGGAAAGTCTGGATATCATGGAACCATGGCTTGCCATCGGAGGCTTCCTCGATCGCAAAGACAAATGCAGGTCTATCAAGACGAGAAAGGAAAATTCTTGGAGCTTCATTCCAAAAATTGACTTTATACATCGAAGCCAACATGGCTAAGGCATCAGCCATCTGGTTTTCTGCTCTGGGCACATGATGGAGTTCCACTCGATCAAAGAACGGAAGCAGCCTTCTGGCATAATTCATGTCCGGCACCAAATTCGGTTGACGAGTCTCCCACTCCCCTTTAATCTGGTTGATCACGAGTGCCGAGTCACCATATACATCTAGGTTCTTGATTCTCAAATCAATTGCCTCTTCTAGACCCATGACGCATGCTTCGTATTCCGCTTCGTTATTGGTGACCGGAAACGTCAGTCTCGTAGTGAACGGGATATGGGATCCATGAGGGGGTCGTGATGATCGCCCCAATGCCACTTTCGTAAGAATTAACCGCCCCGTCAAATATCAATTTCCACTGGGATTTCCTATCCGGCCCCTCGTCGGGCAACGGTTCATCGCAATCTTTCACTTTAAGAAACATGATATCCTCATCAGGGAACTCAAATTTCATCGGCTGGTAATCCTCGATCGGCTGTTCGGCAAGGTACTCAGACAATATGCTTCCTTTGATGGCCTTCTGGGAAACGTACTGAATGTCATATTCCGTCAACACCATTTGCCATCTGGCAATCCTGCCCGAAAGTGCTTGCTTCTCGAAGACGTACTTGATCGGATCCATCTTCGAAATCAGCATGGTTGTGTGATTGAGCATGTACTGTCGTAAACGTTTGGCAGCCTAGGCTAATGCACAACACGTTTTCTCCAGCATCGAGTAGCGAGATTCACAGTCTGTGAACTTTTTACTCAAATAGTAAATGGCATGCTCTTTTCTGCCCGTCTCGTCGTGCTGACCGAGAACACACTCCATACTATTCTCAAGAACTGTCAAGTACATGATTAAGGGTCGTCCAACCACTGGGGGTATCAAGATTGGAGGTTCCTGCAGATACTGTTTTATCTTATCAAATGCCTTCTGGCAATCCTCGTTCCAGATAATCGCCTGATCTCTCTTTAACAGTTTGAACATCGGTTCACACGTGGCCGTGAGCTGAGAGATAAACCTTGCAATGTAGTTTATTCTGCCCAGGAAACCACGAACTTCTTTTTCTGTTTTGGGGCTGGCATTTCTTGTATTGATTTTATCTTCGCAGGATCAACCTCGATGCCTCTTTCACTCACGATAAACCCCAGTAGTTTTCCAGACCGTACTCCGAAAGTACACTTGTTAGGATTCATCCTCAACCTAAACTTCCTAAACCTCTCAAAAAGCTTCAGCAAATTGACCAGATGCCCCTCCTCCGTTTGGGACTTCGCAATCATGTCATCAACATAGACTTCAATCTCATGATGAATCATATCATGAAACAAAGTAACCATTGCTCTTTGGTAAGTGGCCCCTGCGTTCTTCAGACCGAAAGGCATTACCTTGTAGCAAAACGTTCCCTAAGGTGTGATAAACGTAGTTTTATCCATGTCCTCCGGCGCCATCTTGATCTGATTGTAACTGGAGAAGCCATCCATGAACAAAAATACGGAGAACTGAGCTGTATTGTCGACCAACACATCAATATGAGGCAGCGGGAAATCATCTTTAGGGCTCGCCCTATTCAAATCCCGATAATCGACGCACATTCGTACCTTACCGTCCTTCTTCGGTACAGGCACTATGTTGGCGACCCACAGAGGGTAAGTAGTGACCGCTAAGAAGCCAGCATCAAGCTGCTTTTGCACTTCTTCTTTGATCTTAACGGCCATATTTGGTCGCGTCCTCCTAAGCTTCTGCTTAACGGGAGGACAATCTTCTCGCAGCGGCAAGTGGTGGACCACAATGTCAGTATCAAGTCCGGGCATATCTTCGTATGACCAAGCAAAGACGTCACTATACTCTCTTAGCATCTCGACCAATCTCTGCTTGACATCACTCTGCAACGCAGCCCCTATCCTGACATTCCTGACCAGTTCTTCAGAACGCAGATTCACAATCTCGATCTCTTCTTCGTGAGGCAGAATCACTTTTTCTTCTTGTTTCAACAAGCGGGCCAACTCTTCGGGAAGGTCTTCGTCTTCATCAATCTCTTCTTCGGCTTGATGGATCGGGCAATCGAAGTCGAAGTGAGTCGTAGAAGGTCCAGAGTCGATGTCATCTGCTATGTGGATCCTGCAATAACAAGGGTTAAGCTTAAAACAAGGATATGCAGGTTAGCACAGACCCCATTGCCATCTTATTGTTTTTCAAAACAAATATAAAACAGGAATAACAGACATCACAACATTTGAATACGAAGAAAAACGCCTTTTGATTTATTGGTAAAATGCATGTACATAATCAAACGAGGCCCTGACAATAAAACCTCTATGCCCCGGGTAGGACATAGGGTTGTACAATGATTGGAAAAAGTAAATCATTACTCTTTGTCTGTCATTTGGATGATATTCCTGACGGACCAGTTGTTGAGGCTCTCGCCTGGCTTACTTGGCTGGATCCAAGAGTCCAGATCGCAGTCGCTGTCTTCGCCGTCTTCAGACACTGCGTTGACGCTTTCAAATATCACCCCACCGCTGGTAAACTAGATCGGCCCTTTACCTCGCGACGCACTGCTAGAAGAGGAGGAGGCTTCAGCCGCAGGAGAGTATCCCAACCCAAACTTGTCTTGCTTGTTAGGTATCTCTAGAATTCGCCCCCAGCCTGAGGTAGATCCGGCTTGAACAACGGCCCGGGCTTCCTTGAAGGAGGAGAGAGTCATCTCTGGCTTCTCAGTGATCACGGGAGCTACGCTCTTGACTTTAACGGCTTTGAACGCCTGACATAGGGTTTCATGAATTTCCCCATCCATCTCAACATACTTGAAGGACGACAAATGGCTCACCATTATGTCTTCCTCGCCACAAACAGTCACAATGCTACCTCCGACAGCATACTTGAGCTTCTGGTGCAACGTGGAGGTTACGAGACCCGCAGAATGGATCCATGGCCGGCCTAAGAGACAGCTGTAGGCAGGCATGATGTCCATAATGTAAAAGACCGCGTCGAATGTTTCCGGCCCGAATTGGATTGGCAACGTCACCTCCCCGAAAACATGTCGTTTGATTCCATCGAACGCCTTCACAACCAGATCACTGGGTGTGCAAATCACTCCACGAGTATCAAACTTCATCAATGCCTTCTTCGGAAGAACATTGAGCGATGACCCTGTGTCCACCAACACATGAGACATAATGGTTCCCCTGCACTCTATCGAGATGTGCAGGGCGCTATTATGGTTCCTCCCCTTCGGTGTCAGCTCCAGGTTAGTGAACCCTAACCCGTTTCCAGCATTCATGTGGGCTACGACCCCTTCCAACTGGTTTACCGATATTTCCTGCGGTACATATGTGGCATTCAACACCTTCAGCAATGCGTTGCGATGTGCCTCAGAACACAGCAACAAATTCAGGATGGAAATTTTCGAGGGTGTTTGATGGAGATGATCCACGATCTTGTAGTCACTCTTTTTAATCAACCTCATAAATTCTTCGGTGTCTTTAACAAGTAAGTCTTTTTCTGCCCCACGAGGGATCTCTTCAACGACTTTACTCTTCCCTTTATCAGTTGCGTCAGCTTTGTCCGTCTTGTCCGCCACGATCTCAGGTGGTGCAAACACTCTTCCGCTGCGGGTGATTCCGCTAACGCCCACTAGGTTCTCCACAGACGACCCAAATGGTTCCAATTCCAACTTCTGTCCGTTGCAGTAGACCTCTGCCCCGTAATGCCACGGGACAACATTGGTGCTTTCGAAGGGTATCGGCCCAGCTTTGGTGATGGTAATTGTGGGCGGTCTAGGTGTAGAAATAGTTATCGTTCGGCGAGGGATGGTGATGGTGGCAACCTCATCATCTTGCTTCAGCATTACCTCTCCCGATCCGTTTTCGGGCCTTTGGCTAACCTGCAGGATTCCTTCGGTCATCAGACTTTGAATCCCCTCTATCAACTGCTCGCATCCATCAGGACTAGTCACACAGCCCATACACAGCTCTCCACAACCTGGAAAGAAACCCCTTTTCATCAGCTTAGCTTTAACGAAGCTAAGCGGTGTCTTCATATCTCTGACGTTAGTCAACAAATCCAAGCTCTCATCTTCAGTAATGGTATTTACTCCACCTCCCCTATGATTCGGCATAGGGTTCTTCGTGACGTTTGGCACATTATCTGAGAAATTGATGATCTTAGCGTCCACCATGTCCTGCACCTTATGCTTGAAGGCTTTGCAATTTTCTATTGTGTGGCCTGGTGCCCCTGAGTGAAACTCACAAGTCGCATTCGCATCATAACCTGGCGGAGGTGCCCCTGTCAAGGGAGCCAAGGTTCTCTTCTGGATCAGCTGTAACTGGAGCAGAGTCTATAATAGTTGAGCGTAGGACATGGGCGGTGTCTCGAGGTGACGGCTTGACAGAGGTGCCCGGTTTTGATACTTTCTGTACCCTTGTTGATTCGGTTGTTACTGCTGATGCTGCTGTGGTTGTGGCTGTGGCTGGACGGTGGGGATAGTTATACTGGCCACCTGCTGGTGAGGGCCTTTACCCTTCCTTCGAGCGTTGGACACGGCGCTCGTCTCTCCTTCCTGCCTTTTGCCACCATAGGGTTTCTTTCCTCCTCCCGCCGAGGACTGATCACCTTGAATTTTCCCCAGTTTGATCCCGTTTTCGACGTGCTCACCCGTGATGATAAGATCTGAGAAGCTTCCAGACATACTGCTGACCAATTTCTCATAATAAACCCCTGAGAGGGTGGCTACAAACATTTCCACAAGCTCGCGTTCAACCATCGGTGGCTGAACCCTGGCTGCCAACTCACGCCACCGCTGGGCGTATTCCTTGAACCCTTCATTGTTCCTTTGTGACAGATTCTGCAGTTGGACTCGGTTCGGAGCCAAGTCACTGTTATATTGGTAGTGGTGTACAAATGCTTCAGCAAGTTCCTTCCACGTGCGCACACTGGTAGGTTCCAGACTCATGTACCATTCGAGGGAGGGTCCGGACAGACTGTCCTGAAAGAAGTGCATCAGCAACTTCTCGTCCTCAGAATGAGCGGACACTTTCCGGTAATATGATCTCTGGTGGACACGAGGGCAAGTGGTGCCCTTGTACTTTTCAAAGTCAGGTACCTTGAACTTGGGAGGCACCTTGAAATCAGCAATCAGTCCCAACTTGGACATATCAACACCCAGGGTGTTCTGGTTCTCGATATTCCTCATCTTATCCTCGAGTGCCTTGAACCTAAGTCGTGCTTCAGCAGTCAGCTCCCCTTCAGCACCTCTATGAGAGAACACATCGTCTTGACGGTCTTCTAACCACGACTGAGGCCCAAACAGATTTCCTACACCTGCATTGCCGTTACCCAGCCCAACATTGACGTTAGCTTCAAAATTCCCATTACCGACGCCCGTCGTATTACCATTGAGTCCCATGTTAGCTATCACATTGCCGTTGGCACTGCCGTTCCCCCCGGTCACGGGGACCCATTCTGAGGAGTTTCAACAGGTGGAGGGGTTGGCACCGTCCCACCATGGAGTATACCATTGTTGTCGACCCTTGAAATCAGAGGCTGAACCAAGGTTCTGAGCTGATCCTGGCCGTTGGCGACCGCTTGCATGAGCTCCATGAAGCGGTCCATCCTTTCTCGGAGTTCCTGAACGTCAGTTTGCATTTGCTCCATAATTCTGGTTTGATTTGCTCTAGTCGGATAGCGGTGGATCGGTCTCTGATCAATCCTGGAACAACCTGAAACAACCTGTATACACAAAAGGGTCAGAAAAAACAACAAAGCGCTCGTTATGCAAATGCTTCATGCAAATGCAAACGTGTGTCTGTGCGTTAGGGAGACTTCCACCGATCCTAGTGCCTGAGTGCCAGTGCTGATAATATGAAGTACGAGTCATGTCATGGAAATAACATCTCATATATGCGAAGAAAGCCCATCAAGGCAGTACACAACGTCACTGAATACAAGATGAATCAATAGCATGACCTCGACCAACAAGCCTGGTGATGGTCAGCATACAACAACGATCAAAACAAAAGGAATACAAATAGTCAAGCACGGCCACGGGCGCGAAACTCTTCTAACAACCCCTTCGTTTCTGGATGATCAGGTCGAGTGAGCAACCCCTCGACGAGTAACTCTCTTTGCATAATGGTGTACTGAAGACCTTCGACCGAATCTTCCCATGATCCTTCGCCGAAACAATCTTCTAACTTCCGCTTCTGGGATTCAAACGTCAGTTTGCGCTCCTTCAGGTTAGCAAGAGCCTTGTTGGGCTAGCCTTCAGCGGCATATCTGCGAGCGGTTTCTTCATCAAACCTCTTCTCACTAGCCTTCACCTGGGCTTTCAACCTGGAGATCTGTTGCTTCAGCTTATCCTCCCGTTCTTTGTCGTTGGCTAGGGTGGCCTTCCAATGCTGATTAAACTTGGATATTCTCCGGTACGCTTCATCCAAGTGCTGCTTCTTAGTGGCCAGTACATCATTGACAACTTTGAAGTCTCGACCCATGCGCTCACGCTCAGCTATCTGCTTAGTCAAATTTGTCCCCAACTGGTTTACCAGCTCTGTCTGCCTCTTGAAAGAATGAACGGCTTCGCTTCTCTCGCTTCTGAGTTGAGCCAATTCTTTCTCCAGTTCTTCATTTGCCTTCTTCAGCTCGTCTCTCTCAGCTAACACCTGATTATGTTGCTGGATAGGCACGGTGGTAGGCTCTTCAATCACTAGAGGGCTTTCTGGCTGGGCAGGCGGAAACAGCATCCCTATATCATCTACTCTGGCTCTGATCCACGTCACATACGGAGCGTAGGCCTGACTATTACTTTTTCCTAGCAATGGTTTTCCCCGCTTATAGATACCATTCCAAGCGTGCTGCAGCTTAGACAACATATCCCCCTCTAGAAGACCAGTGAGGTATAGAGATTCCTGCACCTCTTCATCCTTCGGTGGAGCTTTCAAAGCATAAGCAAACTGTCGGACCAGCAGAGATGGATTATAGTTTATACAGCCCTTTCTGCCTATCAAAGGCGCATTCGAAAATCCACTGCAGCTGAAGACGATCTCAATACCCAACCTATCTCTCTCAAACCAGTCAATATCCTCCGCTGATAGACTCATCAAACGCTCGGGCCACTCAGCTGTGGCTGCAGATGAAGCAAAGGGACCCCTCTTGGGTAGGTGACTATCAAGCCATCTATAGAGCAGGGGTACACAGCACGAGACGTTCTTACCCCTCCTGTTCTCGTATTTGTAGTGGACGGAATGGTAGACATCTCCTATCAAGGTAGGGACTGGATTCCCTGAAGCAAAGATGTGGAAGGCGTCGAAGTCCACAAAGTCAGGAATATTGGGGAACATAATGATGCCATATATGCACAGAGCGAGAATGGCGTTGAACACGACCCAACATCCGTCTTTGGTGCACTGCTGCGCTTTTCCCACTAAGAACTGCAAGGAGAAACCGGGAACCCTGTTCCAACTAGACAGTATCAGCTCGGAGGCATCCAGATGAAGTGAGGGAGCTAGACTAGCCAGGTCAGGCTCAACATCCATATGAACAAAGGGCATCTGACTCTTGATAGGCACACCTAACAAATCAACATACTCCTCTAGTGTGGGTGCAAGAACAAAGTCCTGGAAAGTAAAGCATCTCAACGGAGGATCATAGAACTGCAGCAGGGTGTGCAACCTATTCAACTCAACCACAGAGGGTTTACGAACCAAACTGAGTAGTTTGCCGTAAGACTTTCTGAACTCATCTTTCACAGAATCATCTGCTAAAGCAATCAAACCAGTCAGCTGAACGACATCAGGAGTGGGGAGCTTGTAAGCCACGGTCTTCCTCAGAGAACCCATAGTAGCACAATAGAAGGAAAGAAATCCTGAATCGGGGGAAACAGTACCTGCAACACAGACACACGTTAATGAAATGCAAATGAATATGCAAAGCGATGTAAAATGAAATCATGCAGCAGGAGATCAAGACGACTACGCTGTGGAGATTCTGTATCAACAAAACCATAATCTTGCTCTATCAAGAACAACCACTATCTCTGATAAGAAGAAAACCCTGGTATCGAACCACAAATCTGCTCTGTCAAGAACAAACACACATCTGATAATGAGGACCTCTGATACAGGACCATAACTCTGCTCTATCAAGAACAGATATCTCTGGAAATAAGGACCTCTGATACAGGACCATAACTCTGCTCTGTCAAGAACAAATATCTCTGGAAATAAGGACCTTTGATACAGGACCATAACTCTGCTCTGTCAAGAACAAATACACATCTGCTGATGAGATCCTCTGATCCCAACCAAAACCTGTTCTGTCAAGAACAAATACACATCTGATGATGAGATCCTCTGATCCCAACCAAAATTGATTCACTATCAAGAAAACCAGGTAGTCTGAAGGTTAAGGTTTCCTGCAACAAACCCAACCCTGCTCACTGGTATGGACCTATACTGACACAAGTTCGGCATCCTATACGGTCATCAGCGTCACAGACATTCAAGAGGGGTGATACGATACCCAGAAGGTGTGGCATCACCAGCTCATGAAGCGGCCTCACTCGGCTGAATCCCAAATGATCGGTCCCCAGAGTCGACAATCCTCCAAACCAACAACCCCCTCAACCCAAAGGGTTGAAAAAGAAGTCAACCGGGATAACCTCGTTTGAGCGTGGATTTCATGAGACACTAGTGTCTGCAAAGCAAGCACGCGCCCACTAATTTCCACAACTAATGCTATGTACACTCAAGCCTGGGTCTAGCTTCTCACTCATCAGAATGCCCCTCCCTCAACAGCACAGATAATCATATCATACTGAAAATATAATGCGGGAAGTAAAATGCGATAAATAAACACAACCCAACAAGTAATCATACAAGCGCTAGGATTGACTCTCACAGGGGCCGTGGGATCCCCCAAACTGACTCGCATACGGGACGTTGGATCCCTAGGAAACTATCAAGTCCCCAACAGAGTCGCCAGTTGTCGCTTCTGCGAAAATAAGGTGTCGGCAAAACAGAAGAGTCGCCACCTTACGTTATTTATCCCTCAGAACGGGAAAGGAAACGATCGGAAAAACCTGACGAGAAGGTATAAGACAAGGTCATCGCAACCATTGTCTGGGTTCGGGAGTCGGTTACGCAAGGGGAAGGTATTAGCACCCCTCACGTCCATCGTACTCGATGGGATCCATGCTTGTTGTGTTTACTGGACGGGTTGGTTGTATCTATCTACCTATCAAGGCTGGTCTAAAAAGAAAAGAAAATGACTCGGCAAAGCGTCGCACTTTATGCGTACGTATTCTCATCAGAGAATGAGAAATCAGAGTCAACGTAGTTCGCCTAACTACGAGTTATGGGGAAGGTGGCTCGCCAATACATCAGTATTGTGCCTACATACTCTCAACAGGTATGAGAGATCAGAGCTTACGTAGTTCGGGATAATACGGATTACGAGAATTCAGATTCATCTGTTTTATCAAATAGGGTTAACAAACAGTTCCGGCAGTTTGGCGTACGCAGCTCGACCCTTGGAGACTTAAGCGTTACCATTTGCGGTAGAACTGGGAGTTAACGACACTCTTTTCTTCAGAAAAGCTTTCTTTGACTTATGGGCCCACGGGGCAAAAAGGTTTAAAGTTTGTTTTCTGTCTTTTACGAAAGAACTGTTTTTTATGTTTGTTTGCAACTAGTATCGCACTAGAGACTATGACCTGAGAGTGAATGTGTCGCATGTCACCCAAAGGGTACCATACTAAACATCCAGACTGTTGGAAAGAAACTCTCCAACAATCCTTTCTCAGATAGCTTAAGGCTCGTAACGTACGACGTCAGTTAACCTTTATTACTGTATTTTTATTTGTTTTGAGATGAGAAGAGAGAACAAGCTCAACTAAGGGGAGACTATCAAGTCCTATTGTTGTCATGCCAAGGATTCATCCTATGGTTCAAGTTTGAAACAGGGAACTCCTAGAAGTTATCATGCATAGGTTTCAGCCTAAAGTTCTAATCATCACTTCCTTATCAAAGGAAGTGAGATTCCTAGGGGATCATATCAATGGTAAAGAGAAACAGATAAAGCATCAGCTTAAACAGTAAACAGTAAACGACTGTAAAATTCATGCAATGCAAGTGAGGGAGGAAATGTGTGTGGGGCATCAGCCTCCACAAGCTCATCTCAACCTCAAGCCAGATATGAATAACTGCAATCATACAGAGGAAATAACATGCTATCAAGCAAACTCATAATAACTGCAATCATACAGAAGAAATAACATGCTATCAAGTAAACACAAACCACATAGGCAAGGGAGCTGGGCTCTACCGAATACCCGCAAGCAAAGCCACACAGTAAAAATACAAGCAGAGGGAGCAACTCAACCTCTAGTGCAATCATGCTCCTAGCTTAAGTCAGTCTAGATATGGACTTATTCTAATGCATCAAGCAAATCAAACAAGTCACATCAATACATTTGCACTGAAAGAAAACAGACAGGAAAGAAAAGAAAGCAGATCAACCCCTACAACAGCTTCACAGCAAGGCCTTTCTCTGATATCAGCTCAACCACCCTTCAAGGCTATCATCTTCAATAGCAAGTATCAACTTGCTTCTACAAGCTTCTAACACAAGCAACAACTTATTCTTTCTTCTTCAAGCTTCAGCTCTTCTGTCAATTCCACCTTCAGGCTTCACTCCTAACTACAAGTATCAACTTGGCTCCTTCAAGCTCTCAGTGTACCAACATAAGTGTCAACTTATCCTTTATTCTTCAAGCCTCAGCTTGTAAAGAACCACACATCCTACCAAAGGAGGGATGAGGCCTTTACAAAGGGTACCTTACATCATAGGGAAGAATGGAAGTGATCAACATCTTCCATGTTTATGAAGGAAGAGAATCTATCTAGAAGCTCTGCCTACAAACCCTAATCTTAATACCTAAACAAAATTACACCAAAAGAAGGGAAGATCTTCACATCCAAGCCCCTTCAAGCAATCCAATTCATCTTCAACTTGTCTTCATCATCATCCAAGAACAAGCAAAGCAACACCCTAATCTAAGGGAACTAAAGATGTCAATCTAGTTGAGTTAGTGCATTAGAATCATCTAAAACTAGCACCTAAGCTAAAATCAAGAAAAAATAGTAAACTACCTTGTAAATTCCTACAAAAATTCCTAAGGGACCCTAATTCAATCATGAATCTACCCTACAAAAATCAGAGGTTGAATCATGAACCTAGTTACAAAAATAAAATCTAAACCACAAGGTGTCAACCATAAACCCTAAAAATGGAGCATCTAAAGGTTTCAACCTAAACTACCACTTATATTTATCACAAAAATGTGAGAAAAATCTATGGGGAGCATACATATCTATGCTAACTACTCACAAAAAATCAAGGCCAAAATCATCATCACATGATCAAACCCAATTCACCAATATCAAGCATCAAACATAACTATTTTAATATCAATTAAAATGTAAAAATTCCCATAAAATCAGAAAATGCATGAAATAAAAATATTTTTTATCTAAAAACTACTAGATCCTATCATGAATCCAATGCAAAAATAATGGGATCAATTGAATTATTTTACCATTTTTTATGATTTTATCAAGAACCATGAATAAGATGAAAAAATAAAGAAAATCCAAATAAAATGATAAATGCGTGGTGTGGAAAGCAATAGAAATCAGTTCATTTTATGGATTGGGCCATAAAGGGGGGTGTGGGTAGCAGTTATTTCACAAAGCCCAAACTCAGCAAATAAATGAAACGCATCGTTTCATTAAAGTTCTGAAATCCTTCACAAAATGAGAAGCACGCGTGGCCGTTGGATAAGGTCTTTGGTCCAAGTCAAACCATGATCCAATGGTCCTGGGATCATCTTCCCCAATTCAAACCTCTGCAACTTAGGCCATCTGCGCGCCTAAAGCCACCGCCGGTGACATTCTCCGGTCATCCTCTCACAATCCTAGTTTGCCATAGAGTCCACCATAGGCCATGATTCCTTGATCAAACTTGTCCCAAATTTCACAAGGAACTAAATCATACCATTAATTCATTCTGAAACCTCAAGATTTGCAAGAACCACTTCTCACCCGAAAATGGTAACAACCCTAATTTGTCACTAATTCTCAAATTAATGATCTGAAAACCTCCTTACACCATTCTACGATGCATCTAACATCCTAATTCCTCTTAATTCTAACTAAAACAAGCTGGAGATTGAAAGTTACCAACCTGAAAAATTCGTGTGCACAGAAGTAGCTAGCCTTCAAATCAAGCCCTCAAATGCTCCAGACTCCTTCAGTGAATCACTTCCAAGCTTCTGTATGCAATAGAATTGATTGAAATGGCTTCAATCCTTGGAACCAACTCTGAGTTGCAGGTGGAAAAAACTGAGTTCAAGAACACCAATCAGCCACTAATTTCCCTTGATTATGATCTGGAATCATTCCCTAGCATCCATGGAAGAGATTGCAATCAAGAAAATGGATGGAAAGTGAAGAAATTGTTGTAACCGAATTCAGTTGTAAACAAGAAAGTTTCAATCTCAATCTCTACTCTCTCCTTCAATCATCACCAACCTTGGCCTTGGATCACCTCTACTCAATATATAGACCATGTATGGATGATCTAGAAACCTCTAGATCCTTCTAATGAGAAATTCAATCTCTCATGCCATGAGAATTTCAATCACATGCCATGGTGTGCACAATTCTGTTAGCAGCTTGAAATCACCCTCATTCCTTTCCAATTTCTCCCCTAGTGACATTTTTGATGTGTTTGGCTTGCAAGGGACCTTGATTATGCCTTGAATTTAAGTTTGGCAAATGTTACTTAAGATGTAAGTAACTAATTTTCTAAGCAAGTCCACAAATTAAACTTCAATTCAAAAATGTTTCTAAACCAATGTTCTTAAAATGTGTTTTAGAATCAAAATGACCTATTACATGCCTTGGTTTGGACATGTAGATCAAAAATACCAATTTCCAACTTTGGTTCATTTGAAAATCCTCTTTATTTTAGGTCATTTTTGCAACTTTGAGATACAAGCAATTACAACCTCTCATGACCTCTTGACTAGCCTTAAAACATCATTTTTAACAAGTTTGATGTTCAACATTTTCCCATTTGAAGCTTGGAAATAGGAGTTATGGCCTTATGGTTGAAATGACCTATAATCTCCAAATGACCAAAATACCCTTGACTTGTCAAAGCCATAACTTGAGTTATACAAATCCTATCAAGGACTTCTAGTACTCTCTAGAAAGCTAAGAGGATAAGGAACAACATTAATGTTGACCAAAAGTTCATAGGAATCATCCTTCTAGGGCAAAAGTTGCAAGCAAGTTGGACAACTTTCAAGCTCCAAAATTCACATACCTCAGATGACCTGTAACTTGCCAAAGCCATAACTTGAGTTCTACAAATCCTATCAAGGACTTCTAGCACTCAAATTAAATCTAAGATCATTCTCTACAACATTCATGTTGGAGGCAAGATGAGATGACAATCACATCTTGAGCTAAATTGCCTTGAAGATAGGGGTTAAACTAGGGGATTTTACACTGTCAAGCCTTAGAAACCCTAGCATGAAACTTCTCAAACTCTTCAATCATGATGAGTTGACCTTGGAATCATCTTTATAACATCTCAATGCATCAATCCATGATCACATGGTCTTTGAATTGGGTCTCAACCTTGTTCAAATCATCGGTTGACCTAGGGTTGACCCAGTCAAACCCTAATTGCACCACTCATGGCTGAGTCTTCTTAATCTTGCACAATGACCTATCTAGGCTTCAAAGTGATCTTCAACACTTCTCATGAGCTCTCTCAAGGCCTGAAGTCCATCCTCATGGCTTCAGAATCATCTGAGGGCTTTCCACAACTCTCAAGTTAGGAGACCTACACACTCTTGGTTTCAATCACTCTCTCTGAGGATCTTTTAACTTCTCTGACAGGGATGTCAACCCATGAACACTTGAATAACCTTCTTAGCTAGCTTCAATATCTTGTGTAGCCCTTGATTGGTAATCATACCTCTTGATCTCCTGCATACATGTCAATGAAATGCAAATGATAATGCTAATGTGGATGAAATGAAACATAAGCTAGGTAAAGAAAAGTTGGTCAAATTTTGGGGTGCAACAAAAGGCACCGGTTGAAACCAAAGCGCCAGAAGTTACTATGTCATCCTACAAGGAAGAACAAGCTGTAGTATAGTCCGGATCAGCACAAGGATGGGGGAAAGTGGTGAGCGTCCTCAACAAACAAGATAAGTTTGGATTGGGATATAGCCCATATGCGTCCTCTTCACAAAGCGCTCCACGCTACAATGGACATGTCTAGTTCAGCAGTGGTGGGGTGATATTTGAAAAGATTAATGCCGTATCTAACGAGGAGGGAGATAGCGATTGTGACATGGATGCATGGATCAAGCCATGTATCTCTGGCCAGAGTTTGAAGAATTGGACTGTGGAAGAAGTTATCTCTGTGACCTATGAAGAGTAATTGCTTTGTTTTGATTAATGTATTTCCCTATGCTCTGCCCGGAACATAATGGTCTTTAATTGTAGGGCCCTATCTGTTATGTGTGTGAACAATCTTTTTTATCATCAATCAAAAAGGCGTCTTTTCATTCAAAATTTGTGATCCTTGTTTTTCTTGTTTTTATTTTCTAACAATAAGATGGCAATGTGGTTTGTGTTTGTTTGTTTGCATATCATTTAAGCATAAGATCATCATTATTTAAGGTTACACATTTCAGATACCACCGACTCAGACTCATCTATGACACGGTGTGACTTTGACAATCCGATCTTTCAAGCAGAAGAAGAGATCGAAGAAGACGAAGACCTGCTCGAAGAGCTTGCCAGATTGTTAAGACAAGAAGAGAAGGTCATCCTGCCTCATCAGGAGGAAGTTGAAGTCATCAACCTGGGAACAGAGGATGATAAGAAGGAAGTCAGAATAGGGTCCACGCTGCAAAGCGATGTCAAGCAAATACTGGTTGAATTACTCCGAGAGTATAAGGATGTATTTGCTTGGTCATACGAAGACATGCCTGGACTCGACACAGATATCGTAGTTCATCGCCTGCCTCTCCGAGAAGAGTGCCCTCCTGTCAAGCAGAAATTGAGAAGAACCAGGCCAGATATGGCAGTAAAGATCAAGGAGGAAGTTCAGAAACAATTGGACGCTGGATTTCTTACTATGACCAACCACCCTCCGTGGGTCGCTAACATCGTGCTCGTACCTAAGAAGGACGGAAAAGTCAGGATGTGTGTTGACTATAAGGACTTGAACAGAGCAAGCCCGAAGGATGATTTCCCGCTCCCCCATATTGATGTTCTCGTTGATAACACTGCACAATACTCAGTGTTTTCTTTCATGCACGGTTTTTTGGGCTACAATCAGATCAAGATGGAACCGAAGGATATGGAGAAAATGATGTTTATCATGCCATGGGGGACGTTTTGCTATAAAGTAATGCCTTTTGGGTTGAAGAACGCAGGGGAAACTTATCAGCGGGTTATGGTAACTCTTTTTCACGACATGATGCATCACGAGATTGAGGTTTATATCGATGATATGATTGCAAAGTCCTAGACGGAGGAGGGACATCTAGTGAATCTTCTAAAGCTGTTTGAGAGGTTAAGGAAATTCAAACTAAGGCTGAATCCAAAAAAGTGTACCTTTGGTGTACGGTCAGGGAAGTTGTTGGGGTTCATCGTCAGTGAGAAGGGTATTGAGGTCGATCCTGCAAAGATCAAGGCAATTCAAGAAATGCCAGCACCAAAGACTGAGAAAGAGGTTTGTGGCTTCCTAGGTAGATTGAACTATATTGAGAGGTTCATATCTCACCTCACGGCCACGTATGAACCGATGTTTAAACTATTGAAGAAGGATCAGGCGGTTGTCTGGAACGAAAATTTCCAGAAGGCGTTTGAGAGAATAAAAGAGTATTTGCAGGAACCTCCAATACTGATGCCCCCGGTGGCCGGAAGACCGTTGATAATGTACTTAAAGGTTCTTGAGAATTCCATGGGTTGCGTTCTCGGTCAACACGACGAGACTGGGAGAAAAGAGCATGCAATTTACTACTTGAGTAAAAAGTTCACAGACTGTGAGTCTAGATACTCAATGTTCGAGAAAACTTGTTGCACACTTGCTTGGGCTACCAAACGCCTAAGGCAGTATATGCTAAACCATACAACCATGTTAATTTCGAAGATGGGTCCGATTAAGTATGTCTTCGAGAAGCAAGCGTTGTTAGGGAGGATTTCTAGATGGCAGATGGTTCTGACAGAATACGACATTCAGTTCGTGTCTCAGAAGGCTATTAAAGGTAGTGTTCTGTCAGAATATCTCGTAGAGCAACCAATCGACGACTACCAGCCAATTAAGTTTGATTTTCCCGACAAAGACATTATGTACTTGAAGATGAAATATTGTGATGAGTCGTTTCCTGACGAAGGTCCTGAGTTGGGTTCCCAGTGGAAATTGATCTTTAACGGTGCTGTTAACTCCTACGGTAGTGGGATTGGGGCAATCATTATGACTCCCCATGGCTCTCATATATCGTTCACTGCAAGGTTAACATTTCCATGCACCAATAATGAAGCCGAATATGAAGCGTGTATCATGGGTGTCGAGGAAGCAATCGATTTGAGAATCAAGAACCTTGATATCTACGGTGATTCAACTTTAGTGGTCAACCAGATCAAAGGAGAGTGGGAGACCCACCAGCCTAATCTGATCCCTTATATGAACTACACGAGAAGGTTGCTACCTTTCTTTGACCGTGTAGAGTTTCACCATGTGTCGAGAGCAGAAAATCATATGGCAGATGCCTTGGCTACATTGTCCTCAATATATAAAGTGAACTTTTGGAACGATGCTCCGAGAATATTTATCTCACGCCTTGATAGGTCGGCATTCGTTTTTGCAATAGAAGAAGCTTCTAATGGCAAGCCATGGTATTACAGCATCCAGAACTTTCTCAAGAATCAAGAATATCTGCATGGGGTATCGGCCTAAGATAAGAAGACCTTGAGGAGGTTATCTGGTAACTTCTATCTGAATCCAGATGGTGTACTCTATTGAAGGAACTTTGACTTAGTGCTGCTAATATGTGTGGCGGAAAAAGAAGCGAATTTGCTTATGGAAGAGGTCCACGAAGGAGCCTTTGGAACACATGCAGGTGGGCATGCCATGTCTCGAAAGATGTTGAGAGCAGAGTATTATTGGTTAACTATGGAGTCTGATTGCTTCAAGTATGCCAAGAAATGCCACAAATGCCAGATTTACGCCGATAAGATTCATGTGTTGCCGTGTCCTTTGAATGTCATGTCATCCCCGTGGCCTTTCTCCATGTGGGGCATTGATATGATTGGCAAGATCGAGACAACTGCATCCAATGGACATCGTTTCATCTTAGTAGCCATCGACTATTTCACCAAGTGGGTTGAAGCAGCCTCCTATCCTAATGTCACCAAGCAAGTTGTAGCCCGGTTCATCAAAAAGGACATCATCTGCCGCTATGGGATACCTGAGAGGATCATTACTGACAATGGTTCCAATCTGAATAACAAGATTATGAAGGAGTTGTGCCAGAGCTTCAAGATTGAGCATCACAATTCGTCTCCCTATCGTCCGAAGATGAATGGCGCTGTGGAATCGGCCAACAAAAACATAAAGAAGATAGTGCAGAAGATGGTTGTGACTTATAAAGATTGGAACGAGATGTTGCCCTTTGCTCTACATAGATATTGTACCTCGGTGCGTACTTCAACTGGGGCAACTCTTTTCTCACTGGTATATGGTATGGAAGTTGTCCTGCCATTAGAGGTTGAGATCCCTTCTCTGAGAATTTTGTCTGACGTCAAGCTAGATGAGGCAGAATAGGTGAAGAACAGGTTGAATCAACTCAGCTTGGTGGATGAGAAGAGGTTGGCATCCCTCGATAAGAAGATGCGTCCTCGAAGCTTTCAAGCAGGTGATTTGGTGTTGAAACGGATTCTCCCACCACAGAACGATCACAGGGGCAAATGGACTCCCAATTATGAAGGTATATATGTTGTGAGGAAAGTATTCTCCGGAGGAGCCTTACTACTTTCAACCATGGACGGTGAAGATTTCACGTTCCCTATGAACACAGACGTAGTCAAAAGATACTTTGCTTAGAAATAGACCTGCTGGAAAGAAAAAAAAATCCAAGCAAGAATGGGGTATCCCGACGAACCATAAAAGGATAGGTTCGGGAAAAAATTAGGGATAAAAAGAAAAAATGTAAATCCGCAAAGTTGAAAACCTGAAAGGGCGACTTTGGCAAAAATGGGTATTCCGGTGAATCAAAAACCCGCAAGGGCGATTCAGGAAAAAGTTAGGGATCTGAAAAGCAAATGACTGCGGTCTGCGCGTTGATCTTTAGAGCATAGTGGATTATGGGAGGACCCGAGGGTCGACAGTTCAAGTCAATCTCTTCAGAAGATGAAGCATAGGAAAGGCGTTAGAGTCACGCGAGTCATAGTTGAGTCGTCCTATAGTGGTTGTCTATGTCACATTGCCAACATTTTTGTATATTCTTGTGCATTTCTGTATATTTCTTACGCAGCTCTCTCATTTCAGGAGTTGCTTCCGTTGTAAATTTTCCTATTTACAGACCATTTATCAATAAAACATACTATTCAAAAAACTTTTGTTTTTGTTTTACCGTTTTGTTTGCAAAAGATGCCTAATGTTTTTTATAAAACTTTGCATACATAAACTTGTGGGCTTTGCTAACTATAATCGAAACATTGTTTTTGCTTGAATAACGTCATAAGTGATAATTAGGATGGTACCTGCTGCACAAAACATACTTGTTTGTTTGTTATTTGCAGGGCACCCATCCTCGAAACTTTTCCAGAAGCCCCTCATCTAAAGCAAGTGTGCAGTTTAAGTGGGTTCTCATCCCCAGCAGGTTGAAACTTCATACAGTTAAGGATATCCTCAACAGGTCAAGATTGATATTTCCAGCAAAGTAGGATCGTCTCCAGCAAGTAGGTGTGGATTCATCCCCCAGCAGTGGAACAAATTCAGAGTTTCATTTTCCCCATAGAGTCTGAACGACTGGCTCCTTTTCCCTCAGAGTCTAGGTCATTGACTCATTCCTCAAGCGGAAGTTGTTATTGTTGAGTTTATTTCTCGTTTTCCCCAAGCAGAGGTTGATGCTGGTTCCCTCCTTATCTAATCCCCAGCCAAGTCGGTAGAGTTTATTTTCTTCCCCGCAGAGTGGGACTGACTCAGAGATTGTTTATCTCCATCCTCAGTAGAGAAAGTTTGGGATGGCTTCCCAATAAATCTTGTGCATTATCCCTAGCAGATATCAAATTCAATCTCCGGCAGAAGAGAGTTATTCCTCAGCAATCTACTGTGTTTCCCTAGTAGAGTTACTCTGGCTGACCATTCAGGGCTGATTTTCCCGGTAGACTGGAGTTTTTTGTCTCCAGCCGAGTTGTTATTTCCCCAGAAGAGTTGTATTCTGATAGGCCATCCGGGACGTTTTCCTCAGCAGAGTTTGATTTCGATCCCAGCGGAGTGGATTTGTGCTTAGCAGAGCAGTTTTACCCAGAAGTTTTCTCGGAGGCCATCCAAGGCTTGTATTCCCCAGCATGAGTTCGTTTGCACTAGGCGTGCCTAGTCTTCCCCTAGCGGAATTTGGTTTCCCTTCTTTGGCATTTATTTTGCTAAAGTGGTTCCTTTGCAATTGCATCATGTATAGCATCCTCCCAAACGTGTAGCATTTCCATTTCATATGGAGCATTACGCCATATTCAAACATATGCATGTGAAACATAAGCCAGGTTGTTACCTCTTTTTTTTCAGGTGTATCTCCAGCAATTATCGGTTTATTTCTCAAGCCTGTATGGTATCCAGACCTCATGCAAGATCATTGACAGATGTGTTCATCTTATCATTCTCCCTAACAAGATTTACTTATTCAAGTTCATATTTCCCCAACGGATTTCTTCATCCAGATGACTGACGGCGAGGTCATATTTTCTTCTCAGCTTCGTGTTGAGTCGACCTTCGGGTTCGATGCCTGTTTTGTTATAAACAGATGACTGACGGCAAGGTCAGATTTTCTTCTCCGCTTCGTGTTGAGCCGGCCTTCGGGTTCGATGCCTGTTTTGTATAAACAAATGACTGACGACGAGGTCAGATTTTCTTCTCAGCTTCGTGTTGAGCTGGCCTTCGGGTTCGCTGCCTATTTTGTTATAAACAGATAACTGACGACGAGGTCAGATTTTCTTCTCAGCTTCGTGTTGAGCCGGCCTTCGGGTTCGATGCTTGTTTTGTATAAACAGATGACTGACGGCGAGGTCAGATTTTCTTCTCAGCTTCGTGTTGAGTTGGCGTTCAGTGGGATGAGATCAGTGGGATTTCTGCTAGTTTACTCTGAGTTTAGGTTTATGAGATCAGTGGGATTTCTGCTAGTTTGCTCTGATGAGAGAAGGTTGTTGCTTTTAGTTCATGATAGTTTGGAGTTTCAGTTTCATTTATAATGCTTTGGTGCTCAGCTCACTGTCCAAGTTTGGTGAGGAGTAGACCAACCTAATTTCCCATCAGGATTTTGTTGTAACAGCTGCTATATGTGTGTGAATCTGAGTATCCTTGTTGTCTTATCATTGAGTTTTGTTAACTCTTTTGAAGTGTCATAAGTCGGATTGGGTTTTACCTATTGATTATGTTGGTTTCTTGAAGTTGCCTAGCATTTGGAGTTTATGCATAAGGTTGTTCCTAGAGTTAGTGTTTGAGAGTTGAGGGTTGTTTAGTGCAGGTAGCCTGCTACAAGTGGGAGTTTATTTTGGATGTCTCAGGTCTACTGAGCATTGTTAGTAGGTTGTCTTAAGAAGGCTGGTTAAGGCTAGAATGACAGGTTTCATTAGATTCTCTGCTGGTGTTTTTCTGATGAGGGAATGACTGACTTGGGCCTGTTTTGAATTCTTAGATGTCCTAGGCATTATAATATCAGTCTTGGTTCTGGCAATATGCTTTAGGTGTGTTGGCTCTTAGTTTGAGAATCATTCTTGACTTGACATGGTAATGCAAAGATTTGTGGTTCTGCTCAATTCTAGGTCAGTTTCCCTTGTTTGATCAGTTGATTTGTGACTGTTTGCTGTAAGGATAGTTTGTTGGATTCAAGGCTTTGACATTGTAACCATATTGTCAACTCATGATATCTTGCTTTGAGTTTGAATGTTGAGTCTGCAACTTTTCTGTTTAAATCTGTTTTACGATATGCTTGTCCAAGTATCTTTTGCTTGCATTGAATGAATGACAACCTTTAGGGTAAGGTTGATGTTTTTTAATGGTTATATCCAATGCTGAGATGATCCATATGAGGGGATGATGATCAACATGGTTATGGTTGAATCTTTGTTGTCTTAGGCTGCTTTGAGGTAGCAATCTCCCGTTGGAAGGTGTTTTGATTTGTCATGACAAACCTGCATAGAGCATCAACACTGTTGTAGTTAGAAAACTGTTTTGGCTATGTCAAGAATTGGCCCTCTATTTGAAATCATTAACTTACATTGACAGGTCATTAAAACCAGGTTTTGGTACTAACAGTTAGACTCGCCTTTGTTTGATCATTTTGTTTTCAACTCATGGCTATCATTGCAACTCACATGCCATTTTTTTCTCCAATGTTGTTTTGAACAAATTTCTTGTTAGAACTCATTCAATATCATATTTAGAGTTTGCTCAAACCTTCACTGACACCTATTTGCATCTGTTTTAATCATGGAACTCCAAAATGCATTCCAAGCTCCATTATGCATAAGCCATCGTGTTTTTATTTGTGTGCACTTTCTCAAAATTTGGATAGCACCATCTTAATCCTCATGAAAAAACAATCAATTTTGGTTTAAATTTCATTGAATTTGGTTAAGTATTAAAGATTTTGGGATCAAATCGTTTTGGCAAGTTTTGCCTTGAGTTGCCTTGCCCAGAAATTGGCCTTTTTAGGTATAAGTTTAACTGGGGTGGCTTGATACAATGGATGTATCGCCACCCCAATGGTTAATTGCCTTGCCTTAAGAACTTGCCATACCTGAGATCCCAGGTTCGACCCCCAGTGGGGGTATTTTTTACTCTTTTTCCTGATTTTTCATGTTTTCAATATTTTTCTTTCTTTTTCCATTTATTTGCAAGCACGTGAGTTAGTTGGAGTGGCATTGTTTTGTGCCTGCAACCCCAAGGTCTTGGGTTCAAGCCTTGGGGGAGACACTTTCTTATTTTTAGTCACTTGTCTATTTTATTTCCTTTTGTTTTAATTGTTTCTTGTTTTATTTTATTCATTTAAAAATAGTTTTAAATATCATAAAATCCAAAAAAATCATATTCTTTTTTTTAACGTGTTAAATTATTTTTCATCATTTTTTATTTTATTTTAATTTTAATTTTGTTTTATCATTTTACTTTGAATTTACAAACTAATGTGCTTTGTGGCTTATCACTTATTCCAATCAACTTCCTTTCTTTCTTATTTCATTTGTGAGTGAATTATTTAGTGTTTACTTGGCCTTGCGCCATTATCCCCCTAGGATTCCTAGTTCCTCCGTTTAGGATGGGAGTAGGAGAGACATTAGGTGTTCAATTCTATGCATGATAACATTAGGTTAGTTCTCCCCTTTCATCCCAACTTTAGGAGCATTGTGCATGACAACATTAGGGTCCAGTTTCCCCGAAGTATGTGTCTTTCTCTTCTCATCTCCTAAACAATTCAAAACACTTAATAAAGAACAATTTGTATCGTACGCAACGAGCCTTAAGTACATGAGAAATGATGGTTGGGGGCCTCCTCTCAACTGTCTAGAGTGTTTAGCGTATGCCCTTTGGGCGATATGCGACGCATTCGCTCTCGAGTCATAGTCTTTAGTGCGACATGAGTTTCAAACCATAACTCAATTCACTTCTTGTCTTAAAAAATACAAAACAAAAACATCAAATCTTTTTATCCTTCGGGATCTTAATTGGAAAATCATTTTCATAAAGAAAGTGTTGTTAACTCTTGGTTCTACCACAAACAGGTAACGCCTAAGTCTCCAATGGTCGAGCCGCATACACCTAACTGCTAGAACTAAGGTTTAACCCTACTCGGTCTAAAACACTTGAACCAACCAGTGGTCGTGTTAGCCTGAACTACGTTTGCTCTAATTTCTTGTACAAGACAAGGATACGTAGGCACAAGACGACGATGTCTTGGCGAGCAACCTTCCCCACCTTCACCCGTAGTTTTCCGAACTACGTTGACTCTGACTTTCCCATTGCACGAGGGAATACGTAGTCATAGAGCGGCAATGCTCTATCGAGTCTCTTTTCTTTTCTTTTGTCCTTGTGAGCCAGCCTTATAGATTAACACCTTTTTAGATAGATAACAAGCATGGATCCCGTTGAGTACAACAGACGTGAGGGGTGCTCATACCTTCCCCTTGCGTAACCGACTCCCGAACCCGAGATATGGTTGCAATGACCTGTCTTATTCCCTTTTCATAGGTTTTCTCTGATCGTTTCCTTTCCCTTTCTTTGGGATAAATAGTGAACGGTGGAGACTCTTCTGTCCTTGTCGGCCCCTCCTTCATAGTGATGTGACACTAACGAGATGCATGCGGTGGTAGAGAGCAGTATTAAACCCAGGGTACAAGTTAATTTCCCTTTGGTTTTCCCATGCTTGATCATGGCTTTATGTGTGCACTCGAGGGTGTAGTTACCCTCCCGCCGTCAGGTTACCATTCCAGCTGCTATTGATGATAATTATGTGGACAGGTTTTGCAAGCCTAAGAGATTGAGAGGAGGACATAGTACAGATACAGGTACAGGAGCAGGAGACAATTTTGGTTCCTAATTTATAGATCCCTAGGGCTTTGACCTGTTTCAGAGGGAGATCTGTAACTATAATCGGGATTGGATGGAGGCTACTCAAGGTGCCATGATTGGCATACATGATTCTATGCAGATTTTGCAGCTATAGTACCGTGAGCCTACAGTGCAGCACTCGATCATGACTAGAGAGCAATTCCTAGCTCATGTTGGTTGGCCTGAGGCCAGACCATTCTCTAGAGAGGGGGAAGATGTAGCTGGCACTGATGAGGCTGATGATGCTGAGGAGACTGGTGATGATGATAATGATGGTGCTGGTTCTGGTTTTGGTTCAGAGTCTTGAAAGGAGGTTGAGCTAGATGATAAGGAGATCGGGTCCGACGAGGACTAGTTGTTTTGATGTTTTGAGCATGATCTTAAGCTACTTATTTTTGTTGCTACAAAGTCAAGTTTTCTGTTAAGCTTATATCATTGTATATTTTATGATTGTATTTTACTTTGTGCTATACACATCCACCTTTTTGGATCATTTTGGATGTTGAATTTTTTTACCACTTTTGGGTACTTGCACTTTTGTTGGTGTTCTACACCATTACGTTTATTGTTATAACATTTGAATTCTTCATTCTACGAAGGTTTAACTTTAGTTTCTTTTTATGTTTTTTAAAGTTGAATTCTTCAGTTTAGGAATGTTCAGCTCTAGTTTTTTTTTATGGTTATTTGGTAGCTTGTTTTCAATTTAATTCTTCTTTCTTTGATGATTGAATGTGAGAACTTCTAGATTGGTTTTTATTTGATAAAAGTATCCAATGAAGATTCTCTCGAGTTTGGATGGTGATGATAGTATTTGGACATGTGAATGCAAGAAATGTGCATTGTACCTCTTCTTAGAATGTTAGAATGATTCATGAATTTTGTGCTTTGTGCAAATGTGTATTTTTGTTTTATTTTGTAACTTGGTTTGAGTGTTTGTTTCACTTAGGTCCAATAGCCACAATTTTTTAGAAACCTCCATTGTTTACTATATGCTTAGGATGATTGATAAACTTTGTTTAATACATTTGATTCATGCTTAATCTTATGATTATTTTGATTTTATGAAAGCATTAGAAATATTCAAGGCATTTGTGTATATTGAGCACAACCATATCCCATAAAAGTAACTTACCCGTGAGCAGTGAAAATTTGTTAACCCCTTTGAGTTTAATAGATTAGATCCTAATTTAGTGATGAACTTGGTGTATGTACATGAATTAAAATATTGTTCATCATTGAATTTTGTGGGATTCTAAAAACATTTTCTTGAACCTTTGAGCATAGTTTTAAATTGTCTTCCTTTGCAAGGAACATTCCCTTGAGGTTTTGTTGAATTCAAGTTGGGGAGAGTGAAAATAAAAGTGGTAGGTTACTCAAAAATTTTGAAATATTTCAAACAAGCATTGAAAGGAAAATTTTGAATATGAATGTGAAAAAGAAAAATAAAAAAGCTTGCTTGTTTGAAAGAATAAAAAAGGAGAATGAAATAATGTGCATTAAGGAAGTTTGGAAGGGTGAACAATAAAGAAAATAAAGTGTTGGATGAAGTTATTGTGTGTACATAACCTTGTATAGTGAATGTTTTTTTTGCATTCGAAACTTTGATCCATGGCCAAAAATGTCCCTTTTTTGTGAACCTAACCAAGCTACAACCTTAAAAGACCTTAGTGATCTCCTGCTTCCATAATTTCATTTTTTATTGATTAGATGAATGTATGAATTGGTTTTCTATTTGCATTGTTTGTCAGGTGAGTGAAATTGCCCTGTGATTGAAAACGCGTTAATTTCTTCATTCTTATTTTGAAGAGGAATGTTAGAATGGTTCAAGCATGAGAATATAGTTGTTATTTGAAACATTGTATGATATTTGTTTAAAAACTAAGTTCTTTATCATTGTTCAATTCTAGGAAGTGATGAGCATTGCTCGTGCGCATATGTTTAATTTAAGCCATAAATCCATTCTTGGTTGAATTAAATGCTTGAGCAAACCCTTTTGATTTTCAATGAGAGGCATACTTTTCTTAAGGATGAGCAAACATCTAGTTGGGGAGAGTTTGTTGAATACCAAATATGCTTTAATTTGATCCATTATATTTGGCATTTTTCATCTCATTTGTTATGTTTCAATGGATTTATTCCATGTTTCCATGCTATTCTTAAGTTATGTGCAAATATCTTTGGTTGCTTTGATTTGTGTGTTATTGTGCAGGATTTAGGCATAAAACATCAAAGAGTAAGACACAAGTAAATGGACAAAGAAGCCAAAGAAAAGGAGAAATTTTAGCATGTTCGTTGGACGAACAACGATGATTTTCCAGCGAATGATCGTTGGTCGAAGTTGTAGCGAAGCCCCAGAGAACCATCCCAGATCAGAGGTAGTAAGAAAAGGTCCATAAGTTCATTGTGCGAACTTGTAGTGAAGAAGCTTGTTGGGCGAAGAAGTGTTCGTTAGGCAAGCTTAGATATTTCCTCAGGGGCGGTTTAACTGTTCAGAGACACTTCAGGTGCCATAAAGTTGCCCTCGCTGGGAGAATAAAGGGTTCGTTGGGTGAACTTAGCAGATTCTGAAAGTACTATATATGTACTTTTCACACTTTCTTGGGATCATAACCCCATTTTCACATAGAAACCTCATTTTTATGCATTTCTTCACCAAAGAGTGAGATTTTACAAATAGAAGTTGGGCTCACATCTAAGATTGACTCTTCGACGTGGATTCTCATTCATCTTCTCTCAAGACTTGTAAAGCAAGCTACCATGGTTATGGGTAGCTAATTTTATTTGTATCAAAGGTAGAGGTAGTCTACCTTAGCTTTATGTATTTATTTTGATTGGCCTTGTATGTGAACAAGTGATGATTAATATATGATGAACATTTTTGTTCTTAATGATCCATTCTCGTTTTGTAAAACTCTGGACTTAGATTTAATGGAACTTGACCTAAAATATTCATCTATTGGTTTATAGATTGTAGAGATTGGTCTACGGTTGATATTTGTTGTGTATTGAACTTACAGCCTACTATATTGGTTGTTATATGGGGAGATCATGTAGCATGAATACGATATTTCTCACTACACCGCTCTAGATATTGACAGTATTGAGAAAATACGCAATGATATTAATCGGATTTGACTTCACATACAAGATTGAAAGGATACTTATTAGTTAGGTTAGATGAAAACTACTTTTGATATACTTTGTTAATCAAACTTTAGAATTTTATAAGCTTTGCTACTAAATCATGACACTTTATGAAACAAACTTTGAAAACCCTTTTTCTTAGAAAGGTAAACTATTGAACGACAAGCATCCCATATCAGAACAAACCCTATGGAGACGATAACACAAATCCCCCTATATCTGCAATTCAACATTAAGTCAATGCCTTTAGTAGAATGGGTAAAATTGTTGGGAAAAGGTAATCGTTTGTGCTTATAAAAAAAACAAGGATCACAGGGAGTAACATGTTTGGAAAATTTTGTAAGAACACTTCATTAACATGAGTAAGTGTGAAATGAGAGGGGTGCCCTGAAAAATAATTTGAAATATTACAGTTATTAAAATTGTTGATCCTATGATTAGGGAGTAAGCTAGTCCTATGGGAAACATATAGTTGGGGGAAACTAAGTTAGTAGAGCCTTTGTTGTATTTTAGTTGCACAAATCATCCTCAGGGTAAGGTTCCCTGGTATAGTGCAAGAACTATTGTTAAAATTAACACTACGGCTAAGGGAATTAGTTAACCTAGGAACAAATATAAGATTGGTACATAAATCATATAAGTATAAAACATGTGCAAGGTAAAAATCAGAATTGAACTTGATCATGCCATATTTGTTTGTAGTAATATTAGCACCATTAGGGATTTTAATAACTAGAGTGTGTATGTTTAAAAGGGTGTGTGAAAGAGAATAAGACAACAGAACACATGGTTTGTGACCCCGTGTCTAAAATACAAGTGTGAGAATACCTAAAGAGTTGTTGATTAAAGTTTGAGATTGTCGTATGTTAGCCAAACCATTGGTGTTAGATTGTTGTATTAGATCCAAAAATTCTTGGTGTTGTTCTGTAGTAAAGGATGTGTTTGGTTTCTGTTTTTGGTCCTTCAAGATATCTAGTTGAGTTTCTTTCATGTGATTTGAGGTTTTGGTTGCATGGTTGATTTTAGGTTTTTTGAGATACGGGGCAGACCATACTTTTTGAAACTAGTGTCTATGGTATGTCTCGGTTTATTGCAATAGCTTCATATCTTTGTTCCTCTTCCATATCCATATGAAGGCACCTTGTTGTTGTAATCTGGAGAACGAAAACTATGGTTGGGTTCGAAGAAGTTGGCGTATAATCTATCTTCTTCAACAAGATGAGTTGTGAATTGACGTTCTTGTTGGATGAGCATAAAGAATCTCTATTTATTTGAGGTAGAAGGCTCATAAGCATTATCTAAGATCAAACTACAACATATTGATCATTGAGGCCTTTTAAGAACTGAATGACATAATATGAATCTGTGTAAGACTTGATTGTGTGTATGAGAATACAGGAACATTTGATAGTTCACTCATAAGAGGGAAGAAGTATGATATTTTCAATCTCTTTCTAGAGTTTCTTTAGTATGATGAAGAAATGTGTTATAGTTTGGCTACCTTGCTTGAGTCTAAAAATTTCTTCTTGATGTTTAGAAATCCAAAACATGCCCCCCTGATGATAGGGTTCACATAGATCCACCCAGATATCATGAGCAGTATCCATCTAGATAACACTTTGAGTTATGTCTTTAGTAGTACAATTGGTCACCCACGCCATGACCATTGTGTTACAATGGTTCCATGAAAGAGAGAGATAGTCAAAGTTAAGAGGTCAAATTTGGAATTCATCTAGGAACCCTAATTTATTTTTTGATATCATAGTAACTGATCCACTGTCGTACATGGGTCAAAAATGAGTAATTAAAATAGAGTATACAAAAGCGACTCGAGTCGTATTCGCATGGACTCTTGATTATTTTAACTGGTAGAACTAAAAAGGGGGATTTTAAGGTTTCAGAAATGTAATCGTAAAAAGGTAAACTAAAAAAATATGGCAAACAAGTTAATCTACAGGTTCGATTTTCGACTTATCATCAATTCTTATAATTCTAATTCCTTAAGCAGATCCGATCCTATTTGATTACAATATCGATTAAACAAGCGCAATTGATACTATATGGTTCATGATCATATTTTCTGAATTAAGTAAACAAATAAAGATCACACGAATTAACGAAAAAACTACGTCAAACGCAGTTAAAGATAAGGATCGTGAACACAATTGAGTTAATCAAACATATCCTCTAAGCAGCAATCGAATTAAGCAAACAAAAGAAATCAAATTAAGCAATTAGATTCATAGGAAAAATTGAAAAGAAATCAAAATTGAAATGAAAATTATATAAACCTCAAAGTTGTGGAATTCAAATACAATAGATCAACCGTAGGTGGTTTACTTCTACATAGAATTTGTATTCGTCTAATTTAATTTCGTGAATGCTAAATACCCTAATAGTAGCACTGCTTTATTTTTAATATTACAAGAGAAATCAGGTCCTAGTAGCAATCGACCCGAAAACATAAAGTTTGGCCCAAAACTAATTATTTTACTAAATCAGGCACGAAAACACATTATTTGACTCTTTTTCACTCCGGATTGGTTTTTAGCTTTAACATAAAACTTGTAGATTATCCTCTCAGCTTTCCAACACATATTAGAACGCGTCAAACAATATCTTATAGCTCAAGTTATGGCCTACGCAGGGAGAAGGAGTCAAATTACTATTTATTCAGAAAATAAGTAACACAATTAAAATAAAAGTATAAATAAACTAAACTTAGAAAACACATTAAAAATAACATAAAAGATTCTATATTTCTCATAATATTATAGTGAAAGAATGTGCATCAAAATGCATTGATCAACTACCAAAATAGATTATGACCAGGAATGAAAGTTTTGGTTATTCAAAAAGGAAGAGACAATAGAAAGCCCGGGATTGACAATGGGATGCATGAAGTATGGGTATAACATGTGAGATTGATAGTTTTTGGAGTTGGTAGAAGGTGGGTTCACGGTATTAGTTTCTTGGCGAGAAGAATGAGGAAAAAATATATTATTTGTGAAAGTAGTTTCAATGAAAGTAGTTTGCGAAGATGAATTGATTTCTAGGTTGTTGGTTGAAAAGAAATTAGGAGAAAGCAAAAAAAGATTGAGGAATGTTGGATTTTTATGTGGTTATTGTAGAAAGGTTGATGAAATTTTGGATTTTTCTAAGTAGATGAAAGAAATGTTGTATATTTCTTTGTAAGACGAAAGAAGATTGAAGAATGGTTGGATTTTTTTTCCTGGATATATCGAAGAGAAAAAGGTTGGATTTTATTTTTGCGAAACGAGAAAATATTGAAAAAATATTGGATTTTTTCCTGTGTTGTTCGATGAAAGGTTGGATTTTTCTTGGTTAAACGAAGGTTTTTTGTGTAGTTGGAAGTCGTAATTGAAAAATGTTAATGGAGATGAATTTTTGAATTGTTGATTTGGGTCGTCCGAAGGTTGTTTTTGGTGGTTTGAAGGTGGATATGAATAAATATTGATGCAGATGAATTTTTTGGGTCGTTATTCTTGAGGAAATGTGAAGGTGATGAATTTTCTAGATTTTTGTCCTTGAAGAAGGATGAATCTGATAAATGTTTTATGAGAGATTCTTTGTGTACTAAGAATGTAGTGAAAGATATAGAGAATTAAAAAGAAAGAAAGAAATTAAGAATATGACAAAGTTTCTGAGATTGAATTGTGATAATAATGGTGAGGAAATGAATAAGACTATATGATATAAAAAAAATAAAGACACAAAAAGCAGAAGGCTAAAGACATTTTAAAGCATCGAAGCCCTCCTCCAGGTGTTCATTAATAATCAAAATAGAATTAACTTTTTTAACTGATGAAATAAAATTTTTTTTATTAATTCAACTTTTTTTTAATCAATTTTTATTATTAATTCAACTTAAACCTTACAAGAGTATAACAGAAAACTAATTCAACCTATGAAAATAGGAAAACTTAAACAAAATTTTAAATTAACGGACCGTAAACAAAATAACAAATTAAACTCAAATTCAGTTGTGTTTAACAAGATTAAAACACCTAAATTTTAAAAAATATATCAATTTTTTAAACAATTAAAAATAACAAGATTAGAACTGCAATTAACCATTCATTCAATACTTAAAAGTTAGATTGTCCGACATGGCAAATTCTAATCCCGGGAGTTAAGTTATATACTTCAGGAGTTAAAAGACTTTTCTATTTATTATTTAATTATAAATATTAATAATTTATTTATATTAATTATTCTGGACTAGGCCGACGCTTGGTCCATAGTAGAGCAGACCCAAACCTCATCAGGTTGGAAGGCTCAATAAGACCTAAGCCCCCTCGTCGTCGGGCGGAGACATTTCCCCTGTCGGGAAGAACACCTTCTCCCGTCGGGCACGGACCAACGACAGTCGAGTAGGATCCTCACATTTATCTGGCACGTCCCTCTTCTACCCAACCTTTGGGCAGACCCTATCTATTTCGGAGGGCTCCTCTGACCTCCCCCACGTTCTCAACGTGTCCCCTACGCGGAGACACGTCATCAAGTAACTACCTGTGCCCTGATTATTCGGTCCTCCATCTTCCGGATAGCACTGAACAGTTACACTAGCGCAAAGACCACGTGCTGGTCTTTACGACGCCACGTCAGCCCTAGCAGTTACCAGCATTGGGCCTGGCGACCCAGCCCGACACATAGTAATCGTTGGCCCTGCGCTGGGGGCACACTATAATTACCCTCTTTCACTAGAGGGTCAGACAATCTCATTCTTACTTCTCTCTCTCTGTACTTGTTATCACTCTGCTCGACCCTTACTTTCGCATTGGAGTGTGTTTCAGGTACACCCCTCTCCATTATATCAGCAGTCCGACGGCTCAGATGCGTGGCTGGCCAGCAATCCCTTCTGATCAGGTACGACCAGGGGCGACGTCTGTAGAAACCTAAAGCTTCCCCGTTTCTCCGAGTAGAAGAACCAAAGCTTTCAACTTCACTTTCCGAGATCATGACCAGCCCACGCCACGACGATGCTGTCCACAATTCCTCTTTCGTCCCACTCACCAACGGTGATGACCAGGCTAGGCCCTCCCACGTTCGTGAGGGCGACATGAGGGACGGTTTGACTGCCTCACCTTTGTCCGAGGATGCAGCACACCACGTCGTACCTCGGACAAGGAGCCCGGATGCTTTTCAGCCCGTCCCCACGCCAGCAGGGGCGGACCCGACAATGACTTCCCTCTTCGCAGCCATCAACCAGACCAATCTGATGTTGTTCCAGTAGAACGAGCGTATTGGGATGCGTGAACAGGATACCTCATCTCGCTCTCCCCCACGGAGAAACCAACACGAGGACTCTCGGAGCCCCTCTCCCCATCAACGGGGGCGCCGACCACAGCTGGAGAGGCCCCAACCCGTGGCCTTCAAGAAGCGCGACCGATCACCTCCCCAAAAGGAGAGGCGCTCCCCGACCCCAAGAGGAAACAGACAAGAGGCCCCGAGTAAGAGGTCGAAGGGTCATAATCAAGCCCCTTGGCACAATCCTTCGCCCTCGCGCTCCCCTGTCCGTAGTGACCAGGACGACCACAGAACGCCCCTATCGCGGGAAATCATGGCGACCCCCATCCCCCGCGGGAAATCACATTCTCCACCTACGACGGCACCTCGGACTTGGACGACCATCTGGAAGATATCGAGGCCATGCTCGATTATCGGAACGTCCGAGGAGCCATCAAGTGCAGGCTCTTCCCGACGACACTAAGGAAGGGAGCCATGGCTTGGTACAAAAGTCTGGAGCCCGAGTACGTCACGTCGTGGAGGGTCCTGAAGGATCTCTTCTTACAACATTTCACGGTGTTCTGACACCATCCCAAGACAGAGGCCGCCTTGGGCGTGATCATCCAAGCCCAGGACAAACCTCTCAGGAACTACATCAAGATATTCATGAGGGAGGCGGTCCAGGTGACGACTTCAGACAACATGAAGCGTTACCTCATGGAGAAAGGTCTATATCGCGTCTCCAAATTCTACGAGGTTGTGGCAATCCACCGGCCAACCACCCTACGAGGCTTCCTCGAGAAAGCTCGCCACTACATCCGGTACGAGGAGACCGATGCTGCTAATTCAGTGAGATCGACGGAGCCTGGGAAGAAGGAGCATCGGCCCCTCGGCGTGGGGGAGATCGACGGTGAGATGATCGTCCCCATGAACCATGAGAGAAAAGGGTCCCCGCAGGCCACTTCACCGAGTACACGACCCTCGTCGCTTCTCGCGAGCGCATCCTGGCTGAGTGCGCCAACTCAGAGTTCGTTCAGGGAGGTGTCCATTTTCCTAAACCGGCACCCCAAGGCCAACGTGGACAAGTCCAAATACTGCCGCCTCTACCACGGCCATGGGCATGTCACCGAAGATTGCATCCACCTGAAGGACACAATTGAGATACTCATCAAGCATGGGCACTTGAAGAGGTACACCAGGGGAGGAGATGCCCCTCGACAGGAGGCCCACGAAGCCAAAAGGATCGAGGACATCCCTCCGCCCTCCAACGACTCCGGGCTGCAGGTGGCCCTCAGCATAAGTCGGCCTGAAGACTTGTTCTCCCTAAGAGAACACAACTTTCCTACCGGGCACTAACTGCCCGAAGAGCCAATACGCCCCATCAGTCCGTGGGAATACTTCTCCACCGCGATGGTCAACTCAGGCAGAGTCCCAAACAAGCTCTCCATCGGGTCCGTAAAGAGGAAGTTCGACGAGCTGATGAGCAACAGCTCCGGAAAAATGATCACCCTCGACAAGTTCCATGATCGGTCTAACCCGATCACGTACTACCTCGAGGAGTTGCCCGGTGGGGCCCCTAACTCTGTCATTCCCCTGTTGATTCAAGCATAAATGGGGAACTTTGACGTCCGTCGCATCCTGGTTGACGGAGAGAGCTCGGTAAATATCATGTATACCCATTTGTTTTCGATGTTGCAACTCGACGAGACCAATTTAACCCCCTATGTCATCTCCGACCTCCAAGGGTTCAACGGGACGACGACGAGACCGTGGAGATACGTGGAGCTCAAGGTCACCTTCGGGGCACAAGAAACGGCCAGGGAAATCAACACCAGTTTCCTGGTCGTCGAGTGTCCATCCTTATACAACTTCATTTTAGGCTTGACGGTGATGGTAGAGCTCACTGCAGTGCCATCGACGGTCTACCTTAAGATGAAGTATTACACCAGGCGGGGAGCCGTCGTCACCTCAACGGGGACATAGAGGCGGCCAGGAGATTTTTTGAGGCAGTGATGAAGGGCCTCAGCACGATCGGTCCCTCTCCTAAAGCGATCAAGCCTCCCCTTGACCAAGAGTACAAGCCAAAGGACCACGTCGACACCGTGGACCTCGACTGTCGCTTCCCTGGTGAACAGGTCCACGAAGATGAAGCCGAGCACGCCCCTCCAACGGTCAACAGGAAGCCCTTCCACCCAACGCGCCCCATTCTGGACGGGGACTTCGAGCTAGTAGCCCTCAGCGATGATACGGACAGGAGCGTGAAGATTGGAGCTGGACTATCTGATTGGCGAAGAAGCAGCTGAAATCCTGCCTCTACGAGAACTCCGAACTCTTCACCTGGAGCGCCGCCGAGATGCCCGACCTTGACCCCGAGGTCGCCTGCCACCAGCTCTCCATCAACCCATCCGCAAAGACCGTAGTACAATGTAGGCGTAGGCAGTCCCCCGAAAATTCGGCGGCTGCTGAAAAAGTTGTAAAAGACCTCCTAGAGGAAAATTTTATTTCGGAAGCCCGGTATTCAACCTGGTTGTCCAACGTTCTACTAGTAAAAAAAAATAATGGAAAATGGAGAATGTGCGTTGATTACACCGATCTCAACCAGGCATGTCCCAAGGACGCATATCCTCTCCCCAATATCGACAAGCTCGTCGACAACTCGGTGGGCTTAAAATTATTGTCCTTCATGGACGCCTACTCAAGATACAACCAGATCCCCATGGATGAAGTTGACATACAGAGCACGACATTCATGACCGAGTCGGACAACTATTACTACAACGTAATGCCCTTTGGTCTAAAGAACGCCGGTGCCGCCTATCAACGGATGATGAACAAGGTCTTCCGGGGAGAGATTGGCAACATGCTCGAAGTCTACATGGAGGATATGATCGTCAAATCGCGTACCGAGGCTGACCACATGGCCCACCTCAAGAAGGTCTTCGAAACGGCGAGGAGGTGCAAGATGCGATTTAACCCGGAAAAATGCACCTTCAGTGTATGCGCGGGGAAGTTCCTCGGGTTTTACTTGACCGAACGAGGAATCGAGGCAAACCCGAACAAATGTCGGGCCTTCTCTAAGATCGCAACACCGAGCACAAATAAGTCGATACAGTCCCTGAACGGGATGCTCACCTCATTATCCCGCTTCGTCGCCAAATCCGCACAACATGCCCTCCCATTCTTCAAACTGTTAAGGAAGGAGGCCACCTTCGAATGGATGGAGGAGTGCGAGCAGACCCTCCTCCACCTCAAACGCGTCCGGTCAGAGCCACCGATCCTGATGAGACCTGACGTCGGGGAAACCCTCTACCTGTACCTGGCCATTTCTACCGAAGTCATCAGCGTCGTACTAATCCAGGAAACCCCTGATGGGCAAAAGCCGATCTACTTCACGAACAAGGCCCTCCACGACCATGATGTGAGGTATTAGTAGATCAAAAAAGTCGCCCTAGCCCTTATCAACACGGCCAGAAGACTCTCACACTACTTCCTCTCCCACACCATCGCGGTCAGAACCGATCAACCCATCAAACAGTTACTCAGTAGGTCCGACATGTCAGGACGCATGTTGAAGTGGTTGCTGGAGCTCTCCAAATTTGACATCCTCTACAAAGGCAGAAAAATGCTCAAAGTACAAGTACTGGTTGACTTTGTCGCCGAGATGACGTCCGCCGTAGAACCAACTTTCTGAGCCTATAGGTGGACCATCTTTGTCGATAGCGCTTCGAGCTCGACAGGAAGCAGCGCGAGCATCATCCTAGAGAACGAAGAAGGCACTATCGTGGAGGTCTCTCTTGCCTTGGCCTTCCCGACGACAAACAATCAGGCCAAGTACGAGGCGTTCTTGGATGGACTCCGCCTGGCGAAAGACCTCGGAGTCAAGGAGATCAAAATTTTCACGGACTCCCAGTTGGTCGCCTCCCAAGTCCGGGGCGAGTACCAAGCGAAGAACGAAAATCTGGCTGAATAGTTTGCCCTTATAAGGGAACGGATGAAGAGTTTCAACTCCACCGAGGTACAACACGTTCCCCGCAAACATAACACGCGGGCAGACATCCTCTCAAAAATAGCAAGCATAAAGAAGAAGGGTGGGAGCAAATCTATCGTCTTGGATGTCCTTACACGGCCAAGCACGGAGAAGGTGAAAATGATGCTCGAAGTCAACACCATCAGGGACAGCGACTGTTGGATGACCCTGGTACATGCATACCTTAGCACGGGACACCTCCCCGACGACCCGAAGGAGGCCAGCACGGTCAAATGTCGAGCCTGCTCCTACATGCTGCTTGAAGGTAGACTATACTAGTGAGGCTTTTCGATCCATCTCCTCAAATGCGTCGACAAATCCCAGGCCCCGAGCATCTTGCAAGAGGTTCACAAGGGCATCAACGCGCAACACCCGGGAGAACGATCTTTGGCGAGGAAGGCCCTGCGAGCTGGGTACTACTGGACGATGATGCAGTAGGATGCGAAGGAACACGTGAAAAAGTGCGACAGGTGCGAGTGGCATGGGGACATGCACCTCACTCCTTCGATCGAGCTCAAGTCCCTCTCCTCCCCTTAGTCGTTTTCCTGGTGGGGGATGGATATCCTCGGCCCATTCACCATAGGCTCATATCAAAATAAGTACTTGATAGTCGGCGTCAATTATTTTACCAAATGGATCGAGGCCGAGGCCCTCGCCAAAATCACGGCGCACAACATACTTCGCTTCTACAAGAGGAACATCCTCGTCAGGTTCGGCGTTCCCATGGCCATCGTGACCGACAATGGTAAGCAGTTCACTGACAAAAACTTCCAATAATTTGTGACCAAGCTCGGGACAAAGCAACATTTCACGTCAGTCGAGCACCCACAAACAAACGGCCAGGCGGAGGTCGGGAACAAAGTTATCCTGCGGGGCATAAAACGTCGGCTCGGGGACGCCAAGAAGAGATTGGTCGAGGAACTCCACAGCGTATTCTGGGCTTATAGAGCGACGCCTCACTCGACCACCGGTGAGACCCCTTTTCCGCTGACCTACGGTACCGAGGCAGTAATCCCGATAGAAATAAGGTAACCGTCCAGAAGAACTGAATCCCCTCTCGGGGAGGAGGCCAACGACGAGGCCCTCAGAGATGAGCTCGACCTAGTCGAGGAAATAAGTTTGGGGCTATCTCTCTTAGAAGCCGCACTGAAATAGAAAATTGCCCTCCGCTACGACAGCAAGGTCATAAAATGTGAGTTCTAGGTCGACGACCTGGTCTTACGGAGAAACCAGAAAGACTCGCGAGAGGGCAAGCTCGCCGCGAACTGGGAAGGCCCTTATCGTGTCTGCGACAAGACGGTGCACGAGGCCTACTACCTCGAGAACTTACACGGGGATGAGATAGCTCGACCATGGAATATTGAGAAGCTAAAAAGTACAACAGTTAAACACTACCCACGACGACCCACCTCACGACCACAGGAGCGCGACATAGTACCAACGCGTCTCCCAGAACTCAACGAGATAACAAGCGCCTGCCTTTTGTGTGTGCGGGCAGAGCGCTCTGTTCGACGGGGACCCCTCGATCGAGAGTCACCGCCGCCGTACCGAGATAGGCAGAACACCCAGCTCACGATGGGACGTTCACGCCGCAGAGATAAGACCACAATTGTGGTCCATCTTTGTAACCGACCAGGTAACCACCCCGGTCACCCGGCCAGTTCCCTACACTACTGGACACAGCAAAAAACTCGAGCTACCACTCCTAACAGCATACAAAACGTGTGAACAAGCATACAAAACGTGTGAACAAGCATACAAAATGTGCGAACAAGCATACAAAATGTGCGAACAAACATACAAAAGTAAACAAACGAGCATACATAAACACTTGGCAAAGCGATAAATTTTTACAAACGGGCACTAACCCAGCTGTCAAGAAGTTACAAGTAAGGGCACACGGCCCGAGCAACAATCAAAATAAAAAACCGGGCACGCAGGTCGACAAAACAAAAGGGGCGCGTAGGCCACCGTTTTCTAATCAATATGGTCCCCCTCGTCTGGGGTAGTTTGGTCCTCCTCGTCATCTTCGGGTCTGTCGGACGCAACAATGCAGTCGCCTTGGATTTGATGGTAGGGGTTAGTCCCTTCGGTCACCAAATCCATGCCGGAATTGATAAGTCGAAGTTGGTCCATGGCACTCTTGAAGCCCACCTCGACGGCCCCCAAGAAGTCGTCTTCCAGCAGCCGGATCTTCTCCACCAGCTCCCATCGGGAAGCCAGCAGCTTCTCCTCGTCGGACTCTTCCTCAGCAGGAGCAACCAAACCCTCGAGCTCAGCAACCCGACCCCTCAGCCCGATCAGCTCATCTTCCCCGTCCTTTACCATCTTCTCGAGCTCCCTGATTCGCTCGCGATGGACTTTGTCTTGCCTTTGATACTCCCTTTAGTTGGCAACCATCTTAGACTGAACCTCCTCGGATACCGTCAGCTCATCCCACACGGTATCTAAGTCCCCCGAGGAACATCCCTCCTCGTTAAGTACGAGGTTCGTTTCAAACGCCCTCACCACCGAAGCCAAGTCATCGGACAACATCTTCCTCCGAGCCTCCTTGCTGGCAGCTAGGATACTCTTCACCTCTTCGGGAGCCACAACAAGGACATTCTCCCCTGTAAAGAAATGGGGCCTGAGACAACAAGGGGAAGAACAAAATGCCAGTCCGGGGAGCCGTCCGTCAAGTAGATCGGGGACGTTTTAATCTCTCGTCGCCTCTTGGAGGCCGACGGCACAACCGAGGAGCCACTACCTTATGGGGACGTCAGACACCCCCCTTGAGCAGCTTCGTCACGCGTTCTTCCACCGAACCCATAACACCTGCAAGGAGAACACAAAAAAACAGTTAGTACGGAAAGCCAAAACAGAACAAAGGAAAACCGACGAAGCGGCCCGCTACCTAAAAAACGATGAGCCTCTGCCTCGGTCCGGCACTCGAGGAGGGCCCTCGTATTGATGCACCTAGTCTCGGTCAGGATCTCCCCGTTGGCGTTGCGAATGTACTTCCCATCTGAGGTCACGCACTTACGAGGGGGAAGACGCCCGACGAAGTCGACCAATTTCTTGAAGGCCAAGCTATCGTCCTCGTCCAAGTGGTTAGGTCGGTAGATAAAACTCTTTATACTAAATCGAAAGTGCATTTCCATCCACTTTAATGGGAAATAGGAGTGGAAGTCCACCTCGGACTTGCCGTCCACGATGGTAACCTCTCGTCGGAACATTATATTAATGGCCTCGTCCGTCTCTGGCATCACCACGAACCACCTATCCTTGAACCCTCTAACAGAGTCTGTGTATGCCCGGAAGAGCCTGGTCGGCTGCTTCAGGGAAACCCAGTTATATCGACCAGACACAGTTTTCCGCTGCAAGTGGGAGACGCAGAAGAATAACGGTATGGTGTCCCCAAGCTCGAGATAATTGTAGACGATCTCGAATACACGAAGGAAAGCGAGTGAGTTGGGGTGGAGTTGAGACGGCGCCGGCATCAGGTGGTCGAACACTCCCTGCTGGAAATATGTGAACGACAGACGCATCCTGTAACACCCCCTTTCTATACCCCCAATTAATCAATTAAAATCATATAAGCAATTAATAAAAGTTTCATCAGAGTATAAATTAAAACATGGTATAAAAGAGGCGCATCACATTATCGTCGAAACGAAACATAAATAATACCTGCTCATAAACATATGTAACAAAAGGGGTAAATCTCAACTAAAAACAAAGCATAGCGCTTAAAACCCACATATCAATATTTAGAATAAAGCGGAAACATCTAAACATTGAAATCATTTCATTAACATAAGCATCATATACATCATTCAGATTAATTCAATTCATCAGTTGAGTTTACAAAACATTCAGCAGCAGATACATACACAGATGTATCACAAAAGAATCAAAACAATTCCTAACTACCCAGTGTTACATATCAGAGCCATCTGACCAAAAGAAATGAAGACTCGCTTCACAAAAGACCTCCAGCATCCTACTCTGCAATGCCTCATAGAGCATTATAAAACAGCAGAAGGGTGAGAAACATTATCGTAACAAACAATGCATAAAATTATATATATATATATATATATATATATATATATATATATATATATATATATATATATATATATATATATATATATATATATATATATATATATATATATATATATATATATATATATATATATATATATATATATATATATATATATATATATATATATATATATATATATATATATATATATATCATAAAACACAATTATAACATACACGCGATTCACATTTCTCACCACAACTTGTTACAATACATCACAATGTACACGTACATAACCAATCACATTCACCAATTCACGCTTCACAATTCATAGCATTTCACTTAAGCATTTACAATTATGTTCATTTCACCAAAACATCATATAAAGATGATAATGCAACTCATAGAGACCGACTCACGACTCTATGCAGATGCAAATGCGGTACCGACTTGTTCAGCAGGTTCAATTGAAGAACCAAAATGGAACCATCGCTCGTTACCGAAGTAACTCCCCGTCGGGCCTACGATGTTCACCCATCGCTCACACCCCACATGGGCACACGATGTTTCAGGATTGCTCACACCCCACACGGGCACACAATCCGGTTACTCACACCCCACAAGGGCACACAACTGTTCTGCAGATTCTCCACGGAATCAAAAATAAACCATCGCTCACACCCCCACAAGGGCACACGATCGTTTCTGCAGATCCTACGCAGGATCAAAGTAACTAAACCATCGCTCACACCCCACAAGGGCACACGAGGTTTCTGCAGATCCTACGCGGGATCAGACACACAAGAATGCAATCACGATGCTACACATGCAACACGACTCAATACACTCTTATAATCCACACATGTTTACAAACATATTCATGCATTCTTCATATTATACAAGTATATACAAATATACGCATTCACATTAATATCACCGTGCGCTCCCATTTAATCCAAACAAACGCACGAAATTGCCAAACGGCCACATCACACAATCTAGGATTCACGTCATACGGCTACCCACATCACAATATAACTCGGCATGATCGATGCCTAGAGCAAGGAAATAATCAAAGTTAAGTCGGAAATTCGACCACGGAGGGAAACATTAAAGAAAACACACCCTGTCACGTTTGTTGCCCTACTCGCTTAGCGAGCTCCTAGCGAGTATTCGCTACTTGTTCGCATAGCGAACAAGCTCGTGAAGGCAAACAGAAGCCTCTGACTTTGTTCGCTACCTCGCTCGCTCAGCGAACCCCTAGCGAACCTTCGCTACCCCCATTCGCTACCAGCGAACACCATAACATGCATTATGCCCAAGTCTGGGACCGTTCGCTACCTATTCGCTACTGCTCGCTTAGCGAATGTTCGCGACCAGCTCGCCTAGTGAACGTGCTAGCGAGTGTCTGCGAACTCAGAATTTCCCCACTGTTCTTCCACTCCAAAACTCTTGGATTTACCCGATTAAGTCCCAACTCATTCCAGCACTTTAGCCTGACATCACCCGACATAAATGCTACTACTTAATCTTACTTTCACCAACGAAAACTCGGGTTCTATCGATTAAATCTGTATTATGCCCTAGAATGAAAAATGAGTAAAACTCTCCTCAATCCAAAACAAAACCAACAAGAACACACATAATCATACACATTGCAAGAATAATAAAGTTTCACACCCTTACCCGATCAATCGAAAGCTTAGAAGTTGATTCTTGATGATTCTAGGTTTTTCTCCTCTTCCTCCACTTTTCTCTTATCTTCCTTTCTTTCTCTTCTCTTCCTTTCTTTCTCTTCTCTTTTTCTTTCCTTTTGGTTTCTATTCTCCATATTCTTTCTCTTTTTCACTTATACTCTTTCTACTCTATTTCTCTCAAAATATCTACTAATCAAGGATTATCTAAAACACCCTCTAATTAATTCCCAAAACTCTCCAAATAATAAAATACCACAACATACACACATAACATATTATCATATAATTCCACAATAAAATAACAACTAACCAAATAAATTAGAAGACTCAACAACATAATGGGAAATTCAGAATCGGGGCGTTACAACTCTCCCCTACTTTAGAAATTTTCGTCCTCGAAAATATTACCTGATCCAAACAACTCTGGATGCGACTCTCACATCTTACTTTCCAATTCCCAAGTCATATCGCCTTCTGCAGCACCTCCCCATGCTACTTTCACAAGCGCAATATCCTTGCCTCTTAACTTCTTAATCTCACGGTCTAAAATTCTAATCGGAAAAGCTTCCACTGTAAGGTTATCTCTTACTTCAACCTCGTCCATAGGGATAACATGTGACGGATTCGGAACATACTTCCGAAGTTGCGAAACATGAAATACATCATGCAAATTCGAAAGATTCGGAGGCAACGCCACACGATAAGCCACAACACTAACTCGTGCAATAATCTGATACGGACCGATGAAATGAGAAGTCAACTTCCCCGACTTCAAAGCACGACCCATACCCGTAACCGGCGTAACTCTCAAAAACACATGGTCGCCCTCTTGAAATTCAATATCCTTCCTTCTCTTATCATGATAAATTTTCATCCTACTCTGAGAAGCTCTCAACTTTTCTCGAATTAACCTCACCTTCTCCGTTGTCTGTTGTACCATCTTCGGTCCAACCACCGACCTCTCACCAGTCTCATGCCAACACAAAGGTGTTCGACATTTTCGAACATACAAAGCTTCAAATGGAGCCATACCAATACTCGAATGAAAACTGTTATTATAGGTGAATTCAATCAACGCTAAATAACTATCTCACGCACCACCTTGCTCTAGCACACAAGCTCGTAACAAATCCTCCAACGATTGAATTGTCCTTTCGGTTTGACCATCTGTTTGCGGATGATAAGCTGAACTCAATCTCAGCTGCAAACCCAAAGCCTTTTGCAAACTCTCCCAAAACCTTGAAGTAAACCTTGGATCTCTATCCGATATAATGCTCTTGGGAACTCCATGCAACTTCACAATCACCCGAACATAGATCTCAGCTAACTTCTCCAAAAGATAACTAATATCAATCGGAATAAAGTGAGCAGATTTAGTAAGTCTATCAACAATCACCCAAATTGCATTGTGACCTCTTTGCGTATTCGGCAACCCCGTAATAAAATCCATCGAGATACCATCCCATTTCCACTCTGGGATATCCAACGGTTGCATTAATCCAATAGGTTTCTGATGTTCCACTTTAGACTTCTGACAAGTCAAACATGCATACACAAACTGAGTCACGTCTCTCTTCAACCCAGACCACCAAAAGATCTTCTTCAAGTCTTGGTACATCTTATTTGCTCCCGGATGAATACTCAAATTACTACGGTGTCCTTCCTCCAATATTATTCCTTTCAACTCCGCATCATCAGGAATACCAATACGACCAGGAAACCTCAAAACTCCAAAATCATCAACTTTGAAATCTTCATTCTCTTTTGTCATCAAGTAAACAAACTTCAAATCCAACTTTTGCCTTTCGCAAACGGTTGCAAGAAAATCATTCGTGATATGAAGCATACCAAGTCTCACGCTTCTCGGCGTCATATCACAAATCAAACTCAAATCTCTGAAATTCTCCAATAATTCTCATTCCTTTACCATCATTGCGGACACATGCAAAGACTTCCGACTTAAGGCATCAGCCACCACATTTGCCTTACCCGGATGATAATTTAATCCAAAATCATAGTCCTTCAAAATCTCTAGCCATCTTCTTTGCCTCATATTCAATTCCTTCTGATCAAATAAATACTTCAAACTCTTGTGGTCACTAAAAACTTCAAACCTTGCACCATAAAGATAATGCCTCCAAATTTTTAACACAAATACCACGGGCACTAATTCCAAATCATGAGTATGGTAATTCTTTTCGTGCACTCTTAACTTCCTAGAAGCATAAGCCACAACCTTCCCATCTTGCATCAAAACACCACCCAAACCAGTCAAAGAAGCATCACAATATACCACAAAAGGTTCTGTAGGATTCGCCAAAATCAAGATCGGCGCTGTCGTCAATCTTCTCCTTAACTCCATAAAACTCTCCTCACAATCAACGTCCCAAATAAAAGCCTTTCCCTTACAAGTTGACTGCGTTAACTGAAGTGCCAACTTCGAAAACCCTTCAATAAACCTCCGGTAATAACCTGCCAGGCCCAAGAAGCTTTGAATATCCATAACTGTTCTAGGAGTCTCCCATTGCATTACCGCATCAATCTTAGACGGATCAACACTAATACCATCACCTGAAATAACATGTCCAAGAAAACTTACTTCCGATAACCAAAATTCACACTTCGACAATTTGGCATACAATTGCTTCTCCCTCAAAATCTGTAACACAATTCTTAAATGTTCCTCATGCTCTTCTTGAGACTTAGAATAAATCAGAATATCATCAATAAACACAACCATAAAACGATCCAATTGCTCATGAAAAATACGATTCATGTACTCCATAAACACACCTGGCGCATTAGAAACTCCGAATGGCATCACTAAATATTCGTAATATCCATACCGTGTCCTAAAAGCCGTCTTTTGAATATCTCCTTCCTTCACACGAACCTGGTGATAACCTGATCTTAAATCAATCTTGCTAAAAACTCATGCTCCAACCAATTGGTCCATCAAATCATCAATTCTAGGAAGCGGGTACTTATTCTTAATTGCCACTTTGTTCAATTGTCGATAATCAATACATAACCGCATACTTCCATCCTTTTTCTTTACTAACAACACCGGTGCACCCCAAGGAGAAACACTTGGTCTCACAAATCACTCAACTGCTCCTTCAACTCTGCAAATTTTGATGCTGACATACGATACGGTGCCATCGAAATTGGTCTAGTAACCGGAATTAGATCAATAGAAAATTCAACTTCCCTTTCTGGCGATACATCCGTAATATCCTCGAGAAACACTTCTGGAAATTCACACACCACTGGAAACACGTCAAGTTCAACCCTGTCCTCTACCGACAATGATGCAAATAAACCAAACAACTGAGCTTCGTCCACCAAAAGTTTCTTCAACTCTTTAGTGGATAGAAAACTCTCACTTTCATCATCTTCCAAAGAAGGAAACCTCACCAACTTATGATAGCAATCTAAATGAACTCTATTAAATTGCAACCAATTCATACCCAAAATCACATCCAAGCCTTCCAACAGCAAACACACCAAATCTATAAGAAAGTCTTTACCATACATGGTCAAGGGACAACTTACGCACACCAAATAAGTAGTTACCGACCCTGAAGAAGGAGTCTCAATAACCATGCCACCACTCAAAGAAACCATGCGCAAACCCAAACGCTTAGCACATTCAAGAGAAATAAATGAATGAGTCCCTCCAGTATCAATAATAGAAACTAAAGGCATATTATTAATAAAGCACGTACCTTTAATCAAGCGATCCACATTAGTAGTGTCTGAACCGGCTAATGCAAATACTTTTCCACCCGACTGACCTTGCTTTGGTTTTGTACACTTGGTGCTAATATGACCAACTTCTCCACAGTTAAAACACTTTACCATATTCCTCCTATACTCATAAGTGGTATGTCCAAAACTTCCACAATTAGCACACTTCTCCGTAGACTTCCCACACTCAAAAGATTTGTGGCCCATCACGCCACACTTGTAACATTTGACTGCACCCGAACTTCCACCTCCAGATTTCCTATCGAAGTTTCCCTTATACTTTTCCCTTATCAACAGGTGTCACATAAGGTCCACTCCTCACTTGTTGCTTGCCTTTCTTCTCACTCAAACTCTTGTAGTGAGTAGAACGAGCTCTACTATCCTCTTCAAAAATCCTACAATATTCGGTCAAGTCTGAAAATCTTCGTATCCTCTGGTAACCCGCCGCTTGCTTTATCTCCAGACGCAAGCCATTCTCATACTTAATGCACTTAGAGAACTCCGTCGTAACAGCTGCATAATGAGGATGAAACTGCACTAATTCCACAAACTTAGCCATGTAATCTACCACAGACATGTTGCCTTGCTTCAACTCAAGGAATTCCATTTCCTTTTTACCCTTCACACTCTCAGGATAGTACTTCCTCAAAAATTCAGTGCGGAACAAATCCCAAGTTATTTCTTCGTCATCCACCTCAAGAACTTGCCTCATACTGACCCACCAGTCATCAACCTCTTCCCTCAACATATGAGTCCCAATTCTCACCTTATTTCCTTCAGCACAGTTCATAACTCTAAAGATTCTCTCAACCTCCTTCAACCAGATCTGAGCACCGTCAGGATCAAACCTTCCTTTGAATACAGGCGGCTGATTCTTTCTAAACTCATCATTCGCATTCACATTCGGCGCACCTTGCACCGCCCTTGCCATAGCCTCCAATGCCGCAGCCATAGCAGTGTCATTACGACCAGCCATATTCTGAGGATTCCCAAAAATAACAACAAGGTCAAACAACCGTTTAACCAACACAACAAGAAGACAGACACAACTGACTCAACACTGACTCTAATACCACTTAATGTAACACCCCCTTTCTATACCCCCAATTAATCAATTAAAATCATATAAGCAATTAATAAAAGTTTCATCAGAGTATAAATTAAAACATGGTATAAAAGAGGCGCATCACATTATCATCAAAACGAAACATAAATAATACCTGCTCATAAAGATATGTAACAAAAGGGGTAAATCTCATCTAAAAACAAAGCATAGCGCTTAAAACCCACATATCAATACTTAGAATAAAGCAGAAACATCTAAACATTGAAATCATTTCATTAACATAAGCATCATATAAATCACTCAGATTAATTCAATTCATCAGTTGAGTTTACAAAACATTCAGCAGCAGATACATACACAGATGTATCACAAAAGAATCAAAACAATTCCTAACTACCCAGTGTTACATATCAGAGCCATCTGACCAAAAGAAATGAAGACTCGCTTCACAAAAGACCTCCAGCATCCTACTCTGCAATGCCTCATAGAGCATTATAAAACAGCATAAGGGTGAGAAACATTATCATAACAAAAAATGCATAAAATTATATATATCATAAAACACAATTATAACATACACGCGATTCATATTTCTCACCACAACTTGTTACAATACATCACAATGTACACGTACATAACCAATCACATTCACCAATTCACGCTTCACAATTCATAGCATTTACAATTATGTTCATTTTACCAAAACATCATATAAAGATGATAATGCAACTCATAGAGACCGACTCACAACTCTATGCAGATGCAAATGCGGTAGCGACTCGTTCAGCAGGTTCAATTGAAGAACCAAAATGGAACCATCGCTCGTTACCGAAGTAACTCCCCGTCGGGCCTACGATGTTCACCCATCGCTCACACCCCACATGGGCACACGATGTTTCAGGATTGCTCACACCCCACACGGGCACACAATCCGGTTGCTCACACCTCACAAGGGCACACAACTGTTCTGCAGATTCTCCATGGAATCAAAAATAAACCATCGCTCACACCCCACAAGGGCACACGATCGTTTCTGCAGATCTTCCTAGGGATCAAAGTAACTAAACCATCGCTCACACCCCACAAGGGCACACGAGGTTTCTACAGATCCTACGCGGGATCAGACACACAAGAATGCAATCACGATGCTACACATGCAACACGACTCAATACACTCTTAGAATCCACACATGTTTACAAACATATTCATGCATTCTTCATATTATACAAGTATATACAAATATACACATTCACATTAATATCACCATGCATTCCCATTTAATCCAAACAAACGCACGGAATTGCCAAACGACCACATCACACAATTTAGGATTCACACCATACGGCTACCCACAAGACAATATAACTCGGCATGATCAATGCCTCGAGCAAGGAAATAATCAAAGTTAAGTCGGAAATCCGACCACGGATGGAAACATTAAAGAAAACACACCCTGTCACGTTCGCTGCCCTGCTCGCTTAGCGAACTCCTAGCGATTATTCGCTACTTGTTCGCCTAGAAAACAAGCTCGCGAAGGTAAACAGAAGCCTCTGACTTCGTTCGCCACCACGTTTGCTACCTCGCTCGCTCAACGAACCCCTAGAGAACCTTCGCTACCCTCATTCGCTACCAGCGAACACCATAACATGCATTCTGCCCAAGTCTGGGACCGCTCGCTACCTATTCGCTATTGCTCGCTTAGCGAACGTTCGTGACCAACTCGCCTAGCGAACGTGCTAGCGAGTGTCTGCGAACTCAGAATTTCCCCACTGTTCTTCCACTCCAAAACTCTTGGATTTACCCGATTAAGTCCTAACTCATTCCAGCACTTTAGCCTAACATCACCCGACATAAATGCTATTACTTAATCTCACTTTCACCAACGAAAACTCAGGTTCTATCGATTAAATCCGTATTATGCCCTAGAATGAAAAATGAGTAAAACTCTCCCCAATCCAAAACAAAACCAACAAGAACACACATAATCATACACATTGCAAGAATAATAAAGTTTCACACTCTTACCCGATCAATCGAAAGCTTAGAAGTTGATTCTTGATGATTCTAGGTTTTTCTCCTCTTCCTCCTCTTTTCTCTTCTATTCCTTTCTTTCTCTTCTCTTTTTCTTTCCTTTTGGTTTCTATTCTCCCTATTCTTTCTCTTTTCCAATTATACTCTTTCTACTCTATTTCTCTCAAAATATCTACTAATCAAGGATTATCTAAAACACCCTCTAATTAATTCCCAAAACTCTCCAAATAATAAAATACCACAACATACACACATAACATATTATCATATAATTCCACAATAAAATAACAACTAACCAAATAAATTAAAAGACTCAACAACATAATGAGAAATTCAGAATTGGGGCGTTACACATCCCCGCCTCCTTAAACGCAAATTCGTACATAGGGAATCGGCCCCCATCGTAGCGAGAGCAGATACGGTCCAGTTCTCGAGGCCGGCATGCTCTAAATTGACGAGGAGCCCTGACCTATCTATCTTCGATCACGTCAAAAACATCATAATCGTCGAGCACGAACCGGGACATATAGTTGAGGGGTTCGTCCCCGACCCATTCCCCGACCGGCCTGTCCGGAGGCTCCACAACAGTCTCATCTTGGCGACCCTATTCATCGTCGGACAGGTACCACATTGTTTCCTCCTCCTCATAGGAAGCCATTTACCTGAAAAGTAGAGGAACTTGGTGAATTAGACAGCCAAATCAAATCATCCCTTCCACCACAGTTCAAGTGAAAGGGTGTGGATGCCCGGGGTGCCCAGAAGACCCTCTGGGGTAACCCGACCCTCTGATGTGCTCGTGGAATGAAATCTTTTGTCCTCTGCGTGCTCATCAATCGTGCCCGGGGTATTCATCAACCACCTTTGGGACATTCAACAGTCATTGATTCTCCCCGGGTCGCTCATCGCAAGGGTCGGGAATGGTCAGTCAGAACCCTAGTTTTGAAGGACTCTCCGACGTATTCGCCGGAAAAGCCCACGGTCTCCCCCGCGTTCCTGTTGGAGCCGCCGGGAGCATCGCCGAAAGCTTACTAAAAAATACCAGTAGGGAGGCAAAGACTTACGTGATATGACGGAGAAAAATTAGTTGCGTTGAGCAGAAAGATTGTAGACGTCGAGCAGGGAATTCAGAAGGTTGAACAACAACAAGAAAAACAAGAGAGCGAAAGACGGGTTGGGCCCACGTATATATACGCCCTAACACGAGAAACGAAGCGTCGCTAGGGGCGCTGTAGCCTCCTTAGGGTGACACGTGGTGATCCTCAGCCTTCCCTACGTCTCTCCAGATTCCCCTCCTCGTCCGTGGGCTTCCCCGTACATCATAGGTTCGCCAGACCAGTACGGGCGTGGGGTTGCCCGACAAAGGGACATGCTCGACACTTATGCACCTTAAGTCACAGCTCGTTTGATCGCAAGCAACGACTTGGGGGCTACTGTTCTGGACTAGGCTGACGCTTGGCCCATAGTCAAGCAGGCCCAAACCCCATCAGGTTGGAAGGCCCAATAAGACCTAAGCCCCTTCGTCGTCGGGCAGAGACATTTCCCCTGTCAGGCAGAACATCTTCTCCCGTCGGGTACAGACCAACGGCAGTCGAGCAGGATCCTCACATCTATTTGGCGCGTCCCTCTTCTGCCCAACCGTCGGGCAGACCCTATCTAGTTCGGAGGGCTTCTCTGACCTCCTCCACGTTCTCAACGTGTCCCCTACGCGGAGACACGTAATCAGGTAACTACCCGTGTCCTGATTATTCGGTCTTCCACCTCTCGGATAGCACGAAACAATTACACTAGGGCGAAAACCACGTGCTGGTCTTCACGACACCACGTCAGCCCTAGAAATTACCAGCATTGGGCCTGGCGAACCAGTCCGACGCATAGTAATCGTTGGCCCTGCGCTGAGGGCACACTATAAATACCCTCTTTCACTAGAGGGTCAAATAATCTCATTCTTACTTCTCTCTCTCTCTTTGTACTTGTTATCACTCTACTCGACCCTTAGTTTGGCATTAGAGTGTGTTTCAGGTACACCCCCCTCTATTACATCAGCAGTCGGACAACTCAGACGCGTGGCCGGCCAGCAATCTCTTCTGATAAGGTACAAATAATGGCCCCCCTCCATTACTTTCTTTTATCAATGTTTATTAAAAGAAATTTATGTTGTTCATTATTATTAGGGATGTCAAAATTGGTCAGATCTATCGAATATACTCGTTTTATCCACACTTTTACAGAACTAACCAACATTTTACGGATTTTACAGATACAGATATTAATATGAAAATTTGTAATGTCTGTTTGCCACCCCTAATTATGATATTAATCAACCTTTATCTTCTTCATCAATTTAAGAATAAAAATCTCACATCTAATCAACCTTCATCTTCTTCATCCATATCATACTCTTTAAAATAAAAATCCAAACTAAAATATATAGGATTTAAAGAAAAACATAGGAAAAAAAATTAACCAAAAATGTATTTGACCTACATTATAATTTATATTAGTCCCTTGACAAACTTGTAAGTTACAATACTCTTGTTCTATAGACAAGCACATATTATTGTAAATGAACTAATTTAAATTTGGGGCAGTTAAAAAAATCCGCATTCACGTATTCAAGTATATTTGTATATTTGATTGTTTCATCTATTTGATCAAGATCAACCGATTTTGATTTAAAATAAAACGATACTATAATCTCTATTTCTCGTTCATCTTTATTTTTCTTGTTGGCATTGAATTTGAGATATATAGAAATGTTTAAAATAATAATGACACAATAAGGTTTTAAAATCAAACATGAACAAAATGCAAAATGATTGCTTGTACATTGAGAGTTCTTTCACTCCATTTACCAAACATTATTCTTGAACCCACAAACAAGGAAGAATATAAAAGTGGGAATACAAGAATTTACATAATCATAGAGTTCCTAATTCTAGGAGCTCTTCAATTCAATATCCTTGTTTGTTTGCCTCAAATTTCTCCACAAATACTTTCCACTAGCCATGTCAACAAAAACCCAAAATCCATTTTGAATCATCTGAAAATCCAATCAACATTTTGGTGAGTTCAAAACAAACACTCAACCAAACACAAAAGTAAACAAATAAAAAATAATAAAAAGAAAAAGGTCATATGAATAACCCATTCCACATTATGAGTTAAAAACAAAACAAAGACACAACATTTTATAGAGAGAAAAAAAAAAAAACCAATTTTAATATCATCTAAAAGTAAAAACCCAATTAACATATTCTTATGAATTGATTACAAAAACACAACCAAACACAAAAAGAAAATCCCAAAATTTAACATTTAAACATCATCTAAAACCCAATCAAACTCTAAAATTAAAATTAACTTTTTTAAAAAAAATTAAAAAAATTAAAGATTTAGATTCTTACCTATCAAGAAAAGATTAAAAAAAACATTACTTTAAAAAGAAAAAGTAAAGGATAAAAAATAATGGGTCATTGTAGAAACATGATTTTGAAGGGTATACCTTTTTGAAACCAAATTGTTCTTTCTTGAAAGATGAATTTTCTTCTTCAATTGAATCATCAGAAGCCAAATCAATCTTTGGTGAAGAAAAAACCGTTTTCCATGCATAGTAACCAGCCAGAACAGCAGAGAAGAACACCAAGATGAACCTTAAAGGACACATTTTTCTCAAGAACACAACACAAAAAAACAATTCAAAGGTATGATTTTTATGAAATTGAGGATGAAACAAGAAAAAGTAACGACAACCCACGAATTAAAATTTGTAGGAGAATATTGGGTTGGATTTTTTTTTTACTTTTAGAGATTTTGATTTTTTTTGGGTTTTATGATGAGGAGAGGAAAGCTGTATAAGAAAAAGCAGAAACTAGAATTAGTAAACGCGCGTTTGGGTTGTTTGGGAAAAAACAATTCTCAACCACCGTGATTTGTGACTCTTTCGGGATTATTTGATTTTGATTTGAAGATTTCTGTTTAAAATGTCAAAAGGTTGCTTCACCAACTGCATGCTATTTTAGGATACTAAGTCAGCTTTTTTGGCTGGATTTGACTTTACATCAAATTATTAAGTTGTATGATTGAGAATTAACTTTTTCCTTTATATAGATATGTTTAAATATATTTTTTACATTTTAATATTTTTTATTTTTTATTTAGAAAATGGGGGAAATTAGGATAGGATATACTATTTTATTTTCATTATTTAGTTGCTATTATAAATGTTTGACATTGATTTTATATTTTAAAAATACTCTCCAATATGGCTCTAGGGCTTTATCAATCACCAAAACATTTAATGATAAATATTTATATATCCAATGTGTTAGAATATTTTTTAAAAAAAATTAGATAAAATGTCTTTTTCCAAAAGATTCCTTTTGGATTTTAAATAATTTAACAGCACACCACATACTAAATGTTTATTAATGAAAAGCTGCGAATTTTTTAATCTACACCTCAATATATCAAAACATTTATACAACTCTTTATCATCTAAATTTTATCTAACAAATTTTAATATAGAATGAACCAAACATGTCCAAATTTTCAATTAATAAAAAAATTAAATTAACTTAATTAATGATTATGTAAAAATATTAAATTGTGGATTTAAATCGGCAACACTTCACCTATTTATTTTTAAAAAGTGAAATTTAAATTAATAAACTAAAAATATGGACGAAACCACCCCACTTGTGTGAAATAATCTTCTAGACTTTACATTTGCATTTTTCATCTCTTTTCTCTTTCTAAACTTTACCTTTGTTTTCTCTTCAACCGATATCACCTTCGTCTCTAAAATCATTCATCCTCGTCTTCCAAAAAAATAAGTAAAATATATTTATCTCCGTCATGTATTAATTTTATTTTCTTCACCGTATTCATTCTTCATTTGCAAATGCAAACATTTTTTCTAAATTTAAATCTTTTTAGAGTTATTTCTTATTACACTTATGTTGTCTCTTCGGTCCATCCTAAATAATAAGACTTCTTAAGATGATTAACGACATTAATGATTATATTCAATTGTGGAAGATTGCAGCAAAATACACCACATATGGATAGTGGTTTCTAATACAAAGGAACAATTTGAAATTATTTTTATTGATAGTCAGGTAACACATCATCTATGTACTTGAATATTTGTTGATGCTTTTGTTATAATGTTAATACATCTTTTCAAAATGAAACCTATTGTTTGTAGGTTTATAAAATATTCCTTTAAAATGTATTTTGTGATTTAATTTTTCCTTTTTCTTTTTTGTTTGCCTATTGTTTTTGGATTTATAAAATATTCCTTTGAAATGGATTTTGTGATTTAGTTTTTTTTTCTTTGGTTGCCTATTTAAAATGAAGTCTATTATTTAGCTTTTTTATTGTCATTTTGTTAGTTTAATGTTTTTAGTCATATTGTTCTTGTATTATTTTAGTGTTTTTAACTTTTTAGACATTTTTTTCTTCTATATGATTTCCTGATTTTAAACATTTTGTTCTTCAATATCATTTTTTGTTTTTATTCATTTCGTTCTTCAACATGATTTTGTGTTAATAATATCTTTCGTGCAGATTTATTCATTTACCCCTTTCTAAATCACATATTTTCCTTCGACTTTCAGGGAACTGATATTCATGTGACTGTTCCTACTATGTTTAAGAAATCATTTGAATCAATGTTAACAGTTAACAATACATACATCATTACTAACTTTCAAGTTCAGCACAATGGTATCCTATTCAAAACCTTTGAACATAAGTTTTTTTTTTAATTTACTGGTGGAACAACTATTGGAGGTGTCAACACGCATGTAATTCCTCCAAAGCCTATAAAGTTCACTCCTTTTGAATACATTTTGTTTGAAAAATGGAAGAAAGATATGTTAATAGATTTGATTTTTAATATTCATATTCTTCTTTATAGTTTCTTACATAATACTTTACTCTCCTTATAATATTGATCATTGTTTGCACTCTTTATTTAAATGTAATTGATGTGATTGATAAGATCAAATACACGCAATTAATATTGGGAGTAATAAGTAACATGTCAACTTGGTGTTGAAGGATTTATTGATAGGGAGTAATAAGTATTATTTTTATATTATATATCTATTATTGTCTCTGTCTAACCTACTTAAGATAACTATTGATATGTAGGTAAATGTCCACTATTAGTTTCTAACACATTCAATGTCACCATCTTACACATCAATGAACCAATGCCAGAGATATTTGATTTTCGGGATAGGTATGAAATGGTTACATACAAATATTTTAATATGAGGCTTCATTTTATTCAATTGTGATCTAAAACATTGTGAATTTTGTCTTATTTTAAAATACGAAAGGACTCGTGGGTGGATACCATAAGTAAAGGTTATAGTACACTTTCTCATATAACTTCTCAAAATTCGGTCCCTTCTCAACTTAGCCCGTACAATAAATTCAAATACAAGGCGTTAGAACTTCCTCTGCATGAAAATATACCGCTTCAATATGTAATAACAGTTGACTCAAAATTTTGTTTTTTTTATGTTTTATGTTACTAGTGTGGATTTATTGATCACTTTTTCTTCTTTTATCTCATAATGTCCAAATAACTTTTTGTGTTGTGATAGCAACGACTGATAATCTGAAAGCATCCCAGTATGGTTGGTACTATTAGGCCTTCCACCAGCGCCCAAAGGTTACAAATGGGGCATATTGCACCTTTAATATGCGCAGATGGACATACTACAGAAATAAAAATATTCATGTATAAAACTTATTAATTCCTATTCTTCATTATCATAGGTGTAGCTCATACTGTATTGTGCTTTAAGCTGACTATTACCTATTTTTCTAGGTATAAGATTGAAATTGACGTTAAGCAGGCTGGTTATTGTTCAACTTTTGTTCTTTGGGACCACGAGAGTACACAACTCTTGGGAGTATCGACCGCACGACTTCGGGAAGCAATGTTAAAGGTGATTTTATTTTAATCACTTTTGTACATAACTTATTCCAAATCCTAACGTATATATGTCGCTAACATTTTGTAACTTTTATTATAATAAGCTGGGAATAGTGATCCCCTTGAATACCGTTGTAGGTGGACTCTTTATTGGTTTTCATAATGGCCTTCAAAATAAAGTGACAACCAAGGTGGAACAGTTCCTCTCTTGTACCGTTTTCAGAGATGAGTCAATAATCCAAATGCTTCTTGATAAATGGAGGATAATAAAGGTCCTAATTTAACTTAATTATTTTCTTTTCAGTTCATTATCATTTATCTTGATCTAACTATATTCATTTATAATCCAATAGCATATTCTTATCCCTACTCTTTCCATCACACATAACGTATTGCAGGTTTGCACACCACTACTAGAAATACTCTGTTTTTCTGCGGATTTAGACAAAATTTCCGCAGAAAACGTATTACCTGCGATTCTTCCTACTATTTTCTGTTCCCAACTAAAACCTTCGTGGATAATTAGTATAGCAGGAAAATGTCATAGGAAAAAGTCGTAGGAAAAAGTCGCAGGTAAAATAGATAAATTCACAGATAACAACGCAGGTAAATGAAATTTTTGCAGGAAATGTCGCAGCAAACTAAAGATCCGCAGGTAAAATCGCAGGTAATTTCTCTCATGTTTTTAATTTTTGTTGTTAATTTTGTTTAATTTATATTTAAAATATAATAATATAAAATACTCACTTCTTTTTTGTAATTTCATAAGAGTACTTTAAACAACAAATGGTTAAAAAACAAACAAAATATAAATCTAGTGTAAGGCTTGAACCTAACCTTTATTCAAAGAGCAATGACAATTTTTAATTTAACAAGTTCACCTAATCTCAAAGAACCTTCTTTATTATCCTTAACAAGAGTTACTATAAAATCAAGAGTTACTATAAAATCAAGCCACATACATGCTCACGCCAGAAGGAGCAATATATATTTTAACCGAAGATTTACATTTTCTACATGGCAGAATAGAGGGAATCAAACTGAATATGTTTTATGATTGCTTGAGATTGAAGGGAGGATTTGAAGTGGGTAATAGCATAATATGGGGCAGGAACTTCATCCTCCTCCTGCTCCTTGGACACTTATGGCACAGTTTAGGTAATAGAATAACAGCCCAGACTATATATTCTACAAAGCTAGCTTTACATGGAATAACTCAAAGATGTCTTTTTTCTTGATCCACCTTCTCCATAGAGGTCATTCCATTGGAGTAGTTTGTTAATATTTGAAGAATCCGATGACACGCTTGCACAAACCTGTGTACATACATGGAAACATTACACATTATTCCTTACATGTTACAAAAAGGACTTAAACAATAAAACAACAAGAGGTTTATGACTCACTCTTCACTTTCTTATTCTAAGCCACTATCTATATGTAACATCAATTTAATTTACCACACAAGATAATGAATCATATTACATTATTAATATAACATAACAGTAATACATATAAAGCATAAAACAAAAAATAGCTTCAATTTCATTAGTATTCACATTCTTCTTATTTCACCTCCACGAGCAGCTATCACAAAATATAATAATAATAATAATAATAATAATAATAATAATAATAATAATAATAATAATAATAATAATAATAATAATAATAATAATAATAATAATAATAATAATAATAATAGACTATCAGGGTCAACGCTCTCCCCTGTCACTTGCAAAACATATTGTGCTAAGCACTGCTTATTAGCCATCTTTGCAGACAACCATTCAGCTTGTAGATCTTCATTGTAACTTAAGTTACCAAATATTGACTAAAAGAGTGGTTAACAGCATCATAAACATACCCTTCAGTTATTCTAGCGGTACCACTCAGAGCACGCCAAGCTATCAGTGCAGCAAAAGGAATGACACTTGCTTCCTACAACACTGATTTGCTGCAGCAAAATGAGCAGAATCAAAGCTTAGAAATGCTTATGCAAGCCTCCGCTTCTGTTGGTATTCATTATTCACACAAGAAAATGATACAAGAAAGTAAAAACTAATGATAAAAACTTATATATCAGGTAGCACTAGCTTCTGTTGGTGTTGTACAAGGTGCTAATGTGTTAGGACGCAGGTTCAAACCGCCCCCTCGAACGGAAATAGTAGGGAACTTAACATTGCTTGCCCTACTCACGAGATTTGAGTCGATAAACACGACAATCATGGTGATATCTTCGTGGAAATTCCTACGAACTCCACGGTCAATATCTTTTAAGTCTGAATATCTCAATTCTCTCTTCTTTGCCGCATCTTGAAGTGCGGCTCTCACTAGCCTCCTTGCAATTCCCTGAAAAGGTACGATAAGCCGCGTCAATTTAAATAAACCATGGTAAAATGATAGTGTTTTGTATCTTAAGGTTTTTATCTCACCGAGTGAGGATTATTTTGAACTATATCAACAGCTTCTTGATTGCTAAGGTGCTCCCAGAGCCCGTCAGATGCAAATATAATAAACTGATCTTGTGGTTGCAGCTGGTGAACTGATATTGATGGTTCCGAGCTCAAAATTAGTGTTTTGAACGGCTCATGAAGCCGAAACTTTGCATATAAAGGTTCTTTATTGAACTCAGCCTTTTTCAGATATACATCACCAATAGGTTTAGATATCTGCAAATGTAAAAAACATGTAAGATAAAATGATGTCGTAAATGAAGAAGGGACAATCCAAACGTCCAAGTCGAGCTAATACTGGACTGATCCCTTACTTGTATTAGACCCTTGACACGCCATACATTATGCCTCAAAACAACAATGTTTTAATCGTCGGGGTGCATAGATTGCAATTCGTGTCTTATTGACTCTATAGCTGCATTGTGTTCTGTTGACAATTGCACGGCTAAAACCTCCCCGGTTACTTTGACTGCTCTTCCCAAAACTGCTCGGGAATCACCGAGATTTGCTATATAAAGAGTTCCATTGCATATTACACCGACAAGACAGCAGGATCCAACCGATGCAATATGTGGTTTCATGGACCATTGTTTGGTAACAAGAGACATAAATCCGTCTTCTGTTGCTTAGATTGCCTTGCGAATTACGGCTGCCGACATTGACTGTTGCTCTACAGTAAACCCTGAAATTTAATAAGCATAAATACTTTTAATTGATAATCATGCAAAGAAAGAACTGGAACATAAAAACACCACTAAGGTCCTTTTTGGATAAAGGGCTTAATTAATTAATCGCTTATAACACAAACGCTTATTATATAAGATGCCATGTACAAGCTATTCCTATAACAAAAGACAAAATAAAGTCAAACTGTTTCCGTATAAGCTTTTCAAGTTCATAATCTTGATATCACTTACTTTTGAGATGACAAACTAATGCTCGGCTTGTTCCTTCCGCGAAGAAATGATTCCGATGAACTTAAGTTAACACTGCTGCATGAAAACCAAAAAAAGTGAGATTTCAACTGCATCTAACTAAAAATGCAAAAGAAAAAATCTCGATGACGAAGAACTTCACTAACATGGTTATGTACCAAAGATAATCACTAGTGTCTCTGGTAGCACTTATCTGATCTAGAAGTCCAGAAGCTATAATTCTGGCACTTTCCACAAGCGACGATACATCTTCGTCATAGGTCTCCCATGATAACAACTTAGAATTGCTAGGGAACATTTGTATTTGTGAAGGCTGAAACCTCACTTTCAGGAAACCATAACAGTCCAATCATCAATAACTTGACGCGAAAGACAATGCTAATAATAATAAATATTCCGATATTCTTACTCTTGCAGTGTTAAATACATCTGTTCTACAATCAGGGAGGATGCTTATGGACCAAGGAGGCAAATCATAGTGCTAATTATTGAATGTCACTTTCGCAGCCGAATTCGAATGATAGTTTGCTAGAAAAGCTGCACACGTCGTTCCTGAAGAAATATAAATAACACAACCAATTGTTAACTCAGTTCGGTGCAACATCACCTACATTTGGGGGCATCCAAACCAAGAAGGAAATTCACTATGTTAGCATTAGTTCAAAGCTAAACTCCCCCGTTTAAAACTTCTCACCTAATCACTACCTTGTGCAACTCCTACCTAGAACCCTCTAGATATGAGATCCCTCTCTCACTTCCTAATCAGTCACAAGCCCAGTGACAATACCTCAAGAAACCATAAATAAGAAGAACACTTTTTCAACTACAATACTCTATTTTTCTTAAAAGCTTCAACCAAGAACAATACACTCTTGCTTAAAATATTTAGAGTGAATAATTAATAATACACAATCAGTCTACCACTACGTATCAAAAGATACAAGGGTGATATACAAAGACACACTAAAGAGACTCTCAAAACCTAAGATTCTAAAACCTCCCCTTATTTTTACAAAAGTGAAAGCCTTTCTTCATTAGGTCTAGGTTGCTCTTTAAATACTCATCAGTAGTCCATGGGCTTCAAAATCTTCACCCAAATATTGCTTGATCCACACGCTGAGGGCTGCATCAATTATGCAGAAAAAGTCTCCTTAAATCTTGGAGCACATCATCAAGTTTCCTAAATTGTCTCAACATCCAATTTTAGATACTTATGCATAGTTGGATATCAAATCAAATGTTCCAGATTAAATCTTCTTGACCTACAAAAATAAGTGATATATATCCAAATAAAATCTCATAAAATAAAATAAAATCTGTCAAGAATAAAACTGCAGCCTGCACTGATGTTCTGGTACAACATGTCACAACATCTATCAGAACATCTGTCATCAATGTTGATAGACCAACAAGTTAGAACATTTCACACAACATCTTGTTGTGAACCATGTTTTGGAAAATTTTTTGCCAATCCTAAAACTATGGATCTAACAAGATTCTCTCGTAGCTTATCACAATCAATGATGTTAGTGGACATCTTGCTTTAAGTATACTAAGATTAAACCAAGGTTCCTGGAATAAGCACATTAACCCCAAGAGTCAATCTTAAGGATTAGATAATCCTTTCATACTTACAAATCAAATGACTCACATCAAAAAATGTTGCTTGATTTCTTCAACAAGTACACTTACCCAACGAGTCAGTCTTAAAGATTAAAAACCATTTCATACTTAAAAAATGAGTGACTTAAAGTAGAAACAAATGACTTAAAATAGAAACAAGTATCTTAATCCACGGAAATTTGAAAGAACTTCTTCTATGGTGGTTCTAGAGTTCCTTTAAGATAATTTGTTTAAGTTCAAGCATTCAGCATGACCTTCTTCAGCTTATCTCAACTACATCCAAATCGGAGCTCTTGACTGAGTAGTTTTTCTCACCGAATCTTTTTTGTTTCACTGTTAAGTGATATGACACAAACGGGTTCTAAACTAAAAATGAGAAAAATATACATGAATGGGGGTTGAGTTGTGTATGTCCAAATATCAAAAGTCTTTTTAACTAACTATTTTTTAACCATCAGATTTTGAATCACATTCAGTGTCTAATGTCAAAGTGAAGAGACACATAATATATCTTGGTTTCCCTCTTAAATTAAGAGAAATCCAGTCCCCTTGCAGCACAAGAGCTTTTAACTATAATCAAACTGATTACAATTTCTTAAGCCAACAACTCAAGACTTCCTGCTCAATCCCACGGAAAAAGACTTTTACTCGTGCCTGCAAGCATGAGACTTCCTTGCTCAAACTCTCCATTCAAGACTTCCTACTTAATCACCCAGATCGAGACTTCCTTGCCTGAACTGCCTACTCAAGACTTTCTGCTCAAGCTCTCAAGCATGAGACTTTCTGCTCAATTACACTGATTGTGACTTCATGCTCGGCCCACAAGCATGAGACTTTAATGCCTAAACATCCAGTTTAGGAATTTTGCTCAATCATCGGAAATATACTTGACTATTAGTACAAAGTATAGACTCTTCAGATTCTTTTAACAGAGACATCTGGTACTAACCTTGTCTTCATATATGTGCTTCTTGGATAAGTAGATACACAAAGGTTTACACTTTTGAGTAGATTTCAGTGTACTACTCCTGAGTTTACATGAATGAAAATTTCATTCTTCTTATCTCCTTGCATAAATTTTCATCTTGTTGTGCCTTCTTGTTATGATAAACATGTTCACATATTCTATCTTCAGAATATATGTGAATCATGTTTATATCTGCTCTAACATACTTAACCTTTTGGTTAGATAAACTTTTGATGTGTGTTTCTCTCAACTCATTTCAATAACTAGTATCACATTCATGTGAACACAATCACGAAAGCTTCAACTTACAATCATTCTCCTTGAAAGGTAGAGGTTTGGCTCAGAGAGATGTTCCAAGAAGCTTTGTTCTTCTTGTCAATGTCTGAATGTTTTCAATCTTCATCTATAAATAAATACTAAGAATAGATTTGTTTAAGATTGAAACTATTATGATACAGATAGTCGTTGAAAGCTACCATGCTAGAAGTAGCCGTTGAAGGTCTTTAGATTATGGACATTAGAGTGAGCTAAAAATACAGCTAGCATAAAGACGTTAAGATTAGCAGAACAGTTGGAGAGAAAAGATTCTGACAATGCCGCTATCACCAAATTTGACATAAAGTAGTGTATAGTTGTCACATGATATTCCTTGGATAACTTCTGACTTGAGTCTTCTTGTAGACGTTTGTTGAAGTTTGCTCAGAGTCGATGTTATCCTTATACTTTGCTTTTTGATTCATATGTTTTTTTTATAGAATTAGTTAAAGCATGATCAAAAGCTAAAGTATATCTTCAGGACCTGGATTGAATGAGACTTCAGAATCTTGAGTTCACAGATTCTGAGTCTTGCCTTTATCATAGTCTTGATAAAAACTAGTCTGGATAATCACTTGCAGAGTTGTAGACTTGATGTAGACAAATTCCTTTGAAGCAATGTCTTTAGAATTGTTGATGCAACTTGTTCAGATGATGCAAAGTCGTTCCTTATAATAGAGTCTGCTTGCTTCAAAAGATTCCAGTCTTCATAACTAAGCTGATCTTTGTATTTCCAATTAAGTTTAGGTTCAGCATTTGAAAGACTTAAGTCTGACTCTTCAGAGTCTGAAAGCTTGATTATGATCCTTCAAATTCAGAACAACTTTATTCTCTTTAATGGTTCTTTTGAGTGATTAGCTTAATTCATATCAAAGTTAATGTATTTTAATCTTGCACACTCGAATAACCATTAGTAAACTTTATTATTCTTTTAATACTTTGTTATTATAAAAAAAATTTAAAAATAAAAATTCTTGTTCTAACATAGAGAGTCTGTAACCTATTTGTGATATGCATTTACAAAACTATTTAAACTTATCTTTAAAAGATGGAATATATATTCTCATGTTTTGTAACTGGCTTATGAAAAAAGGTGTGCTCCAAAAAAAAAAAGTCAAGAGAAATAATTGAATCCAATACCAATTTTATAATGTTCATTACCATGGGATTAGGATTTCATATTTTCTTATCTCATTTTTTATTTATCTTTTTAATACAGTTTTTAAAATTGTTCTAATTGTAATGAAATTATTATTTTTATCATATCAAATTATTAAATAATTATGTTTTAATCTTTCATTTCTTTAATATATATTTTTTTCATCAATTAAATAAAATAGAGACTAGATTATCTCCAATTATTTTCTCACAAAATTTAAATAAAAAAAATCAAAAACTTAATTAAATTTTAACATGTGTTAACCCTGAATATTTTTATTCTATTCTTATTAAATCATTAGGATCTTAGGCCCATTAGTCCATTGTCGGTTATTTTTGGCCTTTATATTGTACCATTGTTTCCTTTGCAAATTAATGAAAATATTATTCAGTTTCTTTTTTCATTTTATTGTTTTTCTAATGTCTCCGTTGACATATTTCAACCTGGTATCAGATGTTGAGATTACTCTTATTCTCTTTATAAAGCAACAAATCCAAGGCATTATTAACACTTGCAAAAGCAAATATTTAAATTTGATATTATACCTCTTGTGGGGCAAGGTCAAATATTTTTCCACCAATGGTGAAGGAAACATTAGGCATGGAAGGGATCTTTGCACAATCAACAAATGATTGTCCCATTGGCTTAGGTATTTTATCACAAAGCTGCAATATCATTCATGAGATTATAATTCAGAGGGAAAAGTAGGATTTTAGAACTCATAACTAAATTAAAACTAAATTACCACATCGGTGTAGTTTATTATCTGCTCTTCTGTTTGATTCTGATTCAGCTGGCTTTGCATCCAAACGATAGCCATTTCACATACAGAACATGTAGCATCTTGATGACCGCCCGATGATATTCTATCAGTCTGTGGCACCACACTCTGGATACCCATACTGAAAGAAAAATTGAAAGATTTCAATAAAAGAGCATTAACAGTAGTACATTAGAATTATGTAGCACTGACACTTCGACTTAAATGCACGTCTAGTGTTTGACAAGTCTTAGTGTTCGACACTGACACAATAACCATGTAGTTTCATTCAATCACTTCTACTTTTTCAAATTAGTGTTGTTTATGTCAATGCTTCATAGCACTAGATACAATAAGGTCTTTAAGTTAATAGCATAATCTTTGTGGCTTACCTAACACCATGAGTCCCATCAAACATGCACAGTCCAATTTGGGAGCATACCTTCTTTGGCTGTGTCTGTAAGGACCAAGTGAAAACCATAAGAAAATTCGTTCTGAATAATGACTCAACAGTCAACACTCATGCACATGGTCAAGAATCTAAATATGCTAATTCAGAAGCATAAAAGCAAACTCACAGTTTTTTTGTTAGACTCCCCTTCAGATTGGGAACCTTGGGCCACAACACCATTAGAGGAGTGGCCACCACCAGCCAACACTACAACTAGTTAAGATAGGAAAAAGTCAGCTATTTGAATTTCTAATCTGAAGCACGACATGTTATATTACTACGTTACAGTGATAACTCACTCGTGTTATAAACGTAAAAAAAAGGAAATTTAGAAATATATACAATAAACAATTAGTTTGTATGATCTAGGTCGCTGTTGAACAATGAGACTTGTTGAACAATGAGACATCATAATGTATACCAATTACTACACAATCAATCAAACATGATAATAGTCATAAATCAAACCTTGTGAAGAATATTGTTGTGGATTTCCATAAGTTTTTCTGGGCGTTGCAACACCTACACGCATAGGTCTGCTAGAACAATAAACATTGTTCATTTCAGTCATTGCCCTTATCCTTTCATTTTCATCACCGAACCTAACAAAACCATATCCTTTTGAGCGACCAGTATTAGAATTAATGACAAATTTTGCTCCCTTAATGGATGAGAATCTGCTAGCAAACACCTCCTGCAACATATCATCGGTAACATCTATGGCTAAGTCTCCCACAAAAACAGAGAGATCAGAAGTAGCCTCAGAATAACACCTTTGACCACCACCGCCGCTACCAGCGCTGAATGTAGCCCAATTTAGACGAAATGGTTGATCTGTATTTGGCATCATTGCACCATTAAAGTTCTGCAGGACTTTCTCAACTGTTCCTCGCGAATAGAACTCGACAAATCCATATCCCTTCGAGGTAACAATTTGCTTATTACGTATGACCTTGGCCGATACAACCTGCATCAGTAACACAACAAAAGAACTAATCAGAAAATGACAAGCAAAAACATTTCTTCATAAATGCCCATAAGCGGAAACATCGGAGGGTCAATGTCACCGATCAGTATTTAACATATTTAACATGAAAACATCTTTAGCCCATTTTCAGAGTACAATTAAGAGATCTATGTTTTATTAGCAAACCTAGTGAAAACATTGGTGAAAATTGTCACATTTTAAAGCATTCATAACAGATTTCTCAGAAGCACTAACCATAGAGTTATTATTAATTCCAAATACATAAAGAAGGGGAGCACATTAAACACTTATGATATTATGAAACCCGACTGCTTGAGACTTACAACACACCACACCAATGCTGCAGCACCCGATTTCGTGAAGCACATTAAACATTATCTTGAACCAATCACCTCAAACAACAATTGAAACACTTGGGGCACAACTGCAAATTATAAGCACCACTTTAAAACACCGCCGCAGATTTATGACTGTTTGATTAACGGCACTGCAGTATCTCCATTTTAACTGGACTATGATACTCCTCCTACATCAAATGTGAGATAAAAAGGTTTAATATTAAAATTGCAACACAATAGACGATATGCAGATAGCTATGAAAACACATCTCAGACTGACACAATCCGGCGGCAACCGACTAACACTGCACCAAACCAAAAAATTGGGACACCCTACTTGATGAAAACTCCGCTATTTTAATTTATAAATTATTCAACACTTGATATCAAGTATCACTAATATTAAAAGAAAACTGTTGTACCCTAAAATTTGCCCAACCTTTTCTTTACTTGGTTTATGTTTCACTTCATTGTGCTAGCATATTGCATTGCATAGCATTTTGCATTTTATAGGGGATCAAAAGATGTGTGTACAACAAGAGGAATTTTGACAAGGGTTTTAAGCCTAACCAAGAGGTTTTATTCAAGTCAACAAGGGGGTTATCATCATCAGAGACAAGTCAAAGCCCTTTGGATAGGCAGATGAAGGTCATCTGAGGATCACAAGCCCATGGTTATGGAGGGAGATTATCATTTAAGCTCATTGGAGGCCTTGTAAGTCATTTTGGAGTTCATTCAAGTGTTTACACCAAGTGCATGTGGCTACAGTTCAAGATGGTGCAATTAGGGTTTTCATCTGGTCAGCCCTAAGGCAACTGTGAAATTAAAGGAGATTAAGACTCAATTCCAATTATTTATGGTCATGGAATGTTGTGTTGAGATAAATGGGATATCATTTCAAGATCAATTCATCAATAAGCAAGAGTGTGAGGAGTTACTGAATTAGGGTTCTCAGTGTAAAATCCCATGTTCAGTGCCTAACTTCAAGACTACCTATCTTAAGATACAAGTCTCATCTCATCTTGACCCCAACATGAAACTTGTAGAGAGTGTTTCTAAATTTCTTTTGAGTACTAGAAGTCATTCATCTGATTTCTAGAACTCAGGTTATGATGCTGGCAAGTTACAGGTCCTCGGATGAATGTGATTTTGGTCAACAAAAGTCAACCAACTTCCAAGCCACTTTTGACCTTGAAGTATGTTTATCCTCAACTTTTGATGAACATTAAAGTTGTTCATCATGATCTTAGCTTTCCAAAGAGTACTATAAGTCCTTCATCTGATTTGTAGAACTCAAGTTATGAGGCTTGCAAGGCAGGGGTATTTTGGGAAAGTAAGATTACAGGTCATTTTCATTATAGGTCCATTTCACCACTTCGCACACTTCAAATGGAAATATTTCCAACTTCAAACTTTCTCCAAATAGGGTCATTTGCTCAACCAAACATCAAGGAATCAAAGGTTTGGCTTGGATTGAAGAATCCCTAAAGAAATTTCCATGAAAAGGCCTAAACAGGGGAAAATCAAATTAAATTCATTTGGGATCATTTTGTACCAACCTTGTGCATTTTTTCAGTGCCAAATACATTTCAAACACAATGCCAACTTTGGATTTGAGATTTGAGTTCATTTTGGTGGCCATTTTCAAGCTTTCTTCAAGATTAAGTAACATATCCAAACCTTTCCATAAGATCAAATTAAGGAACCATCAGCCCTTGGATCAACCTACCTCAGATGCAAGCTAGCTGAGCTATTTTTACAGCTGGGCAAGGTTATTTTCGTGCACTATTGAAATGGCCATAAGGTGAAAAAAGTGAAATTCAATTGTGCTTAAGGAGAACAGAATTGCGCTTTCTTTCAATCCAAATCCATCATACATATTCTCAGGATTGTTCACAAGTCTTCAGAACTGATTTTGGTGAGAATTTGAGCAAGAACACATTGAGAGAAAGTAAGGAAAAAAGTCAAAATCATTTTTCAAGTTTCACTGAGTTTCAACCCAAACCAAAGATTTCAAAAGTTTCCTTGAGACTCATAGAACATTTCTGGGTGGTTTATTGTAAGCTTCACTAACAAATTGAGCACTGTGGAAGCTTGATTCTAGTTTTTTTTTAAATCCAAATATCTCACTGTTTATGCATCTATATTGCGCCATTTTTATACATTTGTAAACCTCTTGATGTGTAGATGGTTTCTGGATTGATTTAATGACTGTTCATGAGTTTTTTTGTTTTGAGCTCTTACCTTTTCTTTTTCGTTTTGTTTTATTTAAGCATGATCAATGAAAATGGGTGGTGGATTCATAATCTACGTGACCTGGAGATCATTTTTGACTATTTATTTTCTCATTTTGGTTAAGTTTTGACGCACCTGGGTTTTAGCCGTGACTGGTTCGTGATGCTTCGTCGGAGAAGACGATCGAAATAGTGGTTCCGACCGTCTGGTTTTCTCTCCAAGGTTTGAACTCCACCAGAGCCACGTGGGTGTGTCCCCAGCCTTAGGATGCGCTTACTTTTTCATTTAACAGCCAAGATTAAGACCTATGGTGTTCATTCTTTAACCACACACACCAGATCTAGCTGGAATCTCATTAAATGACACGGCACGCTGTGAGCCCTCTAATCTGGTTACCTTGTGATCCAATGGCCACTATTGCCTACCATGCGCCTGGGTTGACTCCCCACACTGAATCCCTTGGACTTCAACGCCCCTTGTTGGATTTGTGCCTTTTGTTGCTCTTGGCACCCCCCTTTTGTGAGCCCAGCGTGCTTTCAACGCTTTTGGGCTGCTTTCTGCACCCCTAGCCCTTTTTCATTTTAGTTTTTATTTTCTTTTTGTTTTATTTTATTTCTGTTTTGATTTAATTTCATTTAAAATACTTCCAATGGTGTAAAAATTCCACAAAAATATTTTTTAAACATTTTGGGATGTCTATTATTTTTAGAATTATTTTATTTTATTTTATAGTTTTATTTTCATTTAAAAATGGAATTTAACATTGGAAGTGTTTTATTTGACCTAAATCTTGATATGTTTTGGTTTTTATTTTATTTCTCTCATTTCCTTTTGATCCAACGAGTAAAATTCAATCTTCATATCAATGATGAGTTGGTGAATTTTTGAGGACCATTTTGTCCCTGTTGGTTGACTTTTGATGCACTTCATTTGACCCTCAACAATCCTCCTTTACAATGGAGCACCCTTGTGAATCAATTACTATGGTGATGTTGTGAAGTGATTTTGATTATAACCTTTTGGCCTCTGGTTGTCAACATGTTTATAGCTTCTTGCATTTTAGGGTAACTTGCAAGTCAAGTTACCCAAAGGGAGGTTCATACAAACACATTGACCTAGTTTGCTTTGGATATGACATTTATGGATCCTTTGAGCCTTCAATGCCTATTAATTCATGTTGCTAACATGTTAAGGATGATGCTTGCTCATTTTTAGGTCATTACATTATGTATTTCTTGTTCATTTCTTTGTTTACTTTTGAATTCCCAATTAGGGTTTCTACGTGAAACATGCTTGCTTTCCTTTGGGAATTTGCTTGCATTTCCTTGTGGTTTATTTGCTTTTGCTTTTGAGAGCTTTCATTTCATTTCCCTTACTGTCCAATGACTTTGGAATCTCAATTAAGGTAGCTTGGTCCCTCCTTTGGAGGTACTTGAAGCATGCTTAAAAAGATGAGTCCATGAGGACTTCTTTGTGCTTTCTTTTGCACCTTTCTTGTGATGCTTATGGTTGAGTGCACATTATGAGTTCCTTGCTGTCCTCATATAGCCTCCCATCCTCACTTTGATTTAGGTTTTCTTTGCCTTTCATTTGTGTTTAGATTTTGGCATTGTGGTTGATGTTTGAATGGCTTAGGCCATTTCATCCCACTTTAGTGCTCTTGTGTGTTTCTTTTGATGCATTTCTTGTTCCTTTTCATCTCTTGCATTTATCATATTTTTGCTTGAGGTTGAGATGAGCTTGTGTAGGCTACTTCCCCACACAAATTTCCTCCCTCAATTGCATTCTATGTTTGCATTCTTGCATGTTTATGTTGTTCCTTGTTGTTTCTTTTGTCTCCTTTCCCTTAGGACCTCTAATGTCTCCTGTTCAAGGGAGGTTATGATAGACATTAGGATTTTAACCATGTATGATAACATTAGGTAGCATTCCCTTATCTCAATCTTAGGATCACCATTGTATGACAACTTTAGGTTTGAGTTTAGTTCCCCTTTAGTGTCTTTTCTCTTCTCATCTCAAAACAATCATAAAACACCTAATAAAGGTTAATGATTATTGTGCGTTGCAAGCCTTAAGCTCTTGGGAAAGGGTTGTTGAGGAGTTTCTCTTCAATGGCTTGGATGTTTAGTATAGCACCCTTTGGGTGATATGTGACGCATTCACTCCTAAGTCATAGTCTCTAGTGCGATATGAATTGCAAACAATTTCAAAAACACTTCTTCTCTAAAAAACAAAAAAACAAATCATTCAAACCCTTTTTGCCCTTTGGGGCCTTTAATCTTGGAAAATCATTTTCATAAGGAGAGTTTTGTTAACTCTTGGTTCTATCGCAAACGGTAACGCCTAAGTCTCCAATGGTCGAGTTGCATACACCAAACTGCTAGAACTGATTGTTAACCATACTCGGGTAAAAACAGTTGAACAAACTTGTGTTCCCTTTTAGCCCAAACTACGTTTGCTCTGATATTTCATACTAGATGAAAGTACGTAGGCACAAGACGCGATGTCTTGGCGAGCAACCTTTTCCCCCCTTCATCCGTAGTTAGCCGAACTACGTTGACTCTGACTTCTCACTTCAGATGAGATATGTAGGCACAAAGCGCCGTTGCTTTGCCGAGTCACTTCTTTTTCTTTTGTCCTTGAGCCTGTAGTTAGATAGTTTCAATCACCCTTTTAGATAGACAACAAGTGTGGATCCCGTCGAGTACGACGGACGTGAGGAGTGCTAACACCTTCCCCTTGCGTAACCGACTCCTGAACCCGAGATTTGGTTGCGATGACCAATCTTATCCCTCTTTTCGTTAGGTTTTCTCTGAGCGTTTTCTTTCCCTCTCTTGGGATAAATAACGCACGGTGGTGACTCTTCTGTCATTGCCGCCCTCGATTTTCGCAGTAACGACAATTGGCGACTCTGCTGGGGACTGAAATATCCCCTATGCGAGTCAATCCTAGCGCTTGTTTATTTATTTTTGGGTGTGTACATATGTGCTTTACCTTTATTTACTTTCCGCATGACTCATTATTGCTGTGTTGTGGGGAGAGATTGTTCCATTGAGAGATGAGCCAGACCCAGACTTGAATATAGACTTAGCATTAGAAGTGGAGATTAGTGGTGAGCCTGTATGCCTTGCATGCACCAACTAGCCATGAAATTCGCGCTCAAACGAGATTCTCTTTAACGATTTTCTTTCTGGCCCTTTGGGCTCGAAGGAATGTTGGATCTGAGGATTGTCAACTCTGGAAACCGATCATTTTTGAGTCAGCTAAGTGAGGCCTCTTCAGGAGATAATGATACTAAACCAGAAATGGTGAACGTATCATCATTTCTTGAAATTCTGTGACACTGATGAACGCATAGGATGCCAAACCTTGTCAGTGGATAGGTCCGTACTTGTGAGAGGGATGGGGTTGTGCAGGAAACTCTAGCTTTCAGATTGCCCGGTTCTTTACAATTTGGATTCTTGATACCAAGGAGTCCTAATATCAGTGTTTGGTTATGACTAAAGCGAAGCGCCGATCTTCTCGAACTACAACACAACAATCTTGGTCTCCTGTTTGCATGTGCATTTTGCATTTTCATTTGTATTTCATTAACATGTATTTGTGTTGTAGGTGAATATTTCCTCCTCGATTCTAGTGATCGTGTTCCTATTCTGACATGGAGTCTCTGAAGAAGACAATTGCCTACAAGCTCCCTTCTCCTGATATCAGTTCCCTGTTGAGTTTGGTTGTGTTAGCATATCAGAAAGTGAAAGGAAAGTTCAAGGAATCTTATGGGAAGCTGCTCAGTATGGTGTGCAAACCTTCAGTGTTCGAGTTGAATGGCTTATATGCTCTGCTACAGTTTTATGACCCTCAGTTAAGATGTTTTGTTTTCCTTAACTATGTCCTGGCGCCGACCTTGGAAGAGTATGCTGCGTTACTAGGAGTTCCAGTATTGGATCAGATGCCTTTTTACCATGATAATGCTAAGCCTGATCTAGCTAAGCTTGCTACAATTCTTCATCTTGATGCCTCAGAGTTCTCAGGAAAATTGACTAAGTTGAATGGAGTGTATGGGTTTCCTCTACCTTTTCTGGTTGACAAGGCTTCACAGTTCGCAAAGGACGGTTGTTGGATTGTATTCAATTCCATTCTCGCTCTATGCATATATGGTATCATTTTATTTTCTAACTTGCCAGACTTTGTAGATACAGATGCCTTCTATATCTTTGCTTCAGGGAATCCAGTGCCTACCTTGTTAAGAGATGTTTACCATTCTATCCATTACAAGAATGAGAAGCGGAGAGGTAAAAATGTGTCTTGCTGTGTACCCATGCTGTATAGGTGGTTCTTCAGTCACCTTCCGAAGGCAGGTTCATTTGTTGCTACTGCTGGCACCTCAGATTGGTCTGCTAGGCTAATGGGTTTATCTGTAGAAAACATTGTATGGTTTGATTGGGATATACTTGGCGCTGAAATCATATATAGTTGCAGTGGTTTTCCGAATGCCCCGTTGGTCGGAAGGAAGGGTTGTATTAACTATAATCCCTCTTTGTTGATTAGACAATTTGGATATGCTTTGAAGAGTCCTCCTAAGGAACAAGAGATACAGGAATCTCTGTATCTCACAGGCTTGCTGGAAGCTGATACTTTGGTTAGATTAGAGTATGCATGGAGTAACATTCACAGGCGAGGTAAGACATTGCTAGGAAAGAGCAACAATCGAGCTTATGACCCTTACATGGTTTGGATCAAAGATAGAGCTGCTAAGTCTATGATGCCATTTCCCTCAGTTGCGCCTTTGTACCCCATCATGATTGAAGAACCCACTACCGTGGATATTCAGAAGTATAACCAACTGTTGCATGAGAAAGAAGAGTTGAAAAAAGCGAATGAAGAATTAGATAAAGAAATCATTCAACTTCGAAGCGAGAAGATCGATGTTGTCTATTCTTTCAAAAAGTAGACTGAACTTGTCAACAAGCTAGGTACGGACTTGAAGAAGGAGACTAGTGCCAGAGAACGCTCAGGCTGGGATTTGAACGCTGTCAGTAGTGTGCTTGCTACCAAGAAGAAGGATCTGGACAAGGCTTACTCAGAGATCTCTAAGTTTGAATCAGTGTGGAATGCCACGCTCACTAACAACAAAGAGCGCGAGGACAAGCTAAAACAGTAGATCGCTAAGTTGAAGATTCAGCTCAAAGCAAAGGATGAGAAGATTTTGGCTGAAGAATCACTCAGATATAATAGTGAGCACAGATTGAGCAAAGCTATTGCAAACTTGGAGGATTGTAGGTTGAGAGCGGACACCAAGAGGTGCAGACTTGAGGCGTGCTTTGGGGAAAGAGCCTGGGAAGACCATGTCGATAGTCTACAGTTCACCATTAGCCGGCGATAGCTACTCATACAGGGTCTACTCGCTAGACCAGATCATCCCGAGACGCGGAAGCTGCTAGAGGATTTCCAGTCTCGGCATTCAGCTTGACTGTCTTTCTTTGTATCTTGTTGTTTTACTTATGCATTGACCATCTCCAGGATTGTTGATTGAGGTCATCTCTATTTTGTACTCAGTTGATGTATGCACATTGTCTGTTGGCCTGTTATTATATGAGGAGTTATTATTCTGTCTGCTTGTCTGTGGGGTTTTCCATGGTCGTTTCTTCTTCTGGAAACTAGAATCGAGGGGGAAATCTCCCTGTTGAATATATACATGTCTTCATTTAGCATCTTTTTCGCATTGCAGGTGCATCAGAACTGTTTTCTTATCTCCTATCTTCATTTAGTTTGTTTCAGGATTGCTGATAACACAAATCACCGGTACGCGACTAGAGGAAGGCAGAAGAGGTTCATGGAACGGATGCAGGAGCAAATGCAGGAAATGAGAGATAGAATGGCTTAATTTATGGAAGTAATGCAGACTGTAGCTAGTGGATAAAACCAACTCAGGACCTTGGTGCAGCCTCTGATTGCACGGGTTGATAACGACAGCGTATTACATGGATGGATTTCTACCAACCCACCTCATGGTGAGACTCAGCACGCTAATAACGTTATCCCTAATGCTGGCGGGAATGGAAATGGCAATGGTGCTGGAAATGGGAACGTAGCTGAGAATGGTAATGGAAATGTTGAAACCAATGGTAATGTTGGTGGAGGCAATGGTAACACTGGAGTTGGTAATGTTGGAATTACTAGTCAAGGCAATGTGTATGGGCCTGAAGCTAACGGTGCTATTCATGGCAACCTGAATCAGCAGTTATTTGAGGACAGACAGGATGCGATCTTCTCGGTGAGAGATTTTGGTGGTAAAATGCCTTCTGAGACTAATAGAAGATTCAAATGGTTGGAAGACAGGATAAAAAGCTTTGAGAGTCAGAACTCTATGGGTCTTGATATGGCCAACCTTGGACTTATTCCTAACTTAAGGATACTGCAGAAATTCAAAGTCCCTGACTTTGATAAGTACAAGGGTACTACATGTCCTAGAGTTCACTTGCGCTTGTATTACAGGAAAATGTCTGCCTACTCAGACGATGAAAAGTTGTTAATGCACTTTTTCTAGGACAGTTTGTCCGGTCCTTCCCTTGAATGGTACATGGGGTTGGAGCCTACCAATGTCTGTAGCTGGAAGGATTTGGCTGAGGCATTCATGAAGCATTATCAATACAATAGTGACCTTGCTCCAAACAGGGTTCAGTTGCAAAATCTTACCCAGAAGAATAATGAATGCTTCAAAGAGTACGCCCAAAGGTGGCACGAATTGGCTGCAAGAGTTCAACCTCCGTTGGTGGAGTACGAGCTGATCGACATGTTCGTGGCTACTTTATCTGGCATGTATTATGAGAAGCTTATCAACTGTATGTCTGGCAGCTTTTCTGACATGATAATCACCGGGGAACGCATAGAGAATGGTATCAAAATTGGGAAGATTCAAGCAGGCGAAGGATCCTCAGCTAGAGGAGGAGGAAAGAAAGTCTTTGGCAATAAAAGGCGCGAGGGAGAAACCAACTTAGTATCTAGTTTTCAAGGAAGATGAAGAAATCAGCCTCATAATCAATATCATCAACAACGGGTCGCTAGCGTTACGATCCCTATACCATAAAAACAACAACAACAACAACAACAACAACAACGGCAACAGCAGCCACCCCAACAGAATCAGCAGGGTTATCGAAGATATTCGGTTCGGCCACCAAATAGAGTATTTGATCCTCCACCGATGCCATATTCCTAGGTGCTCCAAACCTTGTAGCAATTAAAGTTGATCTAAAAGAGGACTATGGCTCCTCTGACAGGCCCACCACCACCCGACTTTGATGTGAATGCACGATGCGAGTTCCACTCTGGGGCACCCAGACATACTATTGACAATTGCAAGGCTTTCAAACATAAGTTGCAAGATTTGATTGATAGCAAAGCAATAGATTTTTCACATGATGCACCAAATGTTGTGCAAAACCCTATGCCAAATCATGGGCCGGCTAGGGTTGGTGCTGTTCTGGTAGAGGAAGGGTTAGATTTGATAACCGACGTGAATAAGCTGAAAACGCCATTGAGTTTTGTGAAGGAGAAGCTGCTGAAGGGGGGAGTGTTCCCAGGTTTTAGTGAAGGTTGTGTCAACCGTTTGAGCCATCCTGAGGGATGTGATGATCTGAAAAAGTATATTCAAAGCATTATGGATGAAGGAATGTTACAATTTGATCGGACCGCTGAAAAGAAACCTGTGGAAGTAGTAGAGGAGGAGCAGGATGAAATTGCGACGATTTCAATCCCATATAAAACTATCACTATTTTAGCGCCTCTGAGACCACCTACAATCATCATCACCAAAGCAGGCCCTGTGTCATACGAAAGTACTAAGGCTATCTGTTGCGGTGAAATTTGGATGTCAAGCTATTGATTAACTTGAATCTTAATTCATTTACAACCGGTCTTTGATTTATCCGAAGGAAAGGTTAAAGAAAGGAAAAACCTAAAAGGGAGAGATCTAAGGTTCGGGGGTTGGTTAAATTTAGGGAAGGTATTAGCACCCTAAACTTCCGTAGTACTCTACGGGAACCTTTTGTTTATTTTTTTTATTTATTTCATTAATTATTTTGCTTTAGGGTATATACAAAGGACTGAAAATTAAAAAAAGACCTAGGGGTTAATTCTAAGTTTACTCGGCAAGACATCGCATCTTGTGCCTACATATCCTTACGGGAATGGAATCAGAGTAACTGTAGTTCCCCTCAAAAGGGAGGTTAGAGACTTCTTGACTGTGGTCAAGGTCTCAAGGGGAATAAACGTATCTTAGGGACACGCTTACGCGGAGTGTAGAAACTCCAATATCTACGTTGTAAATTGTTAAGTGAATTAGGGTTAGGTTAGGGATTCCGCGGCGGAAAACCCTAAAATGAGTGCGGCGACTCTTTGACCTAAAGCTAGGGGTAGTTTTGTAATTTTTGTCCACGGCGAGACATTTGTGAAAAGTTAGGGTTTGTAAGGGTTTGAAGTTTTGAGGACTATTGGCGTGGCGGCCAAACGGCTAGACCTAATCCTTCGGAGGATAAACTGTAAAAAATGTGAAAATATGACAAATCATTATATGGAGGAATAATTAAGGTACAGAAATAAGAATAGTAATAAAGGCAGAGGGTATAAAGAAACAAAGAAACATTTCTGAAAACATGAAGAATATGAAAATATGTAATGACACTTAGAATGAAGTGAGGGAGGAAAATAGTGTGGGATTGTGGCCACCACAAGCACATCTCAACCTCGAACATGCACATGAAATGCCCAAAGAAAGAAAAGTAATAAAAGGTACATAAAATGACACGACAAACATCAAACATCAGGAGTTCCTTACGAAAAGGTTTTAATTTTTTAATATTTTAATTATAAAAAAAAAGGTTTTAATTTTTTAATATTTTAATTATAAAAAAAAGGTTTTAATTTTTTAATATTTTAATTATAAAAAAAGGTTTTAATTTTTTAATAAAAAATATTTAAGTTAAAATTATAAAAAAAATTAAGTTTAAATTATAAAAAAAAAGTTTTTTGGGGAAAAGTCTTTTCAGTTTTTTTTAAAACAAAAAAGGCTTTTCATCCAAAAAAAGGCTTTTCAGTTTTTTTGGGAAAATGTTTTTCAGTTTTTTTGGGAAAAGGTTTTTCAGTTTTTTTGGGAAAAGGTTTTTGGGAACAAAAAGGTTTTTTTTTTCTTCTTGGGAACAAAAAGGCTTTTCAGTTTTTAAAAAAGGTCTTACTAAAAAAAAAGGTTTTAATAATAAATAAATAAAAGGGTTTTGATTTTAAAAAAAGGTTTTGTTAAAAAAGGGTTTTGATATTAAAATCTAGGGACCTAAACACACATGGAGATTAACATGGCAAAATATGCACATAAACATGAAAAAGCAAAAGGTTTAGTAATTTAACGGACCTAAACACATTAACATGACAAAATATGCACATAAACATGAAAAGGCAAAAGATTTAGTAATTTAACCTACGAAGCGGAGTTTGCTTCGGTAAATGTGAAAAAGGTTTGAATAAGGGAACACTGGAGAGCTCCAATCCTTCTGACGAGTTGTGGGAACGACCGCCTTTCTTCTCTGGGGATCTCCTTTGTTTCTCCCTCTCTCTCCTCTTTTCTGAAGAAAACCTTCTGACCCCCTTTTCAACAAGGCAACACATGTATATATAGGGAACAAATTAGGGTTAACACCAAATTGTCAATAATGTCCCTAAAGCCCATTTTTAAGCCCAAACTAAATAATTAGTTAAGAAAAAATAAAATTTAAATAATTTAAAATAATTAAAATAAACTTAAAATAAAAACTAATAATCCTATTGATTCCTAAAATCAAAAATATTATAAAAAGAACAAAATTTTTTCCAATATTTTTTATTTTATGATTTTTTGGATATTTTTATGAATAATTTAGAAAAAAGTGAAAAAAATAATATTTAAAAAAATGATTTAATTAAAATACGAAAATAATAATTAAATAATAATAAAAAACTATTTTTGTTATTTTTTAATGAAAGATAGAAAAATTTAGAGTAAAAATAATAAAAAACAAAAAGTGACAAAGGTGAGATTCGAACTCTCAACCTCTCACACTCACAACTCCTTACACATGTCCTCTTGCCAATTATGCCATTTTTACTTTTTAGAAAAAAAATGCATGTCATATGATATTTACCTGCAAAAAGTCAAACGACTACACAAATTTGTTAGTAATTGATTAAATGCAATAAAAATGCAATGAAATGCGACGACAAATCTTAGGGCAAAATTTGGGGTATTACAGTTGCCCCTATTTAAATAACTTCACCGGGTGATTTGAGCAACGAAGACTCGAGAAATCATGGTGGAGGGATTTAAATACAGATAACCGAAAATTTTGCCTTTAGACGCAGTGCTATGCAATGATATGGACAAAACAAAACGAACTATAATGCTAAATATGATATGAATCTGATATGATGCGTATGATGAAAATGACAAATGCACGGATACAGACAAAACAACGTCACAGGGGACGACCCATCGAGGAATTGCACTAGGGAAGAAGACATGTCATATCTGGAAGAACGTCGGATAGACACGACACAGAATTGTTGATAGGTGCCAAGTAAATTAGAAATTGTCCGCAAGGTAAGACGCGGGTAAAACACGAGCTCAGGAGAAAAACGCAAATGGGGATAAAACACCCATGATGCCAAGTAAATAAATTTTGCCCACAAGGTAAGACGCGAGTAAAACACGACCTCAGGGAGAAAAAAAAAAGCAAATGGGGGTAAAACACCATGATGTTAGGTAAACCCAGGAATATCTGGTAAACGGGGAATAAAACACCCGGGATAAAGGTACATGGGGGATAAAACACCCAAGGATAGAAGGTAAGTGGGGAGTAAAGCACCCAAGATAGACATGTAAATGGGGAGTAAAGCACCCAGGATAGAAATGTAAATGGGGAGTAAAGCACCCAAGATAGAAATGTAAATGGGGAGTAAAGCACCCAGGATAGAAATGTAAATGGGGAGTAAAGCACCCAAGATAAAAATGTAAATGGGGAGTAAAGCACCCAAGTTAGAAATGTAAATGGGGAGTAAAGCACCCAAGATAGAGAGGTAAATGGGGAATAAAGCACCCAAGATAGAAATGTAAATGGGGAGTAAAGCACCCAAGATAAAAATGTAAATGGGGAGTAAAGCACCCAAGATAGAAATGTAAATGGGGAATAAAGCACCCAAGATGTGCACATGTATAGGAATTATGCTATGACATATGATCAAATGCAAATGCAGACGTCGACGACAAGACTCGACTCTTTCTGTGAGATGACAAAACTGGAGGACTGATTCCTCAACACGGAGATCACTGTCATTCTGTTAAACTGTATCAAGTTGATAGTCACTGTAGGAATGATGAATAACTGCTTGGGGATTATGCAAGTAAACTGCCCCAGGACAAATGAACTGATAATTGCTTCAGCTGTCTAATTCGTGGAATCGACTGTTTTGCTGTATCCTCGGAGGGCTTGCCCCAGTCTGGGTCTTGAACAATTCTCTGGATAAACCAAATCTGAGAAGATATTGCCTTGAACAAATCTTGAACTAATTCTTTGACAGGATGTAAAAGGAACTTGCCCCTGATAAGATCACTTGACCAAGTTTCTCATTGTTTGAAAATTCCTTAGAGGAAAGCCAGTTTGCAAACAAAAATATTCATACAAACAGGGTAATGCAAAGTTCATGCGATTTTTTGAAAAATTATTTTTGAAAGATGGAAAATACATGAGTCGTTAGTCAGAACAAGGCGGTTCAAGACACTCAAAGTTTAAAATAAAAGTGTATTGCCAAAATAAATGATTCGCAAGGATCTTTTGGAGTAAGGTTACGCAACCTTGCTGTAGTATACTTTCTAAATAACCCTGTTTCAGTTAGGTCTTTTGAGGGTGTCGCTACTGCGAAAATCGGCGTCGGCTGAACAGAAGAGTCTCCACCGTGCGTTATTTATCCCACGGGAGGGAAAGGAAACGCTCAGAGTAAACCTCGCACAACACGGGAAAGGTATGGTCATCGCAACCAAAACCTGGATTCGGGAGTCGGTTACGCAAGGGGAAGGTATTAGCACCCCTCACGTTCGTCGTACTCGACGGGATCCACGCTTGTTTTCGGGTATGGATTGTATTCTATCTACACTAAGGGTTAAGGGTTAAAAAGAAAAGAAAATGACTCGGCAAAGTATCGCACTTTATGCCTACGTATTCCCGTCTGAAACGAGAAATCAGAATCAACGTAGTTCGCCTACCTACGGGAAAGGAGGGGAAGGTTGCTCGCTAGGATATCGCGTCCTATGCCTACGTACTTTCATACAACATGAAAGATCAGAGCAAACATAGTTCGGGCCACGTACGACACAAGCTTGTCTTGATTGTTTTTTATTCCTTCTGAAAAAGGGTTTTTCTGATTAACAGTCCAAGCGGACAAAAATGACGTTTTGATGAGTTCACATTCTTTTACGGAAGAAGTGTCTTTTATTGTATTTGAAATATTTATTGTGTTTTTCTGTTTGTTTTGAGAAAGAAAAGACAGAACTCTAATCTATGGTTGCAAAGGGAATCAAACTAACCTATTGTCATCATGCATGGGTTAAGACCTAATGTCTATCATGCTCCTCTCTTGCGCAGAGAGAAACAGAGATCCTAAGGGAATAGACGGAAACAAAAACAATAGCAGGTATACAGTAAAGCAGTAAAATGCATGGATGTAGCAATACAAGCGAGGCAAGGGAGTCCCACTCAACCTCGAACCTAGAAAACAATAGGCAAAAGTGAACAGACTTCACTTTCAACCCAACAGGGTAAACAACACACAATACAGTCCAGAAAACCAATCAATACATCAAAAATGAAATACAGCAAAAAAGTAAACAGCCACAGCAGCTCTGCATCAACACCTGTCTTCAGGTCAGCTACAAACTTCTGGCAAGCCTCAGTCTCCATCTCCACAACCTTCAGGCAAGGTCTTTGTCATCAGTCTTCCATCTGCAATGGCTTTTCTTCAAGTATCAATCTCCAGGATGAACATCAATCAACAAGATGAAGTGAATGAATGTTAGACAGTCAATTACCTACCAAGGGTGGTTCATTAACTGTTAACATTATATAGACAATCTTCTCTCAAAAGTTCTATCTTTCAAATACATTCACTGATCCTTCCAAAGGAAGGAGGTGGACATTTGAAAGAGACTTTGAATCATAGAGAAAGGATGGATGCAGACAAGGCATTCCATGTTTGAGAAACAAGCTTTCTAATCTAGAGCTCTGCCTAGCTCCTAAACCCTAGTCTCCTCAACAGCTGCTAGCAAGATTCTCTTCTTCAACTCTGGAAGTTAGTCTTCAGTCTCTGGATCTTCAATGGCTCCATCATCACAAGTCTTCATCTCTCCCAATCCCCAAGCAATCCCAATACCCACACAGACAAACAATAATCCCCAGAGGGGGCACACCACACCAGTCAAACAAATATAGACAGTATACCAATAGCAGTAGGGGAATCCTAGTGATTTCTAAGGGGTCTAATAACTACCTATAGTCCCTATAGTCCCATATCTAAAATATTCAATCCCTAAGTCCTAAGGGAAATGATTCAATTCTCCTAAGTCATCACTTAAACCCTAATTTTGTTCATGTTGTTCTCACCTAAACTAATCACCTAAAATTAATTCCTAAAAATGTGAACTAAAATGTATATACAAGCTAACAATGTCTATTAATCAACCTAAAAAGAATGGACAAAAAATATTAAAGCATTTGATCAAACTAAAATTAACAAAATCATGCATCAAACTAAATGTCATTTATATCTATTTAAAAGAACCATATGCCAAAAATATTAAAATAAAATAAAATTGGAATTTTTTTGTATGATATTTTTCTTGACAAAATCATGAACAATGTAAAAAAACAACCAATGAAAATCATGCATTTTTCTATTTTTTATGATTTTTGAAAGAATTAATATTTTTTGAAAGAAAATAAAATGAGAAATAAAGGGTGAGGGTGCAGTAAGTAAATGAAACTAGTTAAAATAATGAACTGGGCCCAGACTGGGGGGCGCGCATAGCAAGCGCGTCTGGGCCCATATGAACTCAGAAAATAAACAAAAATTAAAAAAAAAACATAAAACGGTGCAGATAGTAAAGACTTTAGTTCATTTTAGTTATGGGCCTGATTGGGAGGGTGTGAAAAGCAAAGGATTGTGAGGCCCATCAGAAAAGCTTTAATGAAACGGTGCGTTGAGGCTTTTGAATCTCCCTCCGTTTTCAGCTTCAAACCACAGCCACACGATTAGATCTCCAGTCAATGATAAAGACCCCATCCAACGGACACCATGTTTCTTCTCCAAATGGCTAGGGTTTCAGCCATGGAAGCTCCATGCACAAGCTTATGGACCAGACTTTCCATCCATCCATACATCCTCAATTCTCCATGAAAACAAAATCTGCAAAGAGAAAAGTTGCTCCATTTCTTCCCCTCTACACAACCATAACAATAGCATCCTCTAAAACTCAACCAAGAAACGAACCCGATAGGTGCAAAGCACTGATTCCACCATTTTCACCTGTCACCAACCATCTTAATTCTCTCCAATCTTTACCCTATCCTGATCTACATCTTATGCTGGTTAATCTGAACTATTGAGCCAAGATTATAGGGCCATATCCTTGATGTTCTAAGCTCTAACAGAATTATTGCACCATGATCAACCTTCATGAAACTTCTTCAAACTCACCAAAATCAATCATCTAACCTATCTTAACCGTTCTATGCTAACAAATCACTATAATTCTACCTAAAACAGTCAATTCGAAGAGGAAACTTACCTGGTGCAAAATGATGAAAACAGGTGCTAAAATCCTTGGATCTGATGATTGTAATGATTGGAAGTTGATCAGTGAGCTTGTTCTTGAATTCTGTATGCAAAAGATCTTGCTCCAATGCCTTGAATCTTTCAATTCCAACTTTCTTGCTTCTTGGATGATTAACTTGTATGGCACGAGTTCTTCTCAAATCAACCAAATGCTTGTGTGGATTGTGATCTATGAATGATGCTGATGATGATCAAATCAAGAAAAGTTGAAATTGATAGAGATTTGAGAGAGTTTGAGATGCTTTTGCAAATGAGAGAAAGTGTATGAAACTTGTGGTTTTGAGTAAATGTGATCACCAACCATGGCATGAACCCTCTCCATTCAATATATACATGTCATTAGAACCTCCTAGAAACTTGGAGAAACTTCCCATGTGTGATTTCCCTTGAATTTGGCTTATGTTTCTTCCATTATAAGCAACCTTGAATAAATTCCAAAATTTGAACTAACCTCAAAATTCCACTTTATCCAATGTTCTCAAAATGATCTTTCCATTCAAAATGACCTATAATTTCACCTCATTTGGCCAAAATATGAAAAATCTCATTTTTTAGGTCATTTTTATTCATTAAATCCAACAATTTTGAAACCTTGTGCTATGAATCTTTCCAATCTCTCATGGTCACTTTTCTAGACTCAAAATGTCATTTGGAACAAGTTTTATGTTGTAAAGTTTTCCATTTGAAGCCTCCTTATATGAGTTTTGGGCATAGGCTTGAAATGACCTGTAATTCTCAAATGACCAAAATACCCTTTGCTTGCCAAGACCATAAGTAGAGTTCCACAAATCATATGAAGGCATACCATACCATTCTAGAAAGATAAGACAATTAGGAACAATTCTTATGTTGACCAGAAATTCATTTGAAATCTCCTTGAGGGGTAAACATTGCTTATAATTCAAGTCACTTTCACAGACAAAATTTCAGATACCTCAGATGACCTGTAACTTGCAAGGACCATAACTTGAGTTCTATAAATCTCCTTGATGTCTTCCACCACTCAAATTAAAGGTCTTGAGATCCTCTACAAGTTTCTTGTTGGCCAAGGATCCATTTGAAGCTTTCATTTTTACTTATCTTGCTTGGAAATTTGACCTAAATTAGGGGATTTTACACAGAAACCCTAATCTAGAAACTCCTCTTCTCCTTGATTTCTCTTGAATTCTTCTTGGCATACCACCATATACTATTCTACATGTCAAATGATGAACCCCACATCTCTCCAATAGCCCTTAATGCCTTTCAATCAGTCAATTAACCTAGAGTTGACCCAGGGTTGACCCAAATGAAACCCTAGTTGACTGTCTTCATCCACAACTCTTGTGACTATACCAATGACTTGTCTCCTTCTCCAAATGACTTTCTAAGTCCTCCAAGATGTCTAGATACTCCCCATGCTCAGCCCACAGCTCACACTTTCCTTGATGATCCCCAGATACCCTCAGATAGGAGATGGATGCACTTGCTTGATCTATTGACTTCCCAGCTTTCAAATTCTTTCTGATGACTTGAATGAGATTGAATTAGGATAATAACCTCTTGATGGGCTCATATAGATGAGAATAATGATTGGTCCCCTGTTGGATGACTTGCTATGCTTATGTTATGCAGATGATTAGACTATGTACATGACTCTATATGCAAATGCTAATGATATTGAAACATAAACCAAGTGAATAAGGTTGAGCAAATTTTAGGGTGCAACAGCTGCCCCTATTCAAGCGACTTGGACCCGATTGGGTGAAGAGCGAACGGCCTTCAAACATTTGAGGTACGAGACGGTTGAATACTAAGAACCCGGAAATTTGCCAACCGCAGAAATAAACTGCGCTCCTGCTTGGGTAACGACACTCATCGACTGAATTTGGCTGTTACGGCAACCAACTGATCCCGTGCGGGGATTATTTTTATCGGCCTGAAAAAGACTTTATCATCGCAGAGATAGAACATTGTCCACGTCAGGACGCCTGCTTCGTCAATTCGGAAAACTTCAACAACTTTGCTGGGGATGGCTCGTCTGCCTTCTCGTCAGAAATAAATCGTCCACGTTAGGAATAAACTCTTCCACGTTAGGAATAACACCGTCCACGTTAGGAATAACATCGTCCACGTTAGGACTCACCCTTCCACGTAAGGAATAACCGTTCCACGTTAGGAATATTACCGTCCACGTAAGGAATCATCTCTTCTGCATCTGTCCACGTCAGGACTAAACTCCTCCCACGTCAGGAACACACTCTTTCTTTCCACGTCAGGAATACAAGCCTCTTTCCACGTAAGGAATACTATCTTTCCACGTAAGGAAACCATCTATTGTCTTGGTTTGTCCACGTGAGGACTCCACTTTTCCACGTAAGGAATGCATCTTTATCCACATAAGGAGCACAATTTTCCACGTAAGGAATGCCATCTTCTTCCACGTAAGGAAACGAACTTCTTTTCTTTCCACGTAAGGAAACACAATCTTATCTTAGTTTGTCCACGTCAGGGCTCCAATCTTTCCGCGTAAGGAAACATAACCTCGATCTGTCCATGTCAGGACTCCAACTTGATATGTCCACGTAAGGACTCAATCTTGTTCCATGTAAGGAAGCATATCTTTCCATGTAAGGAATCATATTTTGATTCGTCCACGTAAGGACTCCAACTTTCACCTTGCTTTGTCCACGTAAGGACTCCAATCTTTCCACGTAAGGAATACAATCTTTCCACGTTAGGAATCAACTTCTTTTCCACGTAAGGAAGCACATTTTCTTTCGATTTGTCCATGTAAGGACTCACATGTCGACTTGCTGAAGAATTAGAACCTGTCCACGTCAGGACTTGCGCGTCTTCGACTTGCTGGGGAAATAAGACTTTGTCCACGTCAGGACTCATACTTTGCCAACAACACGAAGAAGGATAAATTCGTCCACGTCAGGACTCTTGCGTCTTGCCATCACAAAGAACTATAAACTTGTCCACGCCAGGACGCACATTTCACCATCACGAATAAAGCTATCTGCTGGAAATAAATTGTCCACGTTAGGACACCAACATGAAGAGTAACCAATCTTGTCCATGTCAGGACTCCACACTCAATCAATACCGAGAACTCGAATCTGTCCACGTTAGGACTAACACATATCGTCAACTTGAGGAAATGTCCACGTCAGGACTCCATATTCCAACAATTCTGAAAAATCGAACCTGTCCATGCTAGGACTAACCCCTTTTATCAACCATGAGGAAATGAATCTGTCCACGTTAGGACCCCTACTTTTCTAGCACAAAGAAAACCTGTCAAGAAAATTGTCCACGTCAGGACTCATCTTTCCATGGGTCCACAAACTTCTTATCACTGACGTTACAGCAACTTTGAGGCGGACTCTACTGGGGATATTTGGAAACCAGACTACCGGACGCCTGTTCTGATAACCAGCGGTTGCCTCTGAAATCCTGGTTCATGAAACCTTTTAATGCTGACGTAACAACAATTTTGAAGGAAACAATCCGCTGGTCGGACTAGAGAAACTTCAACAAGAAACCCTGGCGGGGAAATAAGTAACTCTGCTTGGGGCCAAAGAGAAACTTATCCTGCTGGCTCTGTGGGGAGTAGTGCCAAAGCTGACACTTCATTGAATGTCTCACGTCGAGACCTCGACTGTTTATTGATTCACCTGAGCGAGGGCTCTCTCTACCTGCAAGAGAAATAATACTTGAAGCAAAAGGTTAGCCAACCTGGTTTATGCTTCTAAAATGCGTATGTTCGATACTGACACAATGTTCCATTCGACATGGAAATGTTATGCGTTTTTGTTTGGTGTATGCAAATATGACACTATATGCCAATGCAATTATGACACTATATGCCGATGCAAATGCAGACTCGAACTGCTGGGTACAGAAACTGCTTCAGCAAAATAAATGTTGAAGATAATGCCAACTCCGCTGGGGATATCTAGATGCTACAGAATTATTCCAGCAAAATAAATGCTGGAAGAGTGAAGTCGACTCAGCTGGGAAGTTGGGAACTTAATACCAATCACCTCATTGAAGGAACACCCTGCTGGGGAATATATCTCTGCTGGAGAATGGCAGAGGCGCCTGGTATGATTGGACTTCTGCTGGAAAGTGAACGGATATCACACGGTATTTTGACAAAATAAATGCCAATGCGCCACACCGACTCTGCCCGGGAGAGCCTTAATCTTCGAGTTTCACTTGCTGAAAAGAGAACTCCACTGGGGATGGGACGATTCTCTTGGGGAAAATCAACTGACTCCGCTGGGAGAGTAAGTGATCCTGCGGGGAAAGGTAAACTGCCTGAATACAGCTCACCAACTTAGAATCGCCAATTTTGCTGAGAATAAATGACTTTGCTGGAGCATGCTCTCTGGATAAGCTACGACCAGCTGGGGAATTTGATCCTTCTTCGAGGAGGAACATTGCTATCTTAGGATCGCGACCTGCGTGGGGGTCAAGTCTTTTGTTACGAGCCTCTGCTCCATACTGCAATCTTTTGATCGTCCTCTTCATACGGCTATGAACCCTGCAACAACACAAACAAGACAAGACAAGTCTATGCAACCAATCTATTCAGGTTAGCGTTAGTGACATCATTTTCAGTTAATTCAAAGTTTCAACAATTATTGGCAAGGGCCAGTGATGTTATACACTTGCTAGTTTCAATAAACTTAGGCATTTTATCATGCACAAAACAGTAAAGAACCAGCATCAAGTACTGAATAACATATTTTATTGATTGGGCCCCTGAATGGGCGGAATTTTTTTTGTACACGGGATGTAACTCCTGAAAAGAGGAAGCTACGCAAAGCAGATATACAAGTATGCACAAGAAGCATAAATATTTTGACAAATTAAATTTGTACACATGTCGGCAACGGGATACAGACGAACACCACGAACTGATCCTCCCATGACTCGTCCGACTCTAATGCTTTCCCGGTATCCACACTTCCGAAGAGATTGTATCCGATAATCGCCCCTTCAGGTATGTTCTCCCGCACTGATGCTCATTGTAATATCGAATTCGGACCGCAGTCATTTGCTTTTCAAATCCCTAACTTTTGCGTGAACCGCCCTTTACGGGTTTTCAGTTCACCGGGATACCCCTTTTTGCCGAAGCCGCCCAGTGTAGGTTTTCAACTTCGCGGGTGTACATTTTTCCATTTTATCCCTAACTTTTGCCCGAACCTTTCATTCTGTTTTTGGTTCGCCAGGATGCCCCGTTTTTGCCTGGACTCTCTTTTTTTGTCCAGCGGGTCAATTTTAAGCAAAGTATTTTTTAACTGCGTCCGAATTCACAGGCGACGTAAAGTCTTCACCATCCATGGTGGACAACAATAAAGCTCCTCTTGAAAAGACTTTCCTGACAACGTATGGCCCTTCGTAGTTGGGGGTCCACTTGCCCCTGTGATCTGCCTGCGGCGGGAGAATCCTTTTCAGTACAAGGTCGCCCGTCTGAAAGCTCCGCGGATGTATCTTCTTATCATACGCTTTCTTCATTCGGCTCTGGTATAAACGACCATATGCTAGAGAAGCTAGCCTCTTCTCATCCATCAAACTCAGTTGGTTCAACCTCTCTTTCACCCATTCTGCCTCGTCTAGCTGAACGTCTCGCAATATCCTCAGAGAAGGGATCTCAACTTCTAATGGCAGCACTGCTTCCATTCCGTACACTAACGAGAACGGGGTTGCCCCGGTTGATGTGCGTACCGTCGTACGATAGCCGTGCAAAGCAAAAGGTAGCATCTCGTGCCAATCCTTATAGGTCACCACCATTTTCTGAACGATTTTCTTGATATTCTTATTGGCCGCTTCGACAGCGCCATTCATCTTGGGTCGGTAAGGGGAGGAGTTGTGATGTTCGATCTTGAAATTCTGACAGAGCTCCTTCATCATTTTGTTATTCAGGTTCGAACCGTTGTCCGTGATTATCCGCTCGGGGATCCCATATCGGCAAATGATATCTCTCTTGATGAATCTGGCCACCACCTGCTTCGTTACATTTGCGTATGACGCCGCTTCCACCCACTTGGTGAAATAATCGATTGCTACTAGAATGAACCGGTGCCCGTTAGAGGCTGTCGGCTCAATCTTTCCAATCATATCGATTCCCCACATCGAGAATGACCATGGCGATGACATCACATTCAGAGGACTCGGAGGCACATGGATCTTATCAGCATAGATTTGGCACTTGTGGCACTTCCTCGCAAACTTGAAACAATCAGTTTCCATAGTCAGCCAAAAATAACCTGCCCGCAGCAGCTTTCTCGTCATAGCATGTCCACCAGCATGCGTACCAAAAGTACCTTCGTGTATTTCCTCCATGAGCAGCTTTGCCTCTCTTTCGTCTACACAATGCAACAACACCAAGTCGTGGTTTCTTCTGTATAAGACCCCATCCGGATTCAAATAGAAATTACCCGCTAATCTCCTGAGAGTCTTCTGATCTTGACTGGATGCCCCAGCCGGATACTCTTTATTCTTCAGAAAATTAAGGATATCAAAATACCACGGTTTGTCGTCGGATGCTTCGTCAATAGCAAATACGAAAGCTGGTCTGTCGAGCCGAGAGATAATGATTCGGGGAGCCTCGTTCCAGAAGTTGACCTTGTACATGGAAGACAAAGTGGCCAGGGCGTCAGCCATTTGATTTTCTGCTCTCGGTACGTGATGCAACTCAACCTTGTCAAAGAAAGGCAACAATCTCCTTGCATAGTTCATGTAATGTATCAAGTTGGGCTGACGTGTCTCTCATTCCCCTTTGATTTGATTCACCACCAGAGCTGAGTCTCCGTATACATCTAAATTCTTGATTCGCAAATCAATGGCTTCTTCAAGCCCCATTATACAAGCTTCATATTCGGCCTCATTGTTGGTAACTGCAAAGGTCAATCGGGCAGTAAACGGGATGTGCGACCCGTGTGGCGTAGTGATGATTGCCCCTATTCCGCTACCGTAAGCATTCACAGCTCCGTCAAATATCATCTTCCATTTGGAACCCAACTCTGGCCCTTCGTCTGGCAACGACTCTTCACAATCTTTCATCTTTAGGTACATGATATCCTCGTCAGGAAAATCAAACCTCATCGATTGGTAATCCTCAATAGGCTGCTCCGCCAGATACTCAGACAGCACGCTCCCCTTTATAGCCTTTTGCGAGACGTATTGGATGTCATATTCAGTCAAGACCATCTGCCAACGGGCAATTCTCCCTGACAATGCCTGCTTTTCGAATACATATTTGATAGGATCCATCTTCGAGATGGGCATGGTTGTATGATTCAGCATGTATTGCCTCAAACGCTTGGCGGCCCAGGCTAGCGCGCAACAAGTTTTCTCAAGCGTTGAATATCGAGATTCACAATCTGTAAATTTCTTACTCAAGTAATAGATTGCATGCTCTTTTCTCCCTGTCTCGTCGTGCTGACCGAGAACACAACCCATGCTTCCCTCAAGAACTGTCAAATACATAATCAAGGGTCTCCCTGCCACTGGGGGTATCAAAATAGGAGGCTCCTGCAAATACTGCTTTATTTTATCGAACGCCTTTTGACAATTTTCGTTCCATGTTACAGCTTGATCTTTCTTCAACAGCTTGAATAATGGTTCACACGTGGCCGTTAGATGTGATATGAACCGGGCGATATAGTTCAACCTCCCTAAAAACCCGCGCACCTCTTTCTCTGTTTTAGGCGTCGGCATGTCTTGAATCGCTTTTATTTTAGCAGGATCGACCTCTATTCCTCTTTCGCTTACGATAAACCCCAGCAGTTTACCCGATCTCACCCCGAAGGTGCATTTGTTAGGGTTCAGTCTCAGCCTGAACTTCCTAAGCCTTTTAAATAACTTCAGCAAATTCACCAGATGCTCCTCCTCCGTCTGGGATTTGGCAATCATATCGTCAACATAAACTTCGATCTCTTTATGCATCATATCATGGAAAAGAGTCGTCATCGCACACTGATACGTTGCCCCAGCATTTTTCAACCCAAAGGGCATCACTTTGTAGCAAAATGTTCCCCAAGGCGTTATGAAAGTAGTCTTCTCCATGTCCTCTGGCGCCATTTTAATCTGATTATAGCCTGAAAAGCCATCCATGAAGGAGAATACAGAGTATTGAGCAGTATTATCAACTAGCACATCGATATGAGGAAGTGGAAAATCGTCTTTTGGGCTTGCTTTATTCAAATCCCTATAATCCACGCACATTCGAACCTTGCCATCTTTCTTTGGCACTGGTACGATGTTAGCAACCCATGAGGGATATTTTGTCACAGCCAGGCAGCATCCCACTGTTTTTGAACTTCCTCTTTGATCTTCACGGCCATATCTGGTCTAGTTCTGCAAAGCTTTTGTTTGACCGGCGGGCATTCTTCTTTCAGTGGCAATCGGTGCACAACCATATCTGTATCGAGCCCTGGCATATCTTCATACGACCAAGCGAATACATCACTATACTCTCGGAGCATTTCAACCAGTCTCCGCTTGATATCGCTCTGCAGTGCGGCTCCGATACGAATATTCTTCTCAACCCCTTCCGACCCCAAGTTGATAATTTCGATGACCTCTTCGTGAGGCAGAATGACTCTTTCCTCTTGCTTCACCAACCAAGACAGTTCTTCAGGAACGTCGCTATCTTCGACAACCTCTTCTTCGGCCTGAAATACCGGGTGCTCGGAGTCGGGACGAGTCATAGGTGGTTCAAGGATGTCATCTGAAAATGTTATCCTGCAAAAGGAATGGTTAAGTGCTTCAAAATGCATATAAAGCGAATAACCACGTTGCCATTTTATTGAAAAATACAAAACAAGAAAGACAGAGATTACAGTATTTGCACATGAAAAAAACGCCATTTATTTAATGATTAACACGCAATGTTCATAACACCACAGCCCTACGCAAATCATGATGCCCGGGTAAGACATCAGATTATTCAACAATTATTAAAACAAAGCATTACTGTTTAAGAGTCACAGGAACAAGCTCCTGAATAGACCAGTTGCACAGTCCCTGTCCTGGCGTGCTTGGCTGAATCCAGGCATCCATATCACAGTCGCTGTCTCCTTCGTCAGACTCCGAAGCAGCATTGATGGTTTCATGACATACTCCACTGGCAGAGATGGTTATTGGCCCTCTGAAACGGGGTGTCCCCACAGCAGGCGTTGACGATGACGGTTGGTATCCCAGCCCGAACCGGTCCATCTTTACAGGAATATCCAGCACTTTGCCCCAGCCCTTTGCTTCTCCTGCCTCCACCAGAGCTTGAGCTTCTTTATACGACGAGACGGCTATCTCTGACACTTTGTCCGGCCCGGGACCTTTGTCCTTGATACGCAACCCTTCAAATGCCTGGCAGGGTGTTTCGTGGATCTCTCCGTCGACCTCCACGTATTTAAATGACGACAGATGGCTGACCAGGATGTCCTCTTCTCCGCATACGGTGACTACGCTGTCTCCGACCATATATTTCAACTTCTGATGCAGGGTAGACGTGACTGCCCCAGCCCCATGAATCCATGGTCGTCCGAGCAGGCAACTATATGCAGGTTGGATGTCCATGATATAAAACTCAGTTGCAAACACCTCCGGCCCCACCTGTAGAGGCAATGTTATCGATCCAAAGACTGTTCTTCGCGTGCCATCAAACGCTCTAACTACCAAGTCACTGGGCGTGCACAGGATTCCTCTGACATCTAGCTTCATCATCGCTTTCTTGGGCATCACATTCAAAGACGATCCGGTGTCGACCAATACATGCGACATTACTGATCCTCTACATTCGACAGATATGTGCAGCGTCATATTATGATCTCTCCCTTTCGGGGTCAAATCGAAGTCGGTAAAGCCCAAGCTGTGGCCGGCATTCACATGTGCCAATACTCCTTCCAGCTGATTCACGGAGACGTCCTGGGGTACAAAGGAAGTATCCAGGACTTTCAACAGAGCATTTCTGTGAGCTTCAGAACATAAGAGCAACGACAGTATAGATATCTTGGACGGCGTCTGTTGTAGATGTTCCACAATCTTATAATCACTTTTTCGAATTAAGCGCATGAACTCTTCTACATCTTTCGATGCCGCTTCTTTGCTGCTTGCTTGCACTGGGACATTCTCAACCATCTTCCCCTTTCCTTTTGCTAATCTTTCGGCCTCCACTTCAGGTGATATAAAGATCCTACCACTCCTTGTCATACCTCCTGAACCAACAACGTTGTCTACAGTCTCGGCTGGCTGCTTATTAACATCAATCTTTATTCCGTCACAATACACCTCCAACCCATATGACCATGGGACTGCTTTTGTGTTCTCGTACGGGATCGGTCCGACCTTAGTTATGGTGATCGGTGGTCGCTGGACCGGTGCTTCAATAGTGATTGTCTTTCGAGGAATCGTTACAGTGGCCACATCACTCTGATCCTCTGCTACTGCCCCTGCAGGCTCTTCAGTTGCTGCTCGGTCAAACTGCAATGTGCCTCCATCAATTAAAGCCTGAATGCCTTTCTTCAAATCATCACACCCCCCAGCTAGGGCCCATCATTCTAAGCAATACTCGTCACATCCTGGATAAACACCCCCTTGCAGCAATCTACTTTTTATCTCGCTCAGCGGCGTCTTTAAATCGTCGACATTCATAATCAGATGCAACCCTTCCTCAGTCAGAATGGCATTTGCCCCATGATTAGGCATGGGTTTCTGCACTATATTCGGACCTGCCGTTCCGAAATTGATAGCCTTATTGTCCAAGAGATCCTGCACAACATGCTTAAAAGCATGGCAACCCTCTACATCGTGGCCCGGAGCCCCAGAGTGAAACTCACAGTGCCTGCTTGCATCATAACCATACGGAGGAGTTCCCGTTATAGGTGCCAGAGTTCTCTTCTCTACCAGGTTCAAACCCAACAATGTCTGCAACAAATCTGCATAGGTTGAGGGAGGCTTCTCAAACACTCTTCTTGGTTTACCACCCTGGAATCTTCGCTGAGCCTGCTGTGCCCCTTGTTGAGGCGGCTGCTGCTGCTGCTGTTGCTGTTGCTGTTGTTGTTGCACTGGCTGCTGCTGAAACGGTTGTTGTTGATATGGAATAGTAACACTCGCCACCTACTGAGGCTGATGATATTGGTTTCGTCCCCTGCCTCGGCCTCGGCCTCGGCCCCCAAATATTGCGCTTGCCTCGCCCTGACGGCGCCCACCGAAAGCCTTCCTATTACTGCCAGATGCAGTTGAATCCTCAGCCTGGAACCTGCCTTGCTTAATGTTGTTTTCAATCTTTTCTCCCATCAGAATCAAGTCTGAGAAGCTGGCCAAAGATGTGTGAAACAACTTGTCATAAAACATGCCTGTGAAGGTTCCGATAAACATGTCATTCATTTCCTTGTCTTCTAAAGGAGGACGGACCCTGGCAGCCATATCGCGCCACCTTTGCGCGTACTCTTTAAAGCTCTCACCCTTCTTCTGAGACAGCCCTGTCAATTGGACCCGATTGGGCGCCAAGTCGTTGTTATACTTATAGTGAGCTACAAATGCCTCTGCTAGCTGTTTCTACGTCTTGATATTAGTTGGCTCCAATCCCATATACCATTCTAGGAAAGGGCCTGATAGACTATCCTGAAAGAAATGCATTAGCATTCTCTCATCAGTTGAGTACGCAGACATCTTTCTGTAATAAGCCTGCACGTGCACTTTCGGACATGTGTCCCCTTTATACTTATCAAACGCATGAGCTTTGAATTTCATTGGCACCCTCAAGCCAGGTACCAGGCCCATTGCTGACATGTCTAAGCCCACAGTACTTTGGTTCAGGACTCCCCTCATCTGCTTTTCCAGCATTCTGATCTTCTGGGAGTTATCCATTGGCCCTTCGAAGCCTCCGCCGGAGAAGGCGTCCTCCTGCTGATCTTCTTGCCACATACCATTCCCAGCTCCATATCCCTCATATTCATTATTGCGGCCAGCTCTAATCTGATTCATCACCGGGCCTCGGCCTCTGTTGCCGTATCCCTGAACACCTCCAGCAGGCCCAAAAGCCATTAACCCAACGTCGTTTCCATTTCCGAAACCTCTGTAGCTCTGATTGGCCACACCATAACCATCTTGCCCAAAGCCTTGAGCATTGAAACCATATTTCCCAGCATTATCGAATCCCTGATCATTGAACCCGAATCCAGTATTGCCGAAGCCGTTGCCTCCCATATTATCACCCACGTTGATATCACCAAGCCCAACGTTATGGACAGCAGTCTCGTTCCCAACTCCGACGTTACCGTTCCCAGTAGCGGTAGCGTTGTTGACATTAGCAGCAGGTATATTGACTACAGGTGGAGCCACCGGCGTGGGAGTGCCATCTCCATGAACAGTATCGACTCGCACAGACTGATGATCCTCGTTACCGTGACCGGCGTTTCTGACCAACAGAGGCTACACCATGGCTTGAAAATTCTCCTGACCTTTTGCAATAGCTTCCATGGTCTGCATAAAGAGAGCTAGCTTCTCGCGCACATCCTGCATCTCGTTCTGCATTTGATCCATGATTCTTCGACAGTTGGTGCGAGTGGAATAGCGGTGCGGGTGCTGATCTGCAATCCTGGAAAGTACCTGGTACAGAGCAGGAAATAAGACACCATCCAAAGATTACCTATAATGCAATATGAATATGAATGCAATGCAATGTGTGCCTGTGCATTAGGGAAATTCATTCCCCGATTCTAGTGTGAAGGTGCCGGTGCAATGACAGTGCTAGCAATACAAGGATCGGAGTTGAATCACAGAAAGTCTCATATATTGCGGAGAAACCAATAAGCCAAGAATACAACATCACTGAGAGTACAATAAGAAGGCATGACCCCAACCAACAATCCTGGTGATGGTCAGCACTTATGCAAATAAAGCATACAAGCTAATACATGAAATGATCAAACACTCCCATAAGTCTGGTACTCTTCTATCAACTTCTTGGTCTCCAGATGACTTGGTCTGGTAAGCAGCCCTTCAACAAGCTGGTTTCTTTTCTTAAGAACATGCCACACGTCTTCAGCAGTTTCCTCCCATGCCCCTTCTCCGAAGCGATCCTCTAGTTTACGCTTCTGAGACACAGCTTCATCTCTGCCTTTGATGGCCTTGTTCAGTGCATTCTGGAGACTGTACCGGGTCATCACTTCTTCTTCACACTTCTTGATGCTGGACTTCAACTGCTCTTCGAGGTCGGAGATTTGCTGCTTCAACTTATCTTCCCTCTTCTTATTATTGGTGAGCGTGGCGTTCCAAGTCTTATTGCAAGAAGAGATCTCTCGGTGAGCTATGTCAAGTGCTTTCTTTTTGGATTCGAGCATGTCGTGGGAGCTTCTGAACTCTTGCCCCAGACGTTCGCGCTTCCTCCTCTCCTCAGTCAACTCAGCCCCTAATCTGTTCATTAGCTCAATCTGTTGTTGGAAAGCATGCATGACCTTGTTTTTCTCGCTGCGTATCTGGGCTAGCTCGTGCTCTAACCCTTCGTTGATCTTCATCAAGGCTTCTTTTTCTTTCACAACTTGCTCGTAGGCCTCCCTAGAAACAGTAGTTGGTTCTGCTACCAGAATAGGAACAAGGGCTGGTGCATCTGGAAACGGCATCCGCAACTGACTGGCTCTCTCCTAGATCCAAACCCTGTAAGGTGCATAGGCCTGACAGTCACTCTTCCCTAACAACGGCTTCCCTCTTCGGTTAATACGCGTCCAGGCATGCTGCAGCTTGGCCAATAACTCCCCCTTCAAATCACCGGTGAAGTACAGAGATTCCTGTACTTCTTCCTCCTTTGGTGGGTTCTTCAGCGCATATCCGAACTGACGGACCAACAGAGATGGGTTGTAGTTGATACACCCTTTCCTTCCTATCAGCGGGACATTAGGGTACCTAGAACAACTGAATATAAGCTCAGCCCCTAGCAGGTCTCGATCAAACCACTCAACGTCTTCGGAAGATAGCCTCATCAGGCGCTCTGACCAGCTAGCGGTGGTTGCACTCTCCACAAAAGATCCCTTCATGGGAAGATGACTCTTGAACCACATATTCAACAAAGGAGCACAGCAGTAAACAACCTTCCCCCTTCTGTTTTCATTCTTGTAGTGCAAGGAGTGGTAGAAGTCTCTGATCAATGTTGGCACTGGATTGCCGACAGCAAATAGGTGGAAAGCGTCCAAGTCTATGAAATTGGGCAAGTTAGGGAACAGCACGATCCCATAAATGCATAGAGCCAAAATAACATTAAAAACCACCCAACATCCGCTCTTGGCATACTCCTGAGCTTTGCCAACCAGGAAATCAAGAGAGAAACCTGAAACCCCAAGCCAAGAAGTCACTAACAGTTCTGCAGCGTCCATATGCAAGGCTTTGGCTAAGTCCTCCAACTTGGGTTCAGCAGCAGAGTGAATAAAGGGAACCTTGTTCTGCACGGGTAGCTCAGTAAACTCCACATACTCCTCAATGGTGGGCCCTAGAATGAAGTCAGCAAACGTAAAACATCTCAATGCGGGGTCATAGAACTGCATCAAGGTGTATATCCCGTTCATCTCATCAGCAGTGGGCTTGCAGACTAATCTCAGTAGTCTCCCATGACTCATTCTGAAGCTTCTCCTAACCTCCTCATCAGCAAGAGATATCAGACCAAACAAAGAAGTAATATCAGGTGTAGGCAGCTTATACGCAACTGTTTTCCTCAAACCAGCCATAATCAATACTCAGAAGTCTGGGCACTAGAATCGGAGGATATGCAAATGCACCTGCAGCACATTCACATGTTAGTAGGATGCCATGATGATGAGTATGCAAACAATGCAATGCAAGTAACATGCAACAGGGACCAAATGTCGTAGCTGAATAGCCTGAACCATATCAAGAGGTCTCAAACAGACACTTTAGAAGTCCTCAAACTCTGGTCTCAGATAGACCTAAAACAAAGCTCCAACAACGGTCTCTGACAGACCTCGAACCATAACCCCAACTGGTCTCTGGTAGACCTCAAACCATATCTCCAACTGGTCTCTGACAGACCTCAGAATTCTCCAACTGGTCTCTGACAGACCTCCGAACTCTCCAACCGGTCTCTGACAGACCTTAGAACTCTCCAACCGGTCTCTGACAGACCTTAGAACTCTCCATAAATACTCAAGATCTCTGATCAAGAAATAATCGGTGTCTGAAGGTCTAGTTACCTGCATAACCCCAAACCCTCTCACAGGTGGATGGCCCTATAACTGGCACAAGGTACGACATCCTATGCGGTCGTCGGCGTCATAGACTTTCAGGGTTGATGATACGATTCCCAGAAGAAGTGGCATCATCAAATCCTGAAGAGGCCTCACTTAGCCAACTTCCAAATGATCGGTTCCCGGAGTCGACAATTCAGCTGACCAACAACCCCTTCGACCCAAAGGGTAGAAAAAGAAGCCAACCAGAAGAACCTCGTCCGAGTGTAGATTTCATGAGACACTAATGCAAGCAAAGCCGGCACGCGCCCACTACTTTCTACTCTAACTCTAGGTGCACTCAAGCCCAGGTCCGGCTTATCTCTCAATCATAGAACCACCCATCACACCCCAATACAGCAATAATAATCAATATATATAATGCTGAAAATAAAGGTCAGAAATATAAATCCATACAAAATCCTCGACGGGAAAACAAGCGTTAGGATTGATTCTCTTAAGGGACGTTGGATCCCAAATGCATAAGGACTATCGCAGTCCTTAGCAGCCAGGGGACGTTGGATCCTCAGCAGAGTCGCCAGCTGTCGCTACTGCGAAAATCGGCGCCGGCTGAACAGAAGAGTCGCCACCGTGCGTTATTTATCCCACGGGAGGGAAAGGAAACGCTCAGAGTAAACCTCGCACAACACGGGAAAGGTATGGTCATCGCAACCAAAACCTGGATTCGGGAGTCGGTTACGCAAGGGGAAGGTATTAGCACCCCTCACGTCCGTCGTACTTGACGGGATCCACGCTTATTTTCGGGTATGGATTGTATTCTATCTACACTAAGGGTTAAGGGTTAAAAAGAAAAGAAAATGACTCGGAAAAGTATCGCACTTTATGCCTACGTATTCCCGTCTGAAACGAGAAATCAGAGTCAACGTAGTTCGCCTACCTACGGGAAAGGAGGGGAAGGTTGCTCGCTAGGATATCGCGTCCTATGCCTACGTACTTTCATACAGCATGAAAGATCAGAGCAAACGTAGTTCGGGCCACGTACGACACAAGCTTGTCTTGATTGTTTTTTATTCCTTCTGAAAAAGGGTTTTTCTGATTAACAGTCCAAGCGGACAAAAATGACGTTTTGATGAGTTCACATTCTTTTACGGAAGAAGTGTCTTTTATTGTATTTGAAATATTTATTGTGTTTTTCTGTTTGTTTTGAGAAAGAAGAGACAGAACTCTAATCTATGGTTGCAAAGGGAATCAAACTAACCTATTGTCATCATGCATGGGTTAAGACCTGATGTCTATCATGCTCCTCTCTTGCGCAGAGAGAAACAGAGATCCTAAGGGAATAGACGGAAACAGAAACAATAGCAGGTATACAGTAAAGCAGTAAAATGCATGGATGCAACAATACAAGCGAGGCAAGGGAGTCCCACTCAACCTCGAACCTAGAAAACAATAGGCAAAAGTGAACAGACTTCACTTTCAACCCAACAGGGTAAACAGCACACAATACAGTCCAGAAAACCAATCAATACATCAAAAATGAAATACAGCAAAAAAGTAAACAGCCACAGCAGCTCTGCATCAACACCTGTCTTCAGGTCAGCTACAAACTTCTGGCAAGCCTCAGTCTCCATCTCCACAGCCTTCAGGCAAGGTCTTTGTCATCAGTCTTCCATCTGCAATGGCTTTTCTTCAAATATCAATCTCCAGGATGAACATCAATCAACAAGATGAAGTGAATGAATGTTAGACAGTCAATTACCTACCAAGGGTGGTTCATTAACTGTTAACATTATATAGACAATCTTCTCTCAAAAGTTTTATCTTTCAAATACATTCACTGATCCTTCCAAAGGAAGGAGGTGGATATTTGAAAGATACTTTGAATCATAGAGAAAGGATGGATGCAGACAAGGCATTCCATGTTTGAGAAACAAGCTTTCTAATCTAGAGCTCTGCCTAGCTCCTAAACCCTAGTCTCCTCAACAGCTGCTAGCAAGATTCTCTTCTTCAACTCTGGAAGTTGGTCTTCAGTCTCTGAATCTCCAATGGCTCCATCATCACAAGTCTTCATCTCTCCCAATCCCCAAGCAATCCCAATACCCACACAGACAAATCATAATCCCCAGAGGGGGCACACCACACCAGTCAAACAAATATAGACAGTATACCAATAGCAGTAGGGGAATCCTAGTGATTTCTAAGGGGTCTAATAACTACCCATAGTCCCTATAGTCCCATATCTAAAATATTCAATCCCTAAGTCCTAAGGGAAATGATTCAATTCTCCTAAGTCATCACTTAAACCCTAATTTTGTTCATGTTGTTCTCACCTAAACTAATCACCTAAAATTAATTCCTAAAAATGTGAACTAAAATGTATATACAAGCTAACAATGTCTATTAATCAACCTAAAAAGAATGGACAAAAAATATTAAAGCATTTGATCAAACTAAAATTAACAAAATCATGCATCAAACTAAATGTCATTTATATCTATTTAAAAGAACCATATGCCAAAAATATTAAAATAAAATAAAATTGGAATTTTTTTGTATGATATTTTTCTTGACAAAATCATGAACAATGTAAAAAAACAACCAATGAAAATCATGCATTTTTCTATTTTTTATGATTTTTGAAAGAATTAATATTTTTTGAAAGAAAATAAAATGAGAAATAAAGGGTGAGGGTGCAGTAAGTAAATGAAACTAGTTAAAACAATGAACTGGGCCCAGACTGGGGGGCGCGCATAGCAAGCGCGTCTGGGCCCATATGCACTCAGAAAATAAACAAAAATTAAAAAAAAAACATAAAACGGTGCAGATAGTAAAGACTTTAGTTCATTTTAGTTATGGGCCTGATTGGGAGGGTGTGAAAAGCAAAGGATTGTGAGGCCCATCAGAAAAGCTTTAATGAAACGGTGTGTTGAGGCTTTTGAATCTCCCTCCGTTTTCAGCTTCAAACCACAGCCACACGATTAGATCTCCAGTCAATGATAAAGACCCCATCCAACGGACACCATGTTTCTTCTCCAAATGGCTAGGGTTTCAGCCATGGAAGCTCCATGCACGAGCTTATGGACCAGACTTTCCATCCATCCATACATCCTCAATTCTCCATGAAAACAAAATCTGCAAAGAGCAAAGTTGATCCATTTCTTCCCCTCTACACAACCATAACAATAGCATCCTCTAAAACTCAACCAAGAAACGAACCCGATAGGTGCAAAGCACTGATTCCACCATTTTCACCTGTCACCAACCATCTTAATTCTCTCCAATCTTTACCCTATCCTGATCTACATCTTATGCTGGTTAATCTGAACTATTGAGCCAAGATTATAGGGCCATATCCTTGATGTTCTAAGCTCTAACAGAATTATTGCACCATGATCAACCTTCATGAAACTTCTTCAAACTCACCAAAATCAATCATCTAACCTATCTTAACCGTTCTATGCTACCAAATCACTATGATTCTACCTAAAACAGTCAATTCGAAGAGGAAACTTACCTGGTGCAAAATGATGAAAACAGGTGCTAAAATCCTTGGATCTGATGATTGTAATGATTGGAAGTTGATCAGTGAGCTTGTTCTTGAATTCTGTATGCAAAAGATCTTGCTCCAATGCCTTGAATCTTTCAATTCCAACTTTCTTGCTTCTTGGATGATTAACTTGTATGGCACGAGTTATTCTCAAATCAACCAAATGCTTGTGTGGATTGTGATCTATGAATGATGCTGATGATGATCAAATCAAGAAAAGTTGAAATTGATAGAGATTTGAGAGAGTTTGAGATGCTTTTGCAAATGAGAGAAAGTGTATGAAACTTGTGGTTTTGAGTAAATGTGATCACCAAACATGGCATGAACCCTCTCCATTCAATATATACATGTCATTAGAACCTCCTAGAAACTTGGAGAAACTTCCCATGTGTGATTTCCCTTGAATTTGGCTTATGTTTCTTCCATTATAAGCAACCTTGAATAAATTCCAAAATTTGAACTAACCTCAAAATTCCACTTTATCCAATGTTCTCAAAATGATCTTTCCATTCAAAATGACCTATAATTTCACCTCATTTGGCCAAAATATGAAAAATCTCATTTTTTAGGTCATTTTTATTCATTAAATCCAACAATTTTGAAACCTTGTGCTATGAATCTTTCCAATCTCTCATGGTCACTTTTCTAGACTCAAAATGTCATTTGGAACAAGTTTTATATTGTAAAGTTTTCCATTTGAAGCCTCCTTATATGAGTTTTGGGCATAGGCTTGAAATGACCTGTAATTCTCAAATGACCAAAATACCCTTTGCTTTCCAAGACCATAAGTAGAGTTCCACAAATCATATGAAGGAATAAAATACCATTATAGAAAGCTAAGACAATGAGGAACAATTCTTATGTTGACCAGAAATTCATTTGAAATCTCCTTGAGGGGTAAAAATTGCTTATAAGTCAAGTCACTTTCACAGACAAAATTTCAGATACCTCAGATGACCTGTAACTTGCAAGGACCATAACTTGAGTTCTATAAATCTCCTTGATGTCTTCCACCACTCAAATTAAAGGTCTTGAGATCCTCTACAAGTTTCTTGTTGGCCAAGGATCCATTTGAAGCTTGCATTTTTACTTATCTTGCTTGGAAATTTGACCTAAATTAGGGGATTTTACACAGAAACCCTAATCTAGAAACTCCTCTTCTCCTTGATTTCTCTTGAATTCTTCTTGGCATACCACCATATACTATTCTACATGTCAAATGATGAACCCCACATCTCTCCAATAGCCCTTAATGCCTTTCAATCAGTCAATTAACCTAGAGTTGACCCAGGGTTGACCCAAATGAAACCCTAGTTGACTGTCTTCATCCACAACTCTTGTGACTATACCAATGACTTGTCTTCTTCTCCAAATGACTTTCTAAGTCCTCCAAGATGTCTAGATACTCCCCATGCTCAGCCCACAGCTCACACTTTCCTTGATGATCCCCAGATACCCTCAGATAGGAGATGGATGCACTTGCTTGATCTATTGACTTCCCAGCTTTCAAATTCTTTCTGATGACTTGAATGAGATTGAATTAGGATAATAACCTCTTGATGGGCTCATATAGATGAGAATAATGATTGGTCCCCTGTTGGATGACTTGCTATGCTTATGTTATGTAGATGATTAGACTATGTACATGACTCTATATGCAAATGCTAATGATATTGAAACATAAACCAAGTGAATAAGGTTGAGCAAATTTTAGGGTGCAACAGAGGGTTGTAACGTGGCCTGGTTCACGGTTTATGAAACAAAAGATAAAGGCTCAAAATTTATTTGTACCCACTGTTGCGTTGAAATTTGGATGTCAAGCTATTGATTAACTTGAATCTTAATTCATTTACAACCGGTCTTTGATTTATCCGAAGGAAAGGTTAAAGAAAGGAAAAACCTAAAAGGGAGAGATCTAAGGTTCGGGGGTTGGTTAAATTTAGGGAAGGTATTAGCACCCTAAACTTCCGTAGTACTCTACGGGAACCTTTTGTTTATTTTTTTTATTTATTTCATTAATTACTTTGCTTAAGGGTATATACAAAGGATTGAAAATTAAAAAAGACCTAGGGGTTAATTCTAAGTTTACTCGGCAAGACATCGCATCTTGTGCCTACATATCCTTACGGGAATGGAATCAGAGTAACTGTAGTTCCCCTCAAAAGGGAGGTTAGAAACGTCTTGACTGTGGCCAAGGTTTGTTCAGAGACTCCAATCTCTATGTTAAAAAATGTTAATTAAAATTAAAATAGGGTTAAATTAGGGATTCCACGGCGGAAAACCTTAAAACAGAGTACGGCGACTCTTTTGGCCTAACACTAGGATAAAAGCAATTTTGCCCACGGCGGGACACCTAGGCTAAACAGGGTTTGATCCATTAAAGGGGTAAGGCTATTGACTCGGCGGCCAAAAGGCTGGACCTAATCCTTCGGAAGGATAAAACTGTAAAAAAATGTGAAAATATGACAAATCATTATATGGAGGAATAATTAAGGTACAGAAATAAGAAAAGTAATAAAGGCAGAGGGTATAAAGAAACATTTTTGAAAACATGAAGAATATGAAAATATGTAATGACACTTAGAATGAAGTGAGGGAGGAAAATAGTGTGGGGTTGTGGCCACCACAAGCACATCTCAACCTCGAGCATGCACATGAAATGCCCAAAGAAAGAAAAGTAATAAAAGGTACATAAAATGACACGACAAACATCAAACATCAGGAGTTCCTTACGAAAAGGTTTTAATTTTTTAATATTTTAATTATAAAAAAAAAGGTTTTAATTTTTTAATAAAAAATATTTAAGTTAAAATTATAAAATAAATTAAGTTTAAATTATAAAAAAAGTTTTTGGGGGAAAAGTCTTTTCAGTTTTTTTTAGAACGAAAAAGGCTTTTCATCCCAAAAAAAGGCTTTTCAGTTTTTTGGGAAAAGGCTTTTCAGTTTTTTTTGGGAAAAGGTTTTTGGGAACAAAAAGGTTTTTTTCTTTTTCTTTGGAACAAAAAGGCTTTTCAGTTTTTAAAAAAGGTCTTACTAAAAAAAGGTTTTAATAATAAATAAAAAAAAAAGGTTTTGATTTTTAAAAAAGGTTTTGATAAAAAAGGGGTTTTGATATTAAAATCTACGGACCTAAACACACATGGAGATTAACATGGCAAAAATATGCACATAAACATGAAAAAGCAAAAGGTTTAGTAATTTAACCTACGAAGCGGATGTTTGCTTCGATAAATATGAAAGAGGTTTGAATAAGGGAACTCTGGAGAGCTCCAATCCTTCTGACGAGTTGTGGGAATGACCGCCTTTTTTTCCCTGGGGATCTCCTTTGTTTCTCCCTTTTTCTCTCCTCTTTTCTGAAGAAAACCTTCTGACCCCCTTTTCAACAAGGCAACACATGTATATATAGGGAACAAATTAGGGTTAACACCAAATTGTCAATAATGTCCCTAAAGCCCATTTTAAAGCCCAAACTAAATAATTAGTTAAGAAAAAAAATAAAATTTAAATAATTTAAAATAATTAAAATAAACTTAAAATAAAAACTAATAATCCTATTGATTCCTAAAATCAAAAATATTATAAAAAGAACAAAAATTTTTCCAATATTTTTTATTTTATGATTTTTTTGATATTTTTATGAATAATTTAGAAAAAGGTGAAAAAAATAATATTTTAAAAAATGATTTAATTAAAATACGAAAATAATAATTAAATAATAATAAAAAAACTATTTTTGTTATTTTTTAATGAAAGATAGAAAAATTTAGAGTAAAAATAATAAAAAACAAAAAGTGACTAAAGTGAGATTCAAACTCTCAACCTCTCACACTCACAACTCCTTACACATGTCCTCTTGCCAATTGTGCTATTTTTACTTTTTAGAAAAAAAAACATGCCATATGATATTTACCTGCAAAAAGTCAAACGACTACACAAATTTGTTAGTAATTGATTAAATGCAATGAAATGCTACGACAAATCTTAGGGCAAAATTTGGGTTATTACAGTTGCCCCTATTTAAATAACTTCACCGGGTGATTCGAGCAACGGAGACTCGAGAAATCGTGGTGGAGGGATTTAAATACAGATAACCGAAAATTTTGCCTTTAGACGCAGTGCTATGCAATGATATGGACAAAACAAAACGAACTATAATGCTAAATATAATATGAATCTGATATGATGCGTATGATGAAAATGGCAAATGCACGGATACAGACGAAACAACGTCACAGGGGACGACCCACCGAGGAATTGCACTAGGGAAGAAGACATGTCATATCTGGAAGAACGTCGGGTAGACACGACACAGAATTGTTGATAGGTGCCAAGTAAATTAGAAATTGTCCGCAAGGTAAGACGCGGGTAAAACACGAGCTCAGGAGAAAAACGCAAATGGGGGATAAAACACCCATGATGCCAAGTAAATAAATTTTGCCCACAAGGTAAGACGCGAGTAAAACACGACCTCAGGGAGAAAAAAAGCAAATGGGGGTAAAACACCATGATGTTAGGTAAACCCAGGAATATCTGGTAAACGGGGAATAAAACACCCGGGATAAAGGTACATGGGGGATAAAACACCCAAGGATAGAAGGTAAGTGGGGAGTAAAGCACCCAAGATAGACATGTAAATGGGGAGTAAAGCACCCAGGATAGAAATGTAAATGGGGAGTAAAGCGCCCAAGATAAAAATGTAAATGGGGAGTAAAGCACCCAAGATAAAAATGTAAATGGGGAGTAAAGCACCCAAGATAAAAACGTAAATGGGGAATAAAGCACCCAAGATATAAACGTAAATGGGGAGTAAAGCACCCAAGATAGAAATGTAAATGGGGAATAAAGCACCCAAGATATGCACATGTATAGGAATTATGCTATGACATATGATCAAATGAAAATGCAGACGTCGACGACAAGGCTCGACTCTTTCGGTGAGATGACAAAACTGGAGGACTGATTCCTCAACACGGAGATCACTGTCATTCTGTTAAACTGTATCAAGTTGATAGTCACTGTAGGAATGATGAATAACTGCTTGGGGATTATGCAAGTAAACTACCCCAGGTCAAATGAACTGATAATTGCTTCAGCTGTCTAATTCGTGGAATCGACTGTTTTGCTATATCCTCGGAGGGCTTGCCCCAGTCTGAGTCTTGAACAATTCTCTGGATAAACCAAATCTGAGAAGATATTGCCTTGAACAAATCTTGAACTGATTCTTTGACAGGATGTAAAAGGAACTTGCCCCTGATAAGATCACTTGACCAAGTTTCTCATTGTTTGAAAATTCCTTAGAGGAAAGCCAGTTTGCAAACAAAAATATTCATACAAACATGGTAATGCAAAGTTCATGCGACTTTTGAAAAATTATTTTTGAAAGATGGAAAATACATGAGTCGTTAGTCAGAACAAGGCGGTTCAAGACACTCAAAGTTTAAAATAAAAGTGTATTGCCAAAATATATGATTCGCAAGGATCTTTTTGAGTCAGGTTACGTAACCTTGTTGTAGTATACTTTCAAAATAACCTTGCTTCAATTAGGTCTTTTAAGGGTTGTAATGTGGCCTGGTTCACGGTTTATGAAACAAAAGATAAAGGCTCAAAATTTATTTGTACCCACCCAATCTACGTGATGATCTTCAGTCCTATGCTCAGTTAACTCATACTAGGCATTCAGGTTCCCATAAGTTAGGGATTTCATTGATCGTAGCAATGATGACTCAGAAGTCAAAGGGACCTATGAAAAGGCAGCCACTACTCCCCTATAACATTTGATTGTTTTGACATTGAGGATTTTCAAGATAAGGATTTAAAAATCTCTTTGTATTATCCCTAAATTTTGCCTGAACTGTTTATTTTAGAGTTTACAGTCAGCGGGATGCCCCAGTTTTGCCTAAGTCTCCTTCATAGGTTTTGACTTAGCGGGCTTCTTTTGATTTTTTTATATTATTTTTTTGTGTGAAGGAAAGTGACTGTTTGATTTTAATGATTACGGTGAACCATCATCGACCTTTGATTAGAAAACATCTTCGACACTTATTTGACGTGTGCGAAGGAAAATTTGTTAATGAAAGGTGTATCGTATGAACACACAACCAAGTTAAATGAGAACTACCCATCCCAAGGTTAAAATTGTGGGTTTTTTGTAACGAAAGAAACTCCAACTTCTAGGCCCGAAGGGGGTGACGAGGGATTAACTTCCTTATTTCTCCAGTGTTTGGGAATTGAAACAATGCCTTACATCGTCAACAAGGTTTAATTGAAAGCATACTGACAGCAGTTATGGGTATAACATTTTCGTCATCCTCCCTTCGATCTTAGCATATCAAAATTTTGGACAAGAAGTAAACATTTGAAAAATAAAGCATAAAGATGCAAATAAATGGACGGAAATGAATTGAATCAAAAGTCGCAATGCTTATTTCATTAATGAAAGTACAAACATAATTGAAAGCAAACAACTTAAACAAAATAAGGAAAATGCAAACAACGAGAAACAAAAGGCCTAGTGACAAAACTTCATTTCTGATGTACTGGCAAGGGATTTTTCTGAACATCCGGATGACTGTCTGTAAAATCAAGTATTCCAGTTCTAACCAATTCACATACTCTAGCCTTCAATGCAAAACAATGCTCCAAGTCATGGCCTGGGGCACCCTCATGGGAAGCACAATGGAGATCAACCCTAAATCCAGCCGGAGGATTAAGAGGAGGTGGTAAAGCCTTTGTAGTAATCAGTCCTTGCCGAACTAAGTCAGGATACAACTCTGTGTAAGTCATGGGAATAGGATCAAAGTGATCCTTGTTCCGATTCTGGTCTTGTCTGATAACTGGGCGTTGAGGAGTCTGAGCTGGCTGTGGAGCACTAACAGGTTGAGATCCCTAGCGAGGCTTCCTTAATTCAGTTATGACAGCATTGGCCTGTTCATCCTTCTTCTTATGGAAATTCCCGTAGGGTTTCTTTGCACCATTAGAAGATTCAACAGCTTTGGATACTTTACCATTTTTCAAACCTTCTTCTAACCTCTGACCAATAGTCACCAAATCTGTAAAACTTGAAGAGACATTCCCGATCATCTTTTCCCAATAGAAAGGGGACAAAGTATCCATGAACAATCCAGTTAATTCCTTTTCTGCTATAGGGGGTTCAACTTGAGAAGCTAACTCTCTCCAACGCTGAGCATATTCCTTGAATGACTCTTTTTCATTTTGAGACATATTTTGTAATTGACGGCGATCGGGAGTCATATCCAGGTTGTATTTGTATTGTTTCATGAAAGCGTTAGCGAGATCTTGAAAGCAACGGACACTGTTATGCTCTAAGTTCATATACCATTTGAGAGAAGCACCACTCAAACTGTCTTGAAAGCAATGGATGAGCAATTTCTGATTGTTGGTGTAGGCCGCCATATTTCGAAAGTACATGACCAGATGAGCTCTTGGACATGAGTGACCTTTATACTTCACAAACTCAGGAGTCTTGAATTTGGCAGGCATAACGAGACCGGAGACTAGGCACATATTGTCGGTATCTATATTGAAGAAATCAGTACCCTCAACAGCTTGGAGTCTCTTATTGATGATTTGATACTGTTCACGGGTAATCTCAGGCTCAATAAAATCTTCATGGTCTTCCCCTTGAACACTGGCAACATTGTGCTCATATAGAGGATTCTCAAAGGGAGCTCGGATAGTTTGGTTAACAGTGTGGACCACAGGTCTAGTCTTGGTAAGGACGGGAGCTTGAAAAACCGGTCTGACAACCTGACCAATTGTAGCAAACGATGCAATCGGCGGATAGTAGTTAGGAGGTAAACCAAACTCGGGCCAAGTAGATGGTAGCACTGGAACAAGAGGTGGATCAACATCCGAAACTTCCTGAATGACGGTCCTTTGAGGTGACTCTCCTCTAGAAATCAGTACTTGGAGCATCTCGGTGAGTTTGGTCATGCCTGATTTCAACTCATCGATCTCCATTCAGATCTCTACATTATATGCCTCTTGCTCTGACATCTTACGTCTATAATTAGCCCTGGTCTGATATCTGTGTCGAGGAATCAGCTTGACGACTCAAAGGTACACTGGAAGACGAGAGAACCGAGAATGAGAAACCGAGGGACAAATGCAATGCAAAAATGTGATGCTGATGCCATGTAATGGTTCCAAGAATTTCAACGGTCGATTGCAAATATTCCCTTTTAGGAAAGTTGGAAAGAATTTTTTTTTTACTCTAAAATGTAGGACCCTTTTGAATTTGCAAAGGACCGTTGAATTCCTTGAAACTAGAAATGATACGATGCTTTATGGATGCGAAGCACAAAAACACATAAGCAAACAAAAGGTCCTAAGTTAGAGGAACAATGAATGGAGTCAAGGTCTACCCTTCCCAAAGAGGTATGTACTATAGGTTGATTGTACCTGCAGAACAAGAGTTCTAAATCAGTGCCCAAAGTCATCAGTCCATCTTTCGGATATTATCGACTTCCCGACTGACTCGAGGGTCAATAATATTCTCAAGAGAACCTCTTTTAAGTGTAGCATCGCGTAGCAACCATTGTAGGACTACTCCCAAATAGTTCTCGCACTACATCCTATATAAAGCCAAGATGGTGTAAAGGTACTACGGTTCCCAGTATCACAGACTCCAATCGATAATGGTAAAAGTTTTCACGATTACACTCGATCAACCGAACCATTTTCGAAAGTGTCTCAACTGAGCGGTGATTCTCGAGTCAACTTAGTCGGGACTCACTCCCTATAAGCCTCGTCGAATATATCACCATCCTATAATAATGTCACTCAAGTCCGGATGTAGGACTTATCTCACAACACAGTAACTCCCAAGCAGGTACCCTGAACAACGTATATACAAATGAGTAAAAATATTAATGAAACAAATATATGAAGAAAAATAAACAAGATAGGGATAACCCTCAAAAATTAGGACTCCCCAGTGAAGTCGCCATTTTCTGTTGCGGTGAAATTTGGATGTCAAGCTATTGATTAACTTGAATCTTAATTCATTTACAACCGGTCTTTAATTTATCCGAAGGAAAGGTTAAAGAAAGGAAAAACCTAAAAGGGAGAGATCTAAGGTTCGGGGGTTGGTTAAATTTAGGGAAGGTATTAGCACCCTAAACTTCCGTAGTACTCTACGGGAACCTTTTGTTTATTTTTTTTATTTATTTCATTAATTACTTTGCTTAAGGGTATATACAAAGGATTGAAAATTAAAAAAGACCTAGGGGTTAATTCTAAGTTTACTCAGCAAGACATCGCATCTTGTGCCTACATATCCTTACGGGAATGGAATCAGAGCAACTGTAGTTCCCCTCAAAAGGGAGGTTAGAAACGTCTTGACTGTGGCCAAGGTTTGTTCAGAGACTCCAATCTCTATGTTAAAAAATGTTAATTAAAATTAAAATAGGGTTAAATTAGGGATTCCACGGCGGAAAACCTTAAAACAGAGTACGGCGACTCTTTTGGCCTAACACTAGGATAAAAGCAATTTTGCCCACGGCGGGACACCTAGGCTAAACAGGGTTTGATCCATTAAAGGGGTAAGGTTATTGACTCGGCGGCCAAAAGGCTGGACCTAATCCTTCGGAAGGATAAAACTGTAAAAAAATGTGAAAATATGACAAATCATTATATGGAGGAATAATTAAGGTACAGAAATAAGAAAAGTAATAAAGGCAGAGGGTATAAAGAAACAAAGAAACATTTCTGAAAATATGAAGAATATGAAAATATGTAATGACACTTAGAATGAAGTGAGGGAGAAAAATAGTGTGGGGTTGTGGCCACCACAAGCACATCTCAACCTCGAGCATGCACATGAAATGCCCAAAGAAAGAAAAGTAATAAAAGGTACATAAAATGATACGACAAACATCAAACATCAGGAGTTCCTTACGAAAAGGTTTTAATTTTTTAATATTTTAATTATAAAAAAAAAGGTTTTAATTTTTTAATAAAAAATATTTAAGTTAAAATTATAAAAAAAATTAAGTTTAAATTATAAAAAAAGTTTTTGGGGGAAAAGTCTTTTCAGTTTTTTTAGAACGAAAAAGGCTTTTCATCCCAAAAAAAGGCTTTTCAGTTTTTTGGGAAAAGGCTTTTCAGTTTTTTTTGGGAAAAGGTTTTTGGGAACAAAAAGGTTTTTTTCTTTTTCTTCGGAACAAAAAGGCTTTTCAGTTTTTAAAAAAGGTCTTACTAAAAAAAGGTTTTAATAATAAATAAAAAAAAGGGTTTTGATTTTTAAAAAAGGTTTTGATAAAAAGGGTTTTGATATTAAAATCTACGGACCTAAACACACATGGAGATTAACATGGCAAAAATATGCACATAAACATGAAAAAGCAAAAGGTTTAGTAATTTAAGCTACGAAGCGGAGGTTTGCTTCGATAAATGTGAAAGAGGTTTGAATAAGGGAACACTGGAGAGCTCCAATCCTTCTGACGAGTTGTGGGAATGACCGCCTTTTTTTCCCTGGGGATCTCCTTTGTTTCTCCCTTTTTCTCTCCTCTTTTCTGAAGAAAACCTTCTGACCCCCTTTTCAACAAGACAACACATGTATATATAGGGAACAAATGAGGGTTAACACCAAATTGTCAATAATGTCCCTAAAGCCTATTTTAAAGCCCAAACTAAATAATTAGTTAAGAAAAAAAAATAAAATTTAAATAATTTAAAATAATTAAAATAAACTTAAAATAAAAACTAATAATCCTATTGATTCCTAAAATCAAAAATATTATAAAAAGAACAAAAAATTTTCCAATATTTTTTATTTTATGATTGTTTTGATATTTTTATGAATAATTTAGAAAAAGGTGGAAAAAATAATATTTTAAAAAATGATTTAATTAAAATACGAAAATAATAATTAAATAATAATAAAAAACTATTTTTGTTATTTTTTAATGAAAGATAGAAAAATTTAGAGTAAAAATAATAAAAAACAAAAAGTGACTAAGGTGAGATTCGAACTCTCAACCTCTCACACTCACAACTCCTTACACATGTCCTCTTGCCAATTGTGCTATTTTTACTTTTTAGAAAAAAAACATGCCATATGATATTTACCTGCAAAAAGTCAAACGACTACACAAATTTGTTAGTAATTGATTAAATGCAATGAAATGCGACGACAAATCTTAGGGCAAAATTTGGGGTATTACACCCACCCAATCTACGTGATGATCTTCAGTCCTATGCTCAGTTAACTCATACTAGGCATTCAGGTTCCCATAAGTTAGGGATTTCATTTATCGTAGCAATGATGACTCATGAGTCAAAGGGACCTATGAAAAAGGCAGCCACTACTCCCCTATAACATTTGATTGTTTTGACATTGAGGATTTTCAAGATAAGGATTTAAAAATCTCTTTGTATTATCCCTAAATTTTGCCTGAACTGTTTATTTTAGAGTTTACAGTCAGCGGGATGCCCCAGTTTTGCCTAAGTCTCCTTCATAGGTTTTGACTTAGCGGGCTTCTTTTGATTTTTTTATATTATTTTTTTGTGTGAAGGAAAGTGACTGTTTGATTTTAATGATTACGGTGAACCATCATCGACCTTTGATTAGAAAACATCTTCGACACTTATTTGACGTGTGCGAAGGAAAATTTGTTAATGAAAGGTGTATCGTATGAACACACAACCAAGTTAAATGAGAACTACCCATCCCAAGGTTAAAATTGTGGGTTTTTTGTAACGAAAGAAACTCCAACTTCTAGGCCCGAAGGGGGTGACGAGGGATTACCTTCCTTATTTCTCCAGTGTTTGGGAATTGAAACAATGCCTTACATCGTCAACAAGGTTTAATTGAAAGCATACTGACAGCAGTTATGGGTATAACATTTTCGTCATCCTCCCTCCGATCTTAGCATATCAAAATTCTGGACAAGAAGTAAACATTTGAAAAATAAAGCATAAAGATGCAAATAAATGGACGGAAATGAATTGAATCAAAAGTCGCAATGCTTATTTCATTAATGAAAGTACAAACATAATTGAAAGCAAACAACTTAAACAAAATAAGGAAAATGCAAACAACGAGAAACAAAAGGCCTAGTGACAAAACTTCATTTCTGATGTACCGGCTCTAACCAATTCACATACTCTAGCCTTCAATGCAAAACAATGCTCCAAGTTATGGCCTGGGGCACCCTCATGGGAAGCACAATGGAGATCAGCCCTAAATCCAGCCGGAGGATTAAGAGGAGGTGGTAAAGCCTTTGTAGTAATCAGTCCTTGCCGGACTAAGTCAGGATATAGCTCTGTGTAAGTCATGAGAATAGGATCAAAGTGACTCCTGTTCCGTTTCTGGTCTGATATCTATGTCGAGGAATCAGCTTGACGACTCAAAGGTACACTAGAAGACGATAGGACCAAGAAGGAGAAACTGGGGGACAAATGCAATGCAAAAATGTGATGCTGATGCCATGCAATGGTTTCAAGAATTTCAACGGTCGATTGCGAATATTGCTTTTTAAGAAAGTTGGAAAAAATTTTAGACTTTAAAATGTAAGGCTTTTCGAATTTGCAAAGGACTGCTGAATTCCTTGAAACTAGAAATGATATGATGCTTTATGGATGCGAAGCACAAATACACATAAGCAAACAAAAGGTCCTAAGTTAGAGGAACAATGAATGGAGTCAAGGTCTACCCTTCCCAAAGAGGTATGTACTATATGTTGATTGTACCTGCAGAACAAGGGTTCTAAATCAGTGCCCAAAGTCATCAGTCCATCTTTCGGATATTATCGACTTCTCGACTGACTCGAGGGTCGATAATATTCTCAAGAGAACCTCTTTCGAGTGTAGTATCGCGTAGCAACCATTGTAGGACTACTCCCACATAGTTCCCGCACTACAGCCTATATAAGGCCAAGATGGTGTAAAGGTACTACGGTTCCCAGTATCACAGACTCCAATCGATAATGGTAAAAGTTTTCACGATTACACTCGATCAACCGAACCATTTTCGAAAGTGTCTCAACTGAGCGGTGATTCTCGAGTCAACTTAGTCGGGACTCACTCCCTATAAGCCTCGTCGAATATATCACCATCCTATAATAATGTCACTCAAGTCCGGATGTAGGACTTATCTCACAACACAGTAACTCCCAAGCAGGTACCCTGAACAACGTATATACAAATGAGTAAAAATATTAATGAAACAAATATATGAAGAAAAATAAACAAGATAGGGATAACCCTCAAAAATTAGGACTCCCCAGTGAAGTCGCCATTTTCTGTTGCGGTGAAATTTGGATGTCAAGCTATTGATTAACTTGAATCTTAATTCATTTACAACCGGTCTTTAATTTATCCGAAGGAAAGGTTAAAGAAAGGAAAAACCTAAAAGGGAGAGATCTAAGGTTCGGGGGTTGGTTAAATTTAGGGAAGGTATTAGCACCCTAAACTTCCGTAGTACTCTACGGGAACCTTTTGTTTATTTTTTTTATTTATTTCATTAATTATTTTGCTTTAGGGTATATACAAAGGATTGAAAATTAAAAAAAGACCTAGGGGTTAATTCTAAGTTTACTCGGCAAGACATCGCATCTTGTGCCTACATATCCTTACGGGAATGGAATCAGAGTAACTGTAGTTCCCCTCAAAAGGGAGGTTAGAGACTTCTTGACTATGGTCAAGGTCTCAAGGGGAATAAACTTATCTTAGGGACACGCTTACGCGGAGTGTAGAAACTCCAATATCTACGTTGTAAATTGTTAAGTGAATTAGGGTTAGGTTAGGGATTCCACGGCGGGAAACCCTAAAATGAGTGCGGCGACTCTTTGACCTAAAGCTAGGGGTAGTTTTGTAATTTTTGTCCACGGCGAGACATTTGTGAAAAGTTAGGGTTTGTAAGGGTTTGAAGTTTTGAGGACTATTGGCGTGGCGGCCAAACGGATAGACCTAATCCTTCGGAGGATAAACTGTAAAAAATGTGAAAATATGACAAATCATTATATGGAGGAATAATTAAGGTACAGAAATAAGAATAGTAATAAAGGCAGAGGGTATAAAGAAACAAAGAAACATTTCTGAAAACATGAAGAATATGAAAATATGTAATGACACTTATAATGAAGTGAGAGAGGAAAATAGTGTGGGGCTGTGGCCACCACAAGCACATCTCAACCTCGAGCATGCACATGAAATGCCCAAAGAAAGAAAAGTAATAAAAGGTACATAAAATGACACGACAAACATCAAACATCAGGAGTTCCTTACGAAAAGGTTTTAATTTTTTAATATTTTAATTATAAAAAAAAAGGTTTTAATTTTTTAATATTTTAATTATAAAAAAAAAGGTTTTAATTTTTTAATATTTTAATTATAAAAAAAAGGTTTTAATTTTTTAATAAAAAATATTTAAGTTAAAATTATAAAAAAAATTAAGTTTAAATTATAAAAAAAAAGTTTTTTGGGGAAAAGTCTTTTCAGTTTTTTTTAAAACAAAAAAGACTTTTCAGTTTTTTTGGAAAAATGCTTTTCAGTTTTTTTGGGAAAAGGTTTTTCAGTTTTTTTGGGAAAAGGTTTTTGGGAACAAAAAGATTTTTTTTTCTTCTTGGGAACAAAAAGGCTTTTCACTTTTTAAAAAAGGTCTTACTAAAAAAAAGGTTTTAATAATAAATAAAAAAAAGGTTTTGATTTTAAAAAAAGGTGTTGTTAAAAAAGGGTTTTGATATTAAAATCTAGGGACCTAAACACACATGGAGATTAACATGGCAAAATATGCACATAAACATGAAAAAGCAAAAGATTTAGTAATTTAACGGACCTAAACACATTAACATGGCAAAATATGCACATAAACATGAAAAGGCAAAAGATTTAGTAATTTAACCTACGAAGCGGAGGTTTGCTTCGGTAAATGTGAAAAAGGTTTGAATAAGGGAACACTGGAGAGCTCCAATCCTTCTGACGAGTTGTGGGAACGACCGCCTTTCTTCTCTGGGGATCTCCTTTGTTTCTCCCTCTCTCTCCTCTTTTCTGAAGAAAACCTTCTGACCCCCTTTTCAACAAGGCAACACATGTATATATAGGGAACAAATTAGGGTTAACACCAAATTGTCAATAATGTCCCTAAAGCCCATTTTAAAGCCCAAACTAAATAATTAGTTAAGAAAAAAATAAAATTTAAATAATTTAAAATAATTAAAATAAACTTAAAATAAAAACTAATAATCCTATTGATTCCTAAAATCAAAAATATTATAAAAAGAACAAAAATTTTCCAATATTTTTTATTTTATGATTTTTTGGATATTTTTATGAATAATTTAGAAAAAAGTGAAAAAAATAATATTTAAAAAAATGATTTAATTAAAATACGAAAATAATAATTAAATAATAAAAAACTATTTTTGTTATTTTTTTAATGAAAGATAGAAAATTTTAGAGTAAAAATAATAAAAAACAAAAAGTGACAAAGGTGAGATTTGAACTCTCAACCTCTCACACTCACAACTCCTTACACATGTCCTCTTGCCAATTATGCCATTTTTACTTTTTAGAAAAAAAATGCATGCCATATGATATTTACCTGCAAAAAGTCAAACGACTACACAAATTTGTTAGTAATTGATTAAATGCAATAAAAATGCAATGAAATGCGACGACAAATCTTAGGGCAAAATTTGGGGTATTACATTATCCCATGGAATTACGGAGCCGGGGTGTTTTGTAACGGACAGAAGGTAGAATTGAAGAGTTTACCTGTCGATTCGGTGGATAATCTGGTCGGAGTTGGGAGGATTACTAGAAGCGGTAGAATCTTTTTGTCGCCCGAAGTGGTGGTTGAGAACACTGATAAAGGGAAAGGCAAGACAGTGGTAGAAGAAATTCCTCAGGTGTGCGAGAAGGAACCTTTGGCAAAGGATATGGAAGAGTTCATGAAGTTGATTAGAAAAAGCGACTACAAGATAGTCGACCATCTGCAACAGACTCCTTCCAAGATTTCTATACTATCACTGCTGTTATGTTCAGAAGCGCATTGAAATGCGTTGTTGAAGGTTTTAAGCACTGCTTATGTACCATAAGAAATATCGGTTAACCAGCTCGAAGGAGTTGTGGCGCATGTAAATGCAGGAAACGGTCAGGGGTTTACAGATTTGGACTTGACGCCAAAAGGCAGAAACCACAATTTGGCACTGCATATTTCAATTGAATGTCGGGGAACAGTGATGTCACACGTCCTTGTTGATACAGGGTCGTCCTTGAATGTACTTCAAAAGAAAGCATTGATGAAGATAGATCATCAGAGTCTTTATTATACACCGAGTGATTTGGTCGTACGAGCCTTTGATGGAACCCGAAGATCTGTTTTTGGGGAAATAACTTTGCCTATCCAAGTGGGCCCGGAGGTATTCGAGGCGATCTTTTACATCATGGACATTCAGCATGCTTACAGCTGTCTGCTGGGTCGCCCATAGATACATTCAGTTGGGGCTGTTATGTCCACTCTACATCAAAAGCTGAAATATATGGTCGGAGGCAGTGTTGTCACAGTATGTGGGGAGGAAGATATCATGATTAGCCACTTGTCATCTTTCAAATATGTTGAGGTAGACGGAGAAATTCATGAGACTTTGTGTTAGGCCTTCGAAGCTGTGCAATTAAAGGACAAATCTCCAGTTATGAACAAAGAACCAGAAGTGGCTATGTCATCTTTTAAGGAGGATCAAGCGGCAGTTCAGGCTAGGGCATCACAAGGATGGGGAAAGGTTTTAGACATACCTCAGAAGCAAGACAAGTTCGGGTTGGGGTACCACCCATCATCTTCGCAGAGCGCGCCACGCTATAAGGGGCCCGTCAAGTTCACCAGTGGAGGTGTCATTTTTGAGCAAATAAATGTTGTTTCTAATGATGAAGCTGGAGATAGTGATTGTGACATGGACGCTTGGATCCAGTCGAGCGCTCCCGGACAGAAGCTATGCAACTAGTCCATTGAGGAATTTGTCCAAGTGACACGTGAACAGTAATACTTTATTTTCTCAGTTATTGTGTAACCCTATGTTCTGCCCGGAGCATAGAGGTATTTTGTTCAGGGCATGCTTGTTTATGTTTGAACCATCTTTTTATCATTAATCAAAATGTGTTTTTCTCATTCGAATGTTGTGATCCTTGTTTTTCTTCTTTTTTGTTTTCTAACAGTAAAATGGCAATGTGGTTTGTGTTTGTTTTGTTTGCATATCATTTAAGCATAAAATCATCATCATTGCAGGTTACACATTTCAGATACCACCGAATCAGACTCGTCTATGACTCGGTGTGACTTTGACAATTCGATCTTCCAAGCAGAAGAAGAGATCGATGAAGACAAAGACCTGCCCGAAGAGCTTGCTAGATTGTTGAGACAAGAGGAGAAGGTCATCCTGCCTCATCAGGAGGAAGTTGAAGTCATCAACCTACGAACTGAAGAGGATAAGAAGGAAGTCAGAATAGGGGCCGCGCTGCAAAGTGATGTCAAGCAAAGACTGGTTGAGTTACTCCAAGAGTATAAGAATGTCTTTGCTTGGTCATATGAAGATATGCATGGACTCGGCACAGATATTGTAGTTCATCGCCTACCTCTTCGAGAAGAGTGTCCTCCTGTTAAATAGAAATTGAGAAGAACCAGGCATGATATGGCAGTGAAGATGAAAAAAGAAGTCCAGAAGCAATTGGACGCTGGATTTCTTGCTGTGACAAATTACCCTTCGTGGGTTGTGAACATCATGCCCGTGCCTAAGAAGGACGGCAAAGTCAGGATGTGTGTTGACTATAGGGACTTGAATAGAGCGAGCCCAAAGGATGATTTCCCGCTCCCTCATATTGACGTGCTTGTTGATAACACAACACAATACTCAGTGTTTTCTTTCATGGACGGTTTTTCAGGCTACAATCAGATCAAGATGGCAACGGAGGATATGGAGAAAACAATTTTTATCACGCCATAGGGGACGTTATGCTATAAAGTAATGCCTTTTGGTTTAAATAACGCAGGGGAAACTTATCAACGAGCAATGGTGACACTTTTTCACGACATGATTCATCATTAGATTGAGGTTTATGTCGATGATATGATTGCAAAGTCCCAAGCGGAGGAGGGGCATCTGGTCAATCTGTTAAGCTATTCGAGAAGCTTAGGAAATTCAAGATGAGGTTGAATCCAAACAAGTGTACTTTTGGCGTACGGTCAGGAAAGTTGTTAGGGTTTATTGTCAGTGAGAAAGGTATTGAGGTTAATCCTGCAAAGATCAAGGCAACTCAAGAAATGCCAGCACCAAAGACCGAGAAATAAGTTCGTGGTTTCTTAGGTAGATTGAACTACATTTATCGGTTCATATCTCACCTCACAGCCACTTGTGAGCCATTATTTAAGTTATTAAAGAAAGATAAGGCAGTCATTTGGAATGAGAATTGTCAGAAAGCATTTGAGAAAATAAAAGAGTATTTGTAGGAACCTCCGATATTGATACCTCCAGTAGCTGAAAGACCATTGATTATGTACTTAACGGTTCTTGAGAACAGTATGGGTTGTGTCCTCGGTCAACATGATGAGACTGAAAGAAAAGAGCATGATATTTACTATCTGAGTAAAAAGTTCACAGATTGTGAGTCCCGTTACTTAATGCTTGAGAAAACGTGTTGCGCACTTGCTTGGGCTGCCAAACGTTTAAGACAGTATATGCTTAACCATACAACCATGCTGATTTCGAAGATGGATCCGATCAAATATGTCTTCAAAAAGCAAGCGCTTTCAGGAAGAATTTCCAGATGGCAAATGGTACTGACAGAATACGACATTCAGTATGTTTCTCAGAAGGACATCAAAGGAAGTGTTTTGTCAGAGTACCTTGCCGAACAGCCTATCGAAGACTATCAGCCAATGAAGTTTGAATTTCCTGACAAAGACATTATGTTCCTCAAGATGAAGGATTGTGACGAACCACTACCAGATGAAGGTCCTGAACTTGGCTCCCAATGGCAGTTGATATTTGACGGTGCCGTCAACTTATACGGAAGTGGAATTGGGGCAATAATTACAACACCCCATGGGTCTCACATCCCATTCACTTCCAGATTGACATTTCCGGTCACCAACAATGAGGCTGAGTATGAAGCGTGTATCATGGGTCTCGAAGAAGCTGTTGATTTGAGAATCAAGAATCTCGATGTATATGGCGATTCCGCGCTAGTTGTGAATCAAATTAAAGGAGAATGGGAAACTCGTCAACCTAATTTGATTCCTTACATGAATTATGCAAGGAGGTTGTTACCTTTTTTCGACAGGGTACAGTTTCACCATGTGCCGCGAGCGGAGAATCAGATGGCAGACGCTCTGGCAACGCTGTCTTTGATGTACAAGGTTAATTTTTGGAATGAAGCTCCCAGAATAGTCATCTCCCGCCTTGATAGACCCGCTTTCATATTCGCCATTGAGGAGGCCTCCGATGGCAAGCCGTAGTATTTTGACATCCAGAATTTCCTTAAGAACCAGGAGTATCTGACTGGGGCATCCAGTCGAGATAAGAAGACCCTAAGGAGATTGTCTGGCAATTTTTATCTGAATCAGGATGGTGTGCTTTATAGAAGAAACCATGATTTGGTGCTGTTGAGATGCGCGGATGAAAAAGAAGCAAGCTTGCTTATGGAGGAGGTCCACGAGGGTACTTTCGGTACGCATGCCGGCGGACATGCCATGTCTCGAAAGTTGTTGCGAGCTGGGTATTATTGGCTTACAATGAAGTCAAATTGTTTCAAATTCGCGAAGAAATGTCATAAATGTCAGATCTATGCCGACAAGATTCATGTGCCGCCGTGTCCTTTGAATGTCATGTCATCTCCATGGCCCTTTTCCATGTGGGGTATTGATATGATTGGAAAGATTAAGCCTACTACATCCAATGGACATCGTTTCATCCTAGTAGCCATCGACTATTTCACCAAATGGGTCGAAGTAGCTTCTTATGCCAATGTCACCAAGCAAGTTGTGGCTCGGTTCATCAAAAGAGACATCATCTGCCGATATGGAATACCTAAAAGGATCATTACTGATAATGGATCTAACATGAATAACAAGATGATGAAAGAGTTGTGCCAGAACTTCAAGATTGAGCATCACAATTCATCTCCCTATCGTCCGAAGATGAATGACGCGGTCGAAGTAGCTAATAAAAATATCAAGAAGATTGTGCAGAAGATGGTTGTGACCTACAAAGATTGGCACGAGATGTTGCCTTTTGATTTACATGGATATCGCACCTTGGTGCGTACTTTAACAGGGGAAACTCCCTTCTCGTTGGTAAATGGTATGGAAGTTGTCCTGCCACTAGAAGTCGAGATACCTTCCTTGAGAGTTCTGGCTGACGTCAAACTAGATGAAGCAGAATGGGTGAAGAACAGGTTGAATAAGCTCAGCTTGATGGATGAGAAAAGGTTGGCGTCCATCGCATACGGTCGTCTATACCAAAGCAGAATGAAGAAAGCCTTCGATAAGAATATACGTCCTCGAAGCTTTCAGGCAGGTGATTTAGCGTTGAAGAGGATTCTCCCACCACAGAACAATCACAGGGGCAAATAGACTCCCAATTACGAAGGTCCGTATGTTGTAAGGAAAGTTTTCTCCGGATGAGCCTTACTACTTTCGAATATGGATGGTGAAGATTTCACATCCCCTGTGAATGCAGACGCAGTCAAAAAATACTTTGCTTAAAGAGACCCGCTGGAAAGAAAAAAAATCCAGGCAAAAATGGGGCATCCCGGCGAACCATAAAAGGATAGGTTCGGGCAAAAATTAGGGATAAAAAGAAAAGATGTAAACCCGCAAAGTTGAAAACCTGAAAAGGCGACTTTGGAAAAAAGGGTATCCCGGTGAATCAAAAACCCGCGAGGGCGATTCAGGCAAAAGTTAGGGATTTGAAAAGCAAACAACTGCGACCTGCGTATTGGTCTTCAAAACATAGTGGATTATGGGAGGATCCACGGGAAACCGTTCAAGTTAATCTTTTTCAAAGACGAAACATCGGAAAAGCATCGAAGTCATGCGAGTCATAGATGAGTCGTCCCATGGTGGATGTCTGTACCACATTGTCAACATTTTGTATACCTATGTGCATTTCTCATTTGTCTTTGGCGCAACTTTCTCATTTCAGGAGTTGCATCCTTTGTAAATTTGCCTATTTTCAGGCCGTTTATCAATAAAACATGCTATTCAGAAAATCTTTGTGTGCTTGGTTTTAGCTTTTACTTTTGTCTGTGAAAAACGCCCGATGTTTTTGATGAATTTGCACATACATAAACTTGCAGACCATGGCCAATAACTGTTAATACTTTGACTTAATTGAACAACGTCACGGACGATGACCAAGATAGCCTTTGTTGCGTAGTATCTTGTCTGTTGTTTTTGCAGGTTTGTTACCCTTGGGGCATCTCTCTAAGAAGGTATGGATGAAGCTATTTTCCCCAACCATAGTTTATTCCCCAGCAATTAAAAGTGGTTTCTTCATCCCATCATAGTGGTGTGCGCGTAAGTATACGGTTATCCTCGACAGTTGGTCGATACACGTTTCTAATCCCCACGGAGTACAAGTGCTTGCTTACTCCCCAGCGAATCAAGATGACAGACTGAGGTCTCCAGTCGAGTTGATTTCCCCGCAGAATTGTAGGTTCCTTGGAAGCCATCCAGAGCCTATCTCCCCAGTTTAAGTCCAATTGTTATTGGCATGCGAAGTTCATCTCCGACAAAGTAGTTTTCCTTTCCTAACAAGAGGGATCTTTTGTTTCTAACATTTATTTTGTTGGATCGGTTCTGTTGCATCTGCATGTGTGCATAGCATCTACCCAAATGCGTAGCATTTCCATTTCGTATGGAGCATTATGCCAATTTCAAACATTTGCATTCTGAAACATAAACCAGGTCGTTACCTTTCGGATTTCAGGTGGTGGTTATCCCCTACAGCTGATCTTTAGGCTTTGGTTTTTACGTCGAGCATTCAGACTCCGGCTCCTCCGTTGAACATCTAGGTTCCGACATTTTCTATTTGTGATGTTTTACTTTACCCGTGAAGTGCCCAGACTCCGTTTGGTTATGTTAATCCTGATAAGTTTTGTATCTCTTGCTCCATTGAATATCCAAGTTTTGTATCTCTTGCTTCATTGAGTGTTTAGGCTCCGGTTGGTTTCGTTGAGTGTTTAGGCTCCGGTTGGTGTGCTTCGTCGAGTGTTCATACTCCGGCCAATTTTCATTTGTTGATGTGCTCCTCATCTCGTTAAGTATCCAGGCTCCAGCAGATTTCATTGGTTCATTTGGTTCGTTGAATATCCAGATTCTGATAATTTGAAGTATTCTTTTTATAGTTTTCCCCAAGCAGAATTACTCGTTAAGTTCTCTTTCCCCAAGCGGGGCATGTTTGTAATCAGAGCAGTTATCTCCGGAGATTCTCGTCAATGTCACCGATCAGTATTTAACATATTTAACATGAAAACATCTTTAGCCCATTTTCAGAGTACAATTAAGAGATCTATGTTTTATTAGCAAACCTAGTGAAAACATTGGTGAAAGTTGTCACATTTTAAAGCATTCATAACAGATTTCTCAGAAGCACTAACCATAGAGTTATTATTAATTCCAGATACATAAAGAAGGGGAACACATTAAACACTTATGATATTGTGAAACCCGATTGTTTGAGACTTACAACACACCACACCAATGCTGCAGCACCCAATTTCGTGAAGCACATTAAACATTGTCTTGAACCAATCACCTCAAACAACAATTGAAACACTTGGGGCCCAACTGCAAGTTATAAGCACCACTTTAAAACACCGTCGCAGATTTATGACTGTTTGATTAACACCACTGCAGTATCTCCATTTTAAATGGACTATGATACTCCTCCTACATCAAATGTGAGATAAAAAGGTTTAATATTACAATTGCAACACAATAGACGATATGCAGATAGCTATGAAAACACATCTCAGACTGACACATTCCGGCGGCAACCGACTAACACTGCACCAAACCAAAAAATTGGGACACCCTAATTGATGAAAACTCCGCTATTTTAGTTTATAAATTATTCAACACTTGATATCAAGTGTCACTAATATTTAAAGCAAACTGTTGTATCCCAAAATTTGCCCAACCTTTTCTTTACTTGGTTTATGTTTCACTTCATTGTTCTAGCATATTGCATTGCATAGCATTTTGCATTTTACAGGGGATCAAAAGATGTGTGTACAACAAGAGGAATTTTGCCAAGGGTTTTAAGCCTAATCAAGAGGTTGTATTCAAGTCAACAAGGGGGTTATCATCATCAAAGACAAGTCAAAGCCCTTTGGATAGGTAGATAAGTGTATGTGGTTCACCTCCTATCTAGGAGGTCATTTGAAGGTCATATGAGGATCACAAGCCCATGGTTATAGAGGGAGATTATCATTTAAGCTCATTGGAGGCCTTGTAAGTCATTGTGGAGTTCATTCAAGTGTTTACACCAAGTGCAAGTGGCTACAGTTCAAGATGGTGCAATTAGGGTTTTCATCTGGTCAGCCCTAAGGCAACTGTGAAATTGAAGGAGATTAAGACTCAATTCCAAGTCTTTATGGTCATGGAATGTTATGTTGAGATAAATGGGATATCATTTCAAGATCAATTCATCAATAAGCAAGAGTGTGAGGAGTTACTGAATTAGGGTTCTCAGTGTAAAATCCCATGTTCAGTGCCTAACTTCAAGACTACCTATCTCAAGATACAAGTCTCATCTCATCTTGACCCCAACATGAAACTTGTAGAGCGTGTTTCTAGATTTATTTTGAGTACTAGAAGTCATTCATCTGATTTCTAGAACTCAGGTTATGATGCTGGCAAGTTACAGGTCCTCGGATGAATGTGATTTTGATCAACAAAAGTCAACCAACTTCCAAGCCACTTTTGACCTAGAAGTATGTTTATCCTCAACTTTTGATGAACATTAAAGTTGTTCATTATGATCTTAGCTTTCCAAAGAGTACTAGAAGTCCTTCATCTGATTTGTAGAACTCAAGTTATGAGGCTTGTAAGGCAGGGGTATTTTGGGAAAGTAAGATTACAGGTCATTTTCATTATAGGTCCATTTCACCACTTTGCACACTTCAAATGGAAATCTTTCCAACTTCAAAATTGCTCCAAATGGGGTCATTTGCTTTACCAAACATCAAGGCATCAAAGATTTGGCTTGGATTGAAGAATCCCTAAAGAAATTTCCATGAAAAGGGCCTTAAAAGGGGAAAATCAAATTAAATTCATTTGGGATCATTTTGTACCAACCTTGTACATTTTTTGAGTGCCAAATACATTTCAAAAACAATGCCAACTTTGGATTTTAGATTTGAGTTCATTTTGGTGGTCATTTTCAAGCTTTCTTCAAGATTAAGTAACATATCCAAACCATGCCATAAGATCAAATTAAGGAACCATTTGCAGCTGTTGGATCAACCTACCTCAGATGCAAGCTAGCTGAGCCATTTTTACAGCTGGGCAAGGTGATTTTCGTGCACTATTGAAATGGCCATAAGGTGAAAAAAGTGAAATTCAATTGGGCTTAAGGAGAACAAAATTGGGCTTTCTTTCAATCCAAATCCATCATACATATTCTCAGGATTGCTCACAAGTCTTCAGAACTGATTTTGGTGAGAATTTGAGCAAGAACACATTGAGATAAAGTAAGGAAAAAGTCAAAATTATTTTTCAAGTTTCACTAAGTTTCAACCCAAACCAAAGATTTCAAAAGTTTCCTTGAGACTCATAGAACATTTCTGGGTGGTTTATTGTAAGCTTCACTAACAAACTGAGCACTGTGGAAGCTTGATTCTAGGTTTTCTTTTAATCCAAATATCTCATTGTTTATGCATCTATACTGCGCCATTTTTATACATTTGTAAACCTCTTGATGTGTAGATGGTTTCTGGATTGATTTAATGACTGTTCATGAGTTTTTTTGTTTTGAGCTCTTTCCTTTTCTTTTTCGTTTTGTTTTATTTAAGCATGATCAATAAAAATGGGTGGTGGATTCATAATCTACGTGACCTGGAGATCATTTTTGACTATTTATTTTCTCATTTTGGTTAAGTTTTGACGCACCTGGGTTTTGGCCGTGACTGGTTCGTGATGCTTCGCCGGAGAAGACAACCGGAACAGTGGTTTCGGCCGTCTGGTTTTCCCTCAAAGGTTTGAACTCCACCAGAGCCACGTGGGTGTGTCCCCAGCCTTAGGATGCACTTACTTTTTCATTTAACAGCCAAGATTAAGACCTATAGTGTTCATTCTTTGACCACACACACCAGATCTAGCTGGAATCTCATTAAATGACATGGCGCGCTGTGAGCCCTCTGATCTGGTTACCTTGTGATCCAATGGCCACTATTGCCTTCCACCATGCGCCTGGGTTGACACCCACACTGAATCCCTTGGACTTCAGCGCCCCTTGTTGGATTTGAGCCTTTTGTTGCTCTTGGCACCCCCCCACCTTTTGTGAGCCCAACGTGCTTTCAACGCTTCTGGGCTGCTTTCTGCCCTTTTTCATTTTAGTTTTTATTTTCTTTTTGTTTTATTTTATTTCTGTTTTGATTTAATTTCATTTAAAATACTTTCAATAGTGTAAAAATTCCACAAAAATATTTTTTAAACATTTTGGGATGTCTAATATTTTTATAATTATTTTATTTTATTTTTTAGTTTTAGTTTCAATTAAAAATGGAATTTAACATTGGAAGTGTTTTATTTGACCTAAATCTTAACATGTTTTGGTTTTTATTTTATTTCTCTCATTTCCTTCTAATCCAATGAGTAAAATTCAATCCTCATATCAATGATGAGTTGATGAAGTTTTGAGGACCACTTTGCCCCTGTTGGTTGACTTTTGAGTTGACTTTTGATGCACTTCATTTGACCCTCAACAATCCTCCTTCACATTGGAGCACCCTTGTGAATCAATTTCTATGGAGATATTGTGAAGTGATTTTGATTGTAAGCTTTTGGCCTCTGCTTTCCAACATGCTTATGAGCTTCTTGAATTTTATTTGGTAATTTTTGAATCATTTTCCTAATTTTAGGGTAACTTGCAAGTCAAGTTACCCAAAGGGAGGTTCATACAAACACATTGACCTAGTTTGCTTTGGATATGACATTTATGGATCCTTTGAGCCTTCAATACCTATTGATTCATGTTGCTAACATGTTAAGGATGATGCTTGCTCATTTTTAGGTCATTACATTATGTATTACTTGTTCATTTGTTTGTTTACTTTTGAATTTCCAATTAGGGTTTCTATGTGAAACATGCTTGCTTTCCTTTGGGAATTTACTTGAATTTCCTTGTGGTTTATTTGCTTTTGCTTTTGAGAGCTTTCGTTTCATTTCCCTTGCTGTCCAATGACTTTGGAATCTCAATTAAGGTAGCTTGGTCCCTCCTTTGGAGGTACTTGAAGCATGCCTAAAAAGATGAGTCCATGAGGACTTCTTTGTGCTTTCTTTTGCACATTTCTTGTGATGCTTATGGTTTAGTGCACATTATGAGTTCCTTGTTGTCCTCATATAGCCTCCCATCCTCACTTTGGTTTAGGTTTTCTTTGCCTTTCATTTGTATTTAGATTTTGGCATTGTGGTTGATGTTTGAATGACTTAGGCCATTTCATCCCACTTTAGTGCTCTTGTGTGTTTCTTTTGATGCATTTCTTGTTCCTTTTCATATGTTGCATTTATCATACTGTTTCTTGAGGTTGAGATGAGCTTGTGGAGGCTACTGCCCCATGTCGCTACTGCGAAAATCGGCGCCGGCTGAACAGAAGAGTCGCCACCGTGCGTTATTTATCTCAAAGGAGGGAAAGGAAACGCTCGAAGTAAACCTACCGTAAAGACGGGAAAAGAATGGTCATTGCAACCAAATCCTGGATTCGGGAGTCGGTTACGCAAGGGGAAGGTATTAGCACCCCTCACGTCCGTCGTACTCGACGGGATCCACGCTTGCTTGGTTTGTCTAAAGGATGCAAAATAATCTATCTACGGCTGCTAAATGTAAACGGGAAGAAACTGACTCGATAGAGCGTCGCACTCTATGCCTACGTATTCTCAAGAGAGAAAGTCAGAGTCATCGTAGTTCGGGAAACTACAGGGAATTGGCTCGCCAAGACTTCGCGTCTTGTGCCTACGTACTTCCACACAACATGGAAGATCAGAGCTTACGTAGTTCAGGCTAACTACGGCTAGACAGGGCGTTCTCACACAGGAGTGAGAGATTAAGTTGTTTGGAGAGGTACGGGAACCTAAGAGAACTAAAACTACGGTCTGGTCTCAAATGTGCAAGGGCAAGAGAAAGAGATAACATCAGTCGTCAGCGGGAAAGTCTCGATCGCACAGCAGCGAGAGAACAGATAGGTTAGTTGTTAGTGTGCTTGCTAGGATATCACATCCTATGCCTACATATTCTCATTAGATATGAGAAATCAGAGCAGCTGTAGTTCAGCCTACTACAACTAAAACCTGGAAAAAAGGGAAAACGGAAAACGGGAAAACGGGAGCTCGCTAGGATACGACATCCTATGCCTACGTACTCTCGTCGGGCACGAGAGATCAGAGCTGACGTAGTTCGATGGGAAAACGAATCTCAATTGCACGGGGGCAAGAGAAAGGAAACAGGGATTCACTCGCATGAGGCGAGAACAAAGAGGAAGCAGGCCTACGCCTAAACGGGAAGGAACTCGGGACACATACGCAAGAACCTAAGACGTAGGAGCGAATGCGTTGCATATCATCCTAAGGGTGATACACTTAAACATCCAAGTTGCGTGAGAGTTACCCTCCCGCAACCATTTCCTACATATCTAACGATCTCACAACACTCGACGGTTGACTGAAGATTTGAATACGCCAATGGTGATGAACGAAGCAGCTCTGAGGCTCCTGACGTACGCGCAAGCTCCATTCCAATCTTCTCCTCTCTGGATCTTCGATGATGACGTTTGAACCAGGAACAATATAACGCTTAGACCGTCATGGTTCGATTTATACGAGAAATCGAACTCTAAGAGGTAGCGTATTAATATCCGTGTCAAAGACAAGATGGAGAAATGATATCGAAAATCATTCTCCAATTGAATCGTGTCACACGGCCAGCCAGAAATAAAATCGAGAATAAAGTCGGATAGAAGAGAAAATAGGAGAAACATCCACTCACAAATGGAAATAAAAGTCTACCCCTAAAGTACGGCAGAAATAATCTCCTAAGAAAAATATATCCTAAAAAGAAATAAAACTAAAATTAATTCTATCCTTTCAAGGAAATTAAACTAAGTCCTAAGTTCTTCTTTAAAAGGAAATTAAACTAATTCCCTAAATGAAAATATTATCTAGAAAATCTATTCTAATCCTAGAGAAAATATTACAATCAAAAGTTGCACTAATACATAAAAAATAAAAGTGCAGGGGGAGGGGTGCAGCAGTCATTACAGGGGGTACTGCAGCAAAAAGAAGCATAAAGGTTGGGCCCAGCCCACCAAAACAAACAGCAGAAAAATAAAAATAAGAAAACAGAAAAAGGGGGAGCGAGTAAACGGGGTGTGTGTCCAGTAACATCAGAATGGGCCTAGCCCACTGAAAATTCACCAAACGTGGGAGGGGGTAAGCAAGAAAAAATATGGAGGTGCCAAAATGCACATGGGCTTGAGGCCCAATGACCCAGCATTCCGGTCCATCCCTCACTTCTCTCACACTCTGAAAACCCTAAACGCCTATCTTCTCCCATTCTACTGTTCACTCTCCCTGCGCCGTTTCTTCTCCACTCACTCTCCAACTTCTCTCTCGCAAGCTCTCTCAAACCCCTCATTCTCGTCACCGTTTCGAATCATCACCACAAACAACAATAAAATTACATTACGAATCTTCAAAAAATAAACTGCGGCTGGCGTGTTCTTGAGGATCCAAATCGTTGATGAAGATCTGGACGACATTGCAAGATTGATGAAGAACTTTTGAAGGCGTTTGCATGTGAAGATCTATGGAGTTTGAGATCTTTCTGAACAGACTTATGAAGACGATGGTGAAGCAAATAAATCTGGTGAAGAACTCACAAGAAGATTGCTGGAAGTCTGATGATCGTTGAAGATTCGTGGAGTTCTAGGGAGGACGTTCTTGATGTTCGTTACGAATCTTGAACGGAGATCTGGAGGATCAAACATGGTGAATGGTGCGATGAAATTCTGATGAATCTTGGAGTTGTTGAAGAATTATTGATGAACCTTTTGCAGATCTGGACAAAAAATCCTTGGATGTCGTTTGCGAAATCTGGATCTACGAAGATCTCGCCTATTCTGGATGAACATCTCGTTGAAGACGATGAAGAACTTGGAGGAACTTCTGAAGAAAACACGTAGGGATCTTGAAGATCTTGAAGGTTCACGAATATTGATGAAGATCTTGCAGATTCTGGAAAACTCTATGAAGATCAAAATGAAGATGGACGAATGTTCGATGACGTTGATGAATATTGTTGAAGATTATTGGTGGAAGTTCTTGGAGAGTGGATGAAGGTTCATCATTCTGGGCAAATCTTACAAGATCGGTGAATCTGGGATGAAGATGAGTGTTCTTTGAAGTTTTGCAGTTTTCCGGCGAAAAAACGGTTGCCGGTGATGGTTACGGTGGTCGGATACCGTTAGCAGGTTGCCGGCGCGGCGGTTGCATGGCCGGCGGCCAAGAATTCGACGAGGGGACGCGTGGCGTTGCTGCATGTGGGGATCAGCGTGAATGGGACGCGTGTGGAGGCTGTATGGTGGTGAGTGTGAAGGGTGGACGCCACGTGGTGGTGGAGGTGGAAGAGAGAAGGAGAGCCACGTGGGGGCTCTGCATGCAGAATGGAGAGGATGAAGTGGTGCTCTCTGCGTGTGAAACATGGAATGGAGAGACTTGCATGAGCGCCAAGTGGCACTCATGCGGAGAAGAAAAAAATGAAGTGGCACCCCCTGGAATTTACACGTATGATCATGTTTATATAGGACACCTGAAATTGGACTCTGGTTGACTGGGCTTTCTGAAGCTTTGTGGATAATAGGCCCAATGAACTCTGATAATGGACTGATACAAATTAAGCGTGATATTAAAATTAACATGGACTAATGACAAGAGCAATGGATTAACAAAATGAAAACGTGATTAATACTGATTAACATGGATGATTAACGTGATGATACTCAGATTAAAGACTAATGGAAACAAAAACTGATTAATGATACTAAAACAAAAGATTAACTAATCCTAATTTTAATATTCTAATAAATCCTAAAATAATATTCTAAAATCTATGTAAATTCTATAAAACAATATCTATTTATTATTCTATTAAAAAAATAAAAATCTATATTAAAATATCTCTAAAAAAATCTATTAAACTATTTATTCTAAAAAAGAAATTCTATTTAAACTATTAAAATCTATTAAGAAAACTATTTTCTATTAAATTCTACAAAAAGCATTATAATATTCTAAACCTATTTAAAATCTATAAAAGGCTATTAAATCCTAAAAAATGCAAACAAAGGCAAACAACCAAAATAAACGAGAGCGCGAGACCAGATCGAAGCAAGCAGTAAACCCAGACACCAAAAACCTCCAAAATCACTGCGTAAGCTGAAAACACCCAGAAAGCGCGTGACTTTTCAAAATAACCTCTGATTATCCGAACCGGTCTGAAATTCCCGCAATGTGAAAACAAGGCTGTAATCCCGATAAAAATCAATATGAATGAGAAAATGCACTGTATGCAGTATGCGAATGCGAACGTAAAATGCGTCGAACCATAGACCAAATATGGGACCCGGTTGGTCAAATTTTGGGGTGCAACACCCCACACCAATTTCCTCCCTCAATTGCATTCCATGTTTGCATTCTTGCATGTTTATGTTGTTCCCTGTTGTTTCTTTTGTCTCCTTTCCCTTAGGACCTCTAATCTCTCTTGTACAAGGGAGGTTATGATAGACATTAGGATTTTAACCATGTATGATAACATTAGGTAGCATTCCCTTATCTCAATCTTAGGATCACCATTGCATGACAACTTTAGGTTTGATTTTAGTCCCCCTTTAGTGTCCTTTCTCTTCTCATCTCAAAACAATCATAAAACACCTAATAAAGGTTAATGATTATTGTGCGTTACGAGCCTTAAGCTCTTGGGAAAGGGTTGTTGAGGAGTTTCTCTTCAATGGCTTGGATGTTTAGTATAGCACCCTTTGGGTGATATGCGACGCATTCACTCATAAGTCATAGTCTCTAGTGCGATATGAATTGCAAACAATTTCAAAAACACTTCTTCTCTAAAAAACACAAAAAAAAAAATCATTCAACCCCTTTTTGCCCTTTGGGGCCTTTAATCTTGGAAAATCATTTTCATAAGGAGAGTTTTGTTAACTCTTGGTTCTATCGCAAACGGTAACGCCTAAGTCTCCAATGGTCGAGCTGGATACACCAAACTGTTAGAACTGATTGTTAACCCTACTCGGGTAAAAACAGTTGAACAAACCTGTGTTCCCTTTTAGCCCGAACCACGTTTGCTCTGATCTTTCATTCCAGATGAACGTACGTAGGCACAAGACGTGATGTCTTGGCGAGCAACCTTTTCCCCCCTTCATCTGTAGTTAGCCGAACTACGTTGACTCTGACTTCTCACTTCAGATGAGATACGTAGGCACAAAGCGCTGTTGCTTTACCGAGTCACTTCTTTTTCTTTTGTCCTTGAGCCTGTAGTTAGATAGTTTCAATCACCCTTTTAGATAGACAACAAGCGTGGATCCCGTCGAGTACGATGGACGTGAGGGGTGCTAAAACTTTCCCCTTGCATAACCGACTCCCGAACCCGAGATTTGGTTGTGATGACCAATCTTATCCCTCATTTCGTTAGGTTTTCTCTTAGCGTTTCCTTTCCCTCTCTTGGGATAAATAACGCACGATGGCGACTCTTCTGTCATTGCCGGCCTCGATTTTCGCAGTAGCGACACAAACTATTACTTTATCTCAGCTGATAAAGTAAACATACCTGAACTACGTAAGAACATTGCAATGATGAATATATTGAAAATAACAATAAGAGAGACATGAACATACCAATTCCAGGTATTACACTTTTTTCTAAGTGTCGGTGCTACAGAGATTATAATCCTTAAATAAATCTAAAAAATCAAATCTAAACAAACCTTAATTAAATTTTGAATTAAACTAAATAATAGAATTTCATCCAAAACTTCATGTTTAATTTTCATCGGTGCTACAGAGATTATAATCCTTAAATCAATCTAAAAAATCAAATCTAAACAAACCTTAATTCAATTTTGAATTAAACTAAATAATAGAATTTCATCCAAAACTTCATGTTTAATTTTCATCGAAGCCGACTAGTCTTCATTAGGGAAAAGCGGACAAACCGACATGCCGCTTCCTGTCTGCATGCTAGTTTAGACAAAACGAAAACAAAAAACAACGAAATGTGAGCAGAACCCGACAAACATGTAATCTTGGCATTGTAAAGTAAACTTCTCTTCCTGATTCTCTGTTAAATTTATGAAACTCATATAAGTTAGCTTTGAGTAGCTCACATACTATTAACAAGTGTTCCTGCAGTGCGACAACAGAAAGGTATGATGAGTGGAAAAGTTCGCTGTATATTGTTATTAAGTTCGCTGTACATCTATGAATTTTGTACTTGAATTTTTAAAAACATCCAAAGAAGAGACGGAAGCAATTTGATGCACTAAAGCTTCACTTACCAGAACGGAAACCATCTGGTTTAATCTTTTCCCTACTTCACTCTCAAGAGAAGACTCATCCGATATTTCCAATGAATGCCACATTTCATCAGTAATGGTGGGAAACTCTCCTGACCTAGAAGACGAACCAAATAATCCAACTTCATGTGCATCGTTTTCCCTTTCATTTGGACAGCTTTCCTCCATTCCTTTCATATGGCATGATTCGCCGACAGGGTTCTGGCAAGATTCATTGCCTACATGTTGATTATCTATCATGAAAAAGTATTTTTATTAAAAAGTATTACATGTTATGAAAATAACAAAGAAGCCACTACTGACAAGCTTGTACCAAAGTTATAGCTCCTACTTGAAGAAGTTAGCCAACCTTACGCATTTACGGATGCCCGCACTTGCTCATTCTCAAAATTTGAAATCCCAGAAGCCTCCATAGAATCAAGTTGTGATAATTCTTCCTGATATGCGCGTGCAACAACCTCATCATCTTCAACGTATGAATGCTCATAGAAACCCTCCCTAACATATTCAACTTGACTTAAATCGGGATCACATCGAGTTACGATACCAGGGGTACCACCATGTGAAAATGTACAAACATCTAGAAGATGTAAGCCCCAGCGAACAACATAAGGATCCATGTCATGTGATGTCATCATGAGCCTACGAAACACATCTAACTTTCTACCTACCTACTCCAGAAACCAATTTGATTCAGAGTGTTATGCCGGGAAAGTGTTCAATTTGCTGAAAATAACAAACCTTGATAGTCACACTTCCTATTTATGTCAATAACAAAACCTATTTCAAAATGGAAATTTAAAAAAGCACAAAGTATCAATGATCAGATCAAGATAATTGAAACAAAAAATGCCCTAAATTACATAGACCAATACAATGCTACTTAGACTTAGACATCAAATTTAAAAAGCTACGAAATTGAATTGCATAAGTGAATGGAACCAAATGAAGAACCCTTGATTTTTTACTTCTAAAGCGTCAACTTTTCAACATTCAGCATTCAACATGCAAAGCAATAATCATCGTAATAAAAACCCTAAACTCATTTTCTAAAACTGACATTTCTTAAAATCCGGAGAAAAAATACAATACAAATAGTTAAAAAGGAATGATATGAAAAAGAATAAAGGTTGAGAAAGGAAAGAAGAACCTTGCTGAAAAACGATGAAAAAGCAAAGATGGATGGGAGAGGTTAGCGAATGAAAAGAACAGATGGATGGGTGCATGATACCACAGATTACAATCTGTCAGGATAGTAACATACATAAGAGAACACATCAATGACTCTTATATATTTTGACAGTCTAAACTATGAATTTTGGTTTGATACCTAACAACATCACCCAGATAGTCATTTGAATACAACTATTAAAGACATTCAAAGTGAAGGACAATCAAATCAACGTGTGAGACAAACTGAGTCAAAACAAAAATCATGTTTGATATAAGCCTATAGAAATTAACCTCAAGCTCAAATTTAAACTCCAACTTAAAAATAAAAGTTATAGTCCAATTGAGATTCCAAGAGAAGATAACAAAATGTGACAAATAGAATCAAACTTAAAAATAAGAAATAAAAAGCAGGAAATAAAATTATAAACAAAAGTGAGACTCACATCTTAGAACTTTAGAGATAGGTTTGGATTTAGGGAACTCCATTGTCCATGTCCCAACATATCTCAGGCTCTCTTTGTCAACAGTTTTCTCTCTTCCTTTCTCTTCATACTCATTATCATTCCATAGATATGCAAGCATGTGACAAACTAACATCATCATCCTCAATGAACTTCACAAAATCAAACAAACAACAACAAACCATAACTGATAAAATAGAGAAGTCAAAACCTAAAATAAAGTATAACAAAATAAAATAAAACTTCAATATGATAAATGAACAGCAAGACACAAAATAAACAACAAAAAATCAGCCATGATGAGAAGTAAAGTTGAAAAATGATGTTAAATATAAACAAAACATCAACAAACCACCATGAATTAGAAGTAGATAAAAAAAATTCAAAGAGATGAGAGAAAAAACAGAATTGAAAAACCTGTTACACAAATCAGTGATAGGGAGATACAGTTGCCGACGACAAAATTTATCTGAAAAAATTCCAACCGGAGAAAGGGGGCGGCGGTGGTAGATTTAGGGTTTGTGGAGGAAAACATTGAAGAGGGAGGAAGAGAGAAAACTGGAGAGACAGTGAGAGAAACCCGATAGAGATGGTTTGGTTTAGGGGGAATAGAGAAATTATTTTATTTGAGTTATCCAAAGATTGATCGACACTTGGCATGTAATTAGAGGTTTGGTTGTGATTTATTTGTAACATTTGTTAACTACCTATATATCCAAATGCTAGTGTAAATTGAAATAAGTGGAAGAATAAATTGGTATAATCATGCAAGTTTATTTTGAAGGGTTGATAGTAGATACCTTTCTAGTATTCATTGATTTTGATGTTATTTTAGATTAAGATTATTTTTAAGAATTTATTTTAATTATGATTTATAATGTTCTAATTTAAGTAAAACATATATTACAAGTAATAATTTATTATTATATATACATATATATATATATATATATATATATATATATATATATATATATATATATATATATATATATATATATATATATATATATATATATATATATATATATATATATATATATATATATATATATATATATATATATATATATATATATATATATATATATATATATATATATATATATATATATATATATATATATATATATATATATATATATATATATATATATATATATATATATATATATATATATATATATATATATATATATATATATATATATATATATATATATATATATATATATATATATATATATATATATATATATATATATATATATATAAGTCTGAGTCACACCAAAGACAATTCAATTCACACTTGTAAAATTCCTTCTCAATCTCAGCATAATAATGATAAACTTTTTTGCACGTACCCTATCAAATCATCAAAGAACCGTCAACACCGCACTAAAAAATATCAACAATTCTATATTCTAACATGAATTAAGTATAAATTAAGAATATCTATGGCTACACTATTCTATGTATAGGCATTAAGTGTACGTTGTGTTATATGATAACTACAATATTATTTTTTTAAAAACAAATTTAAATTAAAAAAAATTGAATCAAAATTGATAGGACAACGACAGCTCGTTTCTTTAAGGTTCAAATTAACAGTTAAATTTTTAAAAAAAATTGCTTTAAAAATTGTGCATTAATTTTATTCAATACTTCAACTTTATTTATTATTATTCACATAAATTTTATATTAACAGTTAAATTTAAGAGGTGTCATTGTAACCGTCTCCGAGTTGTCTGGCGTTGTTGGATGAAGATTAATGACTCTAATCAAAAGAGAGGTGTGCTTTTATGCTACAATAGGTCATGTAAGTCTACTTGTACGACTGCCGTAAAGTCATGAGGAGAATCAGACCTATGTGAATTGGGACGGTCTTTGTGGATCTTTGATTAGCCTAAAATAATTGTGCCCAAGTGTTTGTTATCAACCATGAATCGAGTATTATTGATGCAAGAATAAGAGAGGCCGACCCAAGAGTCTGGATTATGGTAACCATGTTTGTTGATAGACCTTTCCCGATAAGAAGATTCGTTATAATGCCCTTTTTTGGTGGAAGTAGTTGACATTGGGAATTTGTGCATTAAATGCATTTTGTGCAAACAAAACATTTCTACGGAAAAGGCCCCATGTGTCCCACACGGATAAGGGAGGAAGATGGCACTTTTAGGCCCACTTGAGTGCACTCAATTGTAGTTACTAAATCAAGATGTCATCTAAGCCATTGGATGAAACCTTCAAGCTTCAAATGGATCAATGTTGTTGAATTGATAACCAATTTGAATATAAAGTGGGAACCTTCATTTCATTTTCAATTTTTGTATCCTTCTTTGCTTCAAGAGTTTTTCTAGGAGAGAGTTTTGTTTGCTTCTTTTTTTGGAGTTGGAGATTCCTGGAGTTGTGTCATTTTCCTCAATCAATTTGCTTATTCATTTACTCTTTCCATGTTAACTCCATTAACCTAAGGTATATCCTTTTCTCCTTACCAATAGAAACCAGAAAACCCAAATGTATGTATCCATTTTGTAGAGCTTAATGATGTTGTTTCTAACTAATAGTATTTAATCTTGATGATTAGGATTTTTTTCCAATGTGTATTGATATGTGTAATGTCATATTTGTGAGGGTTTCAAACAAGGGTGACTATTGGGTCCCCTCCTAGAGTGATGTCACCCATGCAACATCCCCACGGAACATGGGGTCTCACCTTTAGGGAAGATGACATGTACAGTATTATTATCTCCTGTTAGTCATATGAGAATGAGTCACACCACAACTCCCTGAGAAATAGGTAGTCAATAGCCCCCTTATCATGGTGGAATGATTATTGCTCCTAAGGGTTTCCTAAATCCTAGGCCCAAAGTCTCTATAAATACTTCTCCTTTAACGGGAGAAGGGGACAAATCCTAATTCATACACTTATACCTAAGCACCAAGATGAGAGACATACCCTCTCACCTCATGTGAGCAAGTCCTCTAAAACTACCATAAACACCATTATACATGGCTTCTCAATGCAGTGGGTACTCCCTAACTACCATAAATTGTTATATAACTACTAAGGCCTCTGAGCATCCCTGCCCTTGCAGGGGTAACATGCACACCTATAGTTTTTGGCAAAACTAACATAGGTCACACCTTCATCACAATCACCCTACTCACTGTTACCCTCCACTCCTATACCTAATTGCCATTAACTATGGTTAATATGAGGGATCTATCCCTTACACCAGAAGATAACAACGGTAATGGTGATGTCAATGACATGGCGGAGATGCATGCAACATGGATGAACTATAATGTCAAAACCAGACACTGGAGGACAATGTCCATAACATCAGACAGATCCATCAATAGTCCAATCCTCCATAGGAGATGAAAGTACTAGATCTCCAGCCAGTCTCTGATGAGATATGAAGAGCGTATGTCTCTGAGGGATTCAAACCTCTCTCTTTGGCCAAGTTTAATGGGTGCAGTGGTCCTTACGAACATTTCGCCTCTATCAACACACAGATGGCCATCATAGGAGCGCTAGACTCCCTGAAGCGTAAGTAGTTGTCTGGCACTTTCAAGGACGTCGCACCGTGAAGGTATATGGGTCTACTCATGCTTGCATCACCAACTATCAAGAGCTGGTAAATAAACTTGTACACCCTTATAAGTGACATGTGAATGTATAACTAGTTTAATCTATATGGCCTCCCTATATATGAATGTTTATTCTCTTGAATGCATATCATAATCCCTTTTAATGATTTGAAGGTTAAAAGGATTAATCACCTGGAGATTACCCTTGTCAATTACATCTAGTGAGGTGGAAATATGTAAAAGCTTTTCAATATTGATATCAGTATAATAAGATTTTTCGCGTGTTTACCTTATTTTCCCACTTACTCCATGTTCTTAGGAAGTCAATTAACCCAGACAAACCTTAAGGATTTGTCTCGTTGAAGCAGGGTCGTAAATTATTTTAATTATACATGGATTAAATTAAGAAAATTAATTAAAAATTCTTCTTTGTCGTGCCTCTCAACCATGGCGTCCACAAAACTCTCTATGAGATCCCGGAAAGGGCATGTGAATGAGGCCGATAGGGAACGTGACTTAAAGATACAAGAATATATCTTAGAGGACATAATGTCAAATGAATCCTTCAAGGCCCAAATGATCAAAAAGAAGGAAGCTAAGAGCTCTACTAACCACCCAGAATGCGAGGACTACTTCCCCAAGTGTTAGTTTCATAATCATTTTGCTAATGGATATAGAACATACATATATAGGAAAGTTGACCTATTTATTAAGGGTCTAAGGTCAAATAAAATACTTTTAATTTTGTGTGTGAATTTAAGTGTGAGATGAATATTTACCTTGATGATGGTGCCCTCCAAAAAAGAAACATTGATACATTGAAACTTATTTTTGTTGTTTTGGGGGAGTAATAAGGAAGAGATGAAATAGATCTTCAGTGAGGAGTGAGATCATTATCTTCCTTTATTATTTCAATGTTTATATATTAATTTGTTGCCATTTATATACTTATATATGTGTTTTTCTTTTGAAAACACTATGATTATATTGCCGAGGATAATGGCAACAAGAAGACCAAAAAAGGCTCCCCCTTCCCAAAGTTTTGTTTCGGTATCGTCATCTAAGAATATCACCAAAGGTTTCTAAATATCAATGATGTCATGGAGAAAATAGATGTCATGGAGAAAATAAATTCTGCAGAGAAAGTAGATGACATGAAGAAAAATATTACAACTACAAAGGAATTGGTTCCCCTAGGAAAGGCCAAAAAGGTGAAAGGGATCCCCCACTCACTCAGGGCACTTCTTCAAAGAAACAAATTGATATTCACCCTAAGAGGATGATGGAAAGGCACCATGTGACCAGGGAGCACGTTAGGAAAAGGCATGAAAAGACTCTTAGCTAAGAAAGGTTGTTTCCCTTTTCTTGTGGTCTTCCTCTTCACTTATTTCTCTCCCCTTATTAGTTCCTTCAAGTGTGTTGATTGTCTTTTTAGGTGGCATATCACCCTGGTGAGGGGACTGTTTTCTCCGTAAAGATTCACTCATATAGACAGCTTTCCATGGAGAGATCATGTGTTTCTTGTTTTCCCCTCTTTGGGTATCTTCCTTTGTGTATATAACAAGTTTCCCTTTCTTTATCAGATATTCAATTTCATCCTGAGGTGGATGCACTAAGGTCTCATGCCATATGACATTTGTAAAAGCTGCAACATTTTATTTTATCAGTGTGTGCAGACTCTTTCATGGCTTAGAGGTATTTCACCCTAACTTCTTTGATTTCTATTTTAGTGCACCATTTTCAGATTCTCTCTATGGCATGTTCAACAAGGTGTACTATGAGAATTGGGATCAAGGTCCTTGTTCCTCTCTTTTTCCCCGTCTTTATGTTGCTTGTTATCCCCGGGTTTCCAAAACATCTTGTTCTTCTAAATCTCTTTGTTCATTGATTTCTCTTTGTAGTTGATGTATGGTTGAACATGAGCGATTAGTTCACTCATCCTGTGTGGTTTGTTGAATATGATATTCTATCTAAACATACAATGTGTCCTTGAGCCTTTCTAGAAGATCAAGCATTTCAGTTTATCAATGGTGTCTCTAACTTCTACAATTTTCTTATTGAACATGTCAATGTACTCTTGTAATATCTCATTATTTGTAGAATGGTTTTGAGAACGGCTATCATCTTCAGTTGGTGTTATTGTAAAGTTATATTTGAGGCCTTTAAACCAGGTCATACATGCTTCTTTCAGTATGAGAATAAAAAGTTTATGCTGCATTGCTCCCTTGGCTTCTTGGTAACTAGCAACATGTCCAACCAAGGCATCTTGTACCATCATAAGTTTTCAGCTTTAGGGGTTTCTCCAAAGACATATGGATAAGGTATTATGTGGTCTTTTTTTGTGAATAAGTTCTGCCAGCGATGAGAGACAAACTAGAGGAATGCGGTATTCTTGGGCGACAATCTTAAGGGTGGTGTATGACTATTATTCCTGCCACTTAAGTTGCGTGGAGGAGAATTTTTGTCACTATAGGAAGGATGAGTCATGATTGACAGCTCTTAACGGTTGCAAACTAGTGCTACGAGGGCATTCACTAGGATGGCTTTAAGATGGTCATGGTTTAAGACGTCTAAATGTGTTGGAATCTTCTATGTGGAGGAGTCTTATGTTTTGTTGCTACAGTTCATTGAAAATGTTCAACAAAGTCAATTCGTGTTCGCTGCCCTAAATGAAGCTTAGAGATGTTGGAAAAGATATATCAATGAGGGAGCTGAAGCGTGAGGAGGAGAGAGATGGGTCTACATCAGAGAAAGTGAAACATGAGGTAAAAGAAGTTGATTACATGGTTGAGGAATGATGTAGGAAGGCTGGCTACGCGTATCGAAGAAGAAGTCGTGCATCGAAAATGTTCAACAAGTATTATGCAGGTTTGGCGTCTTATATCAAAATGACTATTATTATACCTTTATGGACAAAGAATCGGCTCACGAGTCTAACACATTTCTTTGCAAAGACATATGGGTCTTTTAAGCCATCCGAGTTTGTTTCACCCCTTAATACTATTGGGGTTGGTTGAAAATATACATGTTGAAGAAGTCCCACATCGCTTACTTTTGTGAATGAAAAGAGAGTCAAAGGCTATATATAAGATACAAGTTATTTGAAATCCCACATCGCTTATTTTTTAAAGGAAAAGGGAGTCTAAGGTTATATATAGGATTCAAGTTCTTCATTCTAAGATGCACCGGCCAAAAACACTTTAAGGTTATATTTGACTTTCTTTGTTCTCTCATGCTCTTGTATTAGAGTGTTGAGAGATATAGTTAAATATTTGTTTTTGAAGGTGTGGGTGTACTGGGGGTCTGGGTTAGCTGAGGGTATATTATATGTTTTAACAATTTTCACATATTTTTATTCTCTGGTTGTCATTTGACAACGGACATGGTTTTTCTCCGGTTTTGGAGTTTCCACGTTATGTTCTTGTGTTGTGATTTTGCTCCTCTTTTTTCTCTATGTTTTATTATTTTTTCCCAACAACTGGTATCAAAGCTTTTTGTTCGATCTGGGATAAGTGTTAGTATAATTTGTGGTTGCAATTTTATCTGATTTTCCACGTCAGAAAAAAGGGTAGTGTTATGAAAGAGTTGTTGAGCTGCAATCACAAATTCCACTGTGTAATTTGGGCTAGAGAAAACTGATGGAAGAATTTTTTGACTCGTGGAAAGTTCAAGTCAAAGATGTGTTTAAAGATAAGAAAATACAAAATAAAATGGGGGTTGAATTGGGTATTCCAAAAACTGGTTTCACTTATGATTTTAGAACTTGAGAATCTGAACCACGTTCTGAGTCTCATATCAGATCAAGCAATAATAACAGAAATAAAATGTTCAGAAGTAAATGCAAGCAATACACAAAGATTATCCTTGTTCCTCTTCTCAACTGAGAGTATTCCAATGTCCTTGCCTTGACAAGAGCATTTTACTATAACCAAATAGATTACAATTGCTCAAGCACACTTGCAAGAGACTTCAATACTCAATCAACCTAGAAAGATACTTTTACTCAAGCAACCAAATAGAGGAAGTCTCATACCTGCATGCTTGAGCATTGAAGTCTCTTGTTTGTGTACTTGAGCAAGTGAAGTCTATTTATAGGTTGGTTCAATAGAAGTCTCTTTAAACAAATAGTTTAGTAGAAAATGTAACTATTATACTTTGATACACAACCAAAAGTATAACAGTTGTGCAACAATCACACAAGTTCTCAACCTTTATAAGATTTCTAAGATAAGCTAAGATAAGAAATCTTAAGATCTTATGCAATAACAATTACAAAAATAACAGATCAGAGTTATGCCAGAGATCTTATAATGCGTCGTGATGTTGTAACCTTCCTACAAGTCTTTAGCTTGCTTTTATAGAGGTAGAAAAAGAGTCGTTAGAGGTTTTAACAACAGTAAACTTAGTGAAGAAGTATGCCATGAGAGACGTTTGAGACTAGCATCTGGTTAGAAGTATTATCCAATGGATAATGGAATTGTTCACAACACCTTTCGAAGTACTAGGTATCTACCAAAAGGTAGAACAGACTGAAGAGGTCGCATCACCATCCCTTGAGCCTTGCAAAACCAAGCCCTAGTTTACTCTTCCCAGAAGTCGGGCAATTGACAAGATTGGTCTGCTTTTGGTGCAGAGTACGAACCAGAGGCACCTTTTGCCTTTAGGGTCTAAGTTGTCGCCAGAGGCTGGAAGAGTATACCAGAGTCTAATCCTTCAGATGTCGATGAACATATTTAAAATCACCAGGTTTTGACCATCTTGAATCTAAGTAACATTGCTTTTCACTTATGCTTTCGACATTGTTAATTCATGGTGAATTCTTAGTTTGTAATTTTGCACACTTGAACATATGTTAGTATACCCATTTGTTCTCTAAATACTTTGTTATCATCAAAACCCAAGGGATATGAACAATCTTGTTCCAACAATCTCCCATATTTGATGATGACAAACAAATATATTTAAGACCAAAGAAGAACTTGTTTTGGAGGATTTCAAAGGATCTTTTGGAAGGAGATTCAAAGCTGCTTCCATTCTTAGCATATCGGTCAAAGCGGTTGAGGTTTGAACTGGAGAAGATCTGATTGAATCAGGAGAAATCCAATTGAACTAAATATTTTGTTATCGTTGTGGGAATCAGAATTCGATTCCCACATACAACGCCTTTGTTTTATTTGGGAACCAGAATTGTTGGTGCATATCCTTGATGTGATGGTAGAAGTTGCTCTAGTGCGGTTGCGTATAGTGGACTTGCAAGGTTAACACTTAAATTCCTAAGTCAATTTATGAATAAATAAGATAGAGTGAATTATGGATCAAATCATACCTTTTTGATGTTCACGATATGGTATTTATGCAATGGGAGAATATTAAGTCTACACTATATTGAGCATGTGGTTGCTACAGAATAGAAAATATGTATTATTTTTCTATTTATTATTTATGTATTAAGCAAATAATTATTTGTCTATTTATTATTCCATTTTTATTTCATATATCTTAAATTGACACATGAAAGGATGAGAAAACACAATAACTTACTTTGATGTAACAATGTACTCACACTATTTCAAGACCTTTATCAAAAACTAATGCAATAATAAATCATATTTCTAGATGTAACAATGTACTCACTCTATTTCAAGATATAAGGAACATATTCAAATCACACAGTGCCACAACTTTTTCTAAATCAATTACAATAATAAAATTATTTATCTTGTAGCTTATGGGTTATAAGCTAGTATTGTAGCAAACTCTGTCGAATTTGAAGAGCTACTGTAGCTATCAAAATATGCTAGGCTATTAGCATGTCGAATTGGGCCACTATGTTGGGCCAATTGATTAGTATGTTAGTTGAAATTTAGGATTTATTTTTATTATAAGTAGCATATTAGTCATCACTTCTCTATCAATCTCTGATAATCCTGATCAGAGGGTGAAAGTGGTGTGGTTGAGATTCAATTGTAAACATTACTCCATAATGTGTAACTGAATTAAGAATTCAACGTTTTAAACCACTTTGAATTGTCTTTCTCTTTCTTCTCTCTTTTATTTTACTTTTGTTGTTTTCTTGTTAATCAAGAAACTGATCATACTCTATTTTGAGGCATCGCTTTCACAACAAACTGGTGTGGTTGGCGTGAAGGAGAAGATATCTTCAACAAAGTATGAGATTTAGAAATTCGCTAGTGTGAATGATTTTGATTTGTGGAGCTTGAAGATGCAAGCCCTACTTGTTCAGAAGGGTTTTGTTAGAAGCATTGAAATAATCAAAGAAGATGGATGTTTGTCTAACATAGAAGGAGAAGACAATGATGATCGAGAAAACCCATAGTGCCATCATATTGAGCTTTGGTGATAAGGTTCTCCGGTTGGTCTCGAAGGAGAAGACGACAACGAGTATGTGGAGAAAACTTGAGGATTTATATGTGACCAAATCCTTGGTCAATCGTCTCTAACTGAAGCAAGCCTTATATTCATTCAAGATGAGTAAAGTAAAGCCTTGGATGAGCAGCTGGATATGTTCAACAAGTTAATTCTTGATCTTGAGAATATTGAAGTCAAGATTGATTATGAAGATCAAGCATTGCTGCTGCTGTGTGCTTTGACAAAATTTCATGCTCACTTCAAAGAAACCCTCATGTATGGAAGAGATTCCATGGCCTTTGAAGAAGTTCAATCAGCCTTGTACTCAAACAATTTGAACAAAAAAATGAGCACAAACCATCATCTGTTGGTAAAGGATTTTTAAAAACAAGATTTGGTTCTACATCTGGCCTTTAGTTTTGATGATAACAATAAATTATTTCTTAGATAACAATTTTGTACCCTAATGGTTTTGTCTAGTGTGTAGCTTTTGCTAACAAGTTCTGACTCTAAAGATTTGGTGTGTGACGTCATTAAATTCTGGACTCAACACACTTTGCCTCTGAAGAGATACAAAAGTGCACTTTACAAGATTAAGTCAAGTTTTGGAATGCTCTTAGACAACGGTTCTGATGAACATTTATGATAAAGCTTCTGATTGTGACTTTTATAGAAGAGCCTATGAAGGTTTATCAAGCTCTCAAGATTCTGACCAAGTTCTAAAGACTCTAGAAACCAATTTTTAAGGAATTGTGTCAAGACTCTAAAGACAAGGTTCTGAAGTTTTTTTCATCCAGACTCTTATTCCTTTTAAACATGCTTCAACAAAATTTACTCATAAGCATATGAAGATTATAAGATAAGATCAAAAGGTTTTACGTGAGAAAAATAGTACACAATACAAGATCAAATATTCCTTCCACTACGTTGATTTTGTGTAGTAAGGAATGTATTATTATACCATTTTGTCTCCCACCTTTGCATACTGTTATGTAAGGTGATAGCTCATTTGTGAAGATTTCTATTCTACCTTCCAACAGATCTTCTCATTGCCTATGAAAAGAAGACTTGGGAAAATGAATGATGTTGCTAATTCATGTGAGACTACGATATTCACGTTATAATACACCATTTTTGCTGAACATATTATTATTGTGAATAGAAAACACACATAGAGTTTTTGTTCATTTTTATGTGATTATTTCAATGTACTTAAACTTTGTGTTATCTGCTTTCTTAGAAGCAACTTTGTAAACACATTTCTTGTATCTCATTGTTTGAGATTTTATTCCTTAAGAGACTAGGGTTTAGTACTGATTCTCGAGAACATATTGACGGGTGATCATTGTGTGTCTGTAATCAGTTGCTTATATTGGATTAAGTCCTTGTGGATAAGGTAAAATCACCTTGATGGGTTGACTGGATTAGCTTGGTTAAGAGTGAATCAGTATAAAAATAATTATATTCATTTATTTTTACTCTTGGTTCTAATTTGAGTGTTTTGGGTACGAAAAAGTTTTATCTTAGAAACCCAGTTTAAACCCCCCCCCCCTTTCTTGTGTTTCTTTCCATCTTAAATTGGCACCAGAGTTGTGGTTCTGGTATTGATTGTGTATCAAACATTTAACCTGTTAGACAAAGATCCAGATTTTGAAACACAATGGTGGGTATTCCACCACCTCTACCTGATGTAAATGATAGAGATCACTACATCGTCAAACCTCCTATTTTTGATGGAGAAAGATTTGATTACTAGCAATACATAATAGAAAGTTTCTTTCTTGGTCATGACGTAGATCTATGGGATATGGTAGTTGATGGCTACATGTGCCCTGTAGATGCTAGCGACAAGAAAATAGAAAGAAGAGTGATGACAAATCAATAAAAGAAAGATTATAAAAATCATCACAAGGCTAGAACTATCTTGATGAATGCTGAAAAGTATTTTAGGTGGTTTGTTTTATCATATTCGCGGGGATTGTTTTGATAAATGGATGCTTTCTGTTCAATAGTTTATGAGTTTCAAGAAAAGGGTTTTCAAAGAGTTTTGGTTTCGTAACATATGTTTTCACTTGTTTTGGTAGCAAAGAGTAAATTAAAGAAAGATGTTTGTTTTAAGAAAATCATGTCAAGACTAGTTTTCGTTAACCCATTTCATACATATCAGATTAATTAAGCATGTTAGCTTAGTTTAGATCAATATAATCGCGTATCCTCTCGATTTCGTTTATTTCTAAAGCGGCTTCGTGGGTATTATTATTTCAATCATTAGATGATTTATCGAAACAACAATTGAAATAATAAACATAAAGATCGATACAAAGCAAATATTAACTCCCAAATCCATGTCTAGAGTTTGTTTATTAATAGAGGAAGAACTTACGTCAAGACTTGGAAAATCTATATCTAGAGTGATTCAAACCATACATATATCATTAAAAGAAAAGATCTTCATCATATATTGATCATCAACTTTGTTCACATACAAAAGATCAAAAGAAATACATACTAGTAAGGTTAACTACCTCTAATATTGACACAAAAGGTGTTGAGCTAGCCATCATCATGGTAGCTTGATGAACAAATAAAAAGGAAAGCTTTACTAGCATCAAATTTGAAAGATCGAAAATTGGTGCCCCAAAGTTTTGATTTTCACTTCTCTTGGAATTTCTAAGCTTCAAACCCTAAAAATACCTCTTACAATCTGAAAAGTGCTGAAAGTGTAAAGTGCCCAAAAAATATCTACCAAAGTCCCTATTTATACAAGTTCTACAATGTGCCTATAAGTGGCAATGCGCTAAGTGCCATCAGAGCGTGCTTAGCGTGATCAGCACAGAAGCGGAAAATTCCCAAAAAGCGCGGTTGGAGCGTGCTAAGTGCGGTCAATGACCCTTACCTACTGCCTTCTTCACAAAAGTGCGCCGAAGCTGCGTTGAAAAGCGTGCTAAGTCTGAGTTGCCGTCAAAAAGTCAAGAAATTGATCTTTTAGGCCCTCTTCCATCATTCACATGTTCCAAGCATTATACTTAGCAGGAACACCTATCAAAAAGCATTAAAATGACCATAATTCATAATATTTACATGCATAATTAGAAACTCGCATATTTACACTAAAATATATGTATTTACTACTAAAACACCAAAGAAACAATTGGAAAGGGCCACAAAATAATATAAAAAATATGCACAATTTGGAACTTAATAACTCTCTCCAACTTATTATTTTGTTTGTTCTTGAACAAAATTTTTCTAAACATAAATGAACCCAAAACAATGCACAAGAAATCATAATCAACAAGTTAGAACAAAGACAATTTCATGGTTCAAAAAGTAGAACTATAAACAAGGTAAACTTACCACACTCAAAATAAATCATGGAGATGAAACTATTGCTAAATGAAAAAAAACAAATCAAAACTTCTAAAACAATACAATTCCAACATGAATCACACCTAAACATATATTCATCAAGGGATGAAAACATTATGAGGTTTTACCACTCACCAAACGATCCTAGAAATATCCGGAACGAATTATGTATTCAAAAAACAACATGCATTAGTGAGTGTAAAAGAAGGAATCATAAGGACTTCAAAGGTTGTAATTTGGCTTGGGCTACAAGGAAGGGTCATTTATTAAAGTCATTGAAACAAAAATCCCTGATCCTATAAGAGCATTAAATTCTCACAATTATACACAACTCAAAACCTTAACCCTCTTATTTTCTTTTCTTCGAGGCATCATTACAGCCTTGAGCTCATTTGTTGGCAATTCATGTCCAATTTTCTTTCTTTTTCATTTTTCTCTTGCAAGCTCTTTCATTATTACAACCACTTTATTTTTCACAATTCCTCAACCTACCTCTTTCTCCCCAACTTTGATTACAACCAAAATATGGTGTTAAGAATGCTCTCACGCATCTAAGGTAAGGAACAACAAAAGCAACCATACTTAAAGGTTGAGGTTCAAAGGTTTCACAAATAAAAAATCAAGATCCATTCCAAAATTCAATTATTTTTCATATACATGTCATACCCCAAATTTGTCCTACTTGTATGTAACTTTCATTTGTATCTCCATCCACTAACTTTTATTCAGATAATCAAAAAAATGTTATTCCTGCTCAAGGTGTTGCTAGGGTGAATCAACTTTCAGGAAAGGATGTTTGGTCAGGTGTATATGTAGTATGGACTGAGGTTTAATGGTTTTGATTTAATTTATTAGTTAGACAATGGTTTATTTCGAGATCAAGGCCAAGGTTCAGGATTTATATGGTGGGTGTGTTTGAGGATCCAACTAGGGTTTTATGCCATTTCAGGTTATCTGTGTATGGATCATGTCGTCAGGTGGTGATAAGTACATATGCTTCATCGCTGATGATCCTCAGAGATTGGTACATTTGCAGTTAGGATTTTGGGCAGTACAGTCCACAATTTTAAGTCATGTTCCTTTGATTTTTAGGCATTTTTCTTCTGAGCATTTGGTTCATGGTGAAAGATTGTGGCTTATTTGTGGTCGAAATGGAAATTAATTCAAGAAGAGCTCAAGATGACTCTGATTTTATTTAGTGGCAACATGCAAAAATGGATTCAATGGTCAATTCACATGGGTTCAAGTGCTAAATCCATTTCAAGTTCTCAAGATTTAGTCAAAATCTTCACATGGTTAATTATTAGAGAATATTCAAGTGCAAACTGTGTGGAAGGTTGGTTATACATAATAACTTGAGGGAAGCTAGTGTTATCAAGATTAGTCTAAATTTAAGAATCGATCCATGTCAAATTTAATTGCAAAATCAAGAGCTTTAGTTCAAATAAGGATATGTAAGCAAGTACTAAATTGAAAAATTACCAAAAGTTTCTATAAGAAAATCTTGCATTAAAAAAAATCCATTATCTAAACAAATCCAAAGTCCATTCTACAAGATTTTGCAACAAAGAGAGGCCCATTACAATAAATGATAAAAAAGAAAAATTACATCCACAAGATATCCAAGCCATGTTAATTGCTGCTGATGATGAGTTTTCTTCAAGCCATACCAATATCATCATGAGTCATGCTACCCAGCCATCCACGTCCTCCACCACGCTTCACAATATCATAAAATTCCTGCAAGTGCACAAACACACACCATTTAATAAATAATTTCAGCATGACCTCACAATGTTACGCAACCACAAAAGCATTACACACCATATACCACTTGTATAACCTGTACCCGTTAAAAAAAAAGAAACATATCACACCATCATAATAATCATTCACAAACAAACCAACCACAGGACCTGCAAACCATACGCATTGACAAAATACATAAAAAACTGACCCCCACATAACATAAGTACACGTCTCACAAACTATGCCAAAAAAAGCCCTGCTACTACTGCAGGTACTACCCGAATGCCATAGCCAATTCCTTCAACCAACTTCCTACTAAGCCAAAATCTTCACCCACACACAAAACAACTTTTCAATTCTATGCATAGAATACGCAAAACCATTACATAAACGACAAGAACCGTTTACTCACAAAATGCAAACAATCACATCAACAACTTCCTTCACCCTCCCTATTCTCCTCTATAAACACCCTCCTCACTCCAAATCCAAATGGGCACTCGGATTGTTGAGCCAACTCACTCCATAATAAATACTCCGCAACAAAAAACGATTTGCTCTACACTTCTTTCGTCCACCCTTCCCTTCCATCACTACTGATATTCTTCACTCAAACAAAATCTTCACTACTCTTCAACAACAACTAATAGATTTCCTTACCCTTCAACCGAACCTCCTTCTTCTCAGACCTAACGACCATAAATCCTTAACACCAACCAAACATCTTCATCTTTTTCTTCAACCTTCACCATTCTAAATCTTAAATCATCCATAACATCTTTGACGCGACCCACAACCATAACCATAAATCAAACTCACCCAAATATCACCCATTCAACCAAATCCAGAAAACAGAGAGAGAGAGAGAGAGAGAGAGAGAGAGAGAGAGAGAGAGAGAGAGTATAAGAAGAACAAAACAGAGACAAAGAAGAATTGAAACTCAACGAAACCGTAAAACAAACCTGATTCAAACTGAGTACGAATAACAGAGAATCAAAGCCTTTCACGCGAGAGAAAGAACGAGATTCACGAGAAGAAGGTTGAATCCGTTGTTGATTTACCCTTAACTACCGGTGATGACCTTGATCGTGCTGTTTCGTTTTATTGATTTTCCATGTTAGTTTGAGTAGAGTAGAACAAATCTTGTTTTTTCAGTTCTGTGTTTTAAAATGAGGAAAGAATGAATCTGGTGCGTAGGTGCATTTGACTTTTAAGGTTCTGCTTTTATTTGAAACCATGTTTTTTAACCTGATAGATCCTTTTTTTCGTGTTTCCTGTTGCTGTTGTTGGATTCATAGGCCCACGATGATTATCACTCCCTCATGTTTTTTTTTTAAAAGTTCATGGTTGATCTCGGATGAGCCTAGATATGATTCTATACACACCCCCTTTATTATTTCCAGCGCCCACCTCGTTTCTTTGAGTGTAATGGGCTTTTCGGCCCATGAATGATGTTTTTTGGATGTACACAACTCCTTCCTCATTTCACATCTTTTTCCCCTTATTTATTCTTTTTTTCTTTTTCTTTTAAAAATATTTGTTTTAATATTTTTTTTTAGAGTTTTTCCTAAATTTATTCTAAAACGTTTCTTTCAAAAATAATAAATCTTTTAATATTTTTATTATTTTTATGTTTTTGTCATTTAATTAGTTCATTCTAATGTTTCTTTTAATTTCAATTTTATTGCTCTTTTTGTCTCAATTTTGTTTTATTTTTCATTTTTAATCAATGAAGTCTTTCTATTCATAAACGTTAATTAATTGAGGTTGTTAACCTTCATGATTTCAAATCTATAGTGAATGATCATCGAGATCATTTTTTATACTTTGGGATCGTGATAGGTTACCTTTGATTAATTAACACAAGTTTGTGATTAAGACGAGATCATCCGCTTTTATATTCGTGTGGCACGATTACTTTGGAAAATGATCCTCAATATCATTTCTCCATCGTATTTTTAGCACGAATATCAACTTGCGCGATCTCCTATAGTTTGATCTTCGTCATAGATCGAGCTACGACGTTTTAGCGCAATATTTCGACCCGATTCATTCGATAATGACTAACAATTAACTTTAATTTCAGTCAATATAATCTTGATTTATTTTTAGTCAATATATCTTGATTTTATTATCATGGTTCATATACTTGTTAATATTATCTTGATTATATTATTGTGAATACTATCTTAATTATAGTGTTATATATCTTGTCATATTATTCACATTGTTCATATCAAATTCATATTGTTCATATCTTGTTCACACCTCTCAAAAACACATTAACAACTATCAAAACCCTAAAATCCTAAATTGGTGGATTGCGGTTACTTTTCCGAGCAACGGAACTTAGACTATATACAAAAACTCTAACTTGGAGCTTTTGTCTGACTCTTGCTCATGGCTTAGTTTAGGACACCTCGCACACACACGGATTCCTCTTGGGGTACCTTACAATGAATCCTTTTATTTCGTGCAATCTCGTGTAACTTACATGTATCCCACTCCCATTTCGATGTACGCCTTCATATTTGCTTTGATTGTGGTTTGTATTCTATGAGCACCCCTACGGACTAACAGAGACTAAACCGTTTTCAAACTAATTCTTGATTCATCATCAAGCCATTTTCAAACACCCTCTGTAAGTCGCTTTCTCGTATACATTCGCCATCAAACTATTGCACACACTCGTATATTTCATCGTGGTTTCCTTATTAGGAGCATCCCTAGGGACTAGTATCGATTCTCACCTCTTCTCAACCAAATTCTCGACTCGTCGTCGAGCCATTTTTAAATCACCTTCTTACAACCATATTCTTTTCATGCTAATACAATCAAACCCTTGATCCAACACCAAGTGGTATTTTCATTTAAATTCGTAAGTCGAGTGCCTTTTGCCTTTCCATTAACCTCTTTTCTCAACTAATTCAATTCTATCATTTTCAAACTATTTTCTTAATCAATAACGAAAGAAGAAGATTCTTGGAGTTTGGCATTTCTTGAATCTTCGAATGAATAGCTCTTGTGGACGGTTTGGGTTGTTGTTCATTCATTCTTTCGTCTTAAAACACCTAATCTATATCAAACATTTTTGTAATCAAACTTATGAAAGAAGAAGATTCTTGGAGTCTAGCATTCCTTGAATCTTCAAATGAATAGCTCTCAAGGCACGCCCCTTGAGTTGTGGTTCATTCAATCTTTCGAACTCAAAGAGTTCAATCGTTCTCAAAACCCTCTCTAATCAACTTCTAAAAGAACCGAGTTCTTTGAATCTTGCATTCCTTGGATTCTTGAGTGACAGCTCTCGAGGCACACCCCTTGGGTTTTTTTGTCATTCAATCTTTTGTTTCCAAACCAAACTTCAACGAATTCAACCCATCTATTTTCGTGGCCATATCCACGAACTACGGATGCTCTAATTCCTCATTCTCGTCCGAATGTAAGATATGTAGGCACAAGACTGTGATGATCTTGGCGAGCTACCTTCTATCCATCTCCCATTTCCCATATCCTTTCCTGTAGTCGAACTACGAAACCTCTGATTTCTCATTCTCATCCGAATGAGCATACGTAGGCACAATGGCTCCAATCCTTAGCGAGCACCCTATCCTAAAACCACCCACTTCCCCTAACATTATTATCCTTTTATTATACCATTTCACATTTATCGTTGAGAAGAAAAAAAACAAGCTTAGATAACACCCATTGCAAATCGAACTAAGAGGTTCTCGTTGAGTACAACGGATGTGAGGGGTGCTAATACCTCCCCCTTGCATAACCGACTCCCGAACCAAAAGCGTGGTTGCGACGACCATGTTCTTGTCTCTATTTAAAGGTTTTCTTGATATTTTCCTTTCCCATCTTTTTGGGATAAATAAAGTTCGATGACAACTCTGTCGAATCGCATTTCCGCGCCTTTCACGTGATGGTCATATATTTAAATTGAATTTTTCGAGGTGCGACAACTGGCGACTCTACTGGGGAATATATTTCTCCATGCACGAGAGAGTCGAGCCTAACTTAGGGGTTTGTAAAGAGCGTCATATTTGTTTGCTTGTTTTCTTCTCATTTACGTTTTTGTTCTCTTATTGTTTTTTCTTATGTACTTGTTATCTTGCGTTTCTGTTGGATCTTGGGATGACATCATGAGTAAGGCTCTATGCCCAATATTTGGTAAAAGCATAGGGAACACATAGTTTAGAATTTGTAGTCAAGTAGTGTTAGTCCCCAAGGACTCGCTCCTTGTGTGCCTAGCACGAAAGCTCCCCTGGAGGAGACCTATTCATAGATCTTGTTGTAACATAGCTAGCTTGTTGCACGACTTGATTCATGAAGGGTCCGTGATTCCTGGAACCTTTTAGCACCAGTTTTATATTGGTGGTCTTGTAGTGTTAGTCTCAAAGGACTCGCTCCTTGTGTGCCTAGCATGAGGACCCCGCTCAGGAGAGACCTTATCATCATCATCATTGTGACACAACTAGCCTGTTACGTGACGTTGATGTGATTAGTGTTCGTGATCCTAGGAACCCTATCCATCAATGTAGAAACCATCCCGTGACTTGGTTATGGGTAAAGAATCTAGATCTTCCCATATAGGGTCTACCTGTAAAGGTTTTTGTGATCAGAAACTTTGGTTACCTACCCGTTGTTGTCACCAACTTTAGAACTGTTTGAACCTGTGACCTGTGATCCTGGATCTTGCATTGCATCTTGCATGCATGTCATTACATCATATTAGTTATGCATCTTGCATTTTCATTTCAACAGCAGAATCTCGTTTCTCCTTCCTTCCTCTCCAGTAAATCAAGCTTATTCCTCGACACCAATACGCAACTCGAGCCAACACTAGACGCATGATGGAGAAGATTCAACAAGAGCAAACTGCCTTCAGAGAGGAATTGGATTCCATCAAAGGCAAGATCAACCAGATTCTCGAAGCCATCACTATGGCTAGAAAGGAAGAAGAACTGCGTGAAGTTGCTGCCGTCAACAACAACGGTCATGTGCAAGGGTCTACCTCAAGGCTCTTAGTACCTGTTCCCAACCCCATCAACTATGGGATACCAATTAACTTTATTCCCATAGCTGAAAGAACCACTTCTCAACCAATCATAACACCTGGAGTTACTGTTGGGGCCATCCCGCAAGTCCAACCTGTTGGCGTTCAGATCCCTATTCCTCATGCTGAAGAAAATATGCTAGATCAGTATGATGATATACAAAATTATCATGTTGTTATCCCCATTACCAATACTATTGCTGCCTAGGATTCATAAGCTATCAAGATGTGTCATAATCTAGCTGAGAAACTCCGAGTCATGAAGGGGCACAACTCATATTCTCTAAATGCTTTAGAACTATGCTTGGTGCCATATGTTGTTATTCCTCCCAAGTTTAAGGTACCAGAGTTTTCGAAGTACAAAGGCCTCAGCTGCCCAAACATTCATCTAAAGATGTACTGTCACAAGATGACTGCCTATGCCAGAGATGAAAAGCTAATGATCCATTTCTTCCAAGACAGCTTGTCTGGATCATCTCTCGAGTGGTATATGCAGCTAGAGCGTAGCAGTGTGCGCACTTGGTCTGAGCTAGCTGATGAGTTTGTTAAGTAATATAAATACAACACCGGCCTTGCTCTGAATTGTACTCAACTTTAGAGTATGGCTCAAAAATATAATGAATCTTTTAAGGGTTACGCATAGCGATGGAGAGAGCTAGCTTCAAGGGTGCATCCACCTCTTGTTGACCGTGAGCTAATTGACATCTTTATGGGTACCTTGCAAGGCCAATATTATGAGAAGCTGGTCGATAGTGTCTCTGCTGGATTCTCTGACCTAGTGATTGTTAGTGAGAGAATTGAAGAGGGTTTGAAGAGTGGAAAAATCCAAGAGGTTCTAGTAGCCATGCTGGTGCTAAGAATCCTTTCAACAAATACAAAAAGAAGGAGGGCGAAACAAATGACATCTCTGTTCAGAAAGGGCGAGCTCCTCAAAAAGCTCATACTCCTATGCCTTATTAAGTCCCTTATTTTCAGTATCCGTATGTTGCTACTAAGCAATACGCTCTAATGCCTTATTAGCCAGTTGTTCAAGCTGTTCAAGCCCCAATGCCTCAGTAACCATCATACAATCAGCAAGGGTATCAGTATCCTCCTCAGCATCAACAATAGCGAGCTGCTCAACAACAGCGTCAACCTAATCAACAAAGGATGACGAAGCCAAATAGAGTCTTTGATCGTCTGCCAACGACATATGCTAATATCTTTGATCAATTGCTGGAGAAAGGGGCCATTACTCTGAGAGACCTATCTCCTCCAACTGTCACTCCACCAGACTATGACGCTAATGCCCATTGTGAGTTTCATAAGGGAGCTCCAGGTCACACTATTGAGGATTGCAGAGCCTTCAAACACAAAGTCCAAGACTTGGTTGATAAGAATGCTCTCACATTCAATGGGAAGACTCCAAATGTCATCAACAATCCTATGTTGCCGCCAAGCTAGTGCCAACATCAAATCAAATCAAGTCAAGTCAAGTTCATCTCACCGGAGAAGGCAGTCATCATGCCATTTCATCTTTTGAATTCTTGTATTTTGTCTTTATTTGATCAAGTACTGTATGTAGGGCTGGAAATGAGTCGAGTCGAGTCGAACTCACCTCAGCTCGGCTCGACTCGTTAAGAATTGTTCGAGTTTGAGTTCGACACGAACTTTTTTTTAAGCTCAAACTCGACTCGTTATAAGTTCACTAGCAGTTCGGTTCAACTCGTTAGGTTCATCTCATTAGGTTCAGCTCACATGATTCACGGACTTAAAAGCTATTTTTTTAAATATATATATTTTTTAGTATATTTGACATTTTAAATAAATATATTTTTTAAAAATAAAATAAAAGTTATCATATTGAAATTTAACTTTATCTTCGAAATCTACTAATTCAAAACCTACACAACTTTCAAGAGATACATTTGAGAGTATAATTCAAAAATTACTAAATTGAAGATTAAATTTGTCTAAGATTTGGAGTAAATATTTAAACTTAATCTTAAAGACAGTATAATTCTTCTCATATGTAATCGAGTTGACTCATGAACCTAACGAGTCGAACTATGTATAGTTCAAGTTCAGCTCATTTAGTTAACGAACTTAATTTTTCGCTCATACTCAACTCATTTGGTTATGAACCTAGTTCAATGATTTAATTGTCGAATCGAATTCCGAACTATTTTCGAGTTGGTTTGGTTCATTGCCAGCCCTAACTGTATGCTTTAAACATTGCCATTTGTATTTGGTTTCGTTAATGTAGCGGTTATGCATGTTTTGAATTAGTTATGTCGTATTTACTCATTTCTTCCACTTACCACGAATCAACGACACATATTTTTATCCACTTCACTCTTTTTATCAACTGTTGTTTAGCATGATTAGAGAAAGGATGATAAAAACGAAATACCCATAATTGCAAACCATATGCTTTCAGACAGAATCTCGTCGATGATGTACATGCATTGTTTCAATTCCCAAACACTGGAGAGGCAATGAGTTAATCCTTATTTAACCACTTCAACCCGAGAAGTAGCAGTTTCCTTCAGATATTCAAACCCTTACACTCAACCTGGGGCAGGGTAGCATTCAGTTAGTCCAATTACACACTCAGATCACAAAGAAAAATCCAAAAGACATGACGGGTTTTCATCAAAGACCCATGATTTGGCAGTCACAGTCCTCCAAAAAAAAAAATTAAAAGCATGCTAAGTAGAACCCCTCAAAGGAGACTTAGGCAAAAATTAAGGCAATCCCGATGGACTCGACAAGCAGAACCAGTCCATACAAAAGTTAAGGATCAAACACAAAATCAAAAGAGGTCCTCAAAATCCTCAATAAAAACAAAATAAGATTCAGTGACCACCATATCAAAGTCAAAGGGTCACTAACATCCTTCAAAAGTAAAATAAGGTGACTTCCAGTTTAAGCAAACCTTGAATCATTGAGCTTACACCATTAACCCTTTTGGAAGACAGACATGTGTAGAATAAAATGAACACAGGGATGGATATCATCGCAAAGAAGGGGTCGGTACAAATCATAGTTTTGAGCCTAATATCCTTTGTTTCATAATCGTGAACCAGACCATGTTACAACCCTCGAAAGACCTAATTTAGGTGAGGTTTATTCTGAAAGCATACTATTGCAAGGTTGAGTAAACTGACTCCTCACATGTATGCTAATCATCAGCACTAGTGTCATTTTCCTTGCTATATTTTCACACCAACAAATCAGCATAATGTCTAGACTATCGGTCCATTCGTCTCACACTATTACAACATTCGAATAAACGACACTTTTTCAAAACTTGCATGAGTATTGTATTAAGATTACCAATCATGAATGTGCAATTTTAATTGCAAATCAGTGCTAGACATTAAAGACACTCCAACAAGGGGCTATCGAAGAGGAGCTTGAACTTTCAGTGGCTGACACGAAGCAAGACCACCTCAAAACCTTTAGTCTGAGGCAAATCCTTCAAGGGCTCAATCAGAGGCAAGTCATCTTAGAGAATATCAAATCTTCAAGCTTCTAGAGATCAAAACACTTCCGGAACTGGTTAATCAGGGGCAGACCATTACCATTTTCCGATTGGGGCACAATCAGGATATCCTGACCATCAAGCAGAGTTGTGATCTTCTCTGAAGTGAATTCACAACAAATCAACAAGTGACCAAACTTGAAGCATCAAGAGCATCTTCGTTTGCTTCAATCATGGCATCTTCAACAAACTGAGTGTCGAGGAAATTAAACCCTCCCACCACCCAAAGTTCAATCTGTATTGGCAACTACCAAAAACCCACCATACTGGCACCAAAACATGTCCAATTACCCGTCTGCATATACGCATCATACGCACCATATTCATCACATTCGACATCATCTTGCATCATATGCATACCAAAACCGATCATACTTCCACAATACTTGCATCTTCGTGCATCAGCATTTGCATTTCCATTTCCATTCGATATGGGACATCATTACCAACATCAATTATTCATATATGCATAGGTCAAGATCTAGGATCAGTCTCAAGATTCCAAGATGATTTTCAGCCCAGCCAAGGACATCTTCCTCAAATCCGTGGGCGTTCCCCACGAAGTTGTTTCAACCTTTTGGTTGATCAGATTCTAAGACAACCTTCAGTCCAACAAGGGGCGTCTTCCTCAAATTCGTGGGTGTTCCCCATGAAGTTGTTTCAACCTTTTGGTTGATCATATTCCTAAGACGATTTTCAGCCTAGCCAGGGGCATCTTCTTCAAGACTGTGAGCGTCCCTCACGAAGTTGTTCAACCTTTTATAGATCAAGAGCTTAAAAGAAACCTTAAGCCCTGTCAGGGGCATTTTATTCAAATACGCGGGCATTCCTCGCGAAGTCGTATCAACCTTTTATTGATCTCAAGATCTTCAAGCAAACCTCAGCCCAGTCAGGGGCATATTCTTCAAGTTCACGGGCGTTCCTCATGAAGTCTTTTCAACCTTTTGTTGATGAAGCTGTGATCTCCAAGCAAGTCAGTGGGCATTCCTCAATGACTCATGTGCTTCAACCTTTTGTTGATGTCCTCATATGAGCCTCACCCATCATATCTCCAAGAAACTTGACCTTTTGTCAATTGCCTTCCTATCATTCTTTTGATGATAGCCAAACCTTTTCAATCCAACCTGACCTGCATCCTTTTGGTGTTAGTGGCCCCCAAATTTGAGAAGTTCTCTATCATCCTTTTGGTGATAGACTCGTCATCCTTTTGGTGTCAAGATTGTGTGCATGTGTTCTCTATCATCCTTTTGGTAATAGATCTGTCATCCTTTTGGTGTCGGAGTTGTATGTGTACTATCATCCTTTTAGTGATAGGTCTGTTGTAACACCCCATTCTACCCCGTACGTGTATTATAGGAATATTAAAGAAAATACATTAGAGTTTTCCAAACACGTAGGATGTCACATAGACATTTTTCTCATTCAATGAAGTATCAAGTCACTTCATGCTTTCCACAATATTTCAACAAGGTCATTCAATAAAATAGTGGAATAAAATCAATGTTTAAACATAATCCCCACAACCGGTGGTTATACATCATTAACTCAACAGATAAAAGATATGTAGCAATTAATCAAGAAAATAAGCAAAATATAATGTAATCCCGTCATCCCATGTTACGTATTAGAGCGACTCCTAGGACTTGATCAAATAGAAACACACTCCAAGCATTACTCAGGTACTTGGTCATCTGCACTCCCCAAGGAGCACAGACGCAACAAACAGAAAAGGGGTGAGAACTAAATTCAATAAATAAGCGGTGAAATACACATGCTAAGGAGTAGTTACACACCACACATACAATGATACACATGCAACACACATACCCGTGCCATCTCAATCACTCGGCATTAATAGCCCGTAATCAAATACAAATATGTAATGTGACTCACTGACTTGACACAATGCATGTGGTACCAACACAAATACATACGGTTCACCCTAGAACCCGATTCCCGTCGAAATCCGGATAAGTCGTATATGTTCCTCTGAACTACAACTTATCTCCACAACAACTTCCACATGAAGTCCGGGTGAACTAGGCATTCATCATGGATTCCCACCTAGTCATCTCCACAAGACACATGACATGAAATGCATGACAACACCATTATGCAAATATAATAATAATTTCAAGCATAATTCAGGACCATCAATTATCTACACGAGCCATCCACTCACCGTAATCCTCTCGGGAATTACCATCATCACACCAGATCGTATACACAGGACGGTCCTGGCCCACACATATCAAACACACCCCTAAGGGCAAACACATAAATTTCCATATTCTCCCTAATTTAATACATTACTAATCTTCCTTAGGTTCATTTAAGTCATATTAATCCTACTGATTACATTCAGCCAAGATTCTACGAAGATTCTACTTATTAGATTCAGCTTCGACTACGGTTAAACTCTTAGTATTCAGATCTGTTATCTATCAGAGTTTTATTACCGCATCAATGGATTTTTACACGAATGTCATGACAGTTCAAGAATCATACACAGGGGTATCAAACAACAAACATTCAACAGTAACAGTAATTTCAAGGAATTTATCAGGTTACAAAAATTAGATCAAGAAACCAAAAACAGACATAAATCCTATGAGAGAAAGGACCTCTCACTATCCTCTCATGTTAATTCACCCATATTGAAATCCATTCTCCCCCTTACATTAGATTAAAGCTTTATCTTGGTAACTATGGAGAATTTATTGGTTCCTCTGCCCTAGCTCTATTTTCTCGGTCTCTTCCTTTTTCATGATTAATAACTGATTCCCCACTAAACCACTTCTAATCCCCCTTAATTAGATTTTCAGTTTTATTATTCCAATTAATAATAATAATAATAATAATGATAATATTAATAATAATAATACTAATAATAATAACAACCACTACCATCATTAATATTATTATTAATAGCATAAAATAATAATACCAATGAGCATAATATTCTTATTATTATCATTAATCATTAATATTATTTATTATAGGTCCACTTTGAAGGTGAGAAAAACACTTAGAAGGGGGGGGGGGGGTTTGAATAAGAGTTTTAAGAAATATGGCAATAAAAAAAACTCAAGATTTTTATCCTGGTTAGTTGAACTCAACTACTTCAGTCCACCTTATCAAAGATGATTTGCCTTTCTCCACAAGGACTTAATCCACTATTAATCAACTGATTACAATAGTAAGCACTAAGAACAAATGTCTTAGTCTTCTCAAGGAACTTCTTACAAAGTAATGTAAACTAAACAAGTGTTTAAATGCTTCTAATAAGCTGTATCACAACTGTGATATTTACACTTAAGATTAAGTACAAATAAAACTATACAGTTTTATGAAAGAACAAAAGTATATGAGCTTTGAGAGATTTCACTTTGATGCTTCAAACGTGTGTATGAATATTTCTTTCCGAATGAACTAGCTTGAGCAATAATGAGAAACTTCTAAATGTTGTAGAAGTTTTCCTTTTATAGCTTTTTCAGGTACTTTGAATAATGTGCAGCTGAGTATTATATTAGAAATATAAGACTTTTCATCACCAAAGGGTATGGGCAGAGACATGCTTTCTGCAGGAAAAGTATGGTTGTAGAAGCTTTGGGATTTGTACCACGTCTCTTCATTGGACAAAATAGTCGTTGGTTACTTTGGAAGTAGCACTACGTCCAATCAGGTTTACAGCTTCTTCAACAAGCTTCCTTCAGGATGAAGTCTTCATAATCTGCACTTCAGTACTTGTAACAAGCTTAAAAGGAATGAACTACTTGAGATGATCAGAGCTAAATGTTTGAGATGATCATAGCTTGATAGATGATCAGAACTTGATATATCAGAGTCTCAATCTTGATCAGAGTCTTCATCAGAGTTTTCATCAGAGTTTGCAGCAGTATGTGCTTTGAGCGTGAATATAATTTAATAAGAGTCTGATTATCAGAGCCTCTGTTCTTGTAGTTAAATGAACTTCAGAGTCTGATTTGATCAAAGCTTTCAACTCTTTATACACTTCTTTCAGCAACGCTTCAGATCATTCTGCAGCTTCTGCTTCAGATTCTTCTGGCAGAGCTTCAGAGTCTTCTGATTGTCTTACATCTGATGCTTCAGAGCCTTGCATATTTGCTTGTACTTATGTATTTTTCTTCTTTAAGAGTATTTAATTTAATACCTGAAACAATAATACTAGAACAAATTTTAGAGTATATATTTTCTTAATACAAAATTCCATAAGAGTTATCATCAAAACATAGAGATATAAGAAACACCAATCTATGTTCTAACAATCTCCCCCTTTTTGATGATGACAAAACATAGGAAATTTTGTTCAATACAGAGAATAGAATATATGACTCCCCCTGAGATTTAGAATCTCCCCTTGAAATGAATACTCTAATAGAGGAGAACACTTCCCTTTTTGCTTGAGTATATTTCAGAACCTGGTAGGAATCCTTGTAAAAATAAAGAATTAGAGCTTGGGTGCTTTCCAGAATCAGAGCCTGATGAATTCTTTCAAATAGAGAGTCTGGTTTTTCTTCCAGAATCAGAGTTAAATTTGCTTCAAGGATCAGAGCCTGGTTGGGAAATTCTCAGGGTAACTTCAAAGAATTTTTGTCAGATGAAACAATAAAATCTGAAAGTCTTAAACTTCAATGTTAGTTAATACTATGTCTGAATTTAATTTTAGTATTGCTTATGGATTGAAAAATCAGATTCTTTTTCTCCCCCTTTTTGTCATAATCAAAAAGAATTTAAAAGACAGAAAAGATAACAGAAGAAAAGAGAACACAACACATAAATGAAAAACAAAACAGCCAAATTCATTTAGATTCAAACAAAACAAAAGATAAGATGTTCAGACAACTTATGATTGAAAAAACAACAGAAAACAGAAAACAAACAACAGAAATCAAGTGCAAACAAGAATGCAACAACATGGAAAAGAAAAACTAGGGCTGGCGACATGCAATCAGGGTCAGAAGATCAATAATCTTTGCAGTAGACTCTTCTTGCTTAGCCATCCAAGTTTTGATCTCTTCAGTAGTCTGTTCCTGTTTTATCATCCATGATATGATTTCCTTAACTTCTTGGACAATATCTGGAGTCTCAGTCTTCATCTCAGATGCAGAGGGTGCAGAAGCAGATGCAGTTGCCATAGGATGATCAATCTCCATGTCAGATGCAGGAGTATCTTCTATCATTGGAGCAGTAAATTCAGCAGGAGCATCTTCCAGAAGTAGCACTGGTGTTATGAGAATGCTCAGCAGAGTCTGTCTGACCATTTCAGCAAACTTTGCCTTTGCATCATCAACACAAATTATTCTGAGATCAGAGGCAGCAGTGTTGAACTTTGAGATGAATCTATTCCAAGAAGCTTCAGATTCAGCATGATCCATACTAGACAAACATTCTTTTTCAACAGAAGCAATCCCCATACGCATTTCCTTCTTGAAATTCTTAAACAGAGTAGAAACATCTGATTTGGGTTTGGGGTTCAGAAAGTCTTCTATGGTGACTTTTTGTGGAGGTTCAGAGCTTGTTTGGGATTTTCTAGGAGGTGTTTGATCAGATGGTGGTTGTTCATATGGTTGTGGTTCATATGGTTGTGGTTCAGATGGTTGTGGTATGGTGAGATGAGGAGTAGTGGTGTCAACATCAGATGGTGTTGATGTAACAACATCAGATGAAGATGGTAGAAAGTCTGTGAAGTTAAATTTGGAGCGAAGAGCAAGGTGATGAAGATGTTGTTCAGAAGCAGGTAGGTCAGATGGTAGTGGTTTAAAAGGGTCAGGAATTTGTAAACAGGTTGGTGAGGGAACTTTAGATTCATCAGAATCAGATGATTCAGTTGAATGACATGAAGTGGAAGATAAGACATACATGGTTGCAATGGGTTGCACATCCAAAATGTCTTCAGTTGTTTGTGGGATAGAGGGTTCAGTATTTGGGATGGTTGGTTCTTCTGGGGGTTGAGTAGAAGAAGGTCGTTCAAATTGTTTTTGTTGATGTGGTTCAGATTGTGTTTTTTGAAGGGGTTGTTGTTCAGATGATTTTTGTTGAGGGGGTTCAGATGGCTGTTGAACAAAAGATGGTTGAGAATGTGTATGAGGAGATGAAGTGGGTTCAAATGTAGGAGGTCCACATGGTTGAGGAGGAGATGGTGGAGGTGAAGGTGAGGGTGAAGGGACAGATGGTTTTGGATCAGATGTTAATACCTGTTGAATTGTTTCTCTTATTTCCTCCAAGCTAGCTTCTGGAGGAGTTTCCTTCAGCTTCTTGTCCTTCTCATGCTTGTCAGCAACATCAGAGGCTTTCCTCTTAGACTGTGCAACATATCCTTCCTCAGCTTTCCTTTTCTTGCACCTTTCTCTCAGAAGATTTGGCAAGACTTCTCCTTCCTTCTATACTATGTTGGCAGGCAGAGGAATACCATCTCTCAAACATTCAGCAATGAATGACAGAATGATTTCCCTAAGTTCATCTGCACTGAACATGGGAAAATCTGCTATTGGAATCCTCCTTCTGCTGACTTCTTCATAGTCAATCTTCTTAGGTTTGCCAGAAATCTCTGAGATGACCTTCATCCTTTTTAGAGTATTCCCATTAATGACAGATCCTACAATGTAAGTCAGATCCTCTGTCACACCAGCATCAATCAGATGCTTTACAAGACCATTCTCTGTTAGAATGTCTGATATCAGCCTTCCCATAGGGATCCAATTTCTGATCATTCCAGCCTTAGCTCTTACTTCTTCTCTTGTTTCCTTTATGTGGTTCAGAAGATGACTAAACAAAAGATAAGGCAGATCCACCTTCTTGCCTTTACTCATACAGAACATGAAGTACAGTTGTTCTGAGTTGACATAATCTAGAGAGTTTGAAGATTTTCTATGAAAAATAGAGCTCATGAAAATCTTAGCCCAGATTCTGTAAACAGGCTTCAGATCTCTGACTTTGTTGGATGGTTCCCCAGAAACACAAACTTCTTGAAAAACATCAGCCAAGTCCACACGAGCAGTTGCCATACTTGTGATTCATCAGTTTCTTTGTACTCAATCAGCTGTCTGATTAACTTTTCAGTAATAACAATCTCCTTTCCAAGAACAGAAGAATGAATGAACTTAGGGCAAACTTGGGCGTGTATCCAAAACTCTTTTACCAATGATGGATAAACAGGACTCATCAACCTGTCAAAGTACTTTTCCCAGTTTTGATTTTTAATGGTTGGGTTGAGATCAAAACCATTTTCTTCAATGGAAGCAAAATCCACAAAATTCTCATAAAGAACCTCAAGATCCTTGATTGGACCGAGGAGAGTTCTCACTGGTTCCTTGTACACAACAGCAGTTGGAGATGATGCAGCAGCATTTGGAGATGATGCAACAGCAGTAGAGGTTTGCATCTGAGCAGATGTTGAAGATGATGATACCATTGATGTTCTTGAGATACGTCTGGGTTTACGTGAGGTTTTGGGTTTTGAAATGAGATGGAAGCAATAAAGAAGACAAAAATGCATATGAGAAATGTGAAGGATAGTGGAAAGTGTGAAATGTGAAGTGTTGTGAGAATATATAGAAAAATTTGGACAAGCAAAGGTCACACCGAATCTCACGCGTACACAAAACAATTAATGAAGTGAAAAATAATCATATCAAGAAATTAATGCAAAGAATAAAATCATTTCAAGCATTTTTAAGATTTTGACAGAAGGGGGAAAATCAAGAGATTTTAGATTTTCAAAGCAATACATCAAACGTCAATTCAGTATGGTGCACTCTACCTTTCCAGATTCTGAGATACACGTGTTTGCTTGCATGTGCCTCTGAAAATAATTGAGAAATGAAACGTTAGGCAACGCTCAGATCCTCTGAGCCTTGTTAGTTCAGATTTACACACTAAGAAATAAACACAGAATTAAGATAAAGAAATACTTCCGAGTTTAGACATTTATCATCTGAGTAAAAATTTCATCTGATGAATATCTTATTCTAGACAGAAGTCCATACTTATATTTTTCATAATAAATTTAAATCTATCTTCAGCAAGGGGTTTTGTAAAGATATCAGCCCACTGATGATCTGTATCCACAAAGTTTAAATTAATAATTCCCTTCTGAATATAATCTCTGATGAAATGATGTTTAATCTCTATATGCTTAGCTTTAGAGTGTAAAATAGGGTCTTTAGATAAGCATATAGCAGAAGTATTATTACAGAAGATAGAGATGTTACTCTTAAAAATCTGATAATCTTCCAGCTGACTTTTCATTCAGAGCATCTGGGTGCTACAACTAGCTGCAGCAATATATTCTGCCTCTGTTGTTGAAAGTGCAATTGTGGGTTGCTTCTTGCTGAACCATGAGATCAGATGACTTCCAAGAAACTGACAGCTTCCATAAGTACTTTTACGTTCTATTCTGTCTCCAGCATAGTCAGCATCACAAAATTCGACTAATTTATAATCATCAGATCTTCTATAACACAGAACCACGTTAGTAGTACCTTTCAGATACCTTAGAATCCTCTTAACAGCTGTTAAGTGAGATTCTCTAGGATCAGGTATTGAAGCAGTCAAATATAAGAGAGATCCAATCATACCTCTGTAAAGTTTTTGATCAACTTTCTTTCTTACCTCTTCCTTACCAAGTGTGCTTGTAGGATGTATTGGAGTCTTTGCCAATTAGCTTTCATTCAGATTGAACTTCTTCAGAAGCTCTTTGACATATTTGGTCTGGTGAATATATGTGCATTCTGGATTCTGATTTACTTGGACTCCCCGAAAGAATCTATGTTCTCCCATCATGCTCATTTCAAATTCAGCCTGCATAGACAAAGCAAACTCCTTTCCCAGCATAATATTGGTAGATTCAAAAATAATATCATCCACATAAATTTGACAAATTAGTAAATCTTTCTTAATTGTTTTACAGAAAAGAGTTGTGTCCACTTTTCCTCTGATAAAATTCTTTTCCAAAAGAAAATTACTTAATCTTTCATACCAAGCTCTGAGAGCTTGTTTCAAACCATAAAGAGATTTTTTGAGTTTGAAAACATGATCTAGAAATTTATCACTTTCAAAACCAGGAGGTTGATAGACATAAACTTCTTCTTCTATAATACCATTTAAGAAGGCACTCTTAACATCCATCTGATATAGAGTGATGTTATGTTGTGCAGTAAATGAAATAAGAAGGCGTATAGATTCTAACCTTGCCACTGTAGCATAAGTTTCAGTGTAATCAATTCCTTCTTGTTGACTGTAACCTTCAACTACTAACCTTGATTTGTTCCTAACAACTTCTCCTTGCTCATTTAGTTTATTTCTGAAAACCCACTTTGTTCCAATAATGTTGAAACCTTTTGGTCTTGGAACCAGATCCCACACATCATTTCTTGTAAATTGATTCAGCTCATCTTGCATTGCAAGTATCCAATCATTATCACTCAGAGCCTCATCCATAGATGTTGGTTCAATAATAGACACCAACCCAAGGAGTGATGTTCCAGATGATCTGATGAACGACCTTGTTCTTATAGGATCATCTTTCTTTCCAATAATCATTTCTTCTGGGTGAGAAGCTTTGATTCTGGATGATCCTTTAATTGTTGGTTCTTTAGAAATATTCATGTTATTCATCTGTGAGAATAACTTCTCCATCTGCAGAGTTTTCAAGCTGCTTTGGCTTTTGATTGCCAAGCTTATCATCAAATCTAACATGTATAGATTCCTCCACAATCTGTGTCTCATTATTGTATACTCTGTAGCCTCTAGAGCATTCAAAATATCCAAGCATGAAACACATTTGTACTTTAGAATCAAACTTTTTAAGATTCTCTTTAGTGTTCAGCATAAAACATATACATCCAAAAGGATGAAAATAAGAAATGTTTGGTTTTCTATTCCTCCATAATTCATAAGGAGTCTTTTCCAGAAGCGGTCTAATAGACACTCTGTTCTGAATGTAACATGCTGTGTTAATTGCTTCTGCCCAAAAATGTTTAGTCATGTTAGTCTCATTGATCATGGTTTTGGCCATCTCTTGCAATGTTCTATTTTTCCTCTCTACAACTCCATTCTGTTGTGGAGTTCTAGGATAGGAGAAATCATGAGCAATGCCATTTTCTTTAAAATATTTTTCAAAATATTTGTTTTCAAATTCACCACCATGATCACTTCTGACTTTAACAATTTTGAAATCTTTTTCAGTTTGGACTTGTTTGCAGAAGTCAAAGAACATAGAATGTGACTCATCCTTGTGCTTTAGGAATTTTACCCATGTCCATCTGCTATAGTCATTAACAATGCCTAATCCATACTTCTTGCCTCTGATGGATGCAATTTTCACTGGTCCAAACAGATCAATGTGAAGTAACTCTAATGGTTTTGAAGTTGAAACAACATTTTTGGATTTGAAAGATGATTTTGAAAATTTTCCTTTCTGACATGCTTCACAAAGAGCATCTGAGTTGAACTTCAAATTAGGAAGTCCTCTGACCAGATTAAGTTTATTAATCTGAGATATACGTCTCATATTAATATGACCCAATCTTCTGTGCCAGACCCATTGCTCATCATTAACAGACATAAGGCATTTAACATTCTGAACCTTATGTTCTGAAAGACTGATTTTATAAATGTTGTTTTTCCTTTTACCATTAAAGAGGATTGAGCCATCCTTTTGACTAACAGCTTTGCAACACTTTTGATTAAAGATTATGTCATAACCATTGTCACTTAATTGACTTATGGACAATAGATTATGAGCTAATCCTTCAACAAGCAAGACATTAATTATGGAAGGAAGTTTACCATTGCCAATGGTTCAAGAGCCAATTATCTTGCCCTTCTGATTCCCTCCAAACTTGACGTCTCCTCCAGATCTAAGCTCCAGACTTTGGAACATAGACCTTTTTCCCGTCATATGTCGTGAGAATCCAGAGTCCAGGTACCATGACTGGAGTCTTCACTTTGTTGCTAAGGATGTCTGCAACATAGATTATCTTATCCTTAGGTACCCAGATTTTCTTGGGTCCTTTTTGGTTAGTTGCCTTAAAGCTTTTTCTGAACTTCTGTCTTTCAACATAAGACTTGTTCTGATTAGCTTTAGATTTATTAAACACAAGTTTGTTCTGATTAGAACTTGTGTGTTTAATATCATTTAAATGACCAAATGTAAACTGAGAATATAAAGGAGGATACTTGATATCCAGTTTATCTACATATTTTGGATTTGAATCTTCATAAGAGAAAGATTTGTATCCAACACCTTTTCTATAGTTTCTGCTAATACCATAGATCATTGAAGCCATCTTTCTTTTATCTAGGCTTTTAGTTAGAAACTTCCTGAAGCTATAGTCATACTCTTGTAAAATATTTTTAGAGCATGGTTCAGACTTTGGATCAGAGTTTAGTTGAGCAGATTCTAAATTATTTTTCAATTGAAGATTTTCAGCTTTTAGCTCAGCTATTTCTGATTCAAACCTGTTATTCTCAAATTCAATATGCTTTAGAAGCTTTTTTTTATTTGAGTTTAACTTTTCTATAGTTTTCAAGAATATCAGATAGACTTTCAACAAGTTCTTGTCTAGAAAGTTCAGCAAATACCTCCTCAAAATCAGATTCTGATTCTGATCCAGATGATTCAGCATTGTCTTCTATGTCAGCCATGAATGCTACATTAGCACATTCTTCTTCTGACTCTGATGACCAATCAGATGCATCTGAGTCATCCCAGGTAGCCATCAGAACTTTCTTTTTGTGATCTGACTTTCTCTTTGGCTTCTCCTTCTGAAGCTTTTGGCATTCACTCTTGTAGTGCCCAGGTTCTTTGCATTCATAGCAAACAACCTCTCTTTTTCCAGATCGTCTGTATCCAGAGGATTCTCCAGATCTTCTGTATCCAGAGGGTTCTCCAGATTTCTATGTCCAGAAGATTCTTTGTGTTGATATGATTTCCTGAAGTTCTTGAACTTCCTTTGCTTATTCTTCCAGAGTTTGTTGATTCTTCTGGACAGAAAGGATATTTCTTCTTCATCTTCAGAAGAAGACTCTTCAGAGCTTTCTTCTATTACCTGCAATGCTTTAACATATTTATTAGATTTTAAAGCAATTGACTTTCCTTTCTTTAGAGGCTCATCTTCCTCTAGTTCAATCTCATGACTCCTCAGAGAATTGATTAGTTCCTCCAGCGTAATCTTGTTCAGATCCTTTGCCAGCTTCAGAGCAGTGACCATAGGTCTCCATCTGATTGGCAAGCTTCTGATTATTTTCTTGACATGATCTGCTGTAGAGTAACCCTTGTCCAGAACCTTTAAGCCAGCAGTGAGAATCTGGAATCTGGAAAACATGGCTTCAATAGATTCAGATTCTTCCATTTTGAAAGCTTCATACTTCTGGATCAGCGCCAGAGCCTTGGTTTCTTTAACTTGAGAGTTCCCTTCATGAGTCATCTTCAGGGATTCAAATATATCAACGGCAGTTTCTCCGTTTGTTATTTTCTCATACTCTGTATGAGATATAGCATTTAGCAAGATAGTTCTAGCCTTGTGGTGATTTCTGAATTCCTTCTTTTGCGCCTCAGTCATTGATTTTCTGTCAATTTTCTTGCCATTCCCATCAGTGGGATGAACATATCCATCAATAACTAAGTCCCAAAGATCAGCATCAAATCCTAGAAAGAAACTTTCTAGTCTATCTTTCCAATAGTCAAATTTCTCTCCATCAAACATGGGAGGTTTTGTGCTAACTCTTTCTTCATATTTGTTGTTGTTGGATGTTGAAGTTTCAGCAACCATAAAGTATATCAACCAAGAATATCAAGAGTTTTTCCCACTAGATCTTTTCTGGTCGCGGTTAAGTGATAGCACAAACAGAACCGGAGCTCTGATGCCAACTGAAGGTGAGAAAAACACTTAGAATGGGGGGGGGGGGGGGGGTTGAATAAGAGTTTTAAGAAATATGGCAATAAAAACAACTCAAGATTTTTATCCTGGTTCGTTGAACTCAACTACTCCAGTCCACCTTATCAAAGATGATTTGCCTTTCTCCACAAGGACTTAATCCACTATTAATCAACTGATTACAATAGTAAGCACTAAGAACAACTATCTTAGTCTTCTCAAGAACTACTGACCACACCTTGGTCTTCTCAAGGAACTTCTTACAAATTAATGTAAACTAAACAAGTGTTAAATGCTTCTAATAAGCTGTATCACAACTGTGATATTTACACTTAAGATTAAGTACAAATAAAACTATACAGTTTTATGAAAGAACAAAAGTATATGAGCTTTGAGAGATTTCACTTTGATGCTTCAAACGTGTGTATGAATATTTCTTTCTGAATGAACTAGCTTGAGCAATAATGAGCAACTTCTAAATGTTGTAGAAGTTCTCCTTTTATAGCTTTTTCAGGTACTTTGAATAATGTGCAGCTGAGTATTATATTAGAAATATAAGACTTTTCATCACCAAAAGGTATGGGCAGAGACATGCTTTCTGCAAGAAAAGTATGGTTGTAGAAGTTTTGGGATTTGCACCACGTCTCTTCATTGGACAAAATAGTCGTTGGTTACTTTGGAAGTAGCACCACGTCCAATCAGGTTTACAGCTTTTTCAACAAGCTTCCTTTAGGATGAAGTCTTCATAATCTGCACTTCAGAACTTGTAACAAGCTTAAAAGGAATGAAATACTTGAGATGATCAGAGATAAATGTTTGAGATGATCATAGCTTGATAGATGATCAGAACTTGATATATCAGAGTCTCAATCTTGATCAGAGTTTTCATCAGAGTTTGCAGCAGTATGTGATTTGAGTGTGAATATAATTTAATAAGAGTCTGATTATCAGAGCCTCTGTTCTTGTAGCTAAATGAACTTCAGAGTCTGATTTGATCAAAGCTTTCAACTCTTTATACACTTCTTTCAGCAACGCTTCAGATCATTCTGCAGCTTCTGCTTCAGATTCTTCTGGCAGAGCTTCAGAGTCTTCTGATTGTCTTGCATCTGATGCTTCAGAGCCTGGCATAGTTGCTTGTACTTATGTATTTTGCTTCTTTAAGAGTATTTAATTTAATACCTGAAACAATAATACTAGAAGAAATTTTAGAGTATATATTTTCTTAATACAAAATTCCATAAGAGTTATCATCAAAACATAGAGATATAAGAAACACCAATCTGTGTTCTAACACACTTTACCCCAACTAAGGTCAACTCTCACCCTCGCCCCTAACACCATACCCTTGTTACGGACATCACAACCAATACACGCACAACAAAGTATAAAATGACTAAATAATTTAAATGAGGTGTTACAACTCTCCCTCACTTAAAATATTTTCGTCCTCGAAAATGTACCCGATAATTCCGGATACGACTCTCGCATATTTCTCTCCAATTCCCAGATCACACTTTCTCCAACAGCTCCTCCCCAAGCTATTCTCACCAACAAGATATCTTTCTCTCTTAGTTGTTTCATCTTGCGGTCTTCGATTCTCAATGGCATCGCCTCCACCATAAGGTTATCTCGAGCTTACAATTCATCTCTTTGAAGCACATGAGATGAATCAGTAACATACTTCCAAAATTGCGATACATGAAACACGTCATGCAGATTCGAAAGTTCGGGTGACAACGCCACTCTATACGCAACCACTCCAACCCTCTGCAGAATCTGATACAGTCCAATGAACTTAGGATCCAATTTCTTTGATTGCAGCGCAAGACCAACACCGGTCACTGGATTGACTCTAAGAAATACATGGTTACCCTCGCTGAATTCCAAGTCTTTCTTCGGGTGACAACGCCACTCTATAGGCAACCGCTCCAACCCTCTGCAGAATCTGATACGGTCCAATGAACTTAGGATCCAATTTCTTTGATTTCAGCGCAAGACCAACACCGGTCACCAGATTGACTCTAAGAAATACATGGTCACCCTCGCTGAATTCCAAGTCTTTCTTCCTATTATCATGGTAGCTTTTCTGCCTACTCTGGATCATCTTCATTTTCTCCCTAATCATTTGGATCACCTCTGTGGTCTGTTACACAATCTCAGGTCTGAGTACCGTACTCTCGCCCAACTCATACCAACATAGAAGTGTCCTACACCTTCTACCAAACAATGCTTCAAAAGGTGTCATTCCAATACTAGAATGATAACTGTTGTTGTAAGTAAATTCAATCAGCGGTAAATGAGTATCCCAAGCGCCTCCCCGCTCAAGTATACAAGCTCTCAACAAATCTTCCAATGACCGAATAGTCCTCTCTGATTGACCATCGGTATGCGGGTGATAAGTAAAACTCAATTTCAAACTGGAACCCAAAGCTTCTTGCAAGATTTTCCAAAATCCAGAAGTAAACCTCGGGTCTCTATCAGATACAATACTCGACGGAACCCCGTGTAACTTCACTATCACTCTGATATAAATTTCTACTAATTCTGTCAAAAGAAAACTGGTGTTAATCGGTATAAAATGTGCCGACTTCGTCAATCTATCCATAATTACCCAAATTGCGGAAATCCAGTCACAAAATCCATTACAATACTATCCCATTTCCACTCTGGTATTTCCATCAGTTGCATCAAACCGGATGGTTTATGGTGTTCCACCTTTGACTTCTGACAAGTCAAACAAGCATACACAAACCGAGCTATGTATTTCTTCATACCCGGCCACCAAAATAGTTTCTTCAGGTCTTGATACATTTTCGTAGCTCCTGGATGAATACTCAAGCTACTCATGTGGCTTTCTTACAAAATTACCTTTTTCAAATCAAGATTATCTGGCACACAAATTCTGTCTCTGAACTTCAACACACCAGAATCATCTACTTTAAAGTCTTCTTCCTTATCCGTTCCGCCTACGGTCATCAAGTCTACCAATTTCAAATCCAGTTTCTGACCTTCTCTTATTTCACGAAGGAACTCATTATTCACTTTCAGCATCCCTAACATTACTTTCTGAAGTTAACTCACAAACCATACTCAAGTCTCTAAACTTCTCAATCAAATCCAATTCTCTAATCATCAACATCGACATATGTATCGTCTTCTGACTCAAAGCATCTGCCACGATGTTAGCTTTACCAAGATGGTAACTCAAGATAAAGTCATAGTCTTTCAGAAATTCTAGCCATCTTCGCTCCCTCATATTTAATTCCTTCTGGTCAAACAGATATTTCAAACTTTTATGGTCACTGAACACATCGAATCTCGACCCGTACAAATAATGCCTCCAAACCTTTAGTACGAAAACCACTGCAGCTAACTCTAGATCATGAGTAGGACAATTCCTTTCACGAATCCTCAATTGTCGTGAAGCGTAAGCCACAACCTTTCCATCTTGCATCAAAACACCTCCTAATCCCATTTTAGACGCATCACAATATACCACAAAAGGATCATTCGTATTTGGTAAGGTTAACACTAGTGCGGTAGTCAACCTTTTCTTCAGTTTTCGAAAAATTTCTTTACACAAAATATCCCATACAAATCCTTGGCCTTTTCTAGTCAACTGGGTCAACGGAAGAGCCATATTAGAAAATCCTTCGATGAACTTACGGTAATAGCCTGCTAAGCCTAAGAAACTTCTAATCTCTGTCACTGACTTCAGAGTCTCCCACTGAAGCATAACACTCACTTTCGATGGATCCACTGCTATGCCTCCTCTAGAAATAACATGTCCAAGAAAATTCACTTCGCTCAACCAAAACTCACACTTCGAAAGTTTTGCAAACAATTTATTATCCTTCAGCACTTACAACGTAACCCTCAAATGCTCCACATGATCTGCTTTTGACTTGGAGTAAATCAAAATGTCATCAATGAAAACTACTACAAACTGGTCCAAATACGCATGGAAGATACGATTCATGTACTCCATGAACAAACCCGGTGCATTGACACACCAAATGGCATCACTGCATATTCATAATGTCCATACCGATTTCTGAAAGCTGTTTTCTGGATATCATCTTCTTTCACACGGATCTGATGATAGCCTGACCTTAAATAAATTTTACTAAAAACACGAGCTCCCACGAGTTGATCCATCAGATCGTCGATTCTTCGAAGTGGATACTTATTCTTGATGGTTACTTTATTCAACTGGCGATAATCGATGCACAAGCGCATTCTGCCATCTTTCTTCTTTACTAACAAAACTGGCGCTCCCCATGGCGACACACTGGGTCTGATAAACGTTTTATCCAATAATTCTCCCAAGTGAGATTTCAACTCTGCCAATTCTGACGCTGACATTCTGTATGGTGCCATAGATATAGTTCTAGTACCAAGGACAAGATCAATCGTAAACTCTACTTCCCTCTCTGGAGGTAACTCTGCAACATCCTTCGGGAACACTTCAGGAAATTCTCTCATAACAGGTAATTCCTCAATTGACGACTTACCCTCCATAGATAACGAAGCGAACACTGCAAATACTTTAGCTTCATCTTCTACCAAGATTCTCAACTTCTTAGTATATATAAGACTAGCCATTTCTTCTTCTTCAGGAGTCAGGAATAACAACCTCTTCCTATAACAATCAATATAAACATAGTTGCTCTCGAGCCAATTCATCCCTAAAATAACATCCAGCTCACTGATTGGTAGACAAATCAAGTCCACTCCAAAATCTTTACCAAAGATCGACACAAGGCAATTCAAACACACTAAAGATGTAGTGATTGATCCAATAGATGGAGTATCAATCACCATCCCTCTACTCAAAGTAGACGACACAAGCCCCAATCTCTTCATACAATCCATAGAAATAAACGAGTGAGTTACACCCATATCAATAATAGTAATCAAATGAGTGTTATGAATGTAACACGTATCTATGACCAAACGATCCTCACTGGTAGGATGAGCTCCTACCAATGCAAATACCTTCCCACTTGTCTGAGACTTCTTCGATTTTTGACAGTGGGTGCTGATATGACCTTGCTCACCGCAGTTGTAACAAGTTAGTATATTGGTTCTATAATCAGCAACCACATGACCTGGCTTTCCACACTTAAAACACTTCTTCACCTCATTCTGACATTCATTCGCACGGTGACCTGCGCCACCACATCTGAAACACTTGAGAGGATTGGAAGGATTTCCTCCCCCACTTGGTTTCTTCCCAGCAACATCTTTTTGCTTTCCTTTATCAGCCGGAGCACGGTAAGGTGTATTCTCATGCCTCTGTTTGCCTCTTCTGTCACTTAGATTCTTATAGTGAGCGATTCTAGCTCTGTTGTCTTCATCATAGATTCTACACCTATTCACCAGCTCAGGAAAGTACCTGATCTTCTGGTAACCGACACCCAGTTTGATCTCGAGACACAACCTATTCTCAAACTTGATGCACTTCGAACTCATAGCTGCATCAGTATTGTAATGAGGACAATACTTTACTAGTTCGTCGAACTTAACTGCATACTCTGCCACTGTCATGTTCCCCTGTTTCAACTCAATGAATTCAATCTCTTTCTTTCCGCGAACCTCTTTCGGAAAATACCGTTCCAGAAACTCTGCCTGAACACTTTCCAATTAATGGGACCCTCACCAGTTTCCAATCTCTGGCGGGTGTTGTCCCACCAATCCTCAGCCTCACTTTCCAGCATATGGGTACCAAACTGTACCTTCTGATCCTCTAAGCATCCCATGACTCTGAAGATCTTCTCAATATCCTTCATCCATTTCTGTGCTACATCTGGATCATGTCCGCCTTCAAACTTAGGTGGCTTGTTATGCTAGAACTTCTCCAAAATACGAAACTCTCCGTTACCAGCACTCCGATTGATATTCTGACCAATGTCCTCCGATGCCTGCGCAATAGCTTGTAACACATCATCCATTGCATCATCATTTCTACCACCCATACTGTTCAATATCCATGAAAACATAAGTTAGAAGAAACACACAACTATATACATCCTATAGTCAGACTCTACTACAACACTGGCCGGACGGACCGACCTGCTCTGATACCAATTGTAACACCCCACTCTACCCCGTACAAGTATTATAGGAATATTAAAGAAAATACATCAGAGTTTTCAAAACACGTAGGATGTTATATAGACATTTTTCTCATTCAACGAAGTATCAAGTCACTTCATGCTTTCCACAATATTTCAACAAGGTCATTCAATAAAACAGCAGAATAAAATCAATGTTTGAACATAATCCCCACAATCAGTGGTTATACATCATTAATCCAATAGATAAAAGATATGTAACAATTAATCAAGAAAATAAGCAAAATATAACGCAATCCCGTCATCCCATGTTACGTATCAGAGCGACTCCTATGACTCTATCAAATAGCAACACACTTCAAACACTACTCAGGTACCTGGTCATCTGCACTCCCCAAGATGCACAAACGCAACAAACAGAAAAAGGGTGAAAGTACATTCAATATATAAGCGGTGAAATACACATGCTAAGGAGTACTTACACACCACACATACAATCATACACATGCAACACACATACCTGTGCCATCTCAATCACTCGGCATTAATAACCCATAATCAAATACAAAAATGTAATGTGACTGTCGCTACTGCGAAAAAGAGCCGGCAAAGACAGAAGAGTCGCCACCGTTCATTACTTATCCCAAAGAGAGGGAAAGGAAACGATCAGAGAAAACCTACAAAAAAGGGAAAAGACAGGTCATCGCAACCAAATCTTGGGTTCGGGAGTCGGTTACGCAAGGGGAAGGTATGAGCACCCCTCACGTCCGTTGTACTCAACGGGATCCACGCTTGTTATCTATCTAAAAAGGTGTTAATCTATCAAAAGGCTGGCTCACAAGGACAAAAGAAAAGAAAAGAGACTCGATAGAGCATCGCCGCTCTATGCCTACATATTCCCTCGTGCAATGGGAAAGTCAGAGTCAACGTAGTTCAGGAAACTACGGGTGAAGGTGGGGAAGGTTGCTCGCCAAGACATTGCCATCTTGTGCCTACCTTTCCTCATCTGGTATGAGAAATCAGAGCAAACATAGTTCGTGCTGACATGACCACTGGTCGGTTAAGTGTTTTAACTGAGTAGGGTTAAACCTTCGTTCTAGCAGTTAGGGACGATGCCTGTTTTCGGTAGAACCAAGACTTAACACACTCTTTCTGAAAATGATTTTCGAACAATCCCGAAGGATAAAAAGGTTTAATGTTTTGTTTTGTGTTTTTTAAACAAGAAGTGAATTGAGTTAAGTTTGTAACTCATGTTGCACTAAAGACTATGACTTGAGAGCGAATGCGTCGCATATCGCCCAAAGAGCATACACTAAACACTCTAGACAATATGAGAGGAGGCCACCCAACCATCATTCCTTAAGTACTTAAGGCTCGTAGCGTACAACATTTATTATCCTTTATTAAGTGTCTTATAAAAGTTAGGAGATAAGAAGAGAAGACACAAACTCTAAGGGGAAACTAGATCAACCCTAATGTTATCATGCAAAATGATCCTAAAGTTGGGATTGAGAGGGGAAATCTATCTTAATGTTATCATGCAAAGGATTGAACACCTAATGTCTCTCCTACTCCCATCTTAAATAGAGGGACTAGGAATCCTAAGGGATCATGGCAAGAAACCCAGAGATTCTTCAAGATCCGAGAGCTTTCTTGTTGTAGAAATGAAGATCAAGCAAGATCAAGCAAAAACAATCCAAATAAGCACTTCCAAATTAGCTTCCAAATTTAGATCCAAATCCAAATGAAAATTGAATGGTGAATTGAAGATAATGGAGATGAATGATGGAGGTGTAGCTCTAGAATTCTATGATTCTAATGAAGAATCAAAGAACTCAAGTGAGAGCTCTAATGGAGGTTTTGTGAGTGAAAAAAGTGGAGAGAAAATTGCAAGTGTGGGAGTGAAATTTGAAAATGAAATGTAATTGTGAGGATTGTTTTTGGTTTGGAGCAAATTCATTTAAATATGCTCTAGGTTTGGGATCAAAATATGGTTTGGAGTGAGGTTATGAAAATTAGGATGGGATTAGGAATGGAAAATTGGAGAGAAATTGAATTAATTTTGAAAGTTAATCCAAATTTAAAGTGATTCTAGATCCTTCTTCTGGTGTAAAATCAAATTCACAAGTGATCAAAATAGACCCCAAAAGTGGCAGCATTGGAAATGCACGTAACTGGGGAAAATTTACTATGGTTAACCAGTTAACCATTTGCTATGCAAATTGGTTAATCGGTTAACCACTCACAAATTTTCAAAAATAGCGCCATTTGGAGGGAAACTTGCACATTCGCCCGTTTTCACCCGCTCTGAGCCCCGTTAAGCCTCTGAAACTTGCCCTTGAATATCATAACTGTGAGAATGCCTGAGGTAGCTTGGGTGTTGTCTCCTGAGCTAAAAATTATCCTGTTGAATAAAATAAAATCGACCGCTCGATCGCTGGGGAAAATAAATGTCGGAGCCCCTGATGCTCGCTGTTTAGACTCTTGCACTAAAAGAGAACTCCGAGTCATAGAAATACCTTGATCCCATGCCTCAAGAACAAATGCTATGATATTCATACATGCAAAAATGAAATAAAACATAAGCCAAGTACAAGAAATGGTTGGTCAAATTTTGGGGTACAACAACTGCCCCTATTCAAACGACTTGGACCTAAAGGGATGAAAAGTGAACGACTTTCAAACATTCAAGGTAAAAGGTGGTTGAATACAAAAGAACCTGGAAATTTGCCAACCGCAAAAATAAACTATAGAAGCTCTATTAGGGAGAGATGAAGACGAACACATCCATCAAGAATCTAGCCGAGGTCTGGATACCGCCCAGGCTCAATAAACCATCATCAGCCGGGGTCTAGATACCGCGCAGGCTCTAGAAATAAACCAACATTCGTCGGGGTCTAGATACTGCACAGGCTCATGAAAATATATCGATATCAGCTGGGGTCTGGATACCGCACAAGCTCAATAAACCATCACCAGCCAGGGTCTGGATACCACACGGGCTAAAGAAATATACCGATATCAGTCGGGGTCTGGATACCACACGGGCTAAAGAAATATATTGATATCAGCCGGAGTCTGGATACCGCACAAGCTCAATAAACCATCATCAGCCAGGGTCTGGATACCATACTGGCTAAAGAAATATAGCGATATCAGCCGGGGTCTGGATACCACATGGGCTAAAGAAATATACCGATATCTGTCGGGGTCTGGATACCGCACGGGCTAAGGGAAATAAACCGGTGTAGGCCAGGGTCTGGATACTGCACGGGCTGGTGTTAGCCGAGGTCTGGATACCACACGGGCTAAAGAAATATACTGATATCAGATGGGGTCTGGATACCGCATGGGCTAAGGGAAATAAACTGGTGTAGGTCGGGGTCTGGATACCGCGTAGGCACAAGAAATATACCGATATTAGCCGGGGTTTGGATACCGCACGAGCTAAGGGAAATAAAATGGTGTAGGTCAGGGTCTGGATACCGCACGAGCTAAAGAAATAAACTGGTGTGAGCCGGGGTCTGGATACCGCATGGGGTACAGAAATAAACTGGTGTTAGCCGAGGTCTGGATATCGCACGGGCTAAAGAGACAAACCGGTTTGAGCCGGGGTCTGAATACTGCACGTGCTACAAAAATAAATCAGTGTTAGCCGGGGTCTGGATACCGCATGGGCTAAAGAGATAAACCGGTGTGAGACGGGGTCTGGATACCGCACGAGCTACAGAAATAAACCGGTGTTAGCCGGGGTCTGAATACCGCATGAGCTAAAGAAATAAACCAGTGTATTCCGGGTCTGGAAATGCTACGCGTTTGGGAGGTTGCTTTGCAAAATGCAAAATGCAAAGGAACCACTCCAGCAAAATAAATGCTGAAGAGAACGGAACCAACTCCGCTGGAGATAACTGGGCGTGCCAAGTACGATTGGACTTATGTTGGGGAAAACAAGCCATGGATGGCTTCCTGGAAATGAACTTTCCTGGGTAAAACTGCTCTGTTGAGAACAAAATCCACTCTGTTGGGGATCAAATCAACTCTGCCGAGGAAAGCGGCCATGGGTGGCCTACCAGAATACAACTCTTCTGGGGGAACAAAAGACTTGGCTGGGGAAAACGAATCCACTTTATTAGGGAAACAACCTTGGATGGCCTCCCAGAACAACAAAAACTCTTCTAGGATACAAAGCAAACTGCTGAGGAATAGCTCCACTCTGCCGGAGATTCCGCTCTACTGAAGATTGAATCTGCTACCTGCTAGGGATAATGAATAAGATTTACTGAGAAGCTATTCCAAAATCTCTCTACTGAGGATGGAGAATAAAAATCCCTAAATCAATCCCACTCTGCGGGGAAGAAAACTACTTCGCCGACTTTGTTGAAGATTAGGCAATGAGGGAATCAACATCGACCCCTGCTTGGGGAAAAATGAAAAATAAATTCAACAATATCCACCACCGCTTGGGGAATGAGTCAATGACCTAGACTCTATGGGGAAATGAGTCAAAAGATTTAGACTCTGTGGGGAAACAAAACTCTTAACTCGCTTCACTGTTGGGGATAATCCCAAATCTACCTGTCAAGGGATAGGTGCACACCACTACTGGGGAACCTCAGTTTCAACCCTCTGGGGATAACTCTGATGTCAACCTGCTAGGGGATAAGATATATGCATTTGAACTTTTGAGAATAGGTGTACACTCTCCGCCTGCTAGGGATGACTCTACTCTGTCGGGGATGTAAATCTCGACCTACTGAGGATAACCTGGATCACATGTAATCCAAACCTACTGGGGAGGAACTAGTCTCAAACTGCACCTCTTCCTCTTGTGGGGACAGAGACACGGTGACCTTACTGGGGATGCACCTCTAGAATAGTCTCAAAAACGAGAGCCCTGCAAATGACAAACAAACAAAGTGTCCTGTATGCAATAAAAGCTATCTCGGTTATCATCCATGACATCATCCAAGAAAATCAATGTTTCAATTATGATTAGCAAAGCCCACAAGCTTATGTATTGCAAAGTTTTATCAAAAACATCAGGCATTTTGTTTTGCAAACAAAACAGTAAGAGCTAAAACAAAGAAGAAAAGCTTTCTGAATAGTATACTTCACTGATAAATGGCCTGTAAATAGGCAGATTTACAACAGATGCAACTCCTGAAAAGAAAAAGATGCACAAAAAGTACAGAAATGCAAAAGATATACAAAAATGTCGGCAATGTGGTACAGACAACCATCACGTGTTGATTCGACTATAACTCGCATGACTTCAATGCTTCTCCAATGCTTCGTCTTCCAAAGAGACTGACTTAATTGATTGACCCTCGGGTCCTCCCAGAATACACTTTGCTTAAAGGGTTAGATGCAGACCGCAGTCGTTTGCTCTTTAAATCCCTAACTTTTGCCTGAATCGCCCTTTCGGGTTTTCAATTCACTAGGATACCCATTTTTGCCAATGTCGTCTTTTCAGGTTTTCAACTTTGCGGGTTTACATCTTTTTTATTTTTATCCTTAATTTTTTCCCAAACCCATTCTTTTTATGGTTCGCTAGGATGCCCCATTTTTGCTTGGATTTTCTTTTTATTTCGAGCGGGTCTATTTTAAGAAAAGTATTTTTTAACTGCGTCTGCGTTCACAGTAGACGTGAAATCTTCGTTATCCATGGTTGAGAGTAGCAAAGCTCCTCCAAAGAAAACCTTCTTTACAACATATGGACCTTCATAGTTGGAAGTCCATTTGCCCCTGTGATCTGTCTGTGGAGGGAGAATCCGCTTCAACACTAAGTCGCCTGCCTGAAAGCTTCGAGGGCCCACCTTCTGCTTTGATACAAACGGCTATACGCAATGGATGCCAATCTCTTCTCGTCCATCAAGCTGAGTTGATTCAATCTGGTCTTCACCCATTCCGCCTCATCAAGTTTGACATCAACCAATACCCTCAAGGAAGGAATCTCGACCTCTAATGGTAGGACAACTTCCATACCATACACTAGCGAGAGAGGAGTTGCCCCAGTTAAAGTACGTATCGAAGTACGATATTTGTGTAATGCAAAGGGCAACATCTCGTGCCAATCTTTGTAGGTCCCAACCATCTTCTGCACAATCTTCTTGATGTTTTTGTCGGCCGCCTAAACAGCGCCATTCATCTTTGGGCGATAAGGAGAAGAATTGTGATGTTCAATCTTGAAATTCTGGCACAGTTCCTTCATCATCTTATTATTCAAATTCGAACCATTATCATTAATGACTCTTTCGGGAACTCCATAACGACAAATGATGTCCTTCTTGATAAATTGAGCTACGAGCTGACTGGTGACATTGGTGAAAGAAGCCGCTTCAAACCACTTAGTGAAGTAGTCAATTGCCACTAAGATGAAGCGATGTCCGTTGGATGCAGTCGGTTCAATCTTACCGATCATATCAATTCTCCACATGGAAAAGGGACAGGGAGACGCCATGACATTCAAAGGACTTGGCGGTACATGCATCTTATCAACATAAATCTGGCATTTATGGCATTTCTTGGTGTACTTGAAACAATCATATTCCATCTTCATCCAATAGTAGCCTGCCCTCAACAGTTTTCAAGACATTGCATGTCCGTCTGCATGCGTACGAAAAGCACCCTCGTGGACTTCTTCCATAAGTAATCCTGCTTCCTTTTCATCCACGCATCCTAGCAACACCAAGTCGAAGTTTCTTCGATAGAGTACATCATCCTTGTTCAGATAGAAGTTTCCAGACAATCTTCTCGAGGTCTTCTTATCCCGGCTCGATGCCCCAGGCGGATACTCTTGATTCTTGAGAAAGTTTCGGATATCATAATACCATGGCATCCCAACTGAAGCTTATTCTATTCAAAATACGAACGTTGGCCTATCGAGGCATGAGATGACAATTCTCAGAGTGTCGTTCCAATAATTCACCTTAGACATCGAGGATAATATAGCCAAGGAATCTGCCATCTAATTCTCCGCTCTTGGCACGTGATGAAACTCTACCCTGTCGAAGAAAGGTAACAACCTCCTTGCATAGTTCATATACGGTATCAGATTAGGCTGATGAATCTCTCACTCTCCTTTGATCTGATTGACTACCAAAGCTGAATCACCATAAATATCAAGGTTCTTGATTCTCAAATCAATCGCTTCTTCGATGCCCATGATACATGCTTCATACTCAGCTTCGTTGTTGGTGCAAGGAAATGTTAACCTGGAAGTAAATGGTATATGGGAACTGTGGGAAGTTGTAATGATTGCCCCACATCCATTGCCGTAGGAGTTAACAGAATCGTCAAAGATCATCTTCCATTGGTAATCTATCTCAGAACCTTCATCAGGTAGTGGCTCGTCACAATATTTCATCTTCAAGAACATGATATCCTCATCAGGAAATTCAAATTTCATTGGTTGATAATCATCAATCGGTTGCTCTGCGAGATACTCTGACAAAACACTTCCCTTAATGGCCTTTTGGGAAACATACTGAATATCATATTCTGTCAGGACCATTTGCCACCTAGCAATTCTCCCTGAAAGTGCTTGCTTCTTGAACACGTACTTAATCGGATCCATCTTCGAAATCAACATGGTTGTGTGATTCAACATGTACTACCTTAGGCGTTTGGCGGCCCAAGCGAGTGCATAACACGTCTTCTCTAGCACTGAGTATCTGGACTTACAATTCGTGAAATTCTTACTCAAGTAGTAGATGGCATGTTCTTTTCTTCCTGTCTCGTCGTGTTGACTGAGAACATAACCCATGGAGTTCTCAAGAATCGTCAAGTATATTATCAAAGGTCTTCCGGCCACTGGAGGCATCAATATCGGAGGCTCCTGCAAATACTCTTTTATTTTCTCAAATGCCCTTTGGCAATTTTCATTCTAGACAACCGCCAGATCATTCTTTAACATCTTGAACAACGATACACAGGTGGCTGTAAGGTGAGATATGAACCTTGCAATGTAGTTCAATCTACCTAGAAAACCACAAACCTTTTTTTTCTGTTTTCGGCGCTGCCATTTCTTGTATTGCTTTTATTTTTGCAGGATCGACCTCGATTCCTTTTTCACTGACTATGAACCTCAATAGCTTTCCTGACCTAACGCCAAAAGTGCATTTGTTCGAATTCAACCTCAATATGAATTTCCTTAACCTTTCAAACAGCTTCAAAATATTCACCAGATGTTCTTCCTCCGTTTGTGACTTCGCGATCATGTCATCAACATAGAACTCGGTCTCATGATGAATCATATCATGAAAGAGAGTCACCATTGCCCGCTGGTAGGTTACCCCTGCATTTTTCAATCTAAAAGGCATGACCTTATAACAAAAAGTTCCCCACGGTGTAATAAAGGTTGTTTTCTCCATGTCTTCCGGGGCCTTTTTGATTTGGTTATACCTAGAGAAGCCGTCCATGAAGGAAAACACAAAATGTTGAGCAATGTTATCGACTAAGACATCAATGTGGGGGAGCGGGAAATCGTCTTTCGGGCTTGCTCTATTTAAATCTCTATAATAAACACACATCCCGACCTTACCATCTTTCTTAGGTACATGCACAATGTTAGCGACCCACGGAGGGTAATTCGTCATGGCAAGAAATCTGGCATCCAATTGCTTCTGGATCTCTTCTTTGATCTTAACTGCCATGTCCGGACTATTCCTTCTCAACTTCTGCTTTACAGGTGGACACTCTTCTCGAAGAGGCAGACGTTGAACAACTATATCCGTATCCAATTCGGGCATATCCTCGTATGACCAAGCGAAGACATCTTTATACTCTCAGAGCATGTCTACCAGTCTTCTCTTGACATCATCTTCTAAAGCAGCCCCAATCCTGACCTCTTTTCTGTCTACCTCTGTACCCAGGTTAACAACTGTCCCACCCTCATTTTCACCTTTAGCCTTTCATACCCTTTGTTCGTCATATCATACATCTTTCTATTGCATTATCGAGCATATGGGTTCACAAGGTGAGGTTTGGTTCGATTCGTTTGTTTTCCATTCCAAATAAGAAAATTTGTCAATAATGGGCTACATGGAAGAAAAGGTTCATCATCTAAGGTTTGATTCAATTTGGAAAGTCTACTCATGTAGATTTCTTCAAGGAGAAGTTACTTGAAAAATATTAGGATATTCAAGATCAATATTCCTAATATACTTGAGGTGCAATGCCTAATTAAAGGTTTCTTCCTCCAACTTTGTTTCAAATTCTTGATCAAAGGGAAGTTCAAATTTGCAAAGCATGAGTCAAGATCACAAGTGCATAATTCAAGATTCCATTCATTCCAAATAATGGTATAAGGGAAATCCATTATTCAAAGTTCAAGATTCATGAATTCAAGACTAGAATATTACAAAGAGAAATTTCATGACATTACAAGAATGCCATTTGCTACAAAATCTCCAACTCTAAGTAATGTTTAGAAATTAATCTATTTCTAATCTTGATTCAAATCCCTAATCAAATTCATGCAATGGTACCCTTTATGCCCCAACAAGTTTACATGTTCCACATTATGCCCACAAACATCCAAGGACAATAATTAGGAGTTAACTCAACATTGGAACATGTCAAGATCAAGACTATGTTTGCTTAGCCATGGGTAATTTTAATATGATCCAAAACAACCCCATGCAAGAAGTGACAATTTGCATTATATCCCAAAACCATTACATGTCACAAGACCAAGGAAATGAACCCACAATGATGCATCTACATATTAAATATCAAAATTTTCAAAATGTTGTCAAAAGGTAGTATCATTGACCATAAGGCAGTCCAAACACAAGCCAACAAATGGGTACAAGGTTTGAGGGCAATGTAGAGTGCTGCAGAAAAAAAGACATTATGGCAAGTAGTGCAGCATAGCAACATACATGGAAATGGAAAGAAAGAGAGTGGCATGAGAAAAGTGGCAAGAAACATTTCTCCGTGAAATAATATGATGTTTTGAAAGTAGGGAAAACCCTAACATGCTGAGATAAAAAAGGAGAGGGGGCTGAAAACAATATGGACTATTCACTACACATTGAGAAATAGGGAGAGCAAGAAACCCTAGAAAACCAGAAAATAGAGAGAACAAAAACCAGAAAAATAGAGAGAAAAAAAACCAGCAAAATCAAGAGAGTTACATAGAAACACAAGAGAACCATTGAGAAGAAGCACCTTTAAAACATAGAGTGAAGAGTGAAGGGAACACCCAACCAAAATCAGTGAAGGTTTTGCAAGAAGGAGAGCAACTCTTTGGTATTCATTCCTTCAAACTTTTCTCTCTTTATATTTTGCACTTGTCATTTATTATCTCTGTTGAGTGTTTTTGTGTTGTGTACCTTGTGTAAAGTCCCAAGAGGTACCAAGAAACCATTGTAAGAACCACAAGAAAGAAAGAGAACAAAGGAAAAGTTCAGATTTTTTTTCACCCAACAGGGCTGACACGGGCGGCCGTGTCAGCCCGCTGTTTAAGTTTTCTTCGCGCGCATCTCTCAGGGGTGCTGACACGGGCTATGTCAGCTCCTTGTTTGCCTCCAAAAATCATTGTTCTGGGCATTTCTTGACACGGGCGACCGTGTCAGCCCTCTGTTTACTTCAAAAAATCATTGTTGTGGGTACTTTTTGACACGACCAGCCGTGTCAGGCCCCTGTTTTTTTCACGTTTTTCTTGCTATTTTACCTAAAAAAATTTTTTCAAGGAGTTCACCGTTTTGATTCAAGCCGACTAACCCGTTGTGTTTGCATGGCTATTTTATGTGGACATTATTATGCCTATGTTTGACTTTTTGTTCCAAAACTATTTTCAAAAATAAACTCTCAATTTTATCAAGCCATTTTCACCCTTGTAAGTCGACCGCCTTGTGCATTCGCCATCGACCTTGTTCGCATCACTTCAAATATTTTCACAAACAATAAAACCCTTGATCCAACATCAAGTGGTATTTTTCTCATAAAAAATCCAAAACACAATAAATATACGATTGGGGTTATAAACCATAAACTTTAAAGTGGTGGAGAAGGAATGCGAATGGAACCATCCTACACTCGTTTCGAATGTTTTGAATACAAGGCGCTCGACTTGGTTATTCGAAACATTCATTTCTATCCAAAGTCTTTTGTGTAATCCTAATCAAGAACAATTTCTCTTCAAAAACCTAAAAATAACATCAACTCATCAAATTTCTTTTCACCTTAGGGCATCAATCTGAAAACCCTTTTTCAAGGTATAAAATCGACCAACAAAAAACTATTTCACAAGCCTTCGAACTACGGAGCTCTGATTCTTCACTTCTTTTAAGTGAGGATACGTAGGCACAAGGGCCACAATCCTTGGCGAGCATTAAAATAAAAAACCAACCCCTCTTTTATTTTAAGCAACCACACTTTTAATAAAAACACCCATTCAAGCAAAACAACCTAGAAGGTTCCCATCGAGTATGATGGATGCGGGGGGTGCTAATACCTTTCCCTCGCATAACCGACTCCCGAACCCTAAGACTTGGTTGCGATGAGCATGCTCTTTCCCTAAGGGTTTTATCGTTATTTCCTTTTCCCTCTTTGGGATAAATAAAATTTGGTGGCAACTCTGTGTCATTTTTCGCATAGCAACAGCTGGCGACTCTGCTGGGGACTCTTCCTAAGCGAGTCAAACCTAACCTAGGTCGTTTTTGGCGTGTTTGGGTTCTCTCTTTTTATGTGCTTGTTTATCGCTTTCGTTTATTTATTCAATTGTATCTCACCGTATTTGGTTTCATTCGTTGTGGTATGGATTGGATACTTTGGTGGCAAAACTTGAGGGAAAGACTCTATACCTGAGTCTAGAGTGTTAAAATTGAGATATGAGAGGTTGAGTAGTATGAGCTTCCGAGATGCTCATCTCGTGATAGTCGATACGAGAACCTCGCTTAGAGTAGATTCCTTTGAGAATGATGAGAACCGTCAAGCTATTGGTGTGTTTGATCAATGTTTTCTTGGTAATCCATTATTCTAAGGACCTTTTAGAACCCTAAACCGTTGACCAACTAAGATTGATGGTCACGTAGTATGGGTCCCCGAGAAGCTCTTCTTGTATGGATTGATATGAAGACCCCGTTCAGAAGAGACTTTCTTGATGGAGTTATTGCTTGGTAATGAATGAAATACGTAACAAACAGTCAAGGAAGTCCATGACTCTGAAATCTCCGTCTAGAACCCAATGTCGACGTGTCTCGTAGTATGGGTCCCCAAGAAGTTCTTCTCGTGTGGTTCGATACGAGGACCTCACCCAAAAGAGGTTCATGTGATGGAGTCATCATCTGACATATTCATGTCGTGTATGATGAACATTCATATGAATCCATGACTTTGGGACCCCTTTTAAACCATAGATCACGCCTTGTGAGAACCTTTTTTTTGAAAAAGCAGTCAGTATCGGCCATATCCATACCTCAGACCTATGAACCCATGTGCTCGAATTCCATTTATTCATCCGCTCATACATACATACTTCATAAATAAAGCTCTTAGTGTATTGTTCTTGTTGCAGATATAAGCATTTTTCAGAAGCAATCATGATGAATGTGAATCTAGGGACGATGAGACTTAACAAGAAGACCGACAGAAAAAGTACTTTCACTTTCAAATACAAAGATCCTTCAATTGACAGTCTAAAAGCTCTAAGGGCCAAGATCACTCCCATCAAGCACAATAAATTTCACTCTTCTTATGGGAGGATTTTAGATTTGTTGATAGAGAAGATAAAATTTGAAGCCCTCACAGCCTTGGCTCAGTACTACAAAACTTCTCTCCGTTGTTTCACCTTTGCTGATTTTCAAATAGCTTCCACTTTGGAAGAATTCGAGAAGATTTTGAACCTCTCCATCAAAGATCGCAATCCTTTTCCGAAGCTTGAAGAAGAATTCACCTTGAAGAAAGTGGCTTCCGCCTTAGGGATTCCCACAGAAGACGTGATAGCCAATTGGGCACCCAAAGGAGCTAGGGGATTTTCGAGGAAGTTCTTAGAAGAGCAAGCATGGAAGTATGCCAAGGAAGAGAAATGGGAAATATGTGGTTCAGTTTTAGCACTCTTGGTCTATGAAATTGTGATGTTTCCAAATGGGGAAAATTTTGTGGACCAAGTAGCTGTGGAAATTTTCTTGACCGGAAACCCCGTGCCTTTCCTCCTAGGTGACTTCTATCATACACTTCATACAAGACATACAAAAGGAGGTGGAATGTTCCTCTATTGTGCCCCACTCTTGCATAAGTGGCTAAGGACCCAAATGCCTGAAAAAGGTCCTTTTGCTTCCGAGAAACTCTCATGGCCTCAAAGATTTGCTTCACTCACTGCCAGTTCTATCACATGGTACAAGAGGGAGTGAGAAACCAGAGATATCATCTTTTCTTGCGGAGAGTTTCCCAATATGCCTCTCTTGGGAACACGAGGTTGCATCAATTACAACCCGGTGTTACTCAAAAGACAGTTTGGGCACTCCATCGACGGTCCTCCTAAAGAAGAAGATTTGGTGCCATTCCTTGTCAATACGGCCGATCCAAATGATCCAGCTGTAAGAAAGGAAAAAATAGCATGGGTAAACATCACAAGAAGCAATCCAGACAATGGGAGGAAGAATATCATTGCTCGTGAACCTTATGTTAAATGGGTGAAAGCGAGAGCGAAAAAAGTCAAATTACCCTTTGTGTTTGATGCATCTGCTTTCTCACCAAATCCTGAGCCTGAACCGATCTTACCCGAAGACATGGAGAAACTTAAGTCTAAAGTCCAAGAACTCGAGAATGAGAACACTCAGCTCCAAATTCAACTCGGTGAGACTAAGTAGAAAAGTGAAGCTTGGGAAGACAAAAGCAAAGAGTTGAAATAAAAGTTCGAGGATAGCAAGAAAAGGGCTAGGGAAGAGAAAGGAAAGAAATAATGGGTTGGTGGAGAACGTAAAGTGCCAACGTAGACTTGGATCACCAAAATGAAAAATTGGACAAAGTGTGGCGAAAGGTTAGAGATTACAAAATGATGTAAGAATAGCCACCCAGATGAAGAAAGATGAAAAGGAAAACTTTGAAGCTCAGATTAGCAAGATGAAAAGTATTATCGAAGGTTGCAAGGATCAGTTAGCTCGTGCACTATTGGAAAAAGAGAATGCGCAACGAGATTTCGTACAAGCGGAGTACCAATTGGGTAGGGATGTTGAGGAAATCCAGAGATTGAAAGATGAAATCTATGATGAGTTGTACCTGGAGCTGCAAGACAGTTGCCACTATTAGGAAGAAAGTTGTCGTCAAGCGGAGGCTGTGGTACTTCAGAGAGATGACATCATCCATAATCTCCAAATTCTCAATGCCGAATGGAAGGACAAATTTGTGAACCTGGCGGGATTCTCCAACTTTGTGCTTCAACAAATCCATGAAAAATTAAAGGTGGATGATCAAGTGATGACTTTTGAAAACACTCCTGTCCTTGTGTTCGACTTTATGAAGTTTTGCAAGGAAACAATGGGAGAGCTCATTACAGATTTAGAGGCGGTTTGCAGAGCCCAAGGAGTCACCTTTAGAGTTGATTTGTAATTTGTTTAAGAAGTGTATCTCATATTTTGTATTTGAACCTGGCTTCAAGCCTTAATGAAATGAAAGTTTTTGTTCTATTATGTCTCTTCTGATTAATTGCAAGGGAAAATGTTTATATTCTTAACAATAACTAACAAGGTTACTAAGAGCTTTGCGCATAACATATTGTTCCATATGCATTCATACATCATCCCGCATTCCATAAAACAAAACCAAAACTTACAAAAAATTTACCTTCATTCACAGTAAACAAGCTGACTTCCTGACATCCTTACTACACTCGTGGCTATCGAAGATTACTAATGGATACGATTGAGCTGAATCAAGCCGCTTTCAGGGAGGAGATGTCCCAAATGAAGACTCAGATGGGCCAGCTAATGGAAGTCATCTAGGCTATGGCTAGAGGACAAGAGGAGATGAGACAAGCTGTGGAGAGAAACACTACCAACACTCCAATTCCTACTACTGTAGGCTCAAATCCCACTCATGGTGGTGCCACTCCTGCAAGTGCAATTCCCGCTCCTAGTGGCACAATCCCTACTCCTGTTGGCGCAAGTGCAATCCCTACTCTTGGTGGTGGTGCGGTTCCCCCTCCAATCCACTTTGATGATCGTGAAGGTTTCTACAACCCTCACGACGACTTGGCCATAGACGCTTCTGGAGTTCCGACTACTGATTTGGAAAAGAAGGTACTTGCCTTATAAGAGACAGTCAAAGGACTACAAGGCCCAAGCACTTTTGGGTTAGATGCTGCGGATATGTGTTTGGTACCCGGCGTTAAGATTCCACTCAAGTTCAAAGTCCCCGACTTTGAAAAATACAAAGGGACCAGCTGTCCCCGAACCCACATCTGATCATATTGTAGGAAGATGGCTACCTACTCTAACGACGAAAAACTTTTGATGCATTTCTTTCAAGATAGCCTTAGTGGGGCATCCCTTGAATGGTATATGCAGTTGGAAGGTACACATATCAAGACATGGAAAGAGTTAGCTAAGGAATTTCTGAAGCACTACTAGTACAATTCTGACATTACGCCTAATCGCACACAACTCCAAGGCCTAACCTAGAAATCTGGTGAAGCATTCAAAGACTATGCACAATGATGGAGGGACTTAGCTCCTAGAGTCCAGCCTCCTCTTCTTGAAAGATAATTGACAAATATGTTCATGGGGACTCTTCAAGGTCCTTTCCTAGAACGCTTGGCTGGATGCACATCTTCTGTATTCTCAGATTTAGTTATGGCTGGTGAGAGGATCAAGAATATGATAAAGATTGGGAAGATTCAGAATGCTGATGGAATTTCTTGTGGACCTAAGAAGTCCCACCAAGGTTTTGCAAGGAAAAGAGAAGGGGAAACAAACGCTGCCTCAATGGATAAGGGGAAAGCCAGAGCATATCAAGGTTCTTATCATCATGTGGCTGCTGTTACTCCAAATCAACCTCTCTCTATACCTGCAAGCTAACCAGTTGTTCAAGTCCCCTACCAACAACAAGCACCTCAACGTCAGAACTATTATCAGGGTCAGCCAAGGCAAAGGAGAGATGAGAAAAAGTTTGATCCTATTCCAACAACTTATGCTAGGTTGTTACCATTCTTACTTAAAGGATCTTTAGTACAGTTGAGAGAAATGAAGGTTCCCCCAGCTCTCCTACCTCTTGTCTATGATGTAAATGCCCATTGCGAATTCCATTCTAGAGCTCCCGGACATAATATTGAAAATTGCAAAGCTTTGAAGTACGTGGTACAAGATCTCATTGATTCGAAGGCCATCAATTTCACCAAAAATACTCCCAATGTGACTAATAATCCAATGCCAAACCATGCTACAAACATGATTGAAGAGTCAAGAGGGAAGAAGTTGGTGTCAGAAGTCGACAAGATGAAGACCCCCTTTGCAGTTGTTAAAGAGCAATTGTTAATGAAGAATGTTTTCCCAGAATGTAGCGAGGATTGTCAACACTGTTTGGAAGATCCCCAAAGCTGTCATGAATTGAAGATAGTCATTCAGAAGTTAGATCAAGGCGTCATATTGATAGAACAAATATAAAATGTGGAAGAAGTGGCAACTCTGGACATTCCATATGACCTGATTGATGTTCCTGGTGATCCGATGGAATTTACTTATGATGAAGAACTGGTGAACAATCCATATGATCAACCTCGTGTGCCTCTGACAATTCCATGCGATGAAGATTGGTATCCTGTCCAAATTCCACTACAAATCCCGTATGATGTTGTACCACTAACAATTCCATGTGATCAGCCTCATGTGCCTTTGGAAATCCCTTGTGATTATGATTGGCATCCTGTTCAAACTTCATATAATCAAACTCGTGAACCATTGAAGATACCGTACAATCAAGTAGAGATCCCACTGTCTCCTCCTTCACTCGCTCCATTAGTGATATCTACGCCTGCTCCTTTCCCTTTTGAGAGCACCAAGGCTGTCACTTAGAAATATGAGTCAACTGTTTACATTAATGGGCAGAAGGTGGAGGAGGATGCTGTAAAAGTTGATAGCTCTGTAGAGAGCATGGTTGGAACCGGTGGAATAACTAGAAGTGGGAGGATTTTTGCACCCTTACCACCACCGAATAGTAAAAATGAGAAACAAGCAACGATTGAGCAGGGGCAGACCTCTACTCAAAAAGGAAATTTCGAGGAAGACGTTGAAGAATTTCTACGAATCATCCGAAAAAGTGATTACAAGGTGGTTGACCAGCTCAACCAAACACCTTACAAGATTTCCATGTTGTCTCTACTAATGTGCTCCCCTGCCCATCAGGAGTCCTTGATAAAGTTAATAAAGACTTCTCATGTTCCCCAGGAAATATCTGTTGTGCAATTCGAAGGAGTGGTGTCAAATATTGCCTCCGCGCATATTCTAAGTGAAAATTCTGGCTTGCCCATGATGGATGTTCTAACAGAAGTTATAACATCCACTGTGACATTCACTACAGATCTACTATTATGCAGTAATAACAAAGCATTAAATAACACAGTTAGTTGTTGACCCCGTTCAGTGCAACACACTTACATCTGGGGGCTACCAAGCCAGGGAGAAATTTCACTATCAGCAGTATCAATTCAGAGTCAAAGCTCCAGTTTTCACTCTTCACTTAATCACTACCCAATGACAATTTAACCTAGAGACACTCTAGACCTGAGTATACCCACTACTCCCTACAATCACTCACCAGTGATAACAACAAGTTACAATTTAAACTGTAGTTTGAAGAGACACTTCAACTACACACACACACACTTTGATCTTTGCTTCAAAGCTTTGATCAAGGACAACACTCTTGCTTAACAGCTTCGAGTGTAGCACAACCTAGAAACTACCTAACCAATGCACTCAACAGTAGCTTGGGTTACAAGTATTCCTAAGACACAAACGTGAAGAACAACCTCTTCACTTCTAAACCACTATGGTGATTTCTCTGTTTCTCTATCTTCAACGGCTGCCTTATAAGATTTCCTCTCCTGGTATTTGTAGCAGCAGATCAGTTCTTGGGCCTGGGCGCATACATTAGGTTTTATCCATCATAAAACCTCACTTATGGAATCTGCACGCTTGCCTCTTTAATCAGGTACATTTTAGTTCTCCTAGGGCGTCTAAAATGTCTTCTGCATTCCAGCATGAGCTTTTGAGTTGTTTCCTGAGTTATAGCTACCAGAAAAACAAACTTCCGCTTGATGTCATACGACCTATGTCATAACATTGAGTATGACATCCAGCTTAGCTAATAGTTAGCTTAGTTAACTTACCCTGCACATTCCATATTATGAATGTAATAACATCAAGCATGACATTCATATATGTACTTATATTTTGCCACAAAATGCAGCCAATCAAGAGCACTTACAAACTCCCCTTTTGGCAAATTTTTGGCTAAAACACTCTGTACTTACATCAGAGAGTTCCTTCATAGCAGAATACTTAACAATGGTCCTGTCATGCAGGTAAGTCACTTCAGAATCCTCACAGTTGGCTTTCATCCCTGTTAGCACTCACTTTGTTAACACTCTGTAGACTTCTACTACAGATGTCACTCTTGGCTTGTTTGAGTAACAAAGTTACTCCCTCTCAACTGATGCACTTATCAGCTAGGCAATATCCAGTCTGAACTGGATGCTATAACCTTAATCATGACCTTCTGATGTCACACATTTGTGCTACTCCCCCTGCAGGGATGCATTCTGTTCTTTGCTTAGAATTCCTAAGCATCTTGTTAGGATCACCCATGTTAGTACCTACAGCATGTCAGTCCTAGTTCTAACATGCATGGTGTAACACCCATTTTATTTATTTAGTCATTTTGGTGTTAATTTAATTATTTTATGTTGGTGTGCCCTTAGGTGGGGTGTGTTGGTATGTGATTGGTGAGTATCCTTGATATATAAGGATCATTGGTGGTGTGGAGATAATAATATAATAGTTAATAGTAATATTGGAGGTATTATTATTATTATTATTATTATTATTATTATTATTATTATTATTATTATTATTATTATTACTATTATTATTATTATTTTATTAAGTTATTAACATTATTATTATTTTGGTGAGATAATAATAGGATTATTATTACTATTATTATTATTATTATTATTTTATTAAGTTATTAACATTATTATTATTTTGGTGAGATAATAATAGGATTATTATTACTATTATTATTATTATTATTATTTTATTAAGTTATTAATATTATTATTATTTTGGTGAGATAATAATAGGATTATTATTACTATTATTATTATTATTATTATTTTATTAAGTTATTATTATTATTATTAAGTTATTATTATTATTGGGATTAGAAAATTAAAATAGAGAAGGAGAGGGGTTAGCAGTTTTACGATACATTGTGAGAAGTTAGACAAAGTGAAAAAAGAACGATAGAAAGGAGAGAACGGAAAAGGGAACGGAAAAGGGAGCAAAGAACGAAGGATACAGGGGAAAATCAGAATTGGCGAAACCTTGGAGGGTTCTTTCATCGATCAACCGATTAACAAGGTAAGGGGGGAGAAACTTGATTGGGATGGTATATACATGTATAGGGTAGAGGGGATTCCTTAACCCCGTAGGAAAATTCCGATCTATGAAGTTTTATATTGGCATGCTTGTTATTATTGTTGCTGATGATAAATTGATGCTTGACATTGATGAATTGTTGATTGGTATTGGTGAATTTGGTGTATATATATTATGGTGATGTTAGTGAAATTATATGTTGTTACTGCAGTGTTGATAGTAACTATAAATAGAGTTTTGGTGAGATTCTGTGTTGTTACTGTAGTGTGGGTAATGACCATGATTATAGCTTTGGGGAAAATTAAATGTTGTTACTGCAGTGTTGATAGTAACTATAAATAGAGTTTTGGTGAGATTCTGTGTTGTTATTTTAGTGTGGGTAATGACCATGATTATAGCTTTGGGGAAAATTATATGTTGTTACTGCAGTGTTGATAGTAACTATAAATAGAGTTTTGGTGAGATTCTGTGTTGTTACTGTAGTGTGGGTAATGACCATGATTATAGCTTTGGGGAAAATTATATGTTGTTACTGCAGTGTTGATAGTAACTATAAATAGAGTTTTGGTGAGATTCTGTGTTGTTATTGTAGTGTGGGTAATGACCATGATTATAGCTTTGGGGAAAATTATATGTTGTTACTGCAATGTTGATAGTAAATATAAATAGAGTTTTTGTGAGATTCTGTGTTGTTATTGTGGTGTGGGTAATGACCCTGATTATAGCTTTGGGAAAAATTATGTGTTGTTTCCCTATAGTGTCGTTAGTGACTATGGTTATGACCTTGGTGAGATTCAGAGTGACTCTGAAGTGCCGGTAATGTACCGTAATGTTGGTTCTAGAGTAGGAAGTATAAGATAATTGGTAAGTATAATGTTTATTGGTGTGTTTGTGTTTGATGATAACTAGTAATTGATAGTGATGGAGTATAAGTCAATGTTAATGAATTGGTGTTTTGGGATGATTTGGCATATAGGGCATATAGGGTGTTTTACAGTTTTTAGGGAAAATTCTGTATGGCTTTTGAGGTATCGATAGAGTGTGTAGGTGATGATTTTGGGAATAGGAATTAGAAGCCTATTGGTTACGGTAATGTGCAAGATTGGTACTAGAATAGACTGAGGATCTGAGTTGAGATGATAGGTACAGTTTGGCCTTGATGCACTGTAAGAATGATGAGTGTGGGAACTAACTTGTGTACTTGGTGATAGTGCATGTTTCCCGTAATAATGACTGGTGGACAATTAGTTGATGTATATGTATGTAGTGATCAGTAGGATCGCGTACCCCCGAGTGGTGGGATATGTTATATCTTGGTGTTAAAGTATGAACTTGTTTACTATCTGGTTGATTTATATGGTGTTGGTGTATGTTATATCTGTACATATGTGCATTGGTGTATGATGATATGATCAGGAGGATCGTGTGCACGTTGAGTGCCTAAATATATTAGTTATGCATTGGTGTGTGCATATCATGGTGTTTTGGTGGGATGAATCATGTCTTAGGAGGAGCGTAAGTGATTCATCCGTACTCCTTTGTGGAGAATGGTGGGGGATAGATCATGTCTCAGGAGGAGCGTAAGTGATCTATCCAGGTTCGATTGAATGAACCAATGAGTCGGTACCGCATGCATGGTGTTGAGTTGCATATTTGCATTATAATATGCTATATTGTAATTTGAACAGTAGGTTCGTCATATGGAGTTGTTGGGGGTGAATATTGGTGTGTTGGTGTGTTTTACTACCTTATTTACATGTATTACATTACCATTATATTCTGACCATTATTTCTCACCCCTTTGTTGTTGTTGTGATTTGTGCTTCTTCGGAAGTACAGATAATCCAGGTGTTTAGCTAGCTTGGATATTGGGGTGACCGTCGAGTCTAGGATGCTCTGATACGTAACACGGGATATGGGTGTTGTAATTGTTTTATGTCAAACGTGTTGAAATCCTGTGACGTATCATGTTTTGATGTATTTTACTTTATGAAACAAATTCCGCTGTATTATTTTGAAAAGAATGAATAAAGTATTTTTATAAAATTTGGAGATGTGATATCCCACTTTTTGGTGAAAACTCTGATTATTATTATAATATTTATATTTCATTTAATACGGGGAAGTGGGGTGTTACAATTGGTATCAGAGCCTGGTCGGTCCGTCCGGCCAGTGTTGTTGAGTTGAGTTGAGTCTGTCCTTTGGGATGGAGACTGTGTGTTGTTTAACCTGGTGTTGTGGTTTAAATCCCTAGTATACGGCATGTGTGTGAAAACACTGTCGGTACGTGTTTATTTCCTAACCTTGTCTGCAGAAGCAGGAATGATTCCAGTGGGGGAGAAGTTTGTATTTCTCCGGAATGCTACGGTGTGGTGGCTTAGTGTGTTGAGGAATGCTATCATAGTTTGGTAAAGATGGGTTGTACCCCATCATGATTTCGGCTGTCTATTAACAAATTGAGGAACTGATCACCCTTAATCTCTTGTTAATAGTAGACGGGATTGTGTTGGATGGGATAGACGTGTCTTGCAAGCTTGTGTGGCGTGAGCAATGAATTGTCCTGAGTTAAGCTAAGTGCTTAAGGGAATATTTTGAGGAGTTGGCGTAATACGGTGTTGAGACGTTTATTTTGACGGAAACTTTGAATGAGAAGGAAAGTGAGAAAATTGGGATTTGTCAATTTGTTGAAATTGCCAGAGGTTCCCTGAGGAAGTAAGCGATTTACTATCGGAGTGTGAAGTAAAGCTTACACGTTTATTTTGTTTTTGGGACGAGTCTGATATTGATGACTCCATATTGTATGTTTACGTTGGGATTGGAGAAGTTGAAGAGTCAACTTGAAGACCCGCTGGGGGAGAGGTCCTTTTGTTTGAGTGTGTTACCGTAAGGTGCACCAATTTTTGTTGGTTAGACAGACAGAAGGTTTTGTGAAGCTTTGGGTGAACTATAGATAAGTGAACAAGGTGACTGTCAAGGATAAGTGTTCGCTTCCAAGAGTTAATGATTTGATGGATCAATTGATTGAAGGACGTGAGGTTCCGTGTTCGTGAGATCGCGAGTAGAATTATTGTGTTGTGGTGTCGAAGGTCGAAGTGGTATCGTAATAGGAGGCTCCACGATCTGCTGTTGAGATTGGAAGTAATCGGGTTTTAAAATATTTAAAGATTGAAAGTGTGTTGGACGGCCTCCTAAGTATGAAATTATGGTTATACATTGAATTCCGAGATCGCAGCTTTTTACGGAATCGAAATCGGACACTCGGAAGTCAGGTAACGGTCGAAAATAGAATTTCGGGACTGTCATGTTCGCCGAGATTCGCCTGGCGAAGTGCCCTGAGCAGAAAAATGTTGTTGTGGTATTTTTGTCGTAACGGGAGAACCGTAACTCGGAATGACGCCCGGTTCAAAGCGTTGGAAAGCTATTGAAATTATCTATGATATGGTGAAGTATTGACATGGAATTAAGCTATTTATTGATTAAGTGCGTTTGAATGTTGCAGTAAGGGTTGGCAGTACAGTACGTGTTCCCGCCATAACTCACAACTTGTTTGTCCATTTGGCATGGGATCTTCTTTAATTATTTATATAAGGCAATGGTTGTGTTGATAAATGATATTTTAAGGTATTCGAAGAGTATAGAGGATTATGTTGAGCATAAGGAACTGGAGTTATCAGTGTTAGAAAGAGAGCGGTGATATACTTCCGTAAGGAAAGTTCTGCCGAATCCGATAGAACTAATTGTGGTGTTTGTGATGCTTGTTGATATAATTAGGGGATTTGCTAAAGACAACTTCAACGAGTTTCAGTTATGCAAAAAGCAACTTGAAGTGTGTAAGAGAAACCATCCGACCAGTGATTTAGAGTTGGTTGCTATTGTGGTTGTACCGGAGTCGGAGGCTTCGAAAGTTCAGACTGAGATCGGAGATGTTTGGTGATCTTAAGAGTTTAAGGTGTTTGTTTGATTTGAAAAAGTTGAAAATGAGGCAGAGGAAATAATTAGGATTTCTGAAGGATTACGACTTTGAGTGTAATTACCCTTTGGGTAAAGTGGATATGGTAGATGATGCGGTGAGTTGGAAATGTTTGTGTTTACCGAAGATGATGGTGAAAAGAGGTAGAACTGATTGAGAAATTTCATAATATGCGTTGTGTGAGTAAGGATACTTCTTATGGAGTTAATCTTTTATTATTAAGATCTGACTAGTGATATCCTTGAGAAGAACCGAGAAAGTCAGAAATCTGGGTCGAGTAGTGAATTAATTGAAGTTGATAAATTAGAGTCGAGGAGTGGATTGTCGGGCTTGTGGAAATAATACCACGAGATGTTATGATAGAGTATGTGTACCAAATGTTGTTGAGGGGAGTGGAAGTACTCGTGAAGAAATACATTGGGGTAGATGGAGTATCCATCCCAGTGCTATGAAGAAGTAACCGAATTTGAGTAGATTGTTTTGGAGACCATGGATAAGGGGAGGAGTAGTTGAGGTGGAATATGCTGGTTAGAATTGTAGGAATTCGAAGAGTGAACATCAGAGACTGTTGAGTCTGATGCAGTCGTTAAATATTCCAGAGTGGAAATCAGGTAGTATTTTCACGAAATTGGTGTTGAGATTTCCAAAGAATTTGTAAAGACATAATTTTAATTTGAATTGTTAGGAGTGGATTAACTATTCCGTGTTGAGAATATATGAGATGCATATTGAGAAAGTGGTGAAGTTGGATGAGATACTGACGAATATTGTGTCAGATGGAAATTTGAGGTTTATATTGAGATTTTGGAAGGGCTTACAGGAAGCTTCGGGTACTAAGTTGAAGATGAGCTCGACTTACCATCCGCAAACTGATGGTCAGTCAGAGAGGACTATTGAGTCTGTAGAGAATTGGTGAGAGCTTGGGTGTTGGATCGAGGTGGATTGTGGGATGATTAATTACCGTTGATTGAGTTACCTATAATAACGGTTACCATCCTAGTGTCGGAATGGCACTATATGTGGCTTGTGAAATAGGGAGTGTAGGACTCTACTGTGTTAGAATGGGTCGAGTGAGAGTGTTGTGCTCAGACCTGAAAATTATGTGGAGATGGCTGAAAAGATCAAGAGGATCCAAGGAAAGATATGTTTGGAGAGTCACGCCGGTGACTGATGTTGGTCGAGCTTCGAAGTCTCAGAAGTTCGCACCGTGTTCTGTGGTTTGTATCAGAGTGGCGCAGCAGAGGCATGGGAAGAGTAACATGTTAGACCGTTTTTCCCGCTGTCGCTATGAATTGGCATGATATGTTTCATGTGTCTTAGTTGAGAAAGTACATTGAACCAGGTGGATGATGTACAAGTGAAAATAGTTTGATTGTTGAGGCATTGCTATTTCGTTTGGACGAGCGAGAAACAGCTCCGAAGGGAGGAGATATCTTTGGTGAAAGTAACTTGGGGAGGTGCTGCAGAAGGCAGTGTGACCTGTTAGTTGGAATGAAGGATGCGGGAAGCGTATCCGGAAGTGTTCCATCAGGTAATTTTCGAGGACGAAAATACTTAAAGTGGGGGAGAGTTGTAACACCCATTTTATTTATTTAGTCATTTTGGTGTTAATTTAATTATTTTATGTTGGTGTGCCCTTAGGTGGGGTGTGTTGGTATGTGATTGGTGAGTATCCTTGATATATAAGGATCATTGGTGGTGTGGAGATAATAATATAATAGTTAATAGTAATATTGGTGGTATTATTATTATTATTATTATTATTATTATTATTATTATTACTACTATTATTATTATTATTATTATTATTTTATTAAGTTATTAACATTATTATTATTTTGGTGAGATAATAATAGGATTATTATTACTATTATTATTATTATTATTTTATTAAGTTATTAACATTATTATTATTTTGGTGAGATAATAATAGGATTATTATTACTATTATTATTATTATTATTATTTTATTAAGTTATTAATATTATTATTATTTTGGTGAGATAATAATAGGATTATTATTACTATTATTATTATTATTATTTTATTAAGTTATTATTATTATTATTAAGTTATTATTATTATTGGGATTAGAAAATTAAAATAGAGAAGGAGAGGGGTTAGCAGTTTTACGATACATTGTGAGAAGTTAGAGAAAGTGAAAAAAAACGATAGAAAGGAGAGAACGGAAAAGGGAACGGAAAAGGGAGCAAAGAACGAAGGATACAGGGGAAAATCAGAATTGGCCAAACCTTGGAGGGTTCTTTCATCGATCAACCGATTAACAAGGTAAGGGGGGAGAAACTTGATTGGGATGGTATATACATGTATAGGGTAGAGGGGATTCCTTAACCCCGTAGGAAAATTCCGATCTATGAAGTTTTATATTGGCATGCTTGTTATTATTGTTGCTGATGATAAATTGATGCTTGACATTGATGAATTGTTGATTGGTATTGGTGAATTTGGTGTATATATATTATGGTGATGTTAGTGAAATTATATGTTGTTACTGCAGTGTTGATAGTAACTATAAATAGAGTTTTGGTGAGATTCTGTGTTGTTACTGTAGTGTGGGTAATGACCATGATTATAGCTTTGGGGAAAATTATATGTTGTTACTGCAGTGTTGATAGTAACTATAAATAGAGTTTTGGTGAGATTTTGTGTTGTTACTGTAGTGTGGGTAATGACCATGATTATAGCTTTGGGGAAAATTATATGTTGTTACTGCAGTGTTGATAGTAACTATAAATAGAGTTTTGGTGAGATTCTGTGTTGTTACTGTAGTGTGGGTAATGATCATGATTATAGCTTTGGGGGAAATTATATGTTGTTACTGCAGTGTTGATAGTAACTATAAATAGAGTTTTGGTGAGATTCTGTGTTGTTACTGTAGTGTGGGTAATGACCATGATTATAGCTTTGGGGAAAATTATATGTTGTTACTGCAGTGTTGATAGTAAATATAAATAGAGTTTTGGTGAGATTCTGTGTTGTTACTGTGGTGTGGGTAATGACCCTGATTATAGCTTTGGGAAAAATTATGTGTTGTTTCCCTATAGTGTCGTTAATGACTATGGTTAGGACCTTGGTGAGATTCAGAGTGACTCTGAAGTGCCGGTAATGTACCGTAATGTTGGTTCTAGAGTAGGAAGTATAGGATAATTGGTAAGTATAATGTTTATTGGTGTGTTTGTGTTTGATGATAACTAGTAATTGATAGTGATGGAGTATAAGTCAATGTTAATGAAATGGTGTTTTGGGATGATTTGGCATATAGGGCATATAGGATGTTTTACAGTTTTTAGGGAAAATTCTGTATGGCTTTTGAGGTATCGATAGAGTGTGTAGGTGATAATTTTAGGAATAGGAATTAGAAGCCTATTGGTTACGGTAATGTGCAAGATTGGTACTAGAATAGACTGAGGATCTGAGTTGAGATGATAGGTACAGTTTGGCCTTGATGCACTGTAAGAATAATGAGTGTGGGAACTAACTTGTGTACTTGGTGATAGTGCATGTTTCCCGTAATAATGATTGGTAGACAATTAGTTGATGTATATGTATGTAGTGATCAGTAGGATCGCGTACCCCCGAGTGGTGGGATATGTTATATCTTGGTGTTAAAGTATGAACTTGTTTACTATCTGGTTGATTTATATGGTGTTGGTGTATGTTATATCTGTACATATGTGCATTGGTGTATGATGATATGATCAGGAGGATCGTGTGCACGTTGAGTGCCTAAATATATTAGTTATGCATTGGTGTGTGCATATCATGGTGTTTTGGTGGGATGAATCATGTCTCAAGAGGAGCGTAAGTGATTCATCCGTACTCCTTTGTGGAGAATGGTGGGGGATAGATCATGTCTCAGGAGGAGCGTAAGTGATCTATCCAGGTTCGATTGAATGAACCAATGAGTCGGTACCGCATGCATGGTGTTGAGTTGCATATTTGCATTATAATATGCTATATTGTAATTTGAACAGTAGGTTCGTCATATGGAGTTGTTGGGGGTGAATATTGGTGTGTTGGTGTGTTTTACTACCTTATTTACATGTATTACATTACCATTATATTCTGACCATTATTTCTCACCCCTTTGTTGTTGTTGTGGTCTGTGCTTCTTCGGAAGTACAGATAATCCAGGTGTTTAGCTAGCTTGGATATTGGGGTGACCGTCGAGTCTAGGATGCTCTGATACGTAACACGGGATATGGGTGTTGTAATTGTTTTATGTCAAACGTGTTGAAATCCTGTGACGTATCATGTTTTGATGTATTTTACTTTATGAAACAAATTCCGCTGTATTATTTTGAAAAGAATGAATAAAGTATTTTTATAAAATTTGGAGATGTGATATCCCACTTTTTGGTGAAAACTCTGATTATTATTATAATATTTATATTTTATTTAATACGGGGAAGTGGGGTGTTACACATGGCATACATATCATATTTGTAACAACCCAAACAACTGTTATCACACACAAATCTCATCAGTCAGTATCACCTGCACACTAATATCATAAGCACTATCGTGCATATACATATCACAATTACTTCTCATGGCAGTCTTGTTCTTCCACCTGCATCTATTACTTCTCATATTGGTTATCCACCAATCCACCAATTTTTCCATCTGCATCTACTGTACCTGTACCTGCTGTTATTTACCTAACACTATCTCCCCCTTTTTAGCCATAAATTGAAATCCAACTAACCATAGTATAGACTAAAAGATTGTTAAGTACAACACATTTTGTTTATAAAATCTTACATATGGTCATAACTCTCACACACAACACCCTTGTTTCAGCAGTTCAGCTACCAGCCACACTATTCTTTCTCTTCTTCAGCAGAGCTTGCCCTGTCTTCTGTTGTATCTGCTTCCTCTGACTCATCTTTACTAGTTTCCTCACTTGCACCACTGGTTTCTTCAGAGTTCCCCACAGCTTCTTCTGCTTCCTGAACTTCATCATCTGAGTCATCACTATTCTTGGTTCCATCGGCACATTCTGTCCCCTCTTCAAGCTCCAGAGTTCTGATCAATTTTTCCAGTTTTATCTTCCTTGTCTCCAACTCCTTGCATGTGTCTTTGAGCATTTCTACTACCTCAGAGTTTCTAGCTGTGACGGTCCTTTTGGAGGGCTCAGCTGAAGGTACATCAATATCAGGAACATGAGTTCCTTTAAACATCTTATAATTGAAGGATAGAGGAGTTTCTCTCTTGCAGGCTATGTCAGTTTCCTTGACAATGTTGGGATGCTGATCACATATTATACCACATATGAGTGAAGGAAAGGCAATGGGTCCCTTGACACTATAACTCCCTGCGTGTTTCATTATTTGCTCATGTATGTATGCCCCATAATTGAGGTGAGCCTTAGTTCCCACTGCATATATGAACCTCCCAAGGATGGTGGCCACTGAGGTCTTATGGTTTGTGGGCACCCAGTTGGCAGCTCCAATTTTGTGAAGCATAGCATATTTGACACTTAGCTTGCTTGCTACAAACTTCCCTTTGGATGGCCATTGTCTGACTTGTTTGGCAGTGATTTCTTTACACACTTGATGATCTGTGGCTTGTATTTCCGTCAGCCTTTCATGAGGTCGTCCCAGGTACTTGTTAATGAGTGCTACTGTAAACTTGACACACTTTCCTCTCACATATACCTTTCCATACTCACTTGATTTCTTATCCACACTTTCTCTAGCCAGATTGACTATGAACTCTTTCACCAACATTTCATAGCATTGGGAGAGCTGAGTCACTATTTTCATTAGGCCAACATTGCTTATCAGGGCTAAGATTTCTTTGTTCTCAAGAGCATTTTGACCAAGTTCCCTTTCTATGGCTAATCTCTTGTGATACGTGTATTTCCATCTGTTTACACTAGATGGATATTGAAATATGATGTTATCAATAGATACCTCAGGAATGTTTGCAGCCAATTTGCTGGTAGGAGGCTTTTGCTTGGTTTGCATGTCTGAGACATCAGCATCTGCATCTGAATCCGTTTCTGGTTCTGAACTGGACTTAGCTTTCTGCTTCTTGGTGACAACTTTGCTCCAGCCCTTTGGAGAACCAACCTTAGGCCTCTTTGTACCAGTTTTCTTTTCAGCGGTTTCTTGTTCAGCAATCTTCTTATCCTTCTTTTGTGTAGGGGGACTTTGATCAGCTGCCCTTTTTTCCTTTTCTTGTCATTATCCTTTTGGCTATTCCTGGATTAAGCTTAACAATGAGGTCATTGTCTGAGTAGTCTTCTAGGTCAACTACTGCAGTTCTTTTGATTCCCTGAGTGCATTCATCTGTGAGTTTGGCCTTTTCACCTTTGTTCTTTTCTTTTGGTGCATAGTCTTTTGGTGTTGTGACATCCGGCAAGACGTTGGCTTGATCATGTGGTTTAGGCTCAGGCCCCTTTATGCTGGATGTCGTGGGTATACTGAGAGCACTGGCCACCATTTCTACGAGTTTCAGGTGGGTTTGCCTACCTTCTTCTGTATCTAGGGTAGTCGATTTAGTAGTAGTGGGAGCTTGACCAGAGCCGAGATTTATGGATTTTCTTGCATGCAACTTTCTGCGTTTCTTTACCAACAATCGGTCTGGGGTCATTATGCGCAGGGGCGCAATCTCTAGAACCTCATTAGGGTTATTTTCAGCATTGCTAGTGGTGATTCTAGGGTTCGTATGTTATGACATGGTTGATGACTTTGCTCGAGAGATGATGACTTTTCTTCGCTTGGCTAAGTTGTTATGGACACTGAAAGGATTATGCTGGCACCAAGAGTGGAGGGGGTGTATATTATACATGATGATGTGTTATGTTTGCCCACTAGGAGGGAACTTTCCTTTTTGATTTGTTTCTAATAGTATTAATTTCAAGGCATAATTCCCCCTTCCTGTTAATTGCTATAACTCCTTATTATAGAAACTTAATTTCCATTGCTCAATCTTGCCTTGAACTTCCTTTAAAATTTTTGAACCCCTGTCAACACTATTCAGTACACAGTCCCCGTAGTTTCCACACATCATTATCCATATACACCCTCTACCACTGAGCATACCCCTCTTGAGATCAGCAGACCTCTCTTGGATGACTCCTTTGATGTCACAGAACAGGGTCATAACATCAGGGGTGACATTGCTTCTCTTCTGCAGAGTATCTTCCATGGACTCCATTAGGTTCCAATACAACATGTCTAGCTTTACCTGAAGGCTAATCTTAGGGTATCCCTTCTTGTCTATCCTTCCTACCTGACTTTTCTTACACCCAACCTTTCTTTCTGAAGCATATTTTGAGACTCCTTTTGTTGATGATTTGGGCCTGGTTCTTTTCTCTAGGCTGAAGTGATCCCTTTCTTCATTTACCAGTCCATTTATGTTGCTTCTGGGTTCCCATATGTAACAGTTGTTCTTTGATCTAGATCCCCTCATTTCTTCCTTGCCCTCTTCATTGGTCACCACACATTTGTCTTTGGAGAAGTGTACTTTTAAACCTTGATCACATAGCTGACTTATGCTTATTGGATTGACAGTTAGTCCTTTAACTAATAAGACATCTCTCAATTCTGGAGCTTTAGGACTTTCAAGTTGTCCAGCACCTGTGATTTCTCCTCTAGCTCCATCCCCAAAGGTTACATGGCTCGATGAATGAGGCTTGAGTTTGATCAACAGATCCTCAATTCCAGTCATATGCCTGGAGCAGCCACTGTCAAAATACCAGTCCTCATTAGTTGGCATTCTTATGGAAATGTTAGTTGTTAGAGCTACAGTCTTGACAGCCCATTGTTCCTGCATCTTAGGCACTTCCTTCTTTCTGGATTTTGCTTGATGCTGTCTCCAGCTCTGGTGGGCATGATGATACCTTTGTCCATGATGCTGTCTTTTTCCCTGATTATCACTTCTTTGCCTTGGAAATCCATGCAACCAGAAGCACACAACACGAATGTGTCCAAGCTTTCCATAGTGGTAGCATCTATGCCTTTGGAATTGTCTCTTGACTTGATTCCAATTTCTGTGGGGAGGATGTTGTAACTTTGGTTGTGACATCCTTTGTAACTTTTGGATGTCAGGCTGCAACTTCTTGAGTTTCAAGATAGGATTTTGTTTTTCAACAAATCCTAGACCAGACCTATTTCCTGCAGAATGACCACTCTGAAGAATCTCCTCTAGCATGTCAGATCCAGAGTTGAGCATCCTTATGGATTTTGTCATTTGCTCCTTTTCTCCTTTCAACTCCTTTACCTCTCCTTGGAGTGAGTTTATCGTGTCTAGATGCTCTCTCTTTTCAGCTTCTAGCTCTTTGATGAGCTTATTCAGATGCTCTCCTTGCTGGTACAGTGTTGTGCTTTGGATGGATAACTTCTTATATGATTCATCTAGTTCATCATAAGTTAGCTCCTCTCCACTTGAGTCTCCATCAGATACACACACACACTGTTGAGAACAGTTACATGTTTGGAGGATTCCCCTTCTGATCCACTGTTAGAATCTTCATCAGACCAAGTGACTGTTAGACCTTTTCCCTTCTTTTTGAGGTATGTGGGACATTCCTTCCTAACATGTCCATATCCCTCACACTCATGGCACTGTACTCCTCTACTCTGGTTGGCTTTATCTTCAGTTTTTTCTTTGTCAGCATACACCATTTTGAAATAGGGCTTAGACTTCCTTTTGTCCAGTTTGTTGAACTGTTTTCCAAGCATGGCTATTGCCTCTGATAGATCTTCCTCCCTTTCATGCTCTGAAGTCTCAGCAGTGTTTGAGGCAAGAGTTATACTCTTGCTCTTTTTCTCCACAGCCTGATCACACATCCCCATCTCAAAAGTTTGAAGAGATCCAATGAGTTCATCCACTTTCATTAGGCATATGTCTTGAGCTTCTTCAATGGATGTTACCTTCATTGCAAATCTTTTAGGTAGTGACCTTAGTATCTTCCTTACAAGCTTTTCTTCAGCCATATTCTCTCCCAATGCTCCTGAGGTTTTGGCTAGTTCAAGAACATTCATGTAGAAGTCATGAATGATCTCATCTTCCTTCATTCTTAGACTCAAATTTTGTGGTCAACATTTGAAGTCTTGACATTTTAACCTTGGAAGTTCCTTCATGAGTGGTTCTGAGAGTGTCCCAAACATCCTTTGCTAGTTCACAGTGGTTCTGAGAGTGTCCCAAACATCCTTTGCTAGTTCACAGTGGTGGACCAGTCTGAAGATGTTTTTGTCTATACCATTGAAGAGTGCATTCAATGCTTTAGAGTTTCCAAGAGCCAATGCCTCTTGCTCTTTGGTTCATTCCTCTTCAGGAATTTGCACAGACACTCCATCCTTGTCAGTCTTCACAGGATGTTCCCAGCTAGAGTTTGCAGCTCTCCAAGCCTTGTTGTCTAAGGACCATAGGAAGGCAGTCATCCTAGGCTTACAATAGTCATAATTTGAACCGTCAAGGATTGGAGGTCTATTGGTGAATCAAATATCTTTATCCATAGTACCAGAATTTTGTTTCCCTAGATCTCACCCAGTAATAAATAGGAGGGTGCCTGCTCTGATGCCAATTGAAAATTCTGGCCTGCCCATGATGGATGTTCTAACAGAAGTTATAACATCCACTATGACATTCACTACAGATCTACTATTATGCAGCAATAACAAAGCAGTAAATAACACAGTTAGTTGTTGACCCAGTTCAGTGCAACACACTTACATCTGGGGGCTACCAAGCCAGGGAGAAATTTCACTATCAGCAGTATCAATTCAGAGTCAAACCTCCAGTTTGCACTCCTCACTTAATCACTACCCAATGAGAATTTAACCTAGAGACACTCTAGACCTGAGTATACCCACTCACTCCCTACAATCACTCACCAGTGATAACAACAAGTTACAATTTAAACTGTAGTTTGAAGAGACACTTCAACTACACACACACCTTGATCTTTGCTTCAAAGCTTTGATCAAGGACAACACTCTTGCTTAACAGCTTCGAGTGTAACACAACCTAGAAACTACCTAACCAATGCACTCAACAGTAGCTTGGGTTACAAGTATTCCTAAGACACAAACGTGAAGAACAACCTCATCACTTCTAAACCACTATGGTGATTTCTCTGTTTCTCTATCTTCAACGGCTACCTTCTAAAATTTCCTCTCCTGGTATTTGTAGCAGCAGATCAGTTCTTGGGCCTGGGCGCATACATTAGGTTTTATCCATCATAAAACCTCACTTATGTAATCTGCACGCTTGCCTCTTTAATCAGGTACATTTTAGTTCTCCTAGGGCGTCTAAAATGTCTCCTGCATTCCAGCATGAGCTTCTGAGTTGTTTCCTGAGTTATAGCTACCAGAAAAACAAACTTCCGCTTGATGTCATACGACCTATGTCATAACATTGAGTATGACATCCAGCTTAGCTTATAGTTAGCTTAGTTAACTTACCCTTCATAGTCCATATTATGAATGTAATAACATCAATCATGACATTCATATAAGTACTTATATTTTTCCATAAAATGCAGCCAATCAAGAGCACTTACATAAAGCTTCAATGATGGAGAGTTGCCCCCCGAAGGGAAGAATCATAATAAAGCTTTACACATTTCCATTGAATGTGTTGACGGTTTTTTGTCAAGGGTGTTGGTAGATACTGGATCATCCTTAAATGTCTTACCGAAGAATTCTTTGGCCAAGCTGACCATTGAAGGATTGATGATGAAGCCCAATTAAGTGATAATGAAAGCTTTTGATGGGGCAAGAAGGACCGTGATAGGGGAAGTTGATCGCCCCATAAAAATAGGACCTCACACTTTCATTATCTCATTCTATGTGATTGATATCTACCCACCGTACAGTTATTTGCTAGGTTGTCCTTGGATTCATGCAGCCAGTGCTGTAACATCCACTCTTCATCAAAGACTAAAGTTCATGGTCAATAATCAGCTTGTTGTCATTGAAGGAGAAGAGGATATGCTAGTAAGTCACCTGTCCTCATTTCGCTATGTTGAAGTGGGAGGTGAAGTCCATGAGACCCCTTTTCAAGCGTTTGATGTGATAAGTGTGGAAATGATTCCTGCTAAGAAAGAGGAAAAGAAGTCAGAAAAGTCTGGATCCCCCGTGGTTACTTGGAAGGACGCAAAGACTGTAATTGAGGCCGGTCACCCTGAAGGTTGGGGAAGAGTGTTGGAGTTATCAATCAACAAGAACAGAGCTGGTTTGGGTTACCCTGGCGGTTACAAAGTTCAGCAGAAGACAACCATTGACAAGGGCAAAGGGTTCACTCCTCCACTTGCTTTCATTAGTGGTGGACATATGGTAGATGATCAGGTGACCTTTGTAGAAGCTGAAGACGATGCACAGAATGAATTCTACATGGTGTACCCAAGAGCATTGAATCAACAACTCAACAATTAGACTGTCGTGGAGATACCGGAAGTCACCCTTGTCGGAGAGTAATTTTCCTTGTTTTGCTTTCAAATCGCATGCTCTGCCCAAGGCATAGGGAATATTTTGTAGGGCCCCCCATGTTTTCAATTAATATTTATCATGAATAAAATGAACCTTTTGCATTCAATTGTGTTCCCTGTCTTTCTTTTTTATTTCTGCATAAATAAATGGCAATGTTTTTCTTGCATGTTTCTTTTTTTTCATCTTCTCAAAATAAAGCTAAGAAAGTTCTCTATGTTCTCTTTCATGGATGGTTTCTCAGGATACAACCAGATTAAAATGGCTCCAGAGGATATGGAGAAAACTACCTTCATTACCCCTTGGGGAACCTTCTGCTATAAGGTTATGTCATTTGGTCTAAAGAACGCTGGTGCGACATATCAACGAGCAATGGTGACTCTCTTTCATGACATGATTCATAAGGAGATTGAAGTCTATGTTGACGATATGATTGCAAAATCCCAAACTGAAGAGGAACATCTCACCCACTTGGAAAATTTGTTTACAAGGCTAAGAAAGTTCAGGCTAAGGCTCAATCCGAATAAATGTACCTTTGGGGTAAGATCTGGTAAATTGCTAGGTTTTATCGTGAGCCAAAAAGGGATTGAAGTCGATCCTGACAAAATAAAAGCTATCCAAGATATGCCAACTCCAAGAATAGAGAAGGAGGTTCGTGGTTTCTTGGGGAGATTAAACTACATTTCCAGATTCATATCACATCTAACAGCCACCTGTGAGCCAATATTCAAGTTGCTTCGCAAAGATCAAGCAATCGTGTGGAATGACAATTGGCAAAAGGTGTTTGAGAAAATAAAAGAATATCTGCAAGAGCCACCAATCTTGATGCCTCCCGTGCCAAGAAGACCTCTCATCATGTAATTGACAGTTCTGGAAGGATCTATGGGATGCGTGTTAGGGCAACATGATGAAACGGGTACAAAGGAGCATGCCATCTACTACTTAAGCAAGAAGTTCACTGACTGTGAAACAAGATACTCAATGCTAGAAAACACATGTTGTGCGCTCGCATGGGCTGCCAAACGCTTAAGGCAGTATATGGTGACCCATACCACGTTGTTGATATCAAAGATGGATCCAGTCAAGTACATCTTCGAAAAGCCTGCCCTCGCCGGAGAAGTAGCCCGTTGGCAAATGGTACTGATAGAATATGACATCCAGTATGTCTCACAAAAAGCTATCAAAGGGAGTGTGTTGTCTGAATATCTTGCTCACCAACCCATGGAAGATTACCAACCCATGCACTTTGAATTTCCCGATGAAGATATCATGTTTGTCTGAGACTATGAAACATTAGGCCCAAACAAAGGACCCGAACTAGGATTGCGATGGACACTCGTGTCCGATGGTGCCGCAAATGCTCAAGGCAATGGAATAGGGGAGATCCTCACATCTCCTATTGGTTTCCATATCCCATTCACCGTAAGATTATGTTTCGAATGCACCAATAATATGGCAAAATATGAAGCATGTATCTTCAAAATTGAAGCCGCCATTGATCACAGAATCAAGATTTTGGAAGTGTATGGGGACTCAGCTCTAGTCATCAGTCAAGTCAGAGGTGATTGGGAAGCACGTGATAGCAAACTAGTTCCATATCGGGATCATGTCTTGAAGTTAACCCCATACTTTGATGAGATCACTTTCAATCACATTCCTAGAGAAAGCAATCAATTGACAGACGCTCTTGCCACATTGTCATCCATGTTCAAAGTCGAGTGGAAAAATGAGGCACCGGCTATCCGCATTGAATATCTCGATGAGCCTGCCCACTGTTTGGAAGCAAAGATAACAACTGACGATCAACCTTGGTTCTATGATATCAAAAGGTATTTAGAGAAGCAAGAGTATCCAGAAAATGTTTCCATCACATACAAGAAGTATTTAAGAAGGCTTTCGTCTAAATTCCTCTTAAGTGGAGATGTGCTTTACAAGCGAAACTATGACTCGGTCTTACTCAGATGCATGGATAGACACGAAGTCGACCGTATCATAGACGAAATTCATGAAGGCTCTTTTGGTACACATTCCAGTGGACACACGATGGTTGAGAAAATTTTGAGGCCTAATTATTATTGGATGACAATGGAAAATGATTGCTATTGTCACATGCAAACATGCCACAAATGTCAAATCTATGCAGATAAGATACATGTGCCACCAGTTCCTCTAAATGCCTTGACATCGCCTTGGCCCTTCTCCATGTGGGGTATAGATGTGATTGGACGCATTAAGCAAACTACTTCAAACGGTCATCGTTTCATCTTAGTGGCCATTGACTACTTCACTAAGTGGGTGGAAGCCGCATGTTATGCCAATGTCACCAAACAAGTGGTCACTCGCTTTATCAAGAAAGAAATCATTTGTCGTTATGGATTCCCAAATAAAATCATTACTGACAATGGTTCAAACCTCAATAACAAGATGATGAATGAATTGTGTAAAAGTTTCAAGATCGAGCATTACAACTTGTCACCATATCGCCCGAAGATGAATGGCGCAGTTGAGGCAGCAAACAAAAACATCAAGAAGATTGTTCAGAAAATTGTGAAAACATACAAAGATTGACATGAAATGCTACCATTTGCTTTGCATGGCTACCGCACTTCAGTACGCACTTCCACTGAGGTAACTCCATTTTCTCTTATATACGGCATGGATGCGGTACTCCCCGTCGAGGTAGAAATTCCTTCCCTGAAAATTCTGACTGATGTCAAGCTCGATGAAGCAGAATACGTGAAGGAAAGATTTGATCAACTTAATCTCATTGATGAAAAATGCATGGCAGCCATCTGCCATGGCCAGCTTTACCAAAAGCGTTTGAAAAAGGCGTTTGACAAGAAAGTTCACCCTCGAGAGTTCGAAGTGGGAGACTTGGTATTGAGAAAGATTTTTCCAATCCACACAGACCCAAGGGGTAAATGGACACCTAACTATGAGGGTCCATATGTTGTGAAGAAGGTTTTCTCCGGAGGAGCCTTGATATTATCCAACATGGACGGTGAAGATTTGTCATCCCCTGTAAACGCAGACGCAGTCGAAAAATACTACGCTTGAAAGCAAACCAGATGGACAACAAAATGAAAACGTCCAGGAAAAATTTAGGGTTAAAATTAAAAAGAATAATAATACCCGATATGTTGAAAACCCTTAGGGTTAACATAGGGAAAAAAAGGGTATCCTGGTAGACTGAAAACTCGAAAGGGCGGTCTAGGCAAAAGTTAGGGACCTTAAAAAGAAAAAGACCGTGGTCTGCGAAGAGTCTGTGAGCTCATCATTAGAATAAAGAGAGCTACACACGGGAAAGATCAATCTAACCACCTTCCCCAGAAGCAACGTACGAGAAACCTTGAAGCCATAGGGATCATAGCAGAATTGGAAATCAATGGAAATCCGATATTTTTTTTTCTCATTGCCATTGTAATCTTTTGTCATATTTTTGTGATTACCTCTTTTAGGAATTGTATCCTTATGTAAAATTACCCATTTATGGGTCACTTTATCATCAATAAAATCTCTTTCATCAATTTGTGCTTCACATTTTTACTTTTAAAGTTTGTTTGCAAAAAGTGGAATTTTCATTCTTAATAAATATTGCATTGAGAATTATGGGATGACAATAACAACAAAAGAAAGCCTAAGGTTGCTCTTCGATCAAGTTGAATGAAGGATAAACGTGACGCACATGTACACAAAACATTGTCTGATGTTGGGAAGTCAAGCTTGATGCCCCAAACCAAAGCCCAATCACTTGGCATAAATCATCACCCCTAACCTCCATGTCCTTACGTCCCTTAAATTTTTGCATACATGATGCATCATTATATGCATGCTTAGCCAGTCATTCTCAAAGTTGCGAATTTCCTGTGGACATCCTGGTAGGATCCTTTAAGAGGGTTTATCCCTTCACTTACCTTTTGTAAGTCCTTTTGAGCCTTTTACATGAGATTTTTCCCACCTTACCTTTCGTAAGGGATTTCATTGCCTTTTGCGTGAAATCTTTCTCTTTCGCTTTCGTTTCGTAAGCGCGTCTTCGCTGTCTTTTACACGCCACAAAAACTTTATTTTGGGTATCTTCGATCAATTTGGACGCTTGATGCCTATGTGGCCAAGAACTAAATGGTTGCCATACTTAAAGAATGTCATCTCCGTCGTTGTGCCTGTGAGGTCAAATGATGTTCTAATACCCTGTGCAAATTTCCTGTGCCTTTAGTCTGAGGATGGTTATTACCTGTTCACTTACCTTTTGTAAGACCATTCTGATATATCTTCTCACTTTACCTTTTGTAAGGGATTTCATTGTCTTTCGTGTGAAATCTTTTCCCTTCGTTTTCCTTTTGTAAGCGTTTCTCGCTGTCATTTACATGCGACAAAACTTTGTTTTAGGTATCTTCAATCAATTTGGACGCTTGATGCCTAGCCAAGAACTGAATGGTCGCCCTACTTTAAGAATGTCATCTCCATTGTTGTACCTGTGAGGTCAAATGATGTTTTAATACCCCATACAAGTTTCTTCTACCTTTTGCAAGAAGATGGTTATTACCCTCAACTTACCTTTTGTGAGTCTTTTCGTGTCTCTTTCACGAAGTACATGCACCTTGCCTTTCGCAACAGATTCAACTTACCTTTAGTAAGACTTACCGTGCTTTTTTTCACAGGTTCTTGTCAGCTAACCTTTTGTAAGTATTCCCTCTACCTTTTGTAGAAGGAATTTTTCTCCTAACCTTTTGTTCAGGAGTCTTTTCTGCTTTTTGCAAAAGAAAATACGATCGTCCTCTCCTAAGGGAGTCTCCTATCTACCTTTTGTAGAAGGAATTATCTGCAAACCTTTTGTTCTGGAGTCCTCTCTATCTTTTGTAGAAGGAACTTCTTCTCCTAACTTTTTGTTCTGGAGTCCTTTATGCCTTTACAGAAGGAAATATGATCGTATTCTCCCAAGGGAGTCTCCTCTATTTGATGTAGAAGAAGTTATCATGTCTTTAAACCTTTTGTTTTGGAGTCCTCTCTACCTTTTGTAGAAGGAAATTTTTCTTCAAACCTTTTGTTTCGGAGTCCTCTCTACCTTTTGTAGAAGGAAACATTTTCTCCAAACCTTTTGTTCGGGAGTCCTCATTGCCTTTTGTAAGAGGAAAACCAATTTCTAGAGTCCTCTCTACCTTTCGTAGAAGGAATATCTCATGTTTAATTTAGAGTCCTCTCTATCTTTTGTAGGAGGAATATCTCATATCTCATGCTTATTTTAGATTCTTTTCTATCTTTTGTAGAAGGAATGTCTCACATTTATATATTTCCGAGTCCTGTTTATCTTTTGTAAAAGGAGTATCTCCTAGCTGATTTCGATTCCCTATTACGAGGTGCCTCCTCTTCCGGCTGGCAAAGCACTCATGCTCATTCCGCATTGCGTCTCAAGCATATCATTGCATCCCCTTTAACTCTTCTTCACTAATAGACACCTTTTTTCAAAACCATCTCGTTGGCTGTCTACTTTCATTCCACACCTCTCCAGTTGAAAATCTCGGGTATTCTAGTATTTTATTCTCTTTTACCATGAATGTTCAAGCACCTTTATCCTCCAGACATTCAGGTCCAAGAGGATTAAATAGGGGCAGTTGTCACACCCTTATTTTCATCTTTAGCCTTTCATACCCTTTGTTCATCATATCATACATCGTTCTATTGCATTATCGAGCATATGGGTGTAGCACCCCAAAATTTTCCTTTTCGTTTTAGCAGCATCTGGCTTTTGTTTCTTTGCATTTCGCATTTCTGCACTTGCATAGCATTCGTTCTTGAGACAGGGGATCAAGGTTTTCCCGTGGCTCAGTTTTCATCTCAGTGCGTGAACCTGAACAGCGAGCATCAGAGGCTCTGGCATTTATTTTGCCCAGCGATTGTGCGACCAATTTTATTTTGTTTTGTAGGTTATATTCAGCTCAGACAACAATATTCAGGCTATTGCAAGCATTTTCATGGTTAGGATATTCAAAAATAAGTTTCAGAAGTTGAACAGGGCTCAAAACGGCAAGAAACAGGCAAACGAGCAGATTTCCCTCCAAAAAGCGCCAGAATTCAAATTTTGGAGGTGTTAATCGATTAACCTATATGGTTAATCGATTAACCAAGACAAAATTAAGGCAAATTGGGATTTTTTTTTGAAGGTGTTAACCGATTAACCTATATGGTTAATCGATTAACCAATGCAGATTTTGCCTCTGCACGTGAATTTTCAATGCAAACCACTTTCGGGTCCAATTTTGGTCATGTGCAAGCTTGATTTTCACTTTGGGAAGGATGTAGAACCTATTTGAAATTTGGTTAATTTCATTTTCCCTCCAAATGCCCATTCCTCATTCCAAACCAAATTTTCCAAACCATTTTTCAAACCTTACCTTTGAATCCAAGCCTAAGTGATATTTAAGTGATCCACTCCAAACCACACACATCTAATCACTCATAATTCACTCATTTTCAGAATTGATTTCACTCTCTCTCAATTCTTTCTCAATTTTCCAATCTCCAAAACCCTCACTAAAGCTCTTCTCATTGAGATCATTGATTCTTCATTGGAATTCTTGATCTCTAAGAGCTAAACCTTCATCCATTCTCTCCATTGAATCAATTCCTCCATCCAATTTTCGTGCAAAATTGGATCTAAACTTGGAAGTGATTTTGGAATTGATTATTTGGCTTATTTTGGATTGATCTTGAAGGATCTTCATTGCTACTACAAGAATTGGTGTGGATCTTGAAGTATTCCGGACTTCTAGCATTGGATCTGTTCAATTGCAGTTGAATCAACATTAACCGGAGCAAATCTCTGCTCCGAAGGTTGGATCCGAATCTATTTTTAGCTTATTTGCATAATCATGTGGATTTTCATCTTTGATTGAATTTTGGTTAATTTGATCCGATTGATTCATGATTTGGTTGTGTTGATCTATTTACATGCTGTTTGAATCATGATTTGCTAGTTTAATTTCATTTATGTGATTATGCGATCATCCGGTTGATCGGATAAGTGCTTATTTGCTAAAAATGTTGTTCTGTTGTTGTTTTTCTGCTGTTGGCATAGTGTTAATCGGTTAACACATATGGTTAAGCGATTAACCATTACAGATTTTCAAATTTTTTTAAAGTTTTCAGAGTGTTAATCGGTTAATGCATATGGTTAACCGACTAACATGTACAAATTTCCAAATTTCCAGCTATTTTTAAGTGGTTAATCGGTTAACGCATATGGTTAACCAATTAACACTGTGCCAGTGGGTCTGTTTTGCTGATTTTCTTGCTTGTTTGGGTACCGTTTCATCTCAGACCATCGTAAATCAATATGATGCATCAGAAGTGAAATGTTTTGGATATTTTGTTGTTGTTTTGGTTGTTTAATCGAGACCTCATCGACTTGTTTTTGTTTTCCACTTGGATGCACACTTATGTGTTGTTGTTCATAGTGATGATGCTTGCATTTGTATTTCCTCTTGTGTTTTGCATCTTCATATCTTGCATTAATAAAAGGTCGAGATGTGCTTGTGGTGGTGTCTACCCCACACTTTATTCCTCCCTTTGCTTGTGTGTTGCATTTCATGTTTGCCTCTTACTTGTGATTGAATTTACTTGGTGCTTTCTTGTGCTTTTTTCCATGATCCCCATAGGGTTCCTAGTCCCTTCGTTTAGGATGGGAGTAGGAGAGACATTTTGTGTTCAATCCAAGCATGCTAACATTAGGGTAGATGTTTCCCTTTTAATCCAAACTTTAGGACCACTTTGCATGACAACGTTAGGGCCGAGCTTCCCTTAGACCTTGCGTGTGTCTCTCTTCTTCTCATCTCAAAACAATGCTAATTCATCTAATAAGTACGATGAACGTTGTTCCTACGAGCCTTAAGCTACTTGGGAAATGGTGATTGAGGGCTTCCTCTCAATGGCCTAGAGTGTTTAGTGTACACCCTTTGGGTGATATGCGACGCATTCGCTCCTAGGTCATAGTCTTTAGTGCAACGTGAATCACAAACCGAATTAATTCATTTCACTAAAAAAACACAAACAAAGTTCAAACCTTTTTCCTTCGGGATTAATCGGAAACCTTTTTTCATAAAAAAGAGTGTTTTTAAGCTTCGGTTCTACCGCAAACAGGCCTCGTCCCTAACTGCTAGAACGGACGTTTAACCCTATTCGATTAAAACACTTAATAAACTTATGGTTTCGTGTTGCCCGAACTACGTTTGCTCTGATTTCTCATACCAGATGAGAATATATAGGCACAAGACGTGATGTCTTGGCGAGCAACCTTCCCCCTTTTCTCCGTAGTTAGCCGAACTACGTTGACTCTAACTTTCCCATTGCACGAGGGAATACGTAGGCACAGAGCGGCGATGCTCTGCCGAGTCAATTTTCTTTTCTTTTTGTCCTGCGAGCCTTTAGCGTAGATAGATTAAACACACCCTTAGATAGACAACAAGCGTGGATCCTGTCGAGTATGACGGACGTGAGGGGTGCTAATACCTTCCCCTTGCGTAACTGACTCCCGAATCCAGGACTTGAGAGTTACGCTGGTGACTGGTTTTGGTTGAGCTTTAAAGTCTCGGAAGCTCACACCGTGCTTTGTTGTTCTGTATCAGAGTAGCGCAGCAGAAGCGTGGGGGAAGTACCATGTTAGACTGTTTTATCGTTGTCGCTTATGGAATTGCATGATGTGTTTCGTGTGCCTAAGTTGAAGAAGTACATTGATTCAGATAGATGATGTACAAGTGAGAGATGATTTGACTATTAAGGTATTGCTAGTTCGGATTAGTGAACGAGAAGCAACTATGAGGTAAAGAAATTGCCTTAGTAAAGGTAGTTTTGAGAGGACCAACTACAGAAAGTTGAATTTGGGAGTGTGAAGATCAGATGAGGGAGTCGTATCCGACTCTGTTTACTTGAGGCAATTTTTGAGGGCGAAAATTCTTTTAAGTGGGGGAGAGTTGTAACACCCCAAATTTAATCGGAATATTTTAATTTATTTATTTAATTGAGAATATTCGTTTTCGGTGATTTTCGATGGTTTTGTAAAGTATTGAGAAAATGTGCATTTTTGGACTATTTAATTGATTAATAGTATATAATATTAAATTATTAGTATTATTATTAATTAAAAGGAATATAAGTGGAATAAGGATAATTTGGGCATTTGGAGGAGTTAGTAACGGTAATGATGGAAAATCCCAATTTGTGAGGCCCAAGACTAGGTTGGCAAAATTGAGTTCTGAAGGGAAATTAAAATTCATTTGTGTTAACCGTGAAAGTTTGGTGGTCAGAGCTCTGAAGGAAAGGTTGGAGGTAGAAGATCCCAAAGTTAATCGTGAAAGCTGCAGATTCGACTAAGGTATGAGAGTATCGTTGTTCATGATTTTCTATATATGCCTTTAGATGTGTTTATGGTTGGTTTGGGGGTTTTAGGGGGAATTATAAGAAAAAGGGGATTTTTGCCTTTGTGGCCAAAATCTATCGTTGAGATTTTGACCGTGATAAGATTAGAAGGTTATGAAAACGAGTGATCTATGGCCTTCGTGGCCTAGATCTATCATAGAGGTGGTAACCTAAGGATTCTAAGGGTAAAGATGGGGAATAACGATCTTTGGCCTTCGTGGCCTAAACCTCAAGTGTAAATCTAACCGTAAATTTAATTGAGGAATTAGGGAAATTGATGATAAGATTCTGAGATTATGGCTTATGGTATGTAACACTGAATATTGATATGAGAAAGGGAAGCCTTAGGCCTTCGTGGCCAAAACCTTGGGTTGTGATATGTTTGACCCTGTAGGAATAGGAGTGTTCAAATGTGAGTAACTCTGATGCACTCAGAGCAATTGCAGGAAAAAGTGATTAAGGCAGTGCAAATGTTGCCAGATTGGCCTAATAAATCATACATTTTGTGTCATTATCGCCGTATGATCTTAGGAATGATTTAGGGATGTTTTGGGGGCATGGGGTGTGTGAATCGTATGAGTTTTTGGGTAGAAATCAGTTCTGGTCGTAGCAGATTTTTGTTGTCATCGCACTGTTCGCCTAGCGAGCATGCCAGCAAAGACTCGCCACAGAGTCGCCTAGCGAGCATGCTAGCGAAGACTCGCTACCGACTCGCCTAGCGAGCAAGCCAGCGAATGTAGCAGAGTTCACAAAATTTGGTCGTTTGCAGCGATGCCTTGATGTTTGATTCTGAGATTTCTGAGATGAGTTAACATGAGTATGACAGTGAGGAGTTATGTGATTGATAGGCTATAGTGTGAGGATTACCACAGGTATAAGTTGATGAATTAATATGTGATGGTATGGGATGATATTATGAATTAATATGAGATAACATGGGGTAGTATTATGAATTAATATGCGATAATAGGATGGGCTAACATGAGGATGACTATGAGCTAATATGTGATTTGGACGTAATTATATGATGATTTATGTGATGATGATTATTATTATGACGAATTATGTGATAACATGAGATATGATGATTTATGTGATGATGAATTATGTGATAACATGGGATATGATGATTTATGTGATGATGATGATTGTTATGATGAATTATGTGATAACATGAGATATGACGATTTATGTGATGATGATGACTATGTTGATGAGTTGTGATGTATGATGAATGATGATGCACCCTATGATGTTATTATAAGGATGATTTATGATGTGTGCATCATGCATTCATGTGCATCCGGACTTCGGTTCAGGACCTCGATTACTTTGGCTTCAATCCCACAGTGCGGATGTGAAGTATTATGATCTGCTCCGGTTCTCTAGTAGAATCGATCATATTGATGGGGATCTATGGAGGGTTGATGGCCCAGTGTCCATCGAGCTGTGATGATTGGTACCACATGCATTGAGTCTATGTTGCATTTGCATTTATGAGCCTTTGTGTATAAATTATCACGTTGTGGCCTTCGAGGCCTATTGAAGGATATGAATGTGTTGAATATGAATATGACGCCGTTTGTGCATTAATTATTATACATTGATTATTATGAATTGTTGTACTCATCCTGCCTGTTTGAATGTTACCTCCACGTGGGTAACATGCAGATGAGCAAGTTTAGCCGTGGACGCCGTCAAGGAGTTATTTTGAAGGTTGAGTTATTAGTTGATTTAGGTGACTAGAGGGTCTTGCTCTGATATGTAACATCGGGTTGGGTTCTTTGAGTTGGTTTTATATCAGTGGGTTATTTTACTTATTTTACCTTATGAGGAGAGACCTTGATTTATGCTTTGAGTTCCGCTGTTTATTGATGTTTTGATGTATTTTGGAGAAAACCCGTAGTTATGGAGTATGGACCTATTTTGACGACTTTGAGAAATGTACGCCCTTTTAGTGGCTTTTTAATGAGATTTATTTATTCACTCTGATTTTTGTTTTATTTTGCCTTAATATTTTTGGGGTAGAAAAAGGGTGTTACATTAGTGGTATCAGAGCTGGTCGGTCCGTCCGGCCAAGTTGTCTAATGTTGGTTGTTCCCTTGTATGTGACATGTGTGTGAAAACACAGTCGATACATTTTTGTTGTCTAACCTTTGTCTGCAAAAGTGGGAATGGATTAAGTGGCGGAGAAGCTTGTGCTTCTCCAGGATGCTGCGAGTGTGGAGTGGTGGCTCAGTGTGTCGATGAATGCTCTCATAGTTTGGTAAAGATGGTTTGTACCCCATCATGATTCTCGGCTGTCTATTGATAAATTGAGGAACTGGTCACCCTTAACCTCTTGCGATCCCAAAGTAAGGAAAATGACCCAAATGGCCATTCTTCTTAGATTTTAAATAACGAAGGTTTCAACATCCTCGAGAATTAATGTTTGACGAATCAGAGACTTCATCGGTTCGAAAATAAAATTGTGATAGAATACGAGGTGAAAAAGAGGTGGGTCTCGGATCCAACGATACTTATTAATATATTGACTTAGTAATCGATTTATGGAAACTTCTTCATCGACCCAAAAAGGCAAAAAATGCCCAATAATAAATGCAAAATGAAATCCAACTTTAAAAGAAAATAAAACTCAAGACTCTAATATAAAATAGCACTAAAATCCTAGAAGAAATGTAATATAAAAAAGTTAAAAGAAATAAAATATAAAAAAACTATATATAAATTCTAAACTAAATATAATATACATAATATTCTAAAGAAAAGTTTTAAAGTATAAAAACTAATATTTACCGATAAAATAAAATAGGAAAAGAAAACAGGGAGGGGTTAGAGAATGAAACGGATGGTGTGCATGTCAGTTGTCACGATGGGCTTTAGTGGAACAAGCCCGGTCCACCAATAGTCAACAAAAAATAAATAAGTAAATAAATAAACTAATAAAAAAAAACAAAAAGAAAACGATTCGCATCACACCTCTCTGTTTCAACCTTTCTGAAATTCACTCAATCTCTCTGTCACCCTCACCATTCAAAATCAACTCAATAAAACTCTCTCAATCTCACCGTGTCTCTCTCTCGATCTAATTTCTATGGTTTATTTCTGTTCCAACTTCCATTTCAAATCGTCCATTATTTTGAAAGAGGGTTGGTTGTTGCGATTTGGATTAGAGAGTTTGCACAGTTTTGTTTGGTTGAGGTTTAAACAGTGATTTTGAGGAGGGATTTTGGATGAACGACGAAGGTTGTTTGAGTGTGGTTCGAAAACAAAAATGGTTGTTGCTCTGTTTTGAAGGTGAGCTGGGCGTGTTTGGTTTTTGGTGAAGAAGAAGAGGCCTAGGGTTTGTTTTTGGAGATGGAGGCTGCGGTTGTGATTCATCGGAGATGTACGGTAATGAGTTTCGGAAACGGAAGCCATGGAGCTTTGAAGATCTGGAGATAGTTTGGTTGAAAAGTTTGGGTGTTCTTGAAGCTGTTGTTCATTGTTAGGGGGTTTGAAGTTGGTTTGAACGAGAGTGGACGGGATTTGCTGGATTAGTTTGTGAAAATGAAGTGAAACAGGTGAGTTTCATGGAAGAAAGTTGGTTGTGAAGTTGAGCTGGGTTTGAAGTAATGTGATGAAGAAAATGGGTTGGATTTACGGAGTTTAAGGTCGACGGTGAAGAAGTTGGATTTTCTGGGTAAGATGAGTGACGATGGATTTTGATGTTGGTGAGATGGAGTGAAGGAGGCAGATGATTTCAGATTAGGGTTAGGGTTCTTTGAAGTCTGCTGAGAGGTTTTGTTGGGTTGTGTTGGCTTGTTGCAGAAAATAAAAGAGTGAAAAGAGAGTTCACAACTGCTAATGGAATAGCTTATCCCCTCCTGTTTGTTTTTGAAGCCGGGTGCACGTTATGGTAGTGTTCTTGTCTCAAGATTAGAGGAGAAACCACGGCTTTTCTGAACAGGTATATACATAGCTATTTTTGTGAAATTTTTCCATTTGTTTGTTAGTAGATGCCGCGTGGGATCCACATAGCTGTTCAATTTTTGAAACTTGTTGATGGTCTTCTCTGTCTCAGACTTTACTGGTCCATGTTGCTTGGTGAAAAAAGGAAACTTGTGTAGCTGGCTGTGGTATCCGTTGTGTACGGTTTCTGCGAAAAAGTTGTACGTACCTTTTGAAAATCCCTATTCTTTGTCTTTTGCTAATCCATTTTTTCATTAATCCTCTCGATTTTACAGCTAGTAATGAACTGCCCTTTTTCTTCCAATTAGCAGGTTTGGGGTCTTACAAGTTTTAAGTGGGATTGGTTCTGGTCCAGGTGAGTGTGCACAAGTTTGCATCAGTTTTGGGTGCGGTGAAGTTGCGATTTTTGCTTTCACGCGTTTTCGGCTTCGTAAAAAATGAATTGTGGTGTGTAACAACTTCATGATAGTTGTGCTTTACAAGTGACTGGCTGAGACGTTTTATGAACCAGACTGAAACCAAATCCTACCATACTTGCCTCTAGCTGAAGTACCGACAACCATTTTATTTAGACGAACAAAGGCGTTGAATAACCGGAACGCAGAGTTGCCAATTTCCTTCGAAGCCGGTGTTGGAACATGTATCAAACTGATGGTTCTGCTTACATTGAAAGTGGTAGCAAGTTTTTTTCAACAAAATTCCAAACATATCTAAATCACCACCCCAACAACATTTGTATTTCCAACATCAGCAGCAACTTTGAAGGGCGAAGACAATGTAATTATGGTGGGCTTGTGAATCATACTATCAGGATTGTTTTAAAATGCTGTGTAGTTCCTGTAAGATTTCCGTGGCTGCTAACACTTATGATACCCTTGTTATGTAGGTTTAAAAGATGATGATGACCTTTTCTTCTATTTATTCACTTTGTGCAGAACGTTTTCGGATGCGGTTGCGCTTCTGAACTTGGGGGGATAAAGCACACAGGCCAATAGATATTCGGTGCGGAAGGCACGCCGAAGATCAAAGGGTGATAAGGACCGAAACAAATTCTTCACCGGGGATCCATTTTCTCTTTGGCTTATCAAAATTCATCCACCTTTAGTGATTGCCTTGTTATGACATAGTTTTTTCTTGGTCAAATTGAAAATGTAATCCATTTGATAGCTTCACAATTAACAATAATGTTGTAGCATAGGAAGTTTCATTCAATTCTCCATTAACAAAATTTTGGAGTAATGCTCTGTTTAGGATTTAAATTTTATGAATCCAAGAATTGAAAAGTGGCATGCCGTTTTGTTGTTATGCCTATAATTCATGCCACGTCTTGAAACAGCCCTTTAGCCTCAAGCTAAAACTCACTAGAAGTTAAACGAGGATTGCACCAAACTTTTCGTCACTAAATTGAATTATATCTTAGGTCTGATGAACACAATGCTGGGAATGCTTTTGAAGCCACCATTGTCGCTTCTGCGAAAATAAGGCGCCGGCAAAACAGAAGAGTCGCCACCTTTTGTTATTTATCCCTCAGAACGGGAAAGGAAACGATCGGAAAAACCTGACGAAAAAGGTATAAGACAAGGTCATTGCAACCAATGTCTGGGTTCGGGAGTCGGTTACACAAGGGGAAGGTATTAGCACCCCTCACGTCCATCGTACTCGATGGGATCCACGCTTGCTTTGTTTGTATGACGGGTTTGTTTTATCTATCTACCTATCAAGGCTGGCTTAAAAAGAAAAGAAAAAGACTTGGCAAAGCGTCGCGCTTTATGCATAGGTATTCTCATCAGAGAATGAGAAATCAGAGTCAACGTAGTTCGCCTAACTACGGGTTACGGGAAGATGGCTCGCAAATACATCAGTATTGTGCCTACGTACTCTCAACAGACATGAGAGATCAGAGCTTACGTAGTTCGGGATAATACGGCTTACGGAGATTTAGATTCATCTGTTTTATCGAGTAGGGTTAACAAGCAGTTCCAGCAGTTGGATGTATGCAGCTCGACCCTTGGAGACTTAAGCGTTACCGTTTGCGATAAAACTTGGAGTTAACGACACTCTTTTCTTCAGAAAAGCTTCTTTTGAATTACGGGCCCCCGAGGAAAAAAAGGTTTGAAGTTTGTTTTCTGTCTTTTACGGAAGAACTGTTTTTTATGGATGTTTGCAACCAATATCGTACTAGAGACTATGACCTGAGAGTGAATGCGTTGCATGTCACCCAAAGGGTACCATACTAAACATCCAAGTTGTCGAAAAGAAACTCTCCGACAACCCTTTCTCAGATAGCTTAAGGCTCGTAACGTACGACGTCAGTTAACCTTTATTACTGTATTTTAATTTGTTTTGAGATGAGAAGAGAGAACGAACAGGTTTAACTAAGGGGAGACTATCAAGTCCTAAGGTTGTCATGCCAAGGATTCATCCTATGGTTGAAGTTTGAAACAGGGAACTCCTAGAAGTTATCATGCATGGTTTCAACCTAAAGTTCTATCATCACTTCCTTATCAAAAGAAGTGAGATTCCTAGGGGATCATGTCAATGATAAACAGCAAACAGTAAACGACTGTAAAATGCATGCAATGCAAGTGAGGGAGGAAATGTGTGTGGGGCATCAGCCTCCACAAGCTCGTCTCGACCTCAAGCCAAGTATGAATAACTGCAATCATAAAGGAAAATAAAATGCCATCAAGCAAATCACAAACCACACAGGCAAGGGAGCAGAGCTCTACCGAATACCAGCAAGCAAAGCCACACAGTAAAAATACAAGCAGAGGGAGAAACTCAACCTCTAATGCAATACAAGCAAGGGGAGAAACTCAACCCTTAGAATGCTCTTAGGCTTATTCAACTAAATGACCTAATCTAAATGCATCACACCAATCAATTCACATCAATACAGTTGCACAGAAAGAAAACAGACAGTCAAGAAAGTAGATCAACAACTTCCACAACTTCACAGTAAAGCTCCTCTGACATCAGTTCAGTCCTCAGTCCTCAGCTGCTCTTCAAGGCTTTCATCTTTAATAGAAAATATCAACTGGCTTCTCCAAGCTTCCAACACATCAACATAAGTATCAACTTATCCTTCTTATTCAAGCTTCAGCTCTTTATTCAATCTCAAATTGATCTTCTTCACAAGTGTCAACATGTTCTTCCTGATCTTCAAGCTTCAGCTCCAATGGCAGTCTTCAAACACTGGGAAGTAGCAACTTCTAGCATCTTCAATCTTCTAGCAAGGAACTCCATCCTCTAGCAAGGGAGAAAGATTCATCTAACAAGAGCAAGGTTTGGATAATAGACAGCAGAGTGAAGACCAAAGGTCACCACTGAGCACTCCATCATCAGAGAAAGGGACCCTCAAAGGTTCTACCAACTTGTGAAGATCCACACATCCTACCAAAGGAGGGATGAGGCCTTTACAAGGGGACCTTGCATCATAGGGAAGAATGGAAGTGATCAACACCTTCCATGTTTGTGAAAGAAGAGAATCTATTTAGAAGCTCTACCTATAAACCCTAATCTTAACACCTAATCAACACTACACCAAAAGAAGGGAAATCTTCACATCCAAGCTTCTTCATTCAATCCATGGCAGCCCAAGCTTGTCTTCAACATCACCCAAGAGCAAGCAAAGCAAAACCCTAATCTAAGGGAACTAAAGAAGTCATTCTAGTTGAATTAGCAAGTTAGGATCACTTAAAACCTAGTGCTAAAGTTAATTCTAACTAAAATACTAAAACCAATTGTAAATTCTTAAAAAAATAACTATGGGAACCTAATTCAATCATGAATCTATCATACAAAATTCAGAGGTTGAATCATCCACCAAGTCCTAGAAATAAAACCTAAACCATAAGGTGCTAAGCATAAACCCTAAAAATAGAGCACCTAAGGTTTCAACTTAAAACTACCACCTAACTTCATCACAAAAATGTGAGAAAAATCTAAGGGGAACATGCATATCTATGCTATCTACACACACAAAATTAGCTCAAGAATCATCACCAATTGCTCAAACAAAATTCAGCAAAACCAGGTATCAACCATGGTTATTTTAATATCAATTAAAATTCAACAAATGCAAATAAAATAAAAAATGCATGAACTATTAATATTTTTTTATCTACAAAATTCTAGATTCAATCATGAATCAGGGGAAAAAAGTATGGAGTTAATCGAGTTAGTTTTCAATTTTTTATGAATTATTTACTAAGTCACATGAAATGATGAAAACTAAAAGAAATTCAAGAAATTAACAAGCGTGCGTGGCAAATAGCAAATAAAACCAGTTCATTTCAATGTTTGGGCCAGAAAGGGGGTGTGGTTATCAAAGCGCGTGCTAGGCCCACCCATTAATCAGAAATAATAAGGAAAATCAATGATAATAGGAAAATGTTTGTGGTAAATAGCAATCAATATCAGTGCAAATCTTGATGGGCCTCCAAACTGGGGTGCGGATAACAACACTTCACTAAGCCCACCCAAGTACACTTAGTGATACGGTGCGTTTGGTTAGTTCTCAGATCCTTCACAAACTGAAACTTATTCTTGGCCATTGGATCTTCCTCCAAGTCAAAGTCCACATCTAATCTCACGGCCACAACATCATCTTCCCCATTTCAAATATTTGGAGGGAAGAACCTCCATGGATGAACAGAGCTTCACATCTTCATCTTCCCCAATCGTGCTCCTCTGACATCTCACCAAAACTCAAACCTAAACATCCTAACCCGTTCATTTTTTCACAGAGAATTCAACCATGCCAATCAATGATCTTGAAGCTCAATCAATCTCAAAACACGATACAAATCTCAGAAGCTGCTCAAAATTCCATCATCAATATTCTTCAAATTAAGATGTCTAACATCATCACCACTTCACCCTGATTAATTCTCACTATCAAACTAAGATTATACACAAAGAATCAGCAAGATATGGTCCTCTCAAGAAATCTGATCACCTAACCAATTGTCTCTAAATAATGCAAATTGTTACCAGAAAGCTCCTAGAAATGATCTACGATGACTCTAACCTATCAAAACCTAAAGAAACTACATGATTCAAGCTATAGGATGAGAATTACATACCTGCAAATTTTGAATGCACAGAGCACTGAAACCTTCAAATCAACCCTCAAGAATTTCCAGATACCTTCACTAACACCAAAAGAAACTTCTGTGTGCAACAAATTGGATTGAAACTCCCTGAATCCTTGAATTCGATTTTGACTTGCAAGCTATGAAATCAAAGTGCTCTCTCACAATTTTGCAATGATCTTGGCTTGAAATCTATCTGGAATCACTCATACACTCAAGAGGAAGACGTTGAAAGGAAGAATTTGGATGGAAATGGAACAAAAGTGTGTAACCGAATTTGATTTGCAAGAAGAAAATTCAGAATGCAATCTCTCTATTCTCTCTCAATTTCCACCAACCTTGGCCTTGATTCAGTTCTAATGTATATATAGAACTAGTAGGAATGATCTAGAAACCTCTGGAATCATCTATATGAGATATCCAATATCTCTTGCTTTTGAATTTTTCATCTCATGCCCATCCATGACAGCTCTGCTTGTAGCTTGTTTATCACTTTGATCATGATTCAATTTCTCCTCAAATGACATTTTGAATGTGTTTGGATGGATTGGAACCTTGGTTTTGCACTTGTGAATGATTTGGCATATGTAACTTACATCATAAGCAACCAAATGCAATTATGAGCAAATGACTTCAAATGAAAAAACCAACATTGCCATTGTTTCTAAAATGTATCTTCCAATCAAAATGACCTATAAGTTTGTCTCATTTGGTCACCACATGAATTATTTGAATTTTTGACCATTAAATCCTTTTAATTCTTCCTTTTTCAAAATTTCTTGAACCAAGTCTCTCCTTGAGCCATTTCAATGCCTCCTTGATGCATGGTCAAGGTGAAAACACCATTTTGAGCAACTTTCTAGTTGAACAAAATTTCATTTGAGGCCTCTAAGTTGGTGAAAATCGCCTATGATCACAAATGACCTATAATCACCAAATGTCCAAAATACCCTTGACTTGTCAAAGCCATAACTTGAGTTCTACAAATAATATCAAGGACTTCTAGTACTCCCTAGAAATCTAAGAGAATAAGGAACAACATTCATGTTGACCAAGAGTTCATAGGAATCATCCTTCTAGGGCAAACGTTTCATGCAAGTTGGGTAACTTTCAAGCTCCAAATCCACATTCCTCAGATGACTTGTAACTTGTCAAAGTCACAACTTGAGTTCTATAAACCCTATCAAGGACTTCTAGTACTCAAATTAAAGCTAAGACCATGCCCTACAACAATCATGTTGGGGGCAAGATGAGATGACAGTCATATCTTGAGTTAACTAGCCTTGAAGTCAGGGGTCAAACTAGGGGATTTTACACTGTCAAGCCTTAGAAACCCTAGCCTGAAACTTCTCAAATTCTTCAATCATGATGATTTAACCTTGGAATCATCCTTATAACATCTCAATGTATCCATCCATGATCACATGGCTCTTGGATCAAGTCTCAACCTTCTCCAAATCATCAGTTGGCTTAGGGTTGACCCAGTCAAACCCTAATTGTACCACTCATGGCTAAGTCTTCTTAATCTTACACAATGACCTGTCTAGGCTTCAAAGTGGTCTTCAACACTTCTCATGAGCTCTCTCAAGACCTCAAGTCCCTCTTCATGGCCTCAGAATCATCTGATGGTCTTCCCCATAACTCTCAAGTTAGGAGACCTACCCACTTGGCTTTAATCACTCTCTCTGAGGATCTTTTAACTTCTCTGACAAGGATATCAACCCTTGAACATCTGAATAACCTTCTTAGCTATCTTCAAAGTCTTGTGTAGCCCTTGATTGGTAATCATACCTCTTGATCTCCGGCATACATGTCAATGAAATGCAAATGATAATGCTAATGTGAATGGAGTGAAACATAAGCTAGGTAAAGAAAAGTTGGGCAAATTTTGGGGTGCAACAGCTGCCCCTATTCAAACGGCTTGGACATGACTGGGTGAGAAGCGAACGACTCTCAAACAATCAAGGTACGAGACGGTTGAATACCAACAAACCCGGAAATTTGCCAACTGCACAAGTACACGGTACTCTGATGGGGACAAGTCTTCGAAAACTGAAATAATAGTTGCACGGCAACTAGCTGAAGAAATACCGATCTGAATCTCCGTCAGGATAATTCTATGATTTATCTGATATCATTGCGTCCTCAAATCATCAAGGGATCATCGATTACACGGTAACTGGCGATTGGCCAACCTCACAGGTAAACGATACTCTGATTGGTAGGAACATCTTCAAAACTGAACATGACAGTTGCACGACAACTCTGCTGGGGAATCGGTCACACGGTAACCGGTGAAGGGTCTAATCTCAAATCTCCATCAAGATGATCATCTGATTTTGCTTCACATCTTCGTCCTCAATTCATCAAGGGATCATCGGTTACACGGTAAATGGTAATGGATGGTTGATCATGCCGTCAGGCATTCTGCGTCATAGCAGAAGAATTCCTTATCGTCACCTATGGACTTATCATGTCGCTAGGAACGTCGACAACATCTTTGTCGGACTTCATCAGTAAGTCAGTAAGGGATCACCGGTTATTCGGTAACTGGTGAATAATAGCTTATTCTGCCGTCAGGCATTCTGCGGCATTGCAGCAGAAGAATTGCTTTAACATCACAGTTGGACTTCGTCAGTAAGTCTTGATAGTTTGGCACCACTGCCGAATTTCAATCATTAAGTCTTCAAGGAAATCTCAACTTCTCTGTTCAAACCTGCTGGGGATGACACATCTCCGCTGGGGATTCTGGAGAACTATCAAGTAACTCTGCTTCGGGGATCCAGAAATCATTCTGGATGAATCAACTCTACTGAGGACTTCAAGAATCATCTTGGACAAATAACTCCGTCGGGGATTTCAAGAATCATCCTGAACCAATAACTCTGCTAGAGATTTTAGGAATCATCCTGAGCAACCACTCTGCCGGGGACTCTAAGCATCAACTTGAGCAACCAACTCTGGCGACTTCACTGAGGATTTTAAGAATCATCTTAAGCAATCAACTTCACTGAGACTTCAGGAATCATCCTGGACAAACACCCTGCCGGGGACACCTGCGAAACAAGAATGGTAACAACCTAGCTCATGTTTCATATGCATATGATCGACAATGGCGCAATGCTCCACACGGTGGAAATGCTACGCGTTTTAGGGTAAAGCTATGCAATCATGCCAAATGCTATGACCCCATCAGCAAAATAAATGCTGAAGGGAGAATCCTCCTGTCAACGAGAAAGAACCGCTCTGGTGGAGGAAGGAATCATCCCGCCGAGGAGAAGAAGTCACACCAATCTCAATTGGATTCCGCCTGGGGAGATGATTTTCAGCCGACTGCTGCAGGGGAACAAAGTTCTACCAGAACCTGAACCTGCTCATCTAGGTGTTCAAACCAAAAACTGCTGAGGAAACGATATCAGTCGCAGAAATAAACTGCACAGCCTTCGCGGAAAAACTTTCTGGGAGATAACGACTCCGATAGGGGAAAACAGCCTCATCTATTCAACACTCTACTGGGGAAAACCAATCATGGCCTGAACGGCTTCCAAGGACTCGGCTCCCTTGGGAACTGCAAACTCGGCTGAGGAGGGCAACCAGACGATGGAATCACTCCTACCTGCCGGGGAGAGTACAACTTTGTGGGGAATCTCAATTCCGCCGGAGACTTCAGTCTACATTATCGAGCGCTGCATACTTCAGTATATGACTCAGCTGGGGAGACAATGATCCTTCAGGATGCATCTGATTGGGGAGAGAATCTTCTCTGGTTGGGGAGACATATCAATGCTTACGATCTCATGTTCAGACTGCGTGGGGAGATGCTGCTACAATTGCTGGAGGAGAAGGAGTCATCCTGCTTGGGAACGCATACGGAGTACTGCCTGGAATGTGCCATACCTGTAACAACACAAACAAACAGACAAGAGACCCTTCTCAAAGGGACCTATCAAGGTTATCATCTTGTGACAATGTTCAAGTAATTCATTGTTTCAATAATCAATGGCCTAGGCCAGTAAGTTTATGTATGCGCATTTTATCAAAAACATCGGCGTTCTTTTTCGCAAACAAAACAGATAAATGCTAAACAGGCAGACAGAATTGCTAAATAGTAGACATTTTATTGATAACGAACCCCTGAACGGGCAAAAATGTTTTACAACAGATGCAAGCTCCTGGAATGAGGAAGCTGCGCAAATATAAGACATAAATATATATCAGTATATACACAAATGTCAGCAATGAGGCATAGTCGAACACCATGAGTTGATCCCTCTATGACCCACTCGACTTCAAGACTTCTCCGACGCTTCAGCTTCAGAAAAGATTGATTCAGATAAACGGCCCTCAGGTCTTCCAAACCACTAAACAATGAAAGTCCATACGCGGAACGCAGTCATTTGCTTTTTCAAATCCCTAACTTTTGCTTGAATCGCCCCTTCGGGTTTTCGATTCACCGGGATACCCTTTTTTGCCTAAGTCGCCCTTCCAGGTTTTCGACTTTGCGGGTGTACATTCTTTTCTTTATATCCCTAATTTTTGCCCGAACCCTGTTCCTTTTTCATGGTTCGCCGGGATGCCCCATTTTTGCCTGGATACTCTTTTTCTTTCCAGCGGGTCATTTTTTAAGCAAAGTATTTTTTAATTGCGTCTGCGTTCACCGGGGATGCAAAATCTACGCCATCCATCATGGATAACAACAAGGCTCCTCCCGAGAAGACCTTGCCGACAATGTACGGACCTTCGTAATTGGGAGTCCACTTGCCCCGGTGATCGGAGTGTGGAGGAAGAATCTTCTTCAGGACGAGATCACCCGTCTGAAAGCTTCTAGGACGCACCTTTTTATCATAAGCTTTCTTCATTCGGCTTTGGTACAGACGACCATATGTAATCGATGCTAACCTCTTCTCGTCCATCAGGCTGAGTTGGTTTAGTCGGTTCTTAATCCATTCTGCCTCATCGAGTTTCACATCAACCAAAACTCGCAAAGAAGGAATCTCAACTTCTAGCGGTAGGACAGCTTCCATACCGTACACTAGTGAGAACGGAGTTGCCCCGGTTGAGGTACGCACCGTTGTACGATAACTGTGCAATGCGAATGGCAGCATCTCATGCCAGTCCTTATAGGTCACAACCATATTTTGTACAATCTTCTTAATGTTTTTATTGGCCGCCTCAACCGCGCCATTCATCTTCGGCCGGTAAGGAGATGAGTTGTGGTTTTCAATCTTGAAACTCTGGCACAGCTCTTTCATCATCTTGTTATTCAGATTCGAACCATTATCAGTAATGATGCGCTCGAGAATTCCGTAACGACAGATGATGTCCCTCTTTACGAATTTAGCCACCACCTGCTTGGTCACATTAGCATATGAGGCTGCCTCCACCCACTTGGTGAAGTAGTCAATAGCTACTAGAATGAAGCGATGACCGTTAGATGCGGTGGGCTCGATCTTGCCTATCATGTTGATGCCCCACATGGAGAGCGGCCACGGGGAGGACATGACATTTAACGGGCACGGCGGCACATGAATCTTATCAGCATAAATCTGGCATTTATGACATCTCTTCGCGAATTTAAAACAATCTGATTCCATCGTCAGCCAGTAGTATCCTGCTCTCAGGATCTTTCATATCATAGTGTGCCCGCCGGCGTGCGTACCAAATGTGCCTTCATGGACTTCTTCCATGAGCATACTCGCCTCTTTCTCATCTACACATCTGAGTAGCACGAGATCGTGGTTTCTTTTATACAAAACTCCATTAGGATTGAGGTAAAAATTTCCAGACAGCCTCCTCAGAGTCTTCTTATCCTGGGTTGACGCTCCCGCAGGATATTCCTTAGTCATAAGGAAAGTCTGGATATCATGGAACCATGGCTTGCCGTCGGAGGTTTCATCGATCGCCAAGACAAATGCAGATCTATCAAGACTAGAAATGACGATTCTCGGAGCTTCATTCCAAAAATTGACTTTATACATCGAAGCCAACATGGCTAAGGCATCAGCCATTTGATTCTCAGCCCTGGGCACATGATGGAGTTCCACTCGATCAAAGAACGGAAGCAGCCTTCTGGCATAGTTCATGTACGGCACCAAATTCGGTTGGCGAGTCTCCCACTCCCCTTTAATCTGGTTGATCACAAGTGCCGAGTCACCATATACATCTAGGTTCTTGATTCTCAAATCAATTGCCCCTTCTAGCCCCATAATGCATGCTTCGTACTCCGCTTCGTTATTGGTGACCGGAAACGTCAGTCTCGCAGTGAACGGGATGTGGGATCCATGGGGAGCTGTGATGATTGCCCCAATGCCACTTCCGTAAGAATTAACCGCCCCGTCAAATATCAATTCCCACTGGGATTTCCTATCTGGACCCTCATCGGGCAACGGTTCATCGCAATCCTTTGCTTTGAGAAACATGATATCCTCATCAGGGAATTCAAATTTCATCGAATGATAATCCTCGATTGGCTGTTCGGCAAGGTATTCAGACAATAGGCTTCCCTTAATGGCCTTCTGGGAAACGTATTGAATATCATATTCCGTCAACACCATTTGCCATCTGGCAATCCTGCCCGACAGCGCTTGCTTCTCGAAGACATACTTGATCGGATCCATCTTCGAAATTAGCAGGGTTGTGTGATTGAGCATGTACTGTCGTAAACGTTTGGCAGCCCAGGCTAATGCACAACACGTCTTCTCCAGCATCGAGTAACGAGATTCACAATCTGTGAACTTTTTACTCAAATAGTAAATGGCATGCTCCTTTCTGCCCGTCTCGTCGTGCTGACCGAGAACACACCCCATACTATTCTCAAGAACTGTCAAGTACATGATTAAGGGTCTTCCGGCCACTGGGGGTATCAAGATCGGAGGTTCCTACAAATACTATTTTATCTTATCAAATGCTTTCTGGCAATCCTCGTTCCAGATAATCGCCTGATCTTTCTTTAGTAGTTTGAACATCGGTTCACACGTGGCTGTGCGCTGAGAGATAAACCTTGCAATGTAGTTTATTCTGCCCAGGAAACCACAAACTTCTTTTTCAGTTTTTGGCGCTGGCATCTCTTGTATTGCTTTTATCTTCGCAGGATCAACCTCGATGCCTTTTTCACTCACGATAAACCCCAGCAGTTTTCCAGACCGTACTCCGAAAGTACACTTGTTAGGATTCAGCCTCAACCTGAACTTCCTAAGCCTCTCGAAAAGCTTCAGCAAATTGACCAGATGTCCCTCCTCCGTTTGGGACTTCGCAATCATGTCATCAACATAGACTTCAATCTCATGATGAATCATATCATGAAACAAAGTAACCATTGCTCGTTGGTAAGTGGCCCCTGCGTTCTTCAGACCGAAAGGCATTACCTTGTAGAAAAATGTTCCCTAAGGTGTAATAAACGTAGTTTTCTCCATGTCCTTCGGCGCCATCTTGATCTGATTGTATCCGGAGAAGCCATCCATGAACGAAAATACGGAAAACTGAGCTGTATTGTCGACCAACACATCAATATGAGGGAGCGGGAAATCATCTTTAGGGCGCGCCCTATTCAAATCCCGATAATCGATGCACATTCGCACCTTACCGTCCTTCTTTGGTACATGCACTATGTTGGCGACCCACGGAGGGTAAGTAGTGACCGCTAAGAAGCCAGCATCAAGTTTTTTCTGCACTTCTTCTTGAGAAGAGTGACGGCCATATCTGGTCGTGTCCTTCTAAGCTTCTACTTAACGGGAGGGCACTCTTCTCGCAGCGGAAAGTGATGGACCACGATGTCAGTATCAAGTCCGGGCATATCTTTGTACGACCAAGCAAAGATGTCACTATACTCTCGAAGCATCTCGACTAATCTCTGCTTGACATCACTCTGCAATGCGGCCCCTATCCTGACGTTCCTGACAAGTTCCTCAGAACCCAAATTCACAATCTCAATCTCTTCTTCGTGAGGCAGAATAACTTTCTCTTCTTGTTTCAACAAGCGGGCCAACTCTTCGGGAAGGTCTTCGTCTTCATCAATCTCTTCTTCGGCTTGATAGATCGGGCAATCGAAGTCGAAGTGAGTCGTAGAAGGTCCAGAGTTGATGTCATCTTTTATGTGTATCCTGCAATAACAAGGGTTAAGCTTGAGACAAGAATATGTAAGTCAGCACAAACCCCATTTCCGTTTTATTGTTTTTCAAAACAAATATAAAAAAGGAATAACAGAGATCACAATATTTGAATGCGAAAAAACGCCTTTTGATTTATTGGTAAAATGCATGTACATAACCAAACAAGGCCTTGACAATAAAACCACTACGCCCCGAGTAGGACATAGGGTTGTACAATAATTGGAGAAAGTAAATCATTACTCTTTGCCCGTCACTTGGATGATATCCCTGATGGACCAATTGTTGAGGTTCTGGCCTGGGTTGCTTGGCTGGATCCAAGAGTCTAGGTCGCAATCACTGTCTTCGCCGTCTTCAGACACTGCGTTAACACTTTCAAATATCACCCCGCCACTGGTAAACTGGATCGGCCCTTTACCTCGCGACGCACTGTGAGAAGAGGAGGCTTCAGCCGCAGGAGAGTACCCTAACCCGAACTTGTCTTGTTTGTTAGGTATTTCCAGAATTTGCCCCCAGCCTGGGGTAGATCCGGCTTGAACAACGGCTCGGGCTTCCCTGAAGGAAGAGAGAGTCATCTCTGGTTTCTCAGTGATTACTGGAGCCACGTTCTTGACTTTAACAGCTTCGAACGCCTGACATAGGGTTTCGTGGATTTCCCCATCCATCTCAACATATTTGAAGGACGACAAATGGCTCACCATTATGTCTTCCTCGCCACAAACAGTCACGATGCTGCCTCCGACAGCATACTTGAGCTTCTGGTGCAACGTGGAGGTCACGGCGCCAGCAGAATGGATATATGGCCGACCTAAGAGACAGTTGTAGGCATGCATGATGTCCATGATGTAGAAGACTGCGTCGAAAGTTTCCGGCCCGACTTGGATTGGTAACGTCACCTCCCCGAAAACATGACGTTTGGTTCCATCGAACGCTTTCACAACCAGATCACTGGGTGTGCAAATCAATCCTCGAGTATCTAACTTCATTAATGCCTTCTTCGGAAGAACATTGAGCGACGACCCTGTGTCTACCAACACGTGGGACATAATCATTCCTCTACACTCTATCGAGATGTGCAATGCGCTGTTGTGGTTTCTTCCCTTCGGCGTCAGCTCCAGGTTAGTGAACCCTAACCCGTTTCCAGCATTCACGTGGGCTACGACCCCTTCCAACTGGTTGACCGATATTTCCTGCGGTACATACGTGGCATTCAAGACCTTTAACAACGCGTTGCGATGTGCCTCAGAACACAGCAACAGATTCAGGATGGAGATTTTCGAAGGCGTTTGATGGAGGTGATCCATGATCTTGTAATCACTCTTCTTAATCAACCTCATGAACTCTTCAGCGTCTTTAACAAGTAAGTCTTTCTGTACCCCACGAGGGGTTTCCTCAACGACTTTACTCTTTCCCTTATCGGTTACCTCGGCTTTGTCCGCTTTGTCCGCCACAATCTCAGGTGGAGCAAATACTCTTCTGCTGCGCGTGATTCCGCCGACTCCCACTAGGTTATCCACACACTGTCCTGAGGGTTCCAATTCTAACTTCTGTCCGTTGCAGTAGACGTCTGCCCCATAATGCCATGGGACAGCATTGGTGCTTTCAAAAGGTATCGGCCCATCCTTGGTGATGGTAATCGTGGGCGGTCTGGGTGCAGAAATGGTGATCGTCCAGCGAGGGATGGCGATGGTGGCAACCTCATCATCTTGCTTCAGCATTACCTTTCCAGATCCACATTCGGCCCTTTGGCTAAACTGCAAGATTCCTTCGGTCATCAGACTCTGAATCCCCTTTATCAACTATTCACATCCATCAGGACGAATCGCACAGCCCATACACAATTCTCCACAGCCCGGAAAGAAGCCTCTCTTCATCAGCTTGGCTTTAACGAAGCTAAGCGGCGTCTTCAGATCCTTGACGTCAGTCAACACATCTAAGTTCTCGTCTTCAATAATAGCATTCACCCCACCTCCCCGATGATTCGGCATAGGGTTCTTCGTGACATTTGGCACATTATCTGAGAAATTGATGATCTTAGCATCCACCATGTCCTGTACCTTGTGCTTGAAGGCTTTGCAGTTTTCTATCGTGTGGCCGGGTGCCCCCGAGTGAAACTCACAAGTTGCATTTGCATCATAACCTGGCGGAGGTGCCCCTGTCAAGGGAGCCAGGGTTCTCTTCTGGATCAGCTGTAACTGAAGCAGAGTTTGTAATAGCTGAGCATGGGACATGGGCGGCGTCTCGAGGTGACGACTTGATAGAGGTGCCCTGCTCTGATACTTTCTGTACCCTTGCTGATTCGGCTGCTGCTGCGGTTGCTGCTGTGGCTGAGGTTGCTGGACAGCAGGGATGGTTATGCTAGCCACCTGCTGGTGCTGGCCTTTACCCTTCCTTCGAGCGTTAGACACGGCGCTCGTCTCTCCTTCCCGCCTTCTGCCACCATACGCTTTCTTTCCCCCTCCGGATGAGGATAGATCAACACCTTGAATTTTCCCCAGTTTGATCCCATTTTCAACGTGCTCGTCGGTGATGATGAGATCTGAGAAACTTCCGGACATACTGCTGACCAATTTCTCGTAATAAACCCCTGGGAGGGTGGCTACAAACATTTCAACAAGCTCCCGTTCAACCATCGGCGGCTGAACTCTAGCTGCCAATTCACGCCACTGCTGGGCGTACTCTTTGAACCCTTCGTTGTTCCTTTGTGACAAATTTTGCAGCTGGACTCGGTTCGGAGCCAAGTCACTGTTATACTGGTAATGGTGCACGAATGCCTCAGCAAGTTCCTTCCACGTGCGCACACTGGTAGGTTCCAAACTTATGTACCATTCCAAGGATGGTCCGGACAAGCTATCCTGAAAGAAGTGCATCAGCAACTTCTCATCTTCAGAGTGAGCGGACATTTTACGGTAGTATGATCTCAGGTGGACGCGAGGGCAAGTGGTGCCCTTGTACTTCTCAAAGTCGGGTACCTTGAATTTAGGAGGCACCTTGAAATCAGAAATCAATCCCAATTTAGACATGTCGACACCCATAGTGTTCAGGTTCTCGAAATTCCTCATTTTGTCCTCGAGTGCCTTAAACCTCAGACGTGCTTCAGCAGTCAGTTCTCCTTCAGCACTCCTCTGTGAGAACAAATCTTCTAGACGATCTTCTAGCCATGGCTGAGTGCCATTACCAACAGCAAATCCAGTAGCATTAGGCCCATACAGATTTCCAGCACCTGTGTTGTCGTTGCCCAGTCCAGCGTTGCCATTAGCTTCAAAATTTCCATTACCAATGCCAGTCGTATTACCATTAAGCCCGATGTTAGTGATCACATTGCCGTTACCACTACCGTTCCCCCCGGTCACAGGGATGCCATTCTGAGGAGTTTCGACAGGTTGAGGGATTGGAATGCTCCCACCATGAAGTACACCGTTGCTGTCAACCCTGGAGATCAGTGGTTGGACCAAGGTTCTGAGCTGGTCTTGGCCATTGGCAACCACTTGCATGAGTTCCATGAAGAGGTCCATCCTCTCTCGGAGTTCCTGGACATCAGTCTGTACTTGTTCCATTGCTCTAGCTTGATTTGCTCTGGTCGGATAGTGGTGGATCGGCCTTCGATCAATCCTGGAACAACCTTGAAACAACCTGCATACACAAAAGGGTTAGAAAAAACGACAAAGTGCTCGTTATGCAGATGCTTCATGCAAATGCAAACGTGTGTCTGTGCATTAGGGAGATTTCCCCCGATTCTAGTGCCTGAGTGCCAGTGTTGATAATAAGAAGTCCGAGTCCATTCATGGAAATAACATAAGAAAGCCCATCAAGGCGGTACACAACGTCACTGAGTACAAGCAGAGTCAATAGCATGACCTCGACCAACAAGCCTGGTGATGGTCAGCATACAACAAAAGGATTACAAATATAATCAAGCACGGCCATGGGCACGAAACTCTCCTAACAAATCCCTCGTTTCTGGATGATCAGGCCGAGTGAGCAACCCTTCGACGAGTAACTCCCTCTGCACAATAGTGTATTGAAGACCTTCAACTGAATCTTCCCAAGCTCCTTCGTCGAAACAATCTTCTAACTTCTGCTTCTTGGATTCGAACGTCAGTTTGCGCTCCTTCAGGTTAGCAAGAGCCTTGTTGAGCAGGCCTTCAGCGGCATATCTGCGAGCGGTTTCTTCATCAAACCTCTTCTCACTAGCCTTCACCTGGGCTTTCAACTTGGAGATCTGCTGCTTCAGTTTATCCTCCCGTTCTTTGTCGTTGGCCAGGGTGGCCTTCCAGTGCTGATTAAACTTGGATATTCTCTGGTACGCTTCATCCAAGTGCTGCTTTTTAGTGGCCAGTACGTCATTGACAGCTTTGAAGTCCCGGCCTAAGTGCTCACGCTCAGCCATCTGTTTGCCTCTTGAAGGAATGGACGGCTTCGTTTCTCTCGCTTCTGAGTTGAGCCAATTCTTTCTCCAGTTCTTCATTTGCCTTCTTCAGCTCGTCTCTCTCGGCTAGCACCTGACTGTACTGCTAAATAGGCACGGTGGTAGGCTTTTCAATCACTGGTGGGCTTTCTGGCTTAGCAGGAGGAAACGACATCCCTATAATATCTGCTTTGGTTCTGATCCAGGTCACGTACGGAGCGTAGGCTTGGCTATTACTTTTCCCTAGCAATGGCTTTCCCCGCTTACAGATACCATTCCAAGCGTGCTGAAGCTTAGATAACATATCCCCCTCTAGAAGACCAGTGAGGTACAGAGATTCCTGCACCTCTTCATCCTTCGGCGGAGCTCTCAAAGCATAAGCAAACTGTCGGACCAACAGAGATGGATTATAGTTGATACAACCCTTCCTGCCTATCAGAGGCACATTCGGAAACCCGCTGCAGCTGAAGATAATCTCAGTACCCAACCTATCACTATCAAACAAGGAAATATCCTCCGCTGATAGACTCATCAAACGCTCAGACCACTCAGCTGTGGCTGCAGACGAAGCAAAGGGACCCTTCTTGGGTAGGTGACTATCAAGCCATCTATAGAGCAGGGGTACACAGCACGAGACATTCTTGCCCCTTCTGTTCTCGTTTTTGTAGTGGACGGAATGATAGACATCTCCTATCAAGGTAGGGACTGGATTCCCTGATGCAAAGATGTGAAATGCGTCGAAGTCTACAAAGTCAGGCATATTGGGGAACAGAATGATGTCGTATATGCACAGAGCAAGGATGGCGTTGAACACGATCCAACATCCGTCTTTGGCGCACTGCTGGGCCTTTCCCACTAAGAACTGTAGGGAGAAACCGGGAACCCTGTTCCAACTAGACAAGACCAACTTGGAGGCATCCAGATGGAGTGAAGGAGCTAGACTAGCCAGATTAGGCTCAGCATCCATATGAACAAAGGACATTTAACTCTTGATAGGCACACCTAACAAATCAGCATACTCCTTTAGTGTGGGTGCGAGAATGAAGTCCTGGAAAGTAAAGTATCTCAAAGGAGGATCGTAGAATTGCAGCAAGGCGTGCAACCCATTCATCTCAAACACAGAATGTTTACGAACCAAGCTGAGCAGCTTCCCATAAGACTTTCTGAATTCACCTCTCACAGAATCATCTGCCAAAGCAATCAAACCAGTCAGCTGAACAACATCAGGAGTGGGGAGCTTGTAGGCCACGGTCTTCCTCAGAGAACCCATACTAGCACAATAGGAGGCAAGAAAAGCTGAACCGGGGGAAACAGTACCTGCAACACAGACACACGTTAATGAAATGCGAATGAGTATGCAAAACAATGCAGAATGCAATCATGTAGCAGGAGATCAAGACGACTGTGCCGTTGAGGTGATGCAGGTTCTATATCAACAAAACCACAATACTGCTATGTCAAGCACAACCCTATCTCTGATGAGAAGAGAACCCTGGTATATGACCATAAATCTGCTCTGTCAAGAACACACATATATCTGCTGACAAGAACGTCTGATACAGGACCATAAATCTGCTCTGTCAAGAACAACCCTATCTCTGATGAGAAGAGAACCCTGGTATCTGACCATAAATCTGCTCTGTCAAGAACAAATACAAATCTGACAATGAGAAGCCCTGATGTCGGACTATAAATCTGCTCTGTCAAGAACAAACACATATCTGATAAGAGATCCTGATACCAACGAAACTGATTCATTATCAAGAAAACCAGGTAGTCTGAAGGTTAAGGTTTCCTGCAACAAACCCGAGCCTGCTCACAAGTATGGACCTATACTGAACCAAGTTTGGCATCCTATGCGGTCATCAGCGTCACAGACATTCAAGAGGGGTGATACGATACCCAGAAGGTGTGGCATCACCATCTTCTGAAGCAGCCTCACTCGGCTGAATCCCAAATGATCGGTCTCCAGAGTCGACAATCCCCCAAACCAACACCCCCTCAGGCCCAAAGGGCCGGAAAAGAAGTCAACCGGGAGAACCTCGTCTGAGCGTGGATTTCATGAGACACTAGTGCTTGCAAAGCAAGCACGCGCCCACTAATTTCCACAACTAATGCTAGGTACACTCAAGCCTGGGTCTGGCTTCTCACTCATCAGAATGCCCCTCCCACAACAGCACAGATAATCATATCATACTGAAAATAAAGTGCGGGAAATAAAATGCGATAAATAAACACAACCTAACAAGTAATCATACAAGCGCTAGGATTAACTCTCGCAGGGGACGTTGGATCCCCAAACTGACACACATAAGGGATGTTGGATCCCCAGGAAACTATCAAGTCCCCAGCAGAGTCGCCAGTTGTCGCTTCCGCGAAAATAAGGTGCCGGCAAAATAGAAGAGTCGCCACCTTTCGTTATTTATCCCTCAGAACGGGAAAGGAAACGATCAGAAAAACCTGACGAAAAAGGTATAAGACAAGGTCATCGCAACCAATGTCTAGGTTCAAGAGTCGGTTACGCAAGGGGAAGGTATTAGCACCCCTCACGTCCATCGTACTCGATGGGATCCACGCTTGCTTTGTTTGTATGACGGGTTTGTTTTATCTATCTACCTATCAAGGCTGGCTTAAAAAGAAAAGAAAAAGACTCGGCAAAGCGTCGCGCTTTATGCCTACGTATTCTCATCAGAGAATGAGAAATCAGAGTCAACGTAGTTCGCCTAACTACGGGTTACGGGAAGATGGCTCGCCAATACATCAGTATTGTGCCTACGTACTCTCAACAGACATGAGAGATCAGAGCTAACGTAGTTCGGGATAATACGGCTTACGGAGATTCAGATTCATCTATTTTATCGAGTAGGGTTAACAAGCAATTCCAGCAGTTGGATGTATGCAGCTCGACCCTTGGAGACTTAAGCGTTACCGTTTGCAGTAGAACTGGGAGTTAACGACACTCTTTTCTTCAGAAAAGCTTCTTTTGAATTACGGGCCCCCGGGGCAAAAAAGTTTTGAAGTTTGTTTTCTGTCTTTTACGGAAGAACTGTTTTTTATGGATGTTTGCAACCAATATCATACTAGAGACTATGACCTGAGAGTGAATGCGTCACATGTCACCCAAAGGGTACCATACTAAACATCCAAGCTGTCGAAAAGAAACTCTCCGACAACCCTTTCTCAGATAGCTTAAGGCTCGTAACGTACGACGCCAGTTAACCTTTATTACTGTATTTTAATTTGTTTTGAGATGAGAAGAGAGAACGAACAGGTTTAACTAAGGGGAGACTATCAAGTCCTAAGGTTGTCATGCCAAGGATTCATCCTATGGTTGAAGTTTGAAACAGGGAACTCCTAGAAGTTATCATGCATGGTTTCAACCTAAAGTTCTATCATCACTTACTTATCAAAAGAAGTGAGATTCCTAGGGGATCATGTCAATGATAAATAGCAACAGATAAAGCATCAGCTTAAACAGTAAACAGTAAACGACTGTAAAATGCATGCAATGCAAGTGAGGGAGGAAATGTGTGTGGGGCATCAGCCTCCACAAGCTCGTCTCGACCTCAACCCAAGTATGAATAAATGCAATCATAAAGGAAAATAAAATGCCATCAAGCAAATCACAAACCACACAAGCAAGGGAGCAGAGCTCTACCGAATACCAGCAAGCAAAGCCACACAGTAAAAATACAAGCAGAGGGAGAAACTCAACCTCTAATGCAATACAAGCAAGGGGAGAAACTCAACCCTTAGGATGCTCTTAGGCTTATTCAACTAAATGACCTAATCTAAATGCATCACACCAATCAATTCACATCAATACAGTTGCACAGAAAGAAAACAGACAGTCAAGAAAGCAGATCAACAGCTTCCACAACTTCACAGCAAAGCTCCTCTGACATCAGTTCAGTCCTCAGTCCTCAGCTGCTCTTCAAGGCTTTCATCTTTAATAGCAAATATCAATTGGCTTCTCCAAGCTTCCAACACATCAACATAAGTATCAACTTATCCTTCTTATTCAAGCTTCAGCTCTTTATTCAATCTCAAATTGATCTTCTTCACAAGTGTCAACATGTTCTTCCTGATCTTCAAGCTTCAGCTCCAATGGCAGTCTTCAAACATTGGGAAGTAGCAACTTCTAGCATCTTCAATCTTCTAGCAAGGAACTCCATCCTCTAGCAAGGGAGAAAGATTCATCTAACAAGAGCAAGGTTTGAATAAAAGACAGCAGAGTGAAGACCAAAGGTCACCACTGAGCACTCCATTATCAGAGAAAGGGACCCTCAAAGGTTCTACCAACTTGTGAAGATCCACACATCCTACCAAAGGAGGGATGAGGCCTTTACAAGGGTACCTTGCATCATAGGGAAGAATGGAAGTGATCAACACCTTCCATGTTTGTGAAAGAAGAGAATCTATCTAGAAGCTCTACCTATAAACCCTAATCTTAACACCTAATCAACACTACACCAAAAGAAGGGAAATCTTCACATCCAAGCTTCTTCATTCAATCCATGGAAGCCCAAGCTTGTCTTCAACATCACCCAAGAGCAAGCAAAGCAAAACCCTAATCTAAGGGAACTAAAGAAGTCATTCTAGTTGAATTAGCAAGTTAGGATCACCTAAAACCTAGTGCTAAAGTTAATTCTAACTAAAATACTAAAACCAATTGTAAATTCTTACAAAAATAACTATGGGAACCTAATTCAATCATGAATCTATCACACAAAATTCAGAGGTTGAATCATCCACCAAGTCCTAGAAATAAAACCTAAACCATAAGGTGCTAAGCATAAACCCTAAAAATAGAGCACCTAAGGTTTCAACTTAAAACTACCACCTAACTTCATCACAAAAATGTGAGAAAAATCTAAGGGGAACATGCATATCAATTCTATCTACACACAAAAAATTATTTCAAGAATCATCACCAATTACTCAAACAAAATTCAGCAAAACCAGGTATCAACCATGGTTATTTTAATATCAATTAAAATTCAACAAATGCAAATAAAATAAAAAATGCATGAACTATTAATATTTTTTATCTACAAAATTCTAGATTCAATCATGAATCAGGGGAAAAAAGTATGGAGTTAATTGAGTTAGTCTTCAATTTTTTATGAATTATTTACTAAGTCACATGAAATGATGAAAATTAAAAGAAATTCAAGAAATTAACAAGCGTGCGTGGCAAATAGCAAATAAAACCAGTTCATTTCAATGTTTGGGCCAGAAAGGGGGTGTGGTTATCAAAGCGCGTGCTAGGCCCACCCATTAATCAGAAATAATATGGAAAATCAATGATAATAGGAAAATGTTTGTGGTAAATAGCAATCAATATCAGTGCAAATCTTGATGGGCCTCCAAACTGGGGTGCAGATAACAACACTTCACTAAGCCCACCCAAGTACACTTAGTGATACGGTGCGTTTGGTTAGTTCTCAGATCCTTCACAAACTGAAACTTATCTGTGGACATTGGATCTTCCTCCAAGTCAAAGTCCACATCTAATCTCACGGTCACAACATCATCTTCCCCATTTCAAAAATCTGGAGGGAAGAACCTCTATGGATGAACAGAGCTTCACATCTTCATCTTCCCCAATCGTGCTCCTCTGACATCTCACCAAAACTCAAACCTAAACATCCTAACCCGTTCGTTTTTTCACAGAGAATTCGACCATGCCAATCAATGATCTGGAAGCTCAATCAATCTCAAAACACGATACAAATCTCAGAAACTGCTCAAAATTCCATCATCACTATTCTTCAAATTAAGATGTCTAACATCATCACCACTTCACCCTGATTAATTCTAACTATCAAACTAAGATTATACACCAAGAATCAGCAAGATATGGTCCTCTCAAGAAATCTGATCACCTAACCAATTGTCTCTAAATCATGCAAATTGTTACCAGAAAGCTCCTAGCAATGATCTACGATGACTCTAACCTATCAAAACCTAAAGAAACTACATGAATCAAGCCATAGGATGAGAATTACATACCTACAAATTTTGAATGCACAGAGCACTGAAACCTTCAAATCAACCCTCAAGAATTTCCAGATACCTTCACTAACACTAAATGAAACTTCTGTATGCAACAAATTGGATTGAAACTCCCTGAATCCTTGAATTCAATTTTGACTTGCAAGCTATGAACTCAAAGTGCTCTCTCACTATTTTGCAATGATCTTGGCTTGAAATCTATTTGGAATCACTCATACACTCAAGAGGAAGACGTTGAAAGGAAGAATTTGGATGGAAATGGATCAAAAGTGTGTAACCGAATTTGATTTGCAAGAAGAAAATTCAGAATGCAATCTCTCTCTATTCTCTCTCAATTTCCACCAACCTTGGCCTTGATTCGGTTCTAATGTATATATAGAACCAATAGGAATGATCTAGAAACCTCTGGAATCATCTATATGAGATATCCAATATCTCTTGCTTTTGAAGTTTTCATCTCATGCCCATCCATGACAGCTCTGCTTGTAGCTTGTTTATCACTTTGATCATGATTCAATTTCTCCTCAAATGACATTTTGAATGTGTTTGGATGGATTGGAACCTTGGTTTTGCACTTGTGAATGATTTGGCATATGTAACTTACATCATAAGCAACCAAATGCAATTATGAGCAAATGACTTCAAATGAAAAAACCAACATTTCCATTGTTTCTAAAATGTATCTTCCAATCAAAATGACCTATAAGTTTGTCTCATTTGGTCACCACATGAATTATTTGAATTTTTGACCATTAAATCCTTTTAATTCTTCCTTTTTCAAAATTTCTTGAACCAAGTCTCTCTTTGAGCCATTTCAATGCCTCCTTGATGCATGGTCAAAGTTAAAACCCCATTTTGAGCAACTTTCTAGTTGAACAAAATTTCATTTGAGGCCTCTAAGTTGGTGAAAATGGCCTATGATCACAAATGACCTATAATCACCAAATGTCCAAAATACCCTTGACTTGTCAAAGCCATAACTTGAGTTCTACAAATCCTATCAAGGACTTCTAGTACTCTCTAGAAAGCTAAGAGAATAAGGAAAAACATTCATTTTGACAAAGAGTTCATAGGAATCATCCTTCTAGGGCAAACGTTTCATACAAGTTGGGTAACTTTCAAGCTCCAAATCCACATTCCTCAGATGACTTGTAACTTGTCAAAGTCACAACTTGAGTTCTATAAACCCTATCAAGGACTTCTAGTACTCAAATTAAATATAAGACCATGCCCTACAACAATCATGTTGGGGGAAAGATGAGATGACAATCATATCTTGAGTTAACTAGCCTTGAAGTCAAGGGTCAAACTAGGGAATTTTACACTGTCAAGCCTTAGAAACCCTAGCCTGAAACTTCTCAAATTCTTAAATCATGATGAGTTAACCTTGAAATCATCCTTATAACATCTCAATGTATCGATCCATGATCACATGGCTCTTGGATCAAGTCTCAACCTTCTCCAAATCATCAGTTGACTTAGGGTTGACCCAGTCAAACCCTAATTGTACCACTCATGGCTAAGTCTTCTTAATCTTACACAATGACCTGTCTAGGCTTCAAAGTGGTCTTCAACACTTCTCATGAGCTCTCTCAAGACCCCAAGTCCCTCTTCATGGCCTCATAATCATCTGATGGTCTTCCCCATAACTCTCAAGTTAGGAGACCTACCCACTTGGCTTTAATCACTCTCTCTGAGGATCTTTTAACTTCTCTAACAAGGATATCAACCCTTGAACATCTGAATAAACTTCTTAGCTATCTTCACAGTCTTGTGTAGACCTTGATTGGTAATCATACCTCTTGATCTCCGGCATACATGTCAATGAAATACAAATGATAATGCTAATGTGAATGGAGTGAAACATAAGCTAAGTAAAGAAAAGTTGGGAAAATTTTGGGGTGCAACAACCATCCTTAAACTGAACTATTCAAGGCTTCTCTCAATTTGTCCTCCACACATGACATAAAAAAAACAAATGGTTCCAGATTTGTCTAAAAGTATTTTGCCCGAAGTTTGACATAATTTAATAAGGTAAGCGTGCATTGAAGATTTAATCACTATTTTCTGGGCCATAATGCTTTGTGAACAATTCAAATTTGAATGGATTAAACGTGTATCTTGACCATATCAAGAGCCCTTAGAATGAATCGAAATTCGTCTTTAAACCAACTAGCCATAACAATTGGCTCACTTGTTCATAATTCGAAGTTGACAAATTAATAAATCCGACTTTATTAATAATTTTCGTGGCTAAACAAATGTAAGCATAACCTAAAGATGAATGAGCCGTGACTTAAAAACAAACACTCAAAGTTTGAAACCTTTTCTAACATGGCTAAAGACATGAACTAAAACAAATTTAGTCTCGGACTAGCTTGTCAACCCTCATGACTTAGGTATCTTCTTGAAACACAACTTCCGATCAACTTGAAATATGATTTTAAAAAAACTTGAAACCAAACGCTCATGTTTTGACCATATTGCCAAGAAAATAAGGGCACTACTTTCTTTCATCTCTTCTTGTGCTCAACACACTAGCAATAACCTGCGAGCATAAACCAAATCTCTATAACCTAGCTTGTGGAGAATCATGGCCAAGAATCACATGATCACCTTGATAAGCATCATAGAGCAATAAAAAGAAATGAGAGGGTAGGACAAATTTAGGGTATCACAGATGCCCCTATCTAATTGGCTTAGACCGAGTAACATGAATTGCTGCAACATTCATTTTTCTAGGTAGAAGTCAATTAGATACAAAGAAGACCCTGAATTTTTCCGAAAAGAAATAAAATGGTTGGGAATGAAATACTGGATATCTTGCAAATGTCGCTAACACCAAAAGGATGTTAGTAGAGAAAACTTAACACCAAAAGGATGATAAGCCTATCACCAAAAGGATGATATTACACTTACACACGTTGTCCGTACATCAAAAGGATGTAGGGAATCCACTACCGAAAGGATAGTGGAGAACAACCGCTTGTCATGACACAAAAAGGAAGCCAGACCCATCACCAAAAGGATGATGGAGCGAAAACGCTAGTCGTAACACCAAAAGGATGTTAGACCCATCACCAAAAGGATGATGAAGCGAAACAAGGCAAACCTGACACCAAAAGGATGTAGGGGATCCATTACCAAAAGGATAATGGAAAACGCGCTAGTCATGACACCAAAAGGATGCCAGACCCATCACCAAAAGGATGATGGAGCGAAACAAAATCAACCCTAACACCAAAAAGGATGTAGGGGATCCATTACCAAAAGGATAATGGAAAACACGCTAGTCATGACACCAAAAGGATGCCAGACCCATCACCGAAAGGATGATGGAGCGGAAACGCTAGTCATAACACCAAAAGGATGTTAGACCCATCACCGAAAGGATGATGGAGCGAAGCAAAATCAACCCTAACACCAAAAGGATGTAAGGGATCCATTACCAAAAGGATAATGGAAAATACGCTAATCATGACATCAAAAGGATATCAGACCCATCGCCAAAAGGATGATGGAGCGAAACAAAATCAACCCTAACACCAAAAAGGATGTAGGGGATCCATTACCAAAAGGATAATGGAAAACACGCTAGTCATGACACCAAAAGGATGCCAGACCCATCACCAAAAGGATGATGGAGCGGAAACGCTAGTCATAACACCAAAAGGATGTTAGACCCATCACCGTAAGGATGATGGAGCGAAGCAAAATCAACCCTAACACCAAAAGGATGTAAGGGATCCATTAGCAAAAGGATAATGGAAAATACGGTAATCATGACATCAAAAGGATACCAGACCCATCACCAAAAGAATGATGGAGCGAAACAAAATCAACCCTAACACCAAAAGGATGTAGGGAATCCATTACCAAAAGGATAATGGAAAATACGCTAATCATGACATCAAAAGGATATTAGACCCATTGCCAAAAGGATGATGGAGCGAAGTAAGATCAACCCTAGCACCAAAAGAATATAGGGAATCCATTACCAAAAGGATAATGGAAAATACGCTAATCATGACATCAAAAGGATATCAGACCCATCGCCAAAAGGATGATGGAGCGAAGATGCTAGCTACTACCACAAAGAAGGATGATAATAACTCCCACGAGGAACACTCATGGCCCTGAATGATGTGCCCTTGGTCAGGCTGAATTTGCTTTTGATAGACCCACGCTTTTTGCAGACAATGCCCCTGACCGGGCTGATGATCATTAGAAATCTTCGAGATTTGGTCTTGGACCTGAACTCGCATGCTAATGTTTGATGATAATGATGTTCCATAAATGGAAATGCAAATGCAAATGCTGATGCGCGGTGATGCAAGAGCTAGGAGAGTATGATATGATTCTGGGTACGCATATGATACAAGATGCTTATGAAGTTGAATGCGATGTGTATGACGCATATGATTGCAAGAAGTTTGTTGAAAATGCAAGTGCCGAAATGCAGGTTGGACTTCATGGGTGTTTATGGTTGCCAATGCAGATTGGACTTTGGGTGGGAAGGTGAAGGTACGACTCCCCGACACTCTTCTTGAACTCAACAGTTGCTGACGAAAATGAACTTGCTTGAGTAACTTGCCCCAGTGTAGTTCAAACTTGCCCTAGTATGATCTTTGGAAAATTTCATCTTGAAAAGATGGTAACTTGCCATGAGACGGCCTCGAGATGGCTTGCCCCAGAATTTGTATCATGAAAGGATTCATCCTTGATCAATAGACTCTTGGTGGTTGACTTCAGTACATTTTTGGAGTAGCTTTCTCTTGAAAGAGCGTTGAAGCGACTTAACTTGTCCTGAATTAGCACTAGAGGGATCCGCCCTTAAGTTAAAGAAATTATGGGTGGCCTGCCCCTGATTGGTACCACGAAAGGATTCATCATTGTTTAACTGATTCTCATCGTAGTTGACTTCAACATACTCTTGGAGTAGCTTGCCCCTGAAAGAGCGTGGAAGCGACTTAACTTGTATTGAATGAGCATTAGAGATATCTTCCCTTAGCTCGAAGAAACTCTGAGTGGCCTGCTCCTGATCGGTATTCTCGAGATGATTCGTCATTGTTTAACCAATTCTCATGGTAGTTAACTTCGACATACTCTTGGAGTAGCTTGCCCCTGAAAGAGCGTGAAAGCGACTTAACTTATCTTGAATGAGAATTGGAGGGATCTGCCCTTAGATCGAAGAAACTCTGGGTGGCCTGCCCCTGATCGGTATTCTCGAGATGATTTACTTCCGATCAACCACTTCTTGAATGATTTTACCCATACTCAAATGATGCTTGGGGATTTGCCTCAGGCTAACTGATTCCAAATTCATTGGATGTCAATGCCCCAGATCCATAAGGTTATATGGTATACTTGGTTCTGGTCCAGACTGCTGAATAATCCAGTCCTGTTTGATTGCATCGTGTTGGAATTTCCTTAATGCCAACTACTGACTTGTAAATAAAATTGTTTGTTCATGAATGGTAGTTTTAATGCAAAGTTCATGTAAGTTTTTAAATAAAACATCTTTTATTAAGTGTTGTGATAGTGAGACGAATGGAACGTTAGTCCAAATGTTGTGCTAACTTGATTGGTGTAAAAGATATAGCAAGGATAATGACACCAATGCTGATGATTAGCAAATATGCGAGGAGTCAGTTTACGCAACCTTGCGATAATATGCTTTCAGAATACACCTCGCCTCAATTAGGTCTTTCGAGGGTTGTAACGTGATCTGTTTCACGGTTATAAAACAAAGGATATTAGGCTCAAAGTTGTTTGTACCCACCCCTTTTTCATGATGATCTTCATTCCTACATTCAGCTAATTCTGCATGTGCTTATCCTGACGGTGTAAGCTTGATGGTTTGAGGTTTGCTTCAGATAACAGTCACCTTATTTTGATGGATGTCAGTAACCTCTTAATTTGGGTGGCCACCGAATCTTATTTTGTTTTTGTTGACGGTTTGAGGACCTCTTTTGCTTTTGATCCCTAACTTTTGCATGGACTGATTTTGCTTGTCAGATCCATCGGGATAACCCTGATTTTTGCCTAACTCCCCTTTGAAGTGCTTGACTTAGCAGGCTTTTGATTTTTTTTTTGTGAATTTTGTTGGAGGATTCTGACTGCCATGTCATTGGTCATTGATGAACAACCGTCTTTCTTTTGAATTTGGCTTTTTGATTTGAGTGCAGGATTAGATTAACTGAACAACTACCCTGCCCCAGGTTGAATGTAAGGGTTTGATTATCCGAAGCAAACTCCTACTTCTAGGCTCGAAGTGGTTGACTAGGGATTAACTCCTTATATCTCCGGTGTTTAGGGGAATTGAAACAATACATGTACATCATTGTCAAGGTTTTATCCGAAAGCATATAGTTTGCAATTATGGGTATTTCGTTTTCATCATCCTCCCTCCAATCTTTGCTAAAACAACAGTGATGAAGTGGAGTGGATAAAAGTGTATGTGTCTGTGATAAGTGGAAATACTTAGTGAATACGACGTGACTGATTCGGGAGATGCATAATCACTTCATTAATATTACCATTCAAAACAACAATGCTTAGAAACAAGTAGATGCGGCAGAAGCTGACTTTGCGACATAGGGACTGGATGAAGAGGAGCAGTCCTTCTTTCCAAGTTGTTGCGAGGCCTTCTCTAATTTTGGCGCTGGCAGTTTTATTGCTGAGGAACATAAGGTTGTTAGCACTGATTAGGGCATTCCTCACGTGCAGGCCCTTTCATTCTTAAATTTGGCCCAGGAATAGGAAATAGTTGTGGGCATGGATATTCTAAAACCAAAGATTGTAAGATACGCTCCAGACCTGATGCAGCTTCAGGGGGAGAAAGCAGGGATATCCACTTCTTTTACAGCAACTGGAATAAGCCCACCTGGCACTCTCATACTGCTTGGCGTGAACTCAAATGCTTTTGAGTCAATTAAATCTTGAACTGTGTTTAAAAGTTTTGAATTCTTCCACATTATGGCCCGGTGCCCCAGAATGGAAATCACAATTGACACTTGCATCGTAGCTAGGTGGTGGCTTACTAACACACGGAGCCAGAGTCCGAAGTTCAACCAATCAAAATTGAAGCAAGAGCTACAACAAGTGAGTATAAGTCATAGGGATCTGATCGAAGCTTCTGTCGGGCCGCTTCGGACTCTGCACATACCTCCTAATCTTAGGATTGTCTTGGGAAACAGGAGGTAGCTCCTGACGAGGAAATCTTGGAACCTTATGTTGTGCAAAATATCTACGAGGCATATCGTGCTCTTGAAGATATTCCACAGGTATGAGTTGAACGATCATTTCTGCTGTGACTTCAGGCCTAAGATTTTCGTCCTTTCTTAGCACATTTTTCAAGACTTCCATAATCTGGCCCATATGAGTTTTCAGTTGATGGACTTCTTCCTTGAGAATTTTCTGATCTTGACGCAAAGCTCGCATATCCACCATGGATTGTCCCATATGGCTTCGGACTTCCTTCAACTCTGCTTGAATATGCTCCATAGATCGCTTCTGCTCCATAGTTACCTCGGCTTGCATTGTCTGACTTTACCTTTCAAGGTGTCTACGTTCCTCTTGCTTCAAATGCTTCACAGCTCTTACAAGTTCAATGGGAGTGTCGGGAAATCAACTGCGGGTTATGAATAGAGGATGGGTAAGCCCTCGGTATCTAGTTAGGGAAGAAAATGCAAAATGATGCATAGATGCTTTATGTAGATGCAATGCAATGAGTGCACACGAGAACAGATCCACATCAATGATCAAGGTCATAGATCCTGCAAGACAACAACAAAAGGTATCTCTCCCACCGGGTGGGCAATCTATTGGTTTATAAGAGGGTATCCCATAGGCTTTAAAACAAAGTCCCGTGCACCAACCCTCAAAAGTTTTCCATCAGAATGACTACTTGTAAGACGGTAATCCTTTCAAAGGATGAACACAGAGTTATGTTTTAGCAACCTTTGGAATAAGGATCTACAAAGGTCCTCATAATCACAGATTCCCAGGCCGGAAATAAAAACGCCATTACTACTACACGTAAGACATGATCATCTCAACGGGGTCTCATCTGAGTGTGGAATTCGATCCAACTCAACGAGTCCTAAGTCTCGCAAATCAGAACGAATCCACCTTCTAACTTAGTGTATACTCGAAAGCTCGGGTAGGAAGCTTTATTCTCACAAACCAATCCCAAATAAACCCACCAGGTTAGAAAGGAACACAAATAAATAATAAAAGCAAATACATCAAACATGCGACAAACAAACTAGGCTTGGCTTGCTAGGTGTTCCCAGTAGAGTCGCCAGCTGTCGCTACTCGAAAAATGCATCGTGCAACGACGGGGAGGCGAAAAAGATAGACAGAAGAGTCGCCACCGAACTTTATTTATACCGTGAGGGGAAAGGAAAATATTGAGAAAACCTTAAGAAAGAAATGGATAAGATGGTCTCGTGACCAAGAACGAGTTCGGAAGCCGGTTATGCGAGGGGAAGGTATTAGCACCCCTCACATCCATCGTACTCGGTGGGAACCATTTGTTTGTCGTATGTGTGAATTTATCGGCTAAAATATATTGCTTTCTATGAGTGTTCCTAGAGGAGAGAGAAGGGCTAGAAATAGGGGAAAGAGAGGTAACGAGGGAAGGATAGAGGAAGAACAGACTCGGTAGGACTTCGCGGTCCTATGCCTACGTAGTCTCAACAGATATGAGAAAGTAAGAGTCGACGTAGTTCAGGAAACTACGGGTAGAAAGAGGGGAATATGCTCGGCAAGGATTTTGGCCCTGTGCCTACGTATCTTTACTCAAAAGAAGTAAAGAATCAGAGCAGTCGTAGTTCGGCCTACGGTTTATGGGTAAGTTCTGGTAGACGATGCTATCGTACACATTCTAGCAGTTTTTGGTGTATTGCTGCTCGCATGTGAGGAGACTTAGGCGTTACCTGTTTGCGGTAGAACGGACGTAGCATGCCTTTCTAGGGAAAGGGTGGAAAAGAGAAAAGGGTGCTCGCTAGGATCATTGCAATCCTATGCCTACGTATTCTCAACATGCAAGAGAAATCAGAGCAACGTAGTTCATGCTACTACGGGTAACCGGTGTTTTGTGGATGATGTTATCATGCGCATTCTAGCAGTTTAGGTGTTTTGCTTCTCGCATGTGAGGAGACTTAGGTGTTACCTGTTTGCGGTAGAACGGTAACATATCCTTTTTGAAAAGACGGGTTTTTGCCATGCGAGGCAAGAAGTCATGTTTGATTGGTTGAATTGTTTTCAGGGGCGAGATAGATCCTCGGATAGTAACCCCTTGTGGGTAGTACCCAATTCCTTATCTCGAAGTTTTTGTTATGAAAATGGTGTGGCGAACGTAGCGTCTTCGTATTGAAAGACGAGTATCAAGACCACACACACTATAGTGAGTATCCTGACACTCGGAGAGGAAGAAGTCTACACTCAATCCTCTTTCTTTAGTTCAACACAAAGAGAACTTCATTCTCTTATTAAAAGTGTTTTTGGTTTTGAATGGTAAGTGCTTTTGTGACTGTAAACCCTACGGTAAATGTCAAGCACTCAGGATAGGAGAAGGCCTACGCCTAACCATTCCACGACCATTCAAGTTTTTGTTAAGAAAAGGGTTTGAAAGAGCACTCGGTACTGGACCGAGGTTTTAGGTGAGAAAGGTTGCAAAAGGAAGTTGTGGGATGAGGTGTGGAAAGAGATAAGTGATGGATAAAGTTGCGTCTTCGTATTTAAAGACGAGTATTGAGACCACCCACACTATAGTGAATATCCTGATACTCGGAGAGGAAGAAGTCTATACTCAATCCTCTCTCTTTAGTTCGATACAAAGACAAATCGATTCATTTATAAAAAGTGCACTCGATACGGGACCGAGATTTGAAAAAGTACTCGGTACGGGGCCGAGGTTTTAAAAAAGTACTCGGTATGGGGCCGAGGTTTGAAAATGTACTCGGTACGGGGCCGAGGTTTGAAAATGTACTCGGTACAGGGCCGAGGTTTGAAAATAAACTTGGTACGAGGCCGAGGTTTAAAAATGTACTCGGTACGGGGCCGAGGTTTGAAAATGTACTCGGTACTCGGCCACCTAAACTGCTAGAATGTGCACGATAACATCATCCACAAAAACATCAACAAAACGTAGGCCGAACTACGGCTGCTCTTATTCTTTACTTCTTTTGAGTAAAGATACATAGGCACAAAGGCAAAAATCCTTGTTGAGCATATTCCCCTCTTTCTAACCGTAGTTTCCCGAACTACGTCGACTCTGACTTTCTCATACCTGTTGAGAATACGTAGGCATAGGACCGCGAAGTCCTACCAAGTATGTTCTTCCTCTATCCTTCCCTCGTTACCTCTCTTTCCCCTATTTCTAGCCCTTCTCTCTCCTCTAGGAACACTCATAGAAATCAACATATTTTAGCAGATAAATTCACACATACGACAAACAAATGGTTCCCATCGAGTACGATGGATGTGAGGGGTGATAATACATTCCCCTCGCATAACCGGCTTCCGAACCCGTTCTTGGTCACAAGACCATCTTATCCATTTCTTTCTTAAGGTTTTCTCGATATTTTCCTTTCCCTTCATGGGATAAATAAATTTCGGCGGTGACTCTTCTGTCTATCTTTTTCGCCTCGCCGTCGTTGCACGATTCATTTATCGAGTAGCGACACCTAAGCAAAGATAATAACCTGAAATTAAGCTTCCATGATCAAAATTAATTAAGCTTCTTCTTTAACTAAATGATCCATAAAAGATAAAATAAACTTCCCCAACGCTTCAAGGTTTTATGCTATGAAAGGGTCTCAGTTTCTTCTTTAATCAAGTATTCCACTCGAAAAGGGTAAAAATAAACATCCCCCCGCTTCAAGGTTGTATGCCATGAACACGTCTCAGTTTCTTCTTTAATAAAGTATTCCACTTTTAAATGGTAAAATAAACCTCCCTTTGCTTCAAGGTTGTATGCCATGAACGACTTTTAGTTTCTTCTTTAATCAAGCATTCCACTCGAAAAGGGTAAAAATAAACCTCCCCTCACTTCAAGGTTGTATGCCGTGAACGAGTCTCAGTTTCTTTTTTAATCAAGTATTCCACTTGAAAAGGGTAAAATAAACCTCCCTTCGCTTCAAGGTTGTATGCCATGAGCGGGTTTCAGTTTCTTCTTTGATCAAGTATTCCACTCAAAAAGGGTAAAAATAAACCTCCCCTCGCTTCAAGGTTGTATGTCGTGAACGAGTCTCAGTTTCTTCTTTAATCAAGTATTCCACTTGAAAAGGGTAAAATAAACCTCCCTTCGCTTCAAGGTTGTATTCCATGAGCGGGTTTCAATTTCTTCTTTGATCAAGTATTCCACTCAAAAAGGGTAAAAATAAACCTCCCCTCGCTTCAAGGTTGTATGTCGTGAACGAGTCTCAGCTTCTTCTTTAATCAAGTATTCCACTTAAAAAGGGTAAAATAAACCTCCTTTCGCTTCAAGGTTGTATACCATGAGCGGGTTTCTGTTTCTTCTTTGATCAAGTATTCCACTCAAAAAGGGTAAAAATAAACCTCCCCTCGCTTCAAGGTTGTATGTCGTGAACGAGTCTCAGTTTCTTCTTTAATCAAGTATTCAACTTGAAAAGGGTAAAATAAACCTCCCCTCGCTTCAAGGTTGTATGTCGTGAACGAGTCTCAGTTTCTTCTTTAATCAAGTATTCCACTTGAAAATGGTAAAATAAACCTCCCCTCGTTTCATGGTTGTATGCCATGAACGAGTCTCAGTTTCTTCTTTTACTTGAAAAGGGTAAAATAAACCTCCCCACACTTCAAGGTTGTATGCCATGAACGGGTCTCAGTTTCTTCCTGGAATAACGAGTACTTATAGGAAAGTATCTTCACAAGGGATTGGAATTTCACTGGAGATCTACCACTTCTGAGGGAATCCATAACTTAATGGAGATTAGGAAATATCACGGGGGATCTTCAGAAGAGACGCAAGCCAATTGATTTGTAAAACAAATAAAGAGAAAGATCAATTGTAAGAATCTTCACCAAATTTCTAGAAGAAATGCCCTTTGAAGGAAACAAATTGAATTGTAGACTCACTGGGGAGAACATCATTGAGGAGCAGTATTGCTGTAATTTGAAGTTGCATTGAAGTAAATGGAGTCCTTGTATCAGGAATTCTCAAATAAAGAGAAACACTTGTAAATTCTTCAACAAACGTCTCTGACGGATTTCCGAAGAGATGCCATTCGATGGAGGATAAGTTGGTGGTTTTTGATAGAAACATTGGGGATAGACAAAATTTCGTAGGGAGACTTCCGTTTCATCTAAATAGAAAACCTGTTAACAAAACAAGCTGCTCAAATAAAAAGCTGCCACTTATTGTCTGGGTATAAATTGCTGAGAGAATGTTGTAACAGTGCTGGAGAGATATTTTGTCTTCAATGGCGATCCTCAAATAGATTCTTCTCGGGGGGGAAAAGTACAAAAAAAAATGCACGCTCAATCCATGTTCAAAAGCCTAGAGAGACTCAAAATTGTGATTGTCGGGGACCAAAGTTCAATTCAGGAAATAACTGAAGAGAGGCGGTCAAGTAAGACTCTACCCATTGAGGAATGAACTCAACTGGAGTTTATCTTTATCCAAAAGTGTAAAATAAAACTAAAGCAACCATCTTCCACAAGAATCGAACTCAGTGAGGAATTAGAAAGGATGTGCTCTTTCTACTTAGGGATGACGACTCTAGTTGGAGGGAGAAGACAAACCCAGTCACTTGGGGATAAACACGGCCAAAGTGAACAAACAAACATAAAAATTCAAAATGCACAGATGCCATGTGTCCATATGAATGAATGTATGTTATGTTATCCTTATTCTGACAAAACAAACAAAGAGAAGTAAACTGGAGATGAAATAAACATCTTGACACAGATCTTCATCCAAACTTCACAAGATAGAAGCATCACAAGGATGAATTGAAAGCCATATATGGAATCAGAGTAATGCATCAGGGCTTCAAACTTCTCTGGGGAAAAGAGAGCATTCCACTTGGGATGAACATCATGACTTCACTTAGGGGATTATCAAAATGAATCTGGTTAATCTATTGGGGATGAGAAAGATCCATTGGATAAGGAATCAAACTCATGATTGGAGATACTTCATAGGGGATAAAATAAAAATTCGTCGTGAACTGAAGTAGTATGAAAGGAAGTTGTAATTGGAGTTGCCAGAGTTGAGGCCTCACGGGGGATAAAATAAATATCTACTTCATTAGGGAAGCTTGGATCAATATTGCAGCTGAAGATGTCAGAGTCAAAACTTCATGGGGATGAAATAAACATCCACTTTGCTGGGGAAGATTCAAGTTGTAAGAAATCCACCAAGGAGTGAAATAACATCCACTTTACCAGGAAGGTTAAAGCCAAGGAAATTCACTGGTGTGGACTTAGGTTACCAACTGAGAATTCTTGCATTAATTCTTCCATAACTGCTCGAAGTAGAGACTCATTGGGGAATTGTCATGACCACCTAAAGTAGAGACTTACTGGGGGCATGGGTGAGGAATGTTGTGAGAATAAAGTAGTTATGCATTGATGAATTGTGTGGTAGTCTCCATTTCAAACAACAATTGTTGTGAATGGATAAAATAATCTTCAATTCTCAAATGTCAGATCACATGGTTTATAAGTCATCTCAAGAGGATTTTACATAAAACTTGGCATACAAAATGTTCTAATGTCTTCAAACTTTCTGAGAGATTTATCGAATCTCGACGTAGCTGCCTCAGATTGACTGTATTCTATATAAATGAGTCTTCAAGCTTTCCCTTTAGGGATGGTCAGACTGTGGGAGCAGCAACTTGCCCATGATTAGAAAAGTCTTCAGGAAACATGCCCCTGGATATGATCATCCTTTTGATATGATTCATCATTCTCATCAAAGTTCCAAGTCTCAAAAGATTAAATTCATCATTGATGCTCATATGCAAGTTTTTATGATATCAAGCAATGTTAGAACACAGAAAAATGTTAATTCTGAAACTGCTAATGTAACATACATGTTTGTCTTGAAGTCTTTTATTGAAAAGATATCACAATAACCTGTGAATGAATCACTAGTTAGGATATAAAATAATTTTGCAAAGCCAACACAAATTTTGAGCATAACTCAAAGGAGTCAGGAAACATTATCTCATTGAGTATGCTTTCGAAACAAAACCCTGCTTCAATTAGATCTTTTAAGGGTTATAACGTGGCTTAGTTCACAGTTTATGAAACAAAGGATATAAGACTCAAAGTTTATTTGTACACACCCCTTCTTCGTGATGTCCTTCAATCCTATGTTCAGCTAACTCGATACGAGCACTCATCTCTCAAAAGGAGTTTTGATATGGTTGAGGAGCCACCGAGGCTTTGGACACGAGAGTTACTTACCTTTTTCTTTTTGGTGTTTGATCACACGACTTTGGTCTTTGTTGAGGATTTTTCTTTGTAATCCTTTGTTTTCGCTTTTCGTGTTTTTCATTCATTTTGTTTTCCCTAACTTTTTCCTGGACTGAGGCTTTTGGTTTTGACTTTTAAGTCCAGCGGGATGTCCTAATTTTGCCTAAGTCCCCTTCATAGGTTTTGACTTAGCGGACTTTTCTTTTTCTTTTTTATTTTTATTTATTTTATTATTATTTATTTATTTATTTTTGGTTTATGAACAAATCGTGTGACTCTAAGTTATTTTGACCCTTTTGAAAGGATTGTGACTGCCTCACTCTTTAGATAGTCGAGGGATAATCATTGTGGTTTTTTAACTTGCAGCCTCCTAATATGTGAGGAATAGATAAAATGGATTCTCGAATGTTCACTCCTCCTTTCTGAGAGTCTGGATGCTCGATCAGTTCAATTGAAAACTACCCTGCCCTAGGTAAAAATTGAGGGTTTTTTGTATGTAAGGAAAAGAAAACTCCTACTTCAAGGCTCAAAGGGGTTAACAAGGGCCTATCTCCCTTATATCTTTAGTGTTTGAGAATTTGAAACAATGTTTTACATCATCAGCTGAATTTTATTCAAAAGCATACGACCAGAGATCTTGCATTTTTGATTTCGTCATCCTCCTCCCAATTCTCTATCAAAACAAGAGATTGAGTAATGTTGACATGAAAAAGCATTTTATGAGTGAATACAAATGGATTTCTTCAAGACAAATATATTTATTGCATTGATAATTCAAAACAAACAAGTTCTTACATGTAAATCATGCTTTTATAATCAAATAAATAAATGCAAGCAAACAAACAACCTAATGATCCCTCCTCTTGATTTCACCGGCTTGGAAAGAACTTTCTTGAGTCTTCATATCCTTCAGCATAAAGGTGTTCCATTTACAAATGGGATTCCTCCTTTGAAGGTCAGCACCTCATCGTCGATCATCTATTGGACTTTTTCTTGGAAAACCTTGTACTCTTCGATCGAATGCCCCAATGCTTCATCATGAAATTCACAACTAGTATCTGGATTGAACCAAAGAGGGCAAGATTTCATGGCTCTGGTCTTTCTGGGTGTCATCACTGAGTTTCAGGAAAAACAAAACCATAATTGGTTGTAAGTCGTTGAGATTGGATCAAATTTCCTTTGGGCATGACTCTGATGTGTTCTCTGACGAAGTTATGATTGACAATTCAGAATGATCTAAGCGGCAAAAGTAGCATCAATAGGAACTTTCTTACCACTTTCCGGCGTAGTAGCATCATTTCCACAAGGCACAGGAGAGGATTTCTTACTGTTGCACGTAATTACCATTGGTTCTGGCATATTAAAATGTGGAACTATGACGTTTGCCCTTTCTCTAGTGATATGGAGAAGTTTTTGATCCAACATATCTTGGAGATACCTCTTCACAACAAAACATCCACGAGAATTCTTTAAACAAAATTTTCATGAAGCGTGATTATGCTCATAGTGGGTAAGCCTACACAAATCGATGTGCATATCCACTAAAGACCCTCTCATTGAATTCACGTCAGAAATACAGTGTTCTCCGAGACATCTTCCACAACATTTCCATACTTGGGTAATATATTTGTTGAGGTATTGGGTCTGGAATTTTTAAAAGACAAAATACCACTTTGTACTAACTTTTGTACTTCAGCTTTCAAAGCAAAACAATGTTCAATATCATGACCGAGTGCCCCTTGATGAAATAGACAAAAACGATAATACTTAAACCACCATGGGAGATCTTTTGGGATGGTCGGCGGAGTCCTTATTTGCACTAGATCCTTCTGTACTAAAGTAGGGTATAATTCAAAATAGGCCATCAGGATTGGGTCAAACTGATCCACATGTTGTTTACTTTTGCTACGAGATTCTCCTTGTTTCTCTCGCGAAATAGCATTAGCAGCTTGTTCCTTCTTCTTGGGTAAACCCTCCCCAAGCTTCTTAGAGTTGTTAGAAGCGCTAATGGGAGTCACAGAAATGGGCATTGACATGATTTCATAAATCACGGTCCTTCGAAGAGGAGTCTGAGAAATATGAGGAGAAGGTTGATTTTGAGTAGCAACCAGAGTTTCAACCAAAGCAGAGAGTCTTTCCATACCAGCCCTCAAAGCAGTCACTTCCTTATGGACTTCATGGTGTTCTTGCTCAATGTTCGTCATCTTCTTTCTTTGATTGGCCCGAGTATCATATTGATGAATTAACTTGTCTCCTCTAAAGAAAGAATCAAGAGTGAGAACATGGGATGCAAAGAATGAAATGCTAATGACAAATGCAAATGCACCAATGCAGATGAATTTCAAGGAACTCAAAGGTTACGTTTGCAAACACCACCAAGTGTACAATACTTTTGATAACTGGAAATCTCATTTTATTGAAGATAGAGTATAATTTCAAAATCCAATGGTAAACACATATACATAGATCCACAGATCCACAAATACTTTTGAATTCCATGAAACTTTTGAATTCCAGAGAACATGGGATGCAAAGAATGAAATGCTAATGACAATACTTTTGAATTCCATGAAACTTTTATGAACATGATATTTATGAGTGCATGTATGCTCAAACACAGGCAAACACAGATCCACAAATACACATATACATAATAAAATAGGCAAAGATTTAGGTTTGAAAATCAACGAGTCTAGAGTAATGCTCCACCCATCCCAAATGGTGTGGACTAAGGGTTTATTGTAACTGCAGAACAAAGGTTCTAAAAGTTCCCAAAGTCATCAGTCCGTCTTTCGGATATTATCAATTTCCTAAATACTCGGTACTTAATAATATTCTCAATAGAACCTCTTTCGAGTGTAGCATCACGTATCAACTATTTTGGGACTACTCCCTCATAGTCATCGCACTACGCCCTAAGAAAGGCCAAGTTGAGTTAAGGGTAACTAAAGGTTCCCAGTGTCATAGGCTCCTAAGTCGAAAATAGTAATTGTTTTTACGAATACTCGTTCAATAGTACAATTCTCAAGAGGACCTCAACTGAGCGATGATTCTCAAGTCAGCTTGGTCAGGAATCAACTCCCTATAAGCCTTCTTAAATATATCGCCTTCCTATCATAAGTACACTCATGTCCGGATGTAGGACTTTTCTCACCATACGAAAGTAACAACCCAAAGTAGAAACAATATATACAAATAGGTAGATATATAAATATACAACAATAAACACAAATGAAAAAGTTAGGGGGAACCCTCAAAGATGTCCCCAGTGAAGTCGCCATTTCTGTCGCGGTGAGAATCAGATATCAAACTATTAACTAACTTGAATCACAAGTTTTAATTCACCACCGATCTTTAATTTATCCAAGGGAAGGGAAAAAGCGTTAATAACCCAAAATATGCAATGAAATGCAAAGCAAAATAGAATCTAAGGTTCGGGGTTTGGCTATACTAAGGAAAGGTGCTAACATCCTAAGTATCTGTAGTACTCTACAGGAACCTCTTGTTTTATTGTGTTATTTATTATTTTTTCAGCTAAGGGTGAAAAGAAAAAAAGGAGACCTAAGGTGTGTTGCTACTGCGAAAATCGGCGCCGGCTGAACAGAAGAGTCGCCACCGTGTGTTATTTATCCCACGGGAGGGAAAGGAAACGCTCAGAGTAAACCTCGCACAACACGGGAAAGGTATGGTCGTCGCAACCAAAACCTGGATTCGGGAGTCGGTTACGCAAGGGGAAGGTATTAGCACCCCTCACGTCCGTCGTACTCGACGGGATCCACGCTTGTTTTCGGGTATGGATTGTTATTCTATCTAAACTAAGGGTTAAGGGTTAAAAGAAAAGAAAATGACTCGGCAAAGTATCTCACTTTATGCCTACGTATTCCCGTCTGGAACGAGAAATCAGAGTCAACGTAGTTCGCCTACCTACTGGAAAGGAGGGGAAGGTTGCTCGCTAGGATATCGCATCCTATGCCTACGTACTTTCATACAGCATGAAAGATCAGAGCAAACGTAGTTCGGGCTACGCACGACACAAGCTTGTCTTGATTGATTTTATTCCTTCTGAAAAAGGTTTTCATGATTAACAGTCCAAGCGGACAAAAATGATGTTTTGATGAGTTCACATTCTTTTACGGAAGAAGTGTCTCTTATTGTGTTTGAAATATTATAGTGTTTTTCTGTTTGTTTTGAGAAAGAAGAGACAGAACTCTAACCTACGGTTGCGAAGGGAATTGAACTGACCTAATGTTATCATGCATGGGTTAAGACCTAGTGTCTATCATGCTCCTCTCTTGCGCAGAGAGAAACAGAGATCCTAAGGGAATAGACGGAAACAGAAACAATATCAGATATATACAGTAAAGCAGGAAAATGCATGGATGCAACAATACAAGCGAGGCAAGGGAGTCCCACTCAACCTCGAACCTAGAAAATAATAGGCAAAAGTGAACATGATTCACTTTCAACCCAACAGGGTAAACAGCAAACAATACAATCCGGGAAGTCAATCAATACATCAGAAATGAATAACAACTAAAATAAACAGCCACAGCAGCTCTGCACCAACACCTATCTTCAAGTCATCTCCAACCAGCTACAAGCTTCAGCAAGCCTCAATCTCCATCTCCACAGCCTTCAAGCAAGGTCTTTGTCATCAATCTTCAGTCTGCAATGGCTTTTCTTCAAGTCTCAAACCTCCAGGATGAGGGATCAATCACAAGAGTGAATTGGGTGTTAAGCAATTAGTTGACTACCAAGGGTGGCAAACAAACTGCTACTAACACATAAGATATTTTCTCTCAAGAGTTCTATCCCTTAGACAGTAGCACCAAGCCTTCCAAAGGAAGGGGGTGAGTGTCTTAGAGAGACTCTGCATCACAGAGAAGAATGGAGGCAGTCAAGGCCTTCCATGTTTGAGAATCAAGTTGACTACTCTAGGGCTCTGCCTAACTCCTAGATCCTACTAACTTCAACAGCTGCCATCACAGAATCTCCTCATCAACTCTGAAAGTTGGTCTTCAGTCTCTGATCTTCAAATGGGTTTCATTATCTCAGGTCTTCAGCTCTCTCCAAGTCCCCAAACAAACCCAATACCCACACAGACAAATTATAATCCCCAGAGAGGGCACACCACACCAGTCAAGCAAATGCAGACAATACTAATAGCAGTAGGGGAATCCTAACATTTTCTAAGGGATCTAATAACTACCCCTAATCCCTATAGTCCCATACCCCAAAAATTCAATCTCTAGTTCCTAAGGGAAATGGACTTGTTCACCTATGTTATCACCTAAACCCTAATTTTGGTCATGCTATTCACATCTAATCAAATCACCTAAAATTAATTTCTAAAATTGTGAATTAAATCCTATATAAAAGATACATGTCTACCCTAATCAACCTAAAAAGAAGGGATTAAAAATACTAAAGCATCTATTAGAACAAAAATCATCAAATTTAAGCATCAAACTAAACTTAACAAAATGCTATTTACAAGAAAAATGCATGAAAAATATTAAAACAAAATAAAATGTCAATTTTATTTTTTGGTATTTTTCTAGACAGAATTATGGACCCATAGCAAAAAGAACCAATTAAAACAAGCCATTTTCCATTTTTTTATGATTTTTTAAAGATGTAAAAATATTAAAGAAAATTAAAACACAAAATAAGAAATAAAAGGGGAGGGGGTCTGAATAGTAGCTTCGCCCAGTTAAAATTCCAGGTGGGCCATGAACCAGGGGTGCGGATATTAAATGTAGTAGGCCCAACACGCTCAGAAAATGGCTTGGAAAATAAAAGAAAAAAGAATAAAACTTCGGTGTGAATAGCAACATAATCACGTGTAAATCATTGGGCTTCTCAAAATGGGGGTGGGGTTAGCAATATGTTGGACCCAGCCCAGAACGGTACGTTTAGTGAAACGCTGCGTTTCACGCCTTGGTCTCTCCCTCCGTTTCTCAATTTGAATCTCAGCCATACGATCAGATGAAAAGGTCCATTATTTGAACCAATCCGACGGTCCACGGTCATCGTCCCAAATGAGTTAGGGTTTGCAGAGAAATGCAGCTCCCATGCACAAACTTCAAGCTCCTCGTTCTCCCTCAATATGCCATGAAATCAAAACTTATAAAGACAAAATTCACTCCATTTCTTCCCCTCTACAAGACTATGCTTTTAGTTTTCTCTAAGGACCTCCCAAAAACCAAACCCGATAGCCATAAGTTCTGGACACCATTGATTAGCTCTGTCACGAACCTCAATATTTCCTGCTCGAATTACCCTAGAATGATCTACAGATTATGGTGAGTATCCTGAGCTATCTCACTTGTATCATCATGCCCTAAATGGAGTGTTCTAGGTCATCAAAGAAAAACTGCCATGGATCAAACCTTCACCAATGGTCACAACAGCTTGTATGCATGTTCATCTTCCTAACCCTAACAATCCTACACCAATAATCTAACCTAATAACACCTAAACAGAGAGATAAAAGAAACTTCACCAACCTGAAATTCTTGATGAAACAGATGGGAAGGAGCTCGATTCAACCCTTGTAGGCTTTCACCAATGATCTTTGGGAGGTGCTAGGGTTTCTGTTTGCAAAAGAAATGGTGGAAGATGCTTGGATTCTTGCATGCACTTCTGATATGGATTCTTGCAATGTGAAAGCTAGCTCTTCAATCCTCCATTGTTGGACCTCTGATCTTGCTTACAATCACTCACAAACTTCAATGGATGATGGGTGAAGAAAAGAAATGATCAGAAAATGGAAGATTATGATGATTCTCTCAATTTCTTACAATGGAAGCAACCTCTTAATTCTCTCTATTCTCCCCTTCAATGCACCAACCTCTTGCACAAATGACTTCACTTCATTATATAGATGATGACTAACAGCTTGAGAAGTTTCTAGAATGATCTTGGAGGATTCTAGAAAGTTGTGGAAATTCATGAAAATTCTCATTTGATGGTATTTTGCATTCTCATGATATCTCATGCTTGCACCTTTGTAAACTTGTGTTATAATCTCCTTTCATGAGATATTGGAGTGATAAGAGAGCTTACATGCCTTTATTTTTGCTTTATGTTGAACTTCTCATGTGTATCTTATTATGCAAGTAACAAAATAACAAAGCAAGTCCAAAAATTTACCCTTAAATCAAAAAAGTCGCTGAACCAATGTCTTTAAAATGATGTTTGGAATCAATTTGGTATATTGGATGACCCATATTGGATTTGTAGATCTCTCAAACCAATTTTTTATTTCAACTTTTTCAACTTATATGCCTTTTTAGGTCATTTTCCACCAACTTTGGTCAAGTCTCATTCCATGCATTTACAAACTTCCATGACTTCTTTTCTAGACTTAAAATGGAATATTGAGCAACTTTTATGTTGTGAAGTTTTTCATTTGAAGCTTCCTTGTATGAGTTTTAGGCATAAGCTAAGAATGACATGTAATCCTCAGATGACCAAAATACCCTTTGCTTGCCAAGACCATAAGTAGAGTTCCACAAATCATATGAAGGCATACTATACCATTATAGAAAGCTAAGACAATGAGGAACAATTCTTATGTTGACCAGAAATTCATTTGAAATCTCCTTGAGGGGTAAAAATAGCTTGGAAGTTAAGTCACTTTCACAGACAAAATTTCAGATACCTCAGATGACCTGTAACTTGCAAGGATCATAACTTGAGTTCTATAAATCTCCTTGATGTCTTCCACCGCTCAAATTAAAGGTCTTGAGATCCTCTACAAGTTTCATGTTGGCCAAGGATCCATTTGAAGCTTGTATTTTGACTTATCTTGCTTGGAAATTTGACCTAAATGAGGGGATTTTACACAGAAACCCTAATTTAGGAACTCCTCCTCTCCTTGATTTCTCTTGAATTCTTCTTGGCATATCACCATATCCTCTTCTACATGTCAAATGATGAACCCCATATCTCTCCAATAGACCTTAATGCCTTTTAATCAGTCAATTGACCTAGAGTTGACCTAGAGTTGACCCCAGGTGAAACCCTAGTTGACTGCCTTCAACTGCAATTCTTGTGATCACACCAAGGACTTGTCTTCTTTTTCACATGACTTTCTAAGTCTCCTATGATGTCCAGATACTCTCCATGCTCAGCCCACAGCTCACAATTTCTTTGTTGACCCTCAGATACCCTCAGATAGGAGATGGATGCACTGCTTGATCCATTGACTTTCCAGCTTTCAAATTCTTTCTGATGACTTGAATGGGATTGAATTAGAATAATAACCTCTTGATAGGCCCATAGAGATGAGAATAATGATTGGTCCCTGTTGGATGATTTGCCATGCTATGCTATGCAGATGAGTAGACTATGTGCATGACCCTATATGCAAATGCTAATAATATTGAAACATAAACCAAGTGAATAAGGTTGAGCAAATTTTAGGGTGCAACAGCTGCCCCTATTCAAGCGACTTGGACCCGATTGGGTGAAGCGCAGACGGCCTTCAAACATTCGTGGTACGAGACGGTTGAATACTAAGAACCCGGAAATTTGCCAACCGCAGAAATAAACTGCGCCACTGCTTGGGGATTATTTTCATCAGCCTGAAAAGCTTCTCTCATTGCAAGAATAAAACTTTGCTTGTCCACGTTAGGACGCCTGTATTGTCAACACAAGGAAATCTCAACCAAACTTGTCCACGTTAGGAAAAATCTCGACAACTTCACTGGGGATGGCTCGTCTGCCTCTCATCAGAAATAAATCATCCACGTTAGGACTAAACTCTTCCACATTAGGAATAATATCTTTCCACGTTAGGAATACCCCTGCTTTCCACGTAAGGAATACAACTCCGTCCACGTAAGGACCCACCTTTCCACGTCAGGAACACAATCTCTTTTCCTCATAATGAATCACTTTTCCTCCACGTAAGGAATACATCGCTCTTCCACGTAAGGAATCAATCTTTCTTTCCACGTAAGGAAACCACAATCTCCCCAATTTGTCCACGTAAGGACTCCCCTCTTGATATGCCCACGTAAGGACTCGATCTTTCCACGTAAGGAAACCAGTTTTCTTCCATGTAAGGAATAAGATTCTTGATCTGTCCACGTAAGGACTCCAATCTTTCCACGTAAGGAATGCAATCTTTCCACGTCAGGAATACATCTTCTTTTGATTTGTCCACGTAAGGACTCGACTTTCACCTCGCTTTGTCCACGTAAGGACTCCAATCTTTCCACGTACGGAAACAATCTTCTTTCCACGTAGGGAATAACTTTCGTTCCACGTAAGGAATAAACTCGTCCACGTCAGGACCCATGTTTCGTCTTGATTTGTCCACGTCAGGACTCGCATCTTGACTTGCTGGAGAAATAAAACTTGTCCACGCCAGGACTCATGCACCTTCGACCCACTGGGGGAAGCGAGACTTGTCCACGTCAGGACTCATGTCTCAACCTGCTGAAGTAATAGAACCTGTCCTCGTCAGGACTTGCGCGTCTTCGACTTGCTGGGGAAATAAGACTTGTCCACGTTAGGACTCATGCACCCTTTGCCAACAACACGAAGAAGAATAAATTTGTCCACGTCAAGACTCTCGCATCTTGTCATCACAGAGAACTATAAGCTTGTCCACGTCAGGGCGCACATTTCCCCATTACGAATAAAGCTATCTGCTGGAAATAAATTGTCCACGTCAGGACACCAACACGAAGAGTAACCCACTTTTGCCCACGTTAGGACTCCACACTCAATCAATACCGAGAAATCAAATCCATCCCCGTTAGGACTAACACATACCGTCAAACTGGAAGAAATGTCCACGTTAGGACTCCACATTCCAACAATTCTGAAAAATCGAACCCGTCCATGTTAGGACTAGCACCTCCTATCAGCCCAGGGAGATAAAACCGTCCACGTTAGGACTCCCACTTTTCTAGCACGAAGAACTTGTCAATAACATTGTCCACGTTAGGACTCATTCCTCCATTGGTCTCAAACCACAAACTTCTTAGCACTGACGTGACAACGACTTTGAGGCGGACTCTACCGGGGATATTTGGAAACCAAACCACTGGATGCCTGTTCTGATAACCGGCGGCAACCTCTGAAATTCTGATTCATGAACCTGTTGATGACAAATAACTCTGCTTGAGAAATGAGGAGAAATTTGCCTACTCACTCCGGCGGGGAAAACATGAGAAATTCACAAATAACTCTGCTCGGAGACAAAGAGAACTTCGTCGTGAAAACTCTGTGGGGAATAATGCCAAAGCTGACACTTCATTGAATGTCTCACGTCGAGACCTAGAATGCTTGATACTTCATTTGAGCAAGAGCTCTCTCTACCTGCAAGAGAGACAGTACCTGAAACAAACGGTTAGCCAACCTAGTTTATGTTTCAAAAATGCGTATGTTTGACAACGATGCAATGCTCCATTCGACATGGAAACGCTGCGCTTTTATTTGGTGGATGCAAATATGACACTATATGCCAATGCAAATGCAGACCCGAACTGCTGAGATACAGGAACTTGCTTCAAAAAAATAAATGCTGAAGATAATGCCAATTCCGCTGGGGACAGCCAGATGCTACAGAATTATTCCAGCAAAATAAATGCTGTAAGAGTGAAGTCGACTCAGCTGGGAAATTGGGAACTCAATATCAATCACCTCATTGAAGTAACGCCCTGCTGAGGAATATAACTCTGCTGGAGGATAGCATATGAGCTTGGTATGATTGAACTTCTGCTGGGGGGTGACCGGATGTCACACGGTATTCTAGCAAAATAAATGCCAGGACACACAACCAACTCTGTCGGGGAGAGTCTTAATCTTCTAATTCCACTGGGAGGAATGAAAACACTGGTTGGAAAGAGAACTCCGCTAGGGCGGGATGATTCTCTTAGGAAAATCAACTGACTCCGCTGGGGGAGAGGTAAACTGACCCTGCGGGGAAATGTGAACTTGTCTGAATACAGCTCACCAATATCAATCTTCTGAGACTAAACCAACTCGGCTTGAGATACACTGTCTGAATACAGCCTTATGCTCTTGGGATCGCCAAACTCTGCTGAGAATGAATGATTTTGCTGGAGCACGTCCTTTGGATAAGCTACGACTAGCTGGGGAATTCGATCCTTCTTCGGGAAGCACAGGCATGACCTGTGTGGGGGTCGAGTCTTTCGTTACCGCAATCTTTTAATCATCTTCCTCGTACGGCTATGAAACCTGCCACAACACAAACAAGACAAGACAAGCCTATGCAACCAAATCAATTCAGGTTAGTGACGTTATTTTCAGTTAATTCAAAGCTTTAGCAATTGTCGGCAAGGGCCAGTGACGTTATACACATGCTAGTTTCAGTAAACTTAGGCGTTTATCATGCACAAAACAGTAAAGAACCAACATCAAGTACTGAATAACATATTTTATTGATTGGGCCCCTGAATGGGTGGAGTTTTGTACACGGGATGTAACTCTTGAAAAGAGGAAGCTACGCAAAGCAAACACACAAGTATGCACAAGAAGCATAAATATATTGACACACTAAATTTGTACACATGTCGGCAACGAGATGCAGATGAACACCACGAACTGATCCTCCCATGACTCGCCCGACTCCAATGCTTCCCCGGTATCCATACTTCCGAAGAGATTGTATCTGATAATCGACTCCTCAGGCATATTATCCCGCACCAATGCTCACTGTAATATCAAATTTGGACCGCAGTCATTTGCTTTTCAAATCCCTAACTTTTGTGTGAACCGCCCTTTACGGGTTTTCAGTTCACCGGGATACCCTTTTTTGCCGAAGCCGCCCAGTGTAGGTTTTCAACTTCGCGGGTGTACATTTTTTCAATTTTATCCCTAACTTTTGCCCGAACCTTTCATTCTGTTTTTGGTCCGCCAGGATGCCCCATTTTTGCCTGGACTCTCTTTTTCTGTCCAGTGGGTCAATTTTAAGCAAAGTATTTTTTAACTGCGTCCGAATTCATAGGCGACGTAAAGTCTTCACCGTCCATAGTTGACAACAATAAAGCTCCTCCTGAAAAGACTTTCCTGACAACGTATGGCCCTTCGTAGTTGGGGGTCCACTTTCCCCTGTGATCTTCCTGCGGCGGGAGAATCCTTTTCAGCACAAGGTCGCCCGTCTGAAAGCTTCGCGGATGTATCTTCTTATCATATGCTTTCTTCATTCGGCTCTGGTATAAACGCCCGTATGCTAGAGAAGCTAGCCTCTTCTCATACATCAAACTCAGTTGGTTCAACCTGTCCTTCACCCATTCTGCCTCATCTAGTTGAACATCTCGCAATACCCTCAGAGAAGGGATCTCAACTTCCAGTGGCAGCACTGCTTCCATTCCGTACACTAACGAGAACGGGGTTGCCCCGGTTGATGTGCGTACCGTCGTACGATAACCGTGCAAAGCAAAAGGTAGCATCTCGTGCCAATCCTTATAGGTCACCACCATTTTCTGAGCGATCTTCTTGATATTCTTATTGGCCGCTTCGACAGCGCCATTCATCTTGGGTCGGTAAGGGGAGGAGTTGTGATGTTCGATCTTGAAATTCTGACAGAGCTCCTTCATCATTTTGTTGTTCAAGTTTGATCCGTTGTCCGTGATTATCCGCTCGGGGATCCCATATCGGCAAATGATATCTCTCTTGATGAACCTGGCCACCACCTGCTTCGTTACATTTGCATATGACGCCGCTTCCACCCACTTGGTGAAATAATCGATTGCTACTAGGATGAACCGATGCCCGTTAGAAGCTGTCGGCTCGATCTTTCCAATCATATCGATTCCCCACATCGAGAATGGCCATGGCGATGACATCACATTCAGAGGACTCGGAGGCACATGGATTTTATCGGCATAGATTTGGCACTTGTGGCACTTCCTCGCAAACTTGAAACAATCAGTTTCCATAGTCAGCCAAAAATAACCTGCTCGCAACAGCTTTCTCGTCATAGCATGCCCACCAGCATGCGTACCAAATGTACCTTCGTGTATTTCCTCCATGAGCAGCTTTGCCTCTCTTTTGTCTACACAATGCAACAGTACCAAGTCGTGGTTTCTTCTGTATAAGACACCATCCGGATTCAAATAGAAATTACCCGCTAACCTCCTGAGAGTCTTCTGATCTTGACTGGATGCCCCAGCCGGATACTCTTTGTTCTTCAGGAAATTAAGGATATCGAAATACCACGGTTTGTCATCGGATGCCTCGTCAATAGCAAATACGAAGGCAGGCCTATCAAGCCGAGAGATAATGATTCTGGGAGCCTCGTTCCAGAAATTGACTTTGTACATGGAAGACAAAGTGGCGAGAGCGTCAGCCATTTGATTCTCTGCCCGCGGTACATGATGCAATTCAACTTTGTCGAAGAAAGGCAACAATCTTCTTGCATAATTCATGTAATGTATCAAATTGGGCTGACGTGTCTCCCATTCCCCTTTTATCTGATTCACCACCAGAGCTGAGTCTCCGTATACGTCCAGATTCTTGATTCGCAAATCAATGGCTTCTTCAAGCCCCATTATACAAGCTTCGTATTCGGCCTCATTATTGGTAACAGCAAAGGTCAATCGGGCAGTAAACGGGATGTGCGACCCGTGTGGCGTAGTGATGATTGCCCCTATTCCGCTATCGTAAGCGTTCACAGCTCTGTCAAATATCATCTTCCATTTGGAACCCAACTCCGGTCCTTCGTCTGGCAACGGCTCTTCACAATCTTTCATCTTTAGGTACATGATATCCTCGTCAGGAAAATCAAACCTCATCGATTGGTAATCTTCAATAGGCTGCTCTGCCAAGTACTCAGACAGTACACTCCCTTTTATAGCCTTCTGCGAGACGTATTGGATGTCATATTCAGTCAAGACCATCTGCCAACGGGCAATTCTCCCTGACAACGCCTGCTTTTCGAATACATATTTGATCGGATCCATCTTCGAGATGAGCATGGTTGTGTGATTCAGCATGTATTGCCTCAAACGCTTGGCGGCCCAGGCTAGCGCGCAACAAGTTTTCTCAAGCATTGAGTATCGAGATTCACAATCTGTGAATTTCTTACTCAAGTAGTAAATTGCATGCTCTTTTCTCCCTGTCTCGTCGTGTTGACCGAGAACACAACCCATGCTTCCCTCAAGAACTGTCAAATACATAATCAAGGGTCTCCCTGCCACTTGGGGTATCAAAATAGGAGGATCCTGCAAATACTGCTTTATTTTATCGAACGCCTTTTGACAATTTTCGTTCCAGGTTACAGCTTGATCTTTCTTCAATAACTTGAACAATGGTTCACACGTAGCTGTTAGGTGAGATATGAACCGGGCGATGTAGTTCAACCTCCCTAAAAACCCGCGCACCTCTTTCTCTGTTTTAGGCGTCGGCATTTCTTGGATCGCTTTTATTTTAGCAGGATCGACCTCTATTCCTCTTTTACTTACGATAAACCCCAGCAGCTTACCCGATCTCACCCCGAAGGTGCATTTGTTAGGGTTCAGTCTCAGCCTGAACTTCCTAAGCCTTTTAAATAACTTCAGCAGATTCACCAGATGCTCTTCCTCCGTCTGGGATTTGGCAATCATATCGTCAACATAAACTTCGATCTCTTTATGCATCATATCATGAAAAAGAGTCGTCATCACACGCTGATACGTTGCCCCAGCATTTTTCAAGCCAAAGGGCATCACTTTGTAGCAAAATGTTCCCCAAGGCGTTATGAAAGTAGTCTTCTCCATGTCCTCTGGCGCCATTTTAATCTGATTATAGCCTGAAAAGCCATCCATGAAGGAGAATACGGAGTATTGAGCAATATTATCAACTAGCACGTCGATATGAGGAAGTGGAAAATCGTCCTTTGGGCTCGCTTTATTCAAATCCCTATAATCCACGCACATTCGAACCTTGCCATCTTTCTTTGGCACTGGTACGATGTTAGCAACCCATGAGGGATATTTTGTCACAGCCAGGAAACCAGCATCCCACTGTTTTTGAACTTCCTCTTTGATCTTTACTGCCATGTCTGGTCTAGTTCTGCGAAGCTTTTGTTTGACCGGTGGGCATTCTTCTTTCAATGGCATACGGTGCACAACCATATCTGTATCGAGCCCTGGCATATCTTCGTACGACCAAGCGAATACATCACTATACTCTCGGAGCATTTCAACCAGTCTTCGCTTGATATCGCTCTGCAGCGCGGCTCCGATACGAATATTCTTCTCAACCCCTTCTGACCCTAAGTTGATAATTTCGATGACCTCTTCGTGAGGCAGAATGACACGCTCTTCTTGTTTCACCAACCAAGACAGTTCTTCAGGGACGTCACTATCTTCGACAACCTCTTCTTCGGCCTGAAATACCAGGTGCTCGAAGTCGGGGCGAGTCATAGGTGGTTCAAGGATGTCATCTGAAAATATTATCCTGCAAAAGAATGGTTAAATGCTTCAAAATGCGTATAAAGCGAGTAACCACGTTGCCATTTTATTGAAAAATACAAAACAAGAAAAACAGGAAACACAGTATTTGCACATGAAAAACGCCTTTTATTTAATGATAAACACACAATGTTCATAACAGCACAGCCCTAAGCAAATCATGATGCCCCGGGAAAGACATCAGATTGTTCAACAATTAATAAAACAAAGCATTACTGTTTTAGAGTCACAGGAACAAGCTCCTGAATAGACCAGTTGCACAGTCCTTGTCCTGGTGTGCTCGGCTGAATCCAGGCATCCATATCGCAGTCGCTGTCTCCTTCGTCAGACTCCGAAGCAGCATTGATGGTCTCGTGACGTACTCCACTGGCAGAGATGGTTATTGGTCCTCTGAAACGGGGTGTCCCCACGGCAGGTGTTGACGACGACGGTTGGTACCCCAGCCCGAATCGGTCCATCTTCACAGGAATATCCAGCACTTTGCCCCAACCCTTTGCTTCTCCTGCCTCCACCAGAGCTTGGGCTTCTTTATATGACGAGACGGCCATCTCCGACACTTTGCTCGGCCCGGGACCTTTGTCCTTGATGCGCAGCCCTTCAAATGCTTGGCAGGGTGTTTCGTGAATCTCTCCATCGACCTCCACATATTTAAATGACGACAGATGGCTGACCAGGATGTCCTCTTCTCCGCATATGGTGACCACGCTGTCTCCGACCATATATTTCAACTTTTGATGCAGGGTAGACGTGACTGCCCCAGCCCCATGAATCCAGGGTCTTCCGAGCAGGAAACTATATGCAGGTTGGATGTCCATGATATAAAACTCAGTTGCAAACACCTCCGGCCCCACCTGTAGAGGCAGTGTTATCGATCCAAAGACTGTTCTCCGCGTGCCATCAAACGCTCTAACTACCAAGTCACTGGGCGTGCACAAGATTCCTCTGACATCCAGCTTCATCATCGCTTTCTTGGGCAACACATTTAAGGATGATCCGGTATCGACCAATACATGCGACATTACTGATCCTCTACACTCAACAGATATGTGCAGCACCATATTATGATCTCTCCCTTTCGGGGTCAAATCGAAGTCGGTAAAGCCCAAGCTATGGCCTGCATTCACATGTGACAACACTCCTTCCAGCTGATTCACGGAGACGTCCTGGGGTACGAAGGAAGTATCCATGACTTTCAACAAAGCATTTTTGTGAGCTTCAGAACACAAGAGCAATGACAGGATAGATATCTTTGAAGGCGTCTGTCGCAGATGCTCCACAATCTTATAATCACTTTTTCGAATCAAGCGCATGAACTCTTCTACCTCTTTCGATGCCGATGCTTTTTCGCTTGCTTGCCCGGGGACATTCTCAACCATCTTTCCCTTTCCTTTTGCCAGTCTTTCGGCCTCCACCTCAGGCGATATGAAGATCCTACCACTCCTTGTCATGCCTCCTGAACCGACCATATTCTCTACAGTCTCGGCTGGTTGCTTATTAACATCAATCTTTATTCCGTCACAATACACTTCCAACCCATATGACCATGGGACTGCTTTTGTGCTCTCGTACGGGATTGGTTCGGCCTTAGTTATGGTGATCGGCGGTCGCTGAGCCGGTGCTGTTATAGTGATTGTCTTCCGAGGAATCGTTACAGTGGCCACATCACTCTGATTATCTGCTACTGCCCCTGCAGGCTCTTCCATTGCTGCTCGGCCAAATTGCAATGTGCCGTCATCAATTAAAGCCTGAACACCTTTCTTCAAATCATCACACCCCCCAGCCAGGGTCCAGCATTCTAAGCAATACTCGTCACATCCTGGATAAACACCCCCTTGCAACAATCTGCTTTTTATCTCGCTCAGCGGCGTCTTTAAATCATCCACTTTCGTAATCATATTCGACCCTTCCTCAGTCAGAATGGTGTTTGCCCCATGATTAGGCATGGGTTTCTGCACTATATTCGGACCTGCCGTTCCGAAATTGATAGCTTTATTATCCAAAAGATCCTGCACAACATGCTTAAAAGCATGGCAACCCTCTACATCGTGGCCCGGAGCCCCAGAGTGGAACTCACAGTGCCTGCTTGCATCATAACCATACGGAGGAGCTCCCGTTATAGGTGCCAAAGTTCTCTTCTCTACCAAGTTCAAACCCAACAATGTCTGCAACAAATCTGCGTATGTTGAGGGAGGCTTCTCAAACACTCTTCTTGGTTTACCGCCCTGGAATCTTCGCTGAGCAGGATGTGCCCCCTGCTGTGGCTGCTGCTGCTGCTGCATTGGCTGCTGCTGCTGCATTGGCTGCTGCTGAAACGGTTGTTGTTGATATGGAATAGTAACACTCGCCACCTGCTGCGGCTGATGATATTGGTTTCGACCCCTGCCTCGGCCTCCAAATATCGTGCTTGCCTCGCCCTGGCGGCGCCCACCAAAAGCCTTTCTGTTACTGCCAGATGCAGTTGATTCCTCAGCTTGGAATTTTCCCTGCTTAATGTTACGTTCAATCTTTTCTCCCATCAGAATTAAGTCTGAGAAACTGGCCAGAGATGTATGAAACAACTTGTCATGAAACATGCCTGTGAATGTGCCGACGAACATGTCATTCATTTCCTTGTCTTCTAAAGGAGGACGGACCCTAGCAGCCATGTCGCGCCATCTTTGCGCGTACTCTTTAAAGCTCTCATCCTTCTTCTGAGATAGCCCTTGCAATTGGACCCGGTTGGGCGCCAAGTCGCTGTTATACTTATAGTGAGCTACAAATGCCTCTGCCAGCTGCTTCCATGTCTTTATATTAGTTGGCTCCAACCCCATATACCATTCTAGGGAAGGGCCTGATAGACTATCTTGAAAGAAATGCATTAGCATTCTCTCATTAGTTGAATACGCAGACATCTTTCGATAATAAGCCCGCACGTGCACTTTCGGACATGTGTCCCCTTTATACTTATCAAATGTAGGAGCCTTGAATTTGATTGGCACCCTCAAGCCAGGTACCAGGCCCATTGTGGACATGTCTAAACCCACAACACTTTGGTCCAGGACCCCCCTCATCTACTCTTCTAGCATTCTGATCTTCTGGGAGTCATCCATCGGCCCTTCGAAACCTCCGCCGGAGAAAGCGTCCTCCTGCTGATCTTCTTGCCACATACCATTCCCAGCTCCATACCCATCATATCCATTATTGCGGCCAGCTCTGATCTGATTCACCACTGGGCCTCGCCCTCGGTTGCCGTACCCCTGAGCAACTCCAGCAGGTCCAAAAGCCATTAACCCAGCGCCGTTTCCATTTCCGAAACCTCCGTAACCCTGATTGGCCACACCATAACCATCTTGCCCAAAGCCTTGAGCATTGAAACCATATTTCCCAGCGTTATCGAATCCCTGATCGTTGAACCCGAATCCAGCATTGCCGAATCCGTTGCCTCCCATATTATCACCCAAGTTGACATCACCAAGCCCAACGTTATGGACAGCGGTCTCATTCCCAACTCCGACGTTACCATTCCCAGCAGCGGTAGCATTGTTGACATTAGCAGCAGGTATATTGACTACAGGTGGAGCCACTGGCGTGGGAGAGCCATCTCCATGAACAGTGTCGACTCGCACAGACTGATGATCCTCATTACCGTGACTAGCATTTCTGACCAACAGAGGCTGCACCATGGCTTGCAGATTCTCCTGACCTTTTGCAATAGCTTCCATGGTCTGCATAAAGAGAGCTAGCTTCTCGCGCACATCTTGCATCTCATTCTGCATTTGATCCATGATTCTTCAACAGTTGGTGCGAGTGGAATATCTGTGCGGGCGTTGATCTGCAATCCTGAAAATACCTGGTTCAAAACAGGAAATAAGATACCATCCAATGATTACCTGTAATGCAATATGAATATGAATGCAATGCAATGTGTGTCTGTGCATTAGGGAATAGCATTCCCAGATTCTAGTGTGAAGGTGCCAGTGCTAGCAATACAAAGATCGGAGCTGAATCATAGAAAGCCTCATATATTACAGAGAAAACCAATAAGCCAGGAATACAATGTCACTGAGTACAAAGAAAGGCATGACCCCGACCAACAATTCTGGTGATGGTCAGCACTATGCAAATAAAGCATACAAGTAAATACATGAAATGATCAAGCATTCCCATAAGTCTGGTACTCTTCTATTAACTTCTTGGTCTCTGAATGGCTGGTCTGGTAAGCAGCCCTTCAACAAGTTGGTTTCTTCGTTTGAGCATACGGCGCACGTCACCGGCAGTTTCCTCCCCTGCCCCTTCTCCGAAGCAATCCTCCAACTTCCGCTTCTGAGACACGGCTTCGTCCCTGCCTTTGATGGCCTTGTTCAGTGCATTCTGGAGACTATACTGGGTCATCACTTCTTCTTCACACTCCTTGATGCTAGACTTCAACTGCTCTTCGAGATCGGAGATTTGTTGCTTCAACTTATCCTCCCTCTTCTTATTGTTGGTCAGTGTAGCATTCCAAGTCTTATTGCAAGAAGAGATCTCTCGGTGTGCTGCGTCGAGTGCCTTCTTTTTGGATTCAAGCATGTCATGGGAGCTTCTGAACTCTTGCCCCAGACGTTCGCGCTTCTTCCTCTCTTCAGTCAACTCAGCCTCTAGTCTATTTACTAGCTCGATCTGCTGTTGGAAAGCATGCACGACCTTGTTTTTCTCACTGCGTACCTGGGCTAGCTCCTGTTCTAACCCTTCGTTGATCTTCATCAAGGCTTTTTTTTCTTTCACTACTTGCTCATAGGCCTCCCTAGAAACAGTAGTTGGCTCTGCTACCGGAATGGGAACAAGGACTGGTGCATCTGGAAATGGCATCCGCAACTGACTTGCTCTCTCCTGGATCCAAACTCTGTAAGGTGCATAGGCCTGACAGTCATTCTTCCCTAACAGCGGCTTCCCTCTTCGGTTAATACACGTCCAGGCATGCTGCAGCTTGGCTAATAACTCCCCCTTCAAATCTCCGGTGAAGTACAGAGATTCCTGTACTTCCTCCTCTTTGGGTGGGTTCTTCAGCGCATATCCGAATTGGCGAATGAACAGAGAGGGGTTGTAATTGATACACCCTTTCCTTCCTATCAACGGGACATTAGGGTACCCAGAACAACTGAATATAAGCTCAGACCCTAGCAGGTCTCGGTCAAACCACTCAACGTCTTCGAAAGACAGCCTCATCAGGCGCTCCGGCCAGCCAACTGGGACTGTAGTCTCTATGACAGATCTCCTCTTAGGAAGGTGGCTCTCAAACCACATACCCAGCAATGGTACACAGAAATGAACATTCTTTCCTCTTCCCCTCTCATTCTTGTAATGCAGTGAGTGGTAGAAATCTCCGAGCAGGGTAGGTACAGGATTACCAGCGGCAAACAAGTAGAAGGCGTCGAAGTCCACAAAATCCGGTACATTGGGAAACAATACTATGCCGTAAATGCACAGAGCCAGCACGGCATTGAAGGCAATCCAGCACCCGCTCTTAGCGTACTCCTGGGCTTTACCAATCAAGAACTGGAGCGAGAAGCCTGGAACTCCACGGGAAACAGTAGTCAACAGTTCAGAAGCATCCATATGCAAAGCTTTTGCCAAGTCCTCCGGCTTGGGCTTAGCGCCAGAATGAATGAATGGAACCTTGTTCTGCACTGGTAGCTCAGTAAATTCCACATACTCTTCAATGGTAGGCCCCAGAATAAAATCAGCGAACGTAAAACATCTCAATGCGGGATCATAGAATTGCATCAAGGCATACAGCCCATCTAGCTCCATCTCCGTGGGTTTGCGCACCAATCTCAATAGTCTTCCATAGCTCATTCTGAAGCTCCTACAAACATCCTCATCAGCCAGAGAGATCAACCCAAGCAGGGGAACAACATCAGGAGTAGGCAATTTGTAAGCAACTGTTCTCCTTAAGCTGGCCATGACCAATCACTCAGAAATCCGGACACTAGAACTAGGGAAATGCAAATGCACCTGCAGCACAGACACACGTTAGTGGGATGCAATGATAATGAGTATGCAAACAAATGCAATGCAAGTGACATGCAACAGGGACCAAATGCCGTAGCTGAATGGCCTGAATCATATCAAGAAGTCTCAGATAGCCTCTCTAGAAGTCCTCAAACCCTGGTCTCAGATAGACCTAACACAAAGCTCCCCCACTGGTCTCTGACAGACCTCAAACAAAAACTTCCACTGGTCTCTGGTAGACCTCAAATCATATCTCAAACTGGTCTCTGACAGACCTCAGAACTCTCCAAATGGTCTCTGACAGACCTCCGAACTCTCCCACTGGTCTCTGACAGACCTCAGAACTCTCCATAAATACTCAAGATCTCTGATCAAGAAATAACCGGTGTCCGAAGGTCTAGTTACCTGCATAACCCCAAACCCTCTCACAGGTGGATGTCCTAGTAACTGACAAAGGTATGGCATCCTATGCGGTCGTCGGCGTCACAGAGTTTCAGGGTTGATGATACGATTCCCAGAAGGAATGGCATCATCAAATCCTGAAGAGGCCTCACTTAGCCAACTTCCAAATGATCGGTCCCCAGAGTCGACAATTCAACTAACCAGCAACCCACGCCAACCAAAGGAAGGGGCAGGAGGCCAACCAGAGGAACCTCGTCTGAGTGTAGATTTCGCAGGACACCAAGGCAAGCAAAGCAAGCGGGCGCCCACTAATCTCTACTCTAAGTCTAAGGTGCACTCAAGCCCAGGTCCGGCTTCTCACTCAACAACAGAACACCCATCACAACCCCAAAATATAGCAATAACGACAATAATAATATGCTGAAAGTAAAGTTCAGAAATATAAATCCATACAAAATCCTCGACGGGAAAACAAGCGTTAGGATTGACTCTCTTAAGGGACGTTGGATCCCAAATGCATAAGAACTATCGCAGTCCTTAGCAGCCAGGGGACGTTGGATCCCCAGCAGAGTCGCCAGCTGTCGCTACTGCGAAAATCGGCGCTGGCTGAACAGAAGAGTCGCCACCGTGCGTTATTTATCCCACGGGAGGGAAAGGAAACGCTCAGAGTAAACCTCGCACAACACGGGAAAGGTATGGTCGTCGCAACCAAAACCTGGATTCGGGAGTCGGTTACGCAAGGGGAAGGTATTAGCACCCCTCACGTCCGTCGTACTCGACGGGATCCACGCTTGTTTTCGGGTATGGATTGTTATTCTATCTAAACTAAGGGTTAAGGGTTAAAAGAAAAGAAAATGACTCGGCAAAGTATCGCACTTTATGCCTACGTATTCCCGTCTGGAACGAGAAATCAGAGTCAACGTAGTTCGCCTACCTACTGGAAAGGAGGCGAAGGTTGCTCGCTAGGATATCGCATCCTATGCCTACGTACTTTCATACAGCATGAAATATCAGAGCAAACGTAGTTCGGGCTACGCACGACACAAGCTTGTCTTGATTGATTTTATTCCTTCTGAAAAAGGTTTTCATGATTAACAGTCCAAGCGGACAAAAATGATGTTTTGATGAGTTCACATTCTTTTACGGAAGAAGTGTCTCTTATTGTGTTTGAAATATTATAGTGTTTTTCTGTTTGTTTTGAGAAAGAAGAGACAGAACTCTAACCTACGGTTGCGAAGGGAATTGAACTGACCTAATGTTATCATGCATGGGTTAAGACCTAGTGTCTATCATGCTCCTCTCTTGCGCAGAGAGAAACAGAGATCCTAAGGGAATAGACGAAAACAGAAACAATATCAGATATATACAGTAAAGCAGGAAAATGCATGGATGCAACAATACAAGCGAGGCAAGGGAGTCCCACTCAACCTCGAACCTAGAAAACAATAGGCAAAAGTGAACATGATTCACTTTCAACCCAACAGGGTAAACAACAAACAATACAATCCGGGAAGTCAATCAATACATCAGAAATGAATAACAACTAAAATAAACAGCCACAGCAGCTCTGCACCAACACCTATCTTCAAGTCATCTCCAACCAGCTACAAGCTTCAGCAAGCCTCAATCTCCATCTCCACAGCCTTCAAGCAAGGTCTTTGTCATCAATCTTCAGTCTGCAATGGCTTTTCTTCAAGTCTCAAACCTCCAGGATGAGGGATCAATCACAAGAGTGAATTGGGTGTTAAGCAATTAGTTGACTACCAAGGGTGGCAAACAAACTGCTACTAACACATAAGATATTTTCTCTCAAGAGTTCTATCCCTTAGACAGTAGCACCAAGCCTTCCAAAGGAAGGGGGTGAGTGTCTTAGAGAGACTCTGCATCACAGAGAAGAATGGAGGCAGTCAAGGCCTTCCATGTTTGAGAATCAAGTTGACTACTATAGGGCTCTGCCTAACTCCTAGATCCTGCTAACTTCAACAGCTGCCAGCACAGAATCTCCTCATCAACTCTGGAAGTTGGTCTTCAGTCTCTGATCTTCAAATGGGTTTCATTATCTCAGGTCTTCAGCTCTCTCCAAGTCTCCAAACAAACCCAATACCCACACAGACAAATTATAATCCCCAGAGAGGGCACACCACACCAGTCAAGCAAATGCAGACAATACTAATAGCAGTAGGGGAATCCTAACATTTTCTAAGGGATCTAATAACTACCCCTAATCCCTATAGTCCCATACCCCAAAAATTCAATCTCTAGTTCCTAAGGGAAATGGACTTGTTCACCTATGTTATCACCTAAACCCTAATTTTGGTCATGCTATTCACATCTAATCAAATCACCTAAAATTAATTTCTAAAATTGTGAATTAAATCCTATATACAAGATACATGTCTACCCTAATCAACCTAAAAAGAAGGGATTAAAAATACTAAAGCATCTATTAGAACAAAAATCATCAAATTTAAGCATCAAACTAAACTTAACAAAATGCTATTTACAAGAAAAATGCATGAAAATATTAAAACAAAATAAAATGTCAATTTTATTTTTTGGTATTTTTATAGATAGAATTATGGACCCATAGCAAAAAGAACCAATTAAAACAAGCCATTTTCCATTTTTTTATGATTTTTTAAAGATGTAAAAATATTAAAGAAAATTAAAACACAAAATAAGAAATAAAAGGGGAGGGGGTCTGAATAGTAGCTTCGCCCAGTTAAAATTCCAGGTGGGCCATGAACCAGGGGTGCGGATATTAAATGTAGTAGGCCCAACGCGCTCATAAAATGGCTTGGAAAATAAAAGAAAAAAGAATAAAACTTCGGTGTGAATAGCAACATAATCACGTGTAAATCATTGGGCTTCTCAAAATGGGGGTGGGGTTAGCAATATGTTGGACCCAGCCCAGAACGGTACGTTTAGTGAAACGATGCGTTTCACGCCTTGGTCTCTCCCTCCGTTTCTCAATTTGAATCTCAGCCATACGATCAGATGAAAAGGTCCATTATTTGAACCAATCCGACGGTCCACGGTCATCGTCCCAAATGAGTTAGGGTTTGCAGAGAAATGCAGCTCCCATGCACAAACTTCAAGCTCCTCGTTCTCCCTCAATATGCCATGAAATTAAAACTTATAAAGACCAAATTCACTCCATTTATTCCCCTCTACAAGACTATTCTTTTAGTTTTCTCTAAGGACCTCCCAAAAACCAAACCCGATAGCCATAAGTTCTGGACACCATTGATTAGCTCTGTCACGAACCTCAATATTTCCTGCTCAAATTACCCTAGAATGATCTACAGATTATGGTGAGTATCCTGAGCTATCTCACTTGTATCATCATGCCCTAAATGGAGTGTTCTAGGTCATCAAAGAAAAACTGCCATGGATCAAACCTTCACCAATGGTCACAACAGCTTGTATGCATGTTCATCTTCCTAACCCTAACAATCCTACACCAATAATCTAACCTAATAACACCTAAACAGAGAGATAAAAGAAACTTCACCAACCTGCAATTCTTGATGAAACAGATGGGAAGGAGCTCGATTCAACCCTTGTAGGCTTTCACCAATGATCTTTGGGAGGTGCTAGGGTTTCTGTTTGCAAAAGAAATGGTGGAAGATGCTTGGATTCTTGCCTGCACTTCTGATATGGATTCTTGCAATGTGAAAGCTAGCTCTTCAATCCTCCATTGTTGGACCTCTGATCTTGCTTACAATCACTCACAAACTTCAATGGATGATGGATGAAGAAAAGAAATGATCAGAAAATGGAAGATTATGATGATTCTCTCAATTTCTTACAATGGAAGCAACCTCTTAATTCTCTCTATTCTCCCCTTCAATGCACCAACCTCTTGCACAAATGACTTCACTTCATTATATAGATGATGAATAACAGCTTGAGAAGTTTCTAGAATGATCTTGGAGGATTCTAGAAAGTTGTGGAAATTCATGGAAAGTCTCATTTGATGGTATTTTGCATTCTCATGATATCTCATGCTTGCACCTTTTTAAACTTGTGTTATAATCTCCTTTCATGAGATATTGGAGTGATAAGAGAGCTTACATGCCTTTATTTTTGCTTTATGTTGAACTTCTCATGTGTATCTTATTATGCAAGTAACAAAATAACAAAGCAAGTCCAAAACTTTACCCTTAACTCAAAAAAGTGGCTGAACCAATGTCTTTAAAATGATGTTTGGAATCAATTTGGTATATTGGATGACCCATATTGGATTTGTAGATCTCTCAAACCAATTTTTTATTTCAACTTTTTCAACTTATATGCCTTTTTAGGTCATTTTCCACCAACTTTGGTCAAGTCTCATTCCATGCATTTACAAACTTCCATGACTTATTTTCTAGACTTAAAATGGCGTTTTGAGCAACTTTGATGTTGTGAAGTTTTTCATTTGAAGCTTCCTTGTATGAGTTTTAGGCATAAGCTAAGAATGACCTATAATCCTCAGATGACCAAAATACCCTTTTCTTGCCAAGACCATAAGTAGAGTTCCACAAATCATATGAAGGCATACTATACCATTCTAGAAAGCTAAGACAATGAGGAACAATTCTTATGTTGACCAGAAATTCATTTGAAATCTCCTTGAGGGGTAAAAATAGCTTGGAAGTTAAGTCACTTTCACAGACAAAATTTCATATACCTCAGATGACCTGTAACTTGCAAGGATCATAACTTGAGTTCTATAAATCTCCTTGATGTCTTCCACCGCTCAAATTAAAGGTCTTGAGATCCTCTACAAGTTTCATGTTGGCCAAGGATCCATTTGAAGCTTGTATTTTGACTTATCTTGCTTGGAAATTTGACCTAAATTAGGGGATTTTACACAGAAACCCTAATTTAGGAACTCCTCCTCTCCTTGAATTCTCTTGAATTCTTCTTGGCATATCACCATATCCTCTTCTACATGTCAAATGATGAACCCCACATCTCTCCAATATACCTTAATGCCTTTTAATCAGTCAATTGACCTAGAGTTGACCCCAGGTGAAACCCTAGTTGACTGCCTTCAACTGCAATTCTTGTGATCACACCAAGGACTTGTCTTCTTTTTCACATGACTTTCTAAGTCTCCCATGATGTCCAGATACTCTCCATGTTCATCCCACAGCTCAGAATTTCTTTGTTGACCCTCAGATACCCTCAGATAGGAGATGGATGCACTGCTTGATCCATTGACTTTCCAGCTTTCAAATTCTTTCTGATGACTTGAATGGGATTGAATTAGAATAATAACCTCTTGATAGGCCCATAGAGATGAGAATAATGATTGGTCCCTGTTGGATGATTTGCCATGATATGCTATGCAGATGAGTAGACTATGTGCATGACCCTATATGCAAATGCTAATAATATTGAAACATAAACCAAGTGAATAAGGTTGAGCAAATTTTAGGGTGCAACAAGGTGTTATTCCTAGGTATGATTGCCAAGACATCTCATCTCGTGCATACGTATCCTGACGGGAATGGAATCAGAGCATTCATAGTTCCCATCAATGGGTAAACAAAGTAAAAGGAAAATTTTAGTTTTTAGGAGAAGAGACAACTTGTCATCTTAAGTAGAATGCTCAACTTAAACCACCACAAACATGTGGAAGATGGATCTTTGCTTCACATTAAGAGAAGGACTCTAACTCGGATATAGAATCGATGAGTATGTCACATACCTCTCTCAAGTGGAAAAGAATCTACATCTTTCTCAACTATGTCACTGGGTATGAAAATTATATCTCGACTAAGGATGACTCATGTCTAATTCTCTCATGAGAGAAAAGGGAACCTAACCGTAGGTTGTCTAGTTAACACCCGGAGGGAACTAACCTAATTTTATGGATCTAAAATAAGATTGAAGGGGAAACCTATCTTATTGTTGTCATGCAATAAAGGTCAAAGCCTAAAGCCTATATTGATTCAATTTATTAAAGATAAGGTTGACCCAATATTCTAAGAGATCACGAGAAAGAACAAAATCTTGAATTCCTATCTTAATCACAATTTACCAGGGAGTGTCGCAACTTTAAACCAAGCAATCAAAGTGCTCATGAAACTATCAAACAATCAATCACAATCCTCAAATAAAAATCCAAATATAAAGGCCTCATATATTAATTAGAAGTTAATCACCAATAAAATTTTAAAAAAAAAGACGTCCTAATCTCCTATTAAAACTCCTAATTAGTAAGAAAAAACTATTTAACAACGAACTAAAATTCTAATTAAAACACATTATAATTTCAAAATTAGAAACTAATAAAAGACTAATTAAATATATTAATAATTAAAATTTGAGAAAAAATAATATAGTGTAAGATAAACAAATAAGGGTATGTTAGAAAAAAAAAAAGAAACATGGGCCATGGGACTATGCCCACATGGACCCACATCAACAACAACAATGTTGCATGTCGGAAAAAAAAGGAAATGGACAAAAGACATTGCCCAGTACTCTTTCCCTCTCGCACGTGGTTTGTATCGATCGGATGAACCCCCAAATTAATCACCAAACAAAGATTTTCATAATATTCACACAATACCAATCAAATTGGAGCAAATAACACAAGCTAAAGAGGAATTCGAGTAATTCGCAAAGAAGAAACAACAACTGAGCAACGCACGAAGGTGAAGGAAACTTACCTGTCAGAGTTCGTCTGAAGCGTCTTCAGCAGTAATGTGAATAAGATAAAACCTGAGCTCTATATAGGTATGACTCAAATTTCCTTCCTCTTTATGCAACAATTTCTTTTGTGAGTGTATTGTAGTTGTTGTTATCTCTGCTTTTGCAATGTATGCACTCACCCTTTGTAATGCGTGAATAAATTATGTGTGGGAGTGATTCTCTTATGTGTGCTCTTTATTTTTTCTAATGCATATATATAGGACTAGAAAATAGACAAGAATGATAATAACAATTAACACAATGTTTTTATTATTATTTTATAATAAGACAAGAATAAAAAGAATTAAAAATCATGTTTTTGTGTTTTTTATGATAAGACAAGAATAAAAAGAATTAAAAAACAATTTTTTATGTTTTTAATGATAAGAGAAGAATTAAAAATTATGATTTTTTGTTTTTTTTATGATAAGACAAGAATAAAGAGTTAAAAATCATGTTTTATGTTTTTTTATGAAAAGACAAGAATTAAAAGAATTAAAAATTATGTTTTTGTGTTTTTTTAAAAAGAAAATATTAATAAACAAATTAAAAATAAAATTAATTAATAAAAATAAAAAATTACATTAAATATCTAATTAAAATTAAATAAATTAAATGATTATTTAAATAAATATGATTAAAAAATAAAGAAGAAAAAAGTCGGGCAGAAAAGTGCTCGAAAACATAAAATAAACACACCAAAATAATCAGCGCGAAATAAACATATTAGAAAAATATATCGTTTGGTCAGATTTTGAAATAACCGGTTTGTTTGTAAATCCAACAAATTTATTCTGACTGATATTTTGGACACTATGGAAGATGAACTGCATGCTATGTTATGCAGATGACGCAAAACAGAATCTTATGGTCAAAAATTAGGGTTTGGCAACTATCATCCTTTTGGTGATAGGTCTGCCATCCTTTTGGTGTCAGATACCCCTGTGTGTGTGAGTTTACTATCATCCTTTTAGTGATAGGTCTTTCATCCTTTTGGGGCCAGATTGTGAGTGAGTTTTCTATCATCCTTTTAGTGATAGATCCGACATCCTTTTGGTGTCAGAGGTGTGTTAACTATCATCTTTTTGGTGATAGGTTTGTCATCCTTTTGGTGCCAGATTGTGCGTGTGTTCTCTATCATCCTTTTGGTGATAGATCCGTCATCCTTTTGGTGTCGGAGGTGTGTTAACTATCATCCTTTTGGTGATAGGTTTTTCATCCTTTTGGTGCCAGATATTTTGAGTCATCTATCATCCTTTAGGTGATAGATCCATAATCCTTTTGGTGTCGGAGCTGTGTGTGTATTATTATCCTTTTGGTGATAGGTATGTCATCCTTTTGGTGTCAGATTGTAAGTGTGTTCTCTATCATCCTTTTGGTTATAGATCTTTCATCCTTTTGATGTCGGAGGTGTGTTAACCATCATCCTTTTGATGATAGGCCTGTCATCTTTTTGGTGCCAGATAGTGTGTGTTCTCTATCATCCTTTTGGTGATAGACTCGTCATCTTTTTGGTGCCTTATGCGCGTGTGTTCTCTATCATCCTTTTGGTTATAGACTCGTCATCCTTTTGGTGTCGGGATTATGTGTGTGTGTTCTTTGTCATCGTTTTGGTGATAGATCTGCCATCTTTTTGCTGTCGGAGTTGTGTTAACTATCATCCTTTTGGTGATAGGTATGTCATCCTTTTGGTGCCAGATATTATGTGTGTGTGTTCTCTATCATCCTTTTGGTGATAGATCCATCATCCTTTTGGTGTCGAAGGTGATTTTATTATCATCCTTTTGTTGATAGGCCTGTCATCATTTTGGTGTTAGGTTATCTCTGTTATCATCCTTTTGGTGATAACGACCTTTGCAAGTTATCTAGTATTCCACGTCCCAAGCATTTTTATTTCTTTTCAGACAAATTCAGAGTCTTCTTCATATCTAATTGACTTCTACCTTGAAAGAATGAACGTCGTAGCAGTTCATCTTACTAGGTTCAAGCCAATTAGATAGGGGCATCTGTCATACCCCAAACTTTCCTACTTGTATATAACTTTCATTTGTATCTCCTCTACTAACAATTATTTAGAAAATCAAAAAAATGTTATTCCTGCTCAAGGTGTTGCTAAGGTGAATCAACTTTCAGATAAGGAGGATGTCAAGTCAGGTGTATATGTAGTATGGACTGAGGTTCAATGGTTTTAAATTAATCTGTCAGTCAGACAAGGGTTTATTTCAAGATCAAGGCCAGGGTTCTAGATTTATATGGTGGGCGTGTTTGAGGATCCAACTAGGGTTTTATGCCAATTCGGGTTATTTGTGTGTGGATCAGGCCATCAGGTGGTGATGAGTACATATGCTTCACGGATGAGGATCCTCAAAGATCAGTCCATTTGCAGTCAGGGTTTTGGGCAGTCCGGTCCATAATTTTAAGCCATGTTCCTTTGATTTTTAGGCATTTTTCTTCTAAGCATTTGGTTCACGGTGAAAGATTGTGGCTCATTTGTGGTCGAAATGGCAAATAATTCAAAAAGAGCTCAAGATGACTCTGATTTTATTTAGTGGCAACGTGCCTAATCCATTTCAAGTTCTCAAGATTTAGTCAAAATCTTCACATGGTTAATTATTATAGAATATTCAAGTACAAACTGTGTGAAAGGTTGGTTATACAAAATCACTAGAGGGAAGCTAGTGTTATCAAGATTAGTCTAAATTCAAGAATTGATCCATGTCAAATTCAATTGCAAAATCAAGAGCTTTAGTTCAAATAAGGAGATGCAAGCAATGACTAAATTGAAAAATTACCAAAAGTTTCTATAAGAAAATCTTGCATTAAAAAAAAATCCATTATCTAAACAAATCCAAAGTCCATTCTACAAGATTTTGCAACAAAGCGAGGCCCATTACAATAAACGATAAAAAGAAAAATTACATCCACAAGATATCCAAGCCATGTTAACTGCTTCTGATGGTGAGTTTTCTACAAGCCATACCAATATCATCATGAGTCATGCTACCCAGCCATCCACGTCCTCCATCATGCTTCACAATATCATAAAATTCCTGCAAGTGCACAAACACACACCATTTAATAAACAATTTTAGCATGACCTCACAATGTTACACAACTACAAAAGAATTACACACCATATACCACTTGTATAACCTATACCTGTAAAAAAAAAAAGCAACACGTCACACCATCACAATAATCATTCACAAACAAACCAACCACAGGACCTGCAAATCATACGCATTGACAAAATACATAAAAAACTGACCCCACATAACATAAGTACATGTCTCACAAACTATTCCAAAAAAAGCCCTGCTACTACTACAGGTACTACCCGAATGCCATAGCCAATTCCTTCAACCAACTTCCTACTAAGCCAAAACCTTCACCCACACACAAAATAACTTTTCGATTCTATGCCCAGAATACGCAAAACCATTACACAAACGACAAGAACCGTTACACACAAAACATAAACAATCACAGCAACAACTTCCTTTCCTATTTCACCCTCCCTATTCTCCTCTATAAAGACCCTCTTCACTCCAAATCCAAAGGGGCACTCGTATTTTTTAGCCAACTCACTCCACAACGAATACTCTGCAACAAAAAATGATTTGCTCTACTCTTCTTTCATCTACCCTTGTTCTTCCATCACTACTGATATTCTTCACTCAAACAAAGTATTTGCAAATATTCAACAACAACCAGTAGATTTCCTCACCTTTCAATCGAACCTCCTTCTTCTCAGACCCAACAACCATAAATCCTTAACACCAACCAAAAATCTTCATCTTTTTCTTCAACCTTCACCATTCTAAATCCTAAATCATCCATAACAGCTTTGACGAGATCCACAACCATAACCACGAATCAAGACTCACCAAAATCCCATCCATTCAACCAAACCCAAAAAACAGAGAGATAGTAGAAGAAGAACATAACAGAGACGAAGAAGAACTGAAACTCAATGAAACCGTAAAGTAATAGAGAATCGAAGCCTTTCACGCGAGAGAAATACCGAGATTCACGAGAAGAAGTTTGAATTTGTTGTTGATTTACCCTTGATTACCGGTGATGACCTTGACCGTGTTGTTTCATTTTTTTTCCATGTTCATTTGAGTAGAGTAGAACAAATCTTGTTTTTTTTTTTCAGTTTTGTGTTTTAAGATGAGGAAATAATGAATCTGGTGTGTGAGGTGCTTTTGACGTTTAAGGTTCTGCTTTTATTTGAAATCGTGTTTTTTAACCTAATAGATCCTTTTTTTTCGTGTTTCCTATTGTTGTTATTGGGTTCATAGGCCCGCGATGATTATACACTCCCTTATGGTTTTTAAAAAACATTCATGGTTGATCTGGGTTGAGCCCAGATATGATTTTATACACACACGCCTTTATTAATTCCAGCGCCCCACCTTGTTTCTTTAAGTGTAATGGGCTTTTCATCCCGTTGATAATGTTTTTTTGGATGTACACCACTCCTTCCTCATTTCACACCTCCTTCCTCTTATTTATTATTTTTTCTTTTTCTTTTAAAAATATATGTTTTAATATTTTTTTTTAGAGTTTTTCCTAAATTTATTCTAAAACGTTTCTTTCAAAAATAACAAATCTTTTAATCTTTTTAATATGTTTATGTTTTTATCATATAATTTGTTCATTCTAATGTTTCTTTTAATTTTGATTTTATTACTCTTTTCGTCTCGATTTTGTTTTATTTTTCATTTTTGATCAATGAAGTCTTTCTATTCATAAACGTTGATTTATTGAGGTTGTTAACCTTCATGATTTCAAATCTATAGTGAATGATCATCGAGATCATTTTCTATACTTTGGGATCGTGATAGGTTACCTTCGATTAATTAACACAATTTTGTGATTAAGACGAGATCATCCATTTTTCTATTCGTGTGGCACGATTACTTTGGAAAAGGATCCTCAATATCATTTCTCCATCGTGTTTTTAGCACGAATATTAACTTGCACGACCTCCTATAGTTTGATCTTCATCATAGATCGAGCTACGATGGTTTAACACTACATTTTGACCTAATTCATTCGATAACGACTAGCAACTAACTTTAATTTCAGTCAATATACTCTTGATTTATTTTCAGTCAATATATCTTAATTTTATTAACATTGATCCAACGTCAAGTGGTATTTTCATTTAAATTCGTAAGTCGAGTGCCTTTTTCCTCGCCATTAACCTCTTTTCTCAACCAATTCGATTCTATCATTTTCAAACTATTTTCTTAATCAATAACAAAAGAAGAAGATTCTTAGAGTCTGGCATTCCTTGAATCTTCAAATTAATAGCTCTTGAGGCACACGCTTTGAGTTGTCGTTCATTCACCCTTCCATCTTAAAACACCTAATCTATATCAAACATTTTCGTAATCAAACTTACGAAAGAAGGAGATTCTTGGAGTCTAGCATTCCTTAAATCTTCGAATGAATAGCTCTCGAGGCATGCCCCTTGAGTTTTTGTTCATTCAATCTTTCAAACTCAAAGCATTCAATCGTTCTTAAAACCCTCTCTAATTAACTCCCGAAAGAACTGAGTTTTTTGAAACTCGCATTCCTTGGATTCTTGAGTGACAGCTCTCGAGGCATGCCCCTTGGGTTATTTGTCATTTGATCTTTCGTTTCCAAACCAAACTTCAACGAATTAAACCCATCTCTTTTCATGGTTGTATCCATGATTATGGACATTCTGATTCTTCATTCTTGTCTGAATGTAAGATACGTAGGCACAAGAGTGTGATTATCTTGGCGAGCTACCTTCTATCCATCTTCCGTTTCCCCTATCCTTTTCTGTAGTCGAACTACAAAAGCTCTGATTTCTCATTCTCGTCTGAATGAGCATACGTAGGCTCAAGGGCCCCAATCCTTGGAGAACATCCTATCCTAAAACCACACATTTCCCCTAGCATCGTTATCCTTTTATCGCATCATTTCACATTTATTGTTGAGAAGAAAACAAACAAGCTTAGATAACGCCCATCGTAAAGAGTACTAAGAGGTTCCCGTTGAGTACAACGGATGTGAGGGGTGATAATACCTTCCCTTGTATAACCGAATCCCGAACCCGGAACGTGGTTGCGACGATCGTGTTCTTGTCTCTCTTTAACGATTTTCTAGATATTTTCCTTTCGAATCTTTTGGGATAAATAAAGTTTGATGGCGACTCTGTCAAACTGTATTTCTGCGCCTTTTGCACGAGGGTCGTATATTCGAATTGAATTTTTCGAGGTGTGACAATACAATATTTACACGATTCAACTATCCACACAGATCTTGATATAGAGGCTCAACAGGGCTAGCGAATGCTCGCTCACTCACAAGGTAGAATGATCATTCTATTTGTTCAAGTGGTTTTCTCAAAATACAAAAAAAATTCCTTGATCTTTTTCTTCCTTTGACACAAATCAACACACGTGCATGATTTCAACATAATAGAAATGAGTTAAACAAGGATGTTGGTATCCCGCATATATTATACAATGAAAGCTTCTTCATAAAGGCTATGTTCTAAGTGATTCCTAATTGAAAAAGTATTTGAAAAGAATTAATGACATCATGTTTTGCACCAATAACAAGTTTCATATTTATGCTAAGTTTAAAATGTGATAAATATGTACCTTGCAACTGTCCCTTTACTCAAGCATATCATTATCACTCAATTGCATGTTGATTCATCAATCTTGACTTTAGTCACACGGTTCCTTCAAGTTTTTGAACTTAGGAACAACACAAAATAAAAAAAAATTCTACTAAACTAACAATTGCATATTAATAAACATAATAAAACATACTATCATAAAAATTTCAACACCCAAAACATGGTGCCACAACATAAGTTCAAAATCCTCGTCCTAAAAAGGATGGTGCAAAATCTATCCAAAATGACAAAGAAAACATAAAACAACCAAGTCTTAATAATTCAAACATAAACATAATAATAAATACAAAATATCAGATAAAACCCAAAATCAGATTACTCAGTACTACTCGACGAATCCAGCTCTCACTCTGTCTCTCCATTGTCGTCATCATCATCATCATCAACTGCAGTATCATCCAAATTTTCATCGTCCTGAGCTACGTCTTCCTGAGGCACCTGTGTATGATATGTAGGTTGCGGAGGAACCCGCTCTCTCGAAAAATGAAAAGGTTTGTCCTCAGGCATATCCACGAAAGCATTAAACTCCTTAGAGGAAGGGAAAGGATGATTCACATGCGGCTCACAAATCTGTAAATGCAACACACATATAGATGAATGTTAGAAACTGAAAGCTCTTTGATGAGCCATGTGCATGTCCCACGTGTATATACATGCCACACGCTCATCATAATCATGACCAGCTGGAGGAACTCCCGGCTGCTGATGTGGTGGTGGTGGTGGTGGGTGTTGTGTATCAACTCTAGGTATACAATGGCTCTGAATCCAAGTATCAATCACAACGCCTTTTATCTTTTTGTGAACCACATCAAGTATTAGGGTATCGCTTGAGTATAAAGGCCCATGATCAATCCAGGAAAGACTAAGATAGAATGCACCTTGGTACCCAACCGATTACCACTCACGGCAGTAGCTCGGATCTCGTTAGAGATGATCCTCGCCATATCTACCTGTCCCTTATCCAATATATAATAAAGCATGCATTCAATATCAAGAGGAATATAGGAGGTGTGGCTCCTAGGCCTTATGTTGTAAAGGACTAGTGTCATCAAGATTTGTGCAGTAGTGTTCATACCACCTCTCTTTAGATGCTTCGACCTACCTGTCGCATTCAGCTGGAAACCTCTACCAGGATACACCAAGGTATCACTCACATTAGCAAAGTTCCAGTTCTTCCTTGCCACCCTCTTATAGTAAGAACATTACTCATCCTCAGCCAGAACAAATGGGTTGCCCAAATATGCATTAATGGCATCTAACAAAAATGACACATGCTTACCCCGCACATATGTCATGAAAGAATAAATTTGACCCTTCACTTGAATAGAATCTGTGTAGAATTCGTGAATTATCTCATAGTTCAGCTGGGTGGGTGGAGTAAGCAGGGTCTCCCAGCCATGGTTCTCAATTATGCTTAGGCAGCTCTGAAGTCACCTTGAGGGTTTATCCTAAAATCCTCTCGGGCCATATACTCCTCCGGGTAAGCTCAAGGTAACGTGTTTCCTGTTCAACACCCAGGAACCTATTTTCATCAAACGCTGCAGGCTCTTGCCTCTACTAAGATGATTGACCTACATTGAAACGAGCACTCTTTAAAGCTAATTCCGGAGCCATCTGCAAAATAAATAAACCAAACAGCACCAAACACGTCAAACACCCAACTCACAAATTCAGAATAATTCATATGTAACCGTAGTTCATCACACAACAAGCAATCAAACGAGAGATTATTGAAAATTAAGAAGTCTAATTCTATGGCGCGCGCTAAGCGCGGTTGGACATGCAGGAAAAAATGCCTCTGCCACCAACCTGCTCCCATACAACAAAAATCCTAACAATTAAACAACTAAACAAAAAATCAGCATAAAAGCAACTAGCAAAAAACCAAAAATCAAAAACAGGGTGCAGAGAAGCATGCTTAGCGAGCTCATTGCGCGCTAAGCGAGGTTGCAAAAATAGGCAAAAATTCCTCTGTAACCACTCTCAATCATTCCAGTAAACACCTAAACAACAATCAAGCATCATGCATTCACAACACAATACTAAATCCCAAATTTAAATAACATGCAAACAAAAATTTAACACAAACCTAACATTTTAACTTCAGATTTCATAAAATCACTTCTACACAAGCAACCCTAAAATGCCAGCTTCCACTTAATCAAATCAAACCCTAAAAGCATTTGTTATCTAAATCAATAAAACAAATGGGCATTAACAAAGCTAGAAGTAGAGCAAGGAATTGAAAAAGAGATAGAGAACATGAAGTGAAATAGGGAGCTTGAGTGAAGTTTGCTTGGAAGTGCAAGAGTGAGACAGAGATGAGGAAATGAGTGGGAAACGAGCTTTTAATATTTCAAAATGAATCTGACTCTTTTCCAAGACATGGCCCATTTAACCTTTACCCACTCAGGCCCACACTTGAGTTGGCCAATTTCACGTGACCGCACTAAGCGGGCGTGCTTAGTGAAATAAAGCCACTCAAGTGTGGTCTCATATAGTTCTCTTTTGACTTTTTGTCACCCGATTAAATTCAAAATAATCAAAAAATAGTAAATACTTACAATGTCGGGGTGCCTCCCAACAAGCGCTTTGTTTAACGTTGTTTGAGCTTGACGGTCCAATGCGACCTCACGGATCGCAAAAAGGCACGGTGGCTACATTCCACTCGAAATCGCCACCAAGATAAACTTTCAACCTCTGACCATTAACAATCCAACTCTCATTTGTCAAGGTGTCTTCAAGAACAAATTGCTCCATAATGCTTGATCTCCTTAATCCGAAATAGACCAGACCATTTAGATTTCAACTTACCCAGAAATAATTTCAATCTCGAATTAAACGGTAAGACCATTTGCCCTTCTTTAAAGTCTTTGTTCACAATATTCTTGTCATGGTAAATTTTCATTTTATTCTTGTACAGTTTGTTTGAGTCATACGCTTGAAGGCGCAATTTATCCATTTCATGCAGTTGTACTTTTCTTTCTTCACCGCTTGGAGTTGGATCAAAATTCAAAAAATTTAAGGCCCAAAAAGCCTTATGCTCCAACTCCACCAGTAAGTGGCAGTTTTTACCATAGATCATTTTGAAATGTGTGAGACCAATCAAAGCTTTGAAAGTTGTCCGATAAGCCCACAATGCATCATCGAGCTTATTTGACCAATCTTTTCTAGAAGACGACACTGTTTTTTCAAGAATCCTCTTAATCTCACGATTTGATACCTCCGCTTGACCATTTGCTTGTGGATGGTATGGTGTTGCAATTTTGTGCTTCACACTATACTGCTCCAACACTTTTTCTAGACGAGAGTAGCAAAAGTGGGATCCTCCGTCACTTATCAACACTCTCGGAGTACCAAATCGCGGGAAAAAAAAATTTTCTTCAGAAATTTTATCACAGTTTTTCCATCCACTTTCGCACATGGTATCGCTTCAACCCACTTGGACACATAGTCCACTGCGACCAAAATGTATTCACAGGAAAACGATGATGGAAATAGGCCGAAAAATTCTATGCCCCAACAATCAAATACCTCAACCTCTAGCATGTTTTGCAACGACATTTCACTCTGTTTTGAAATTCCACCACTCTTTTGACACTTGTCACAATTTTGTGTATGCGAATTTGCATCTTTAAACTAAGAAGGCCAATAAAAGCCCGATTGAAGGACTTTTATTGTCGTTCGTGATCCATTAAAATGCCCCTCATAAGAAGAGTTGTGATAATGCCAAAGAATGCTATTGGGATCTTCTTTCAAAACACACCTTCTCAAAATATTATCGGCCCCAAGATTAAACAAATAGGGTTCATCCCACACAAAGTACTTGGCATCGAATAAAAATATATTTTTCTAATTATGAGTTAGACCTTCCGATATTAATCTGGTGGCTTTGTGATTTGTCATGTCGGCAAACCAAGGTCTAACTTGCACCATGGACAACTTTTCATCAAAAAACTCTTCCTTAACCTTAATTTCATGCTTGGTCACCTCAACATTAACAAGATGGGATAAGTGATCCGCTACCAAATTCTAGGAACCCTTCTTGTCGCGAATCTCAAGATCAAATTCTTGCAACAAAAGGACCTGTTGAATTAGCCTTTGTTTCGAATCCGGCTTTGCGATCTTTGTTGAGTAAGTTTCTCAAAGGCTTTGCGATTTTTGCACAATCTTTGATGAACCTCCGATAGAATCTCGCATGACCAAGAAAGCTTATTATTCCCTTCACATTCAAAGGTGGTGGCAACTTTTCAATGACGCCCACCTTGGCTTGATCAACTTCAAGGCCTCTTGAAGAAACTTTGTGGCCGAGCACAATTCCCTTTGTTACCAAAAAATTTCATTTTTCCCAATTAAGCACCAATTATTTTTCCACGCACCTTTCAAAAACAACATCCAAGTTTTTCAAGCCAAGATCAAATGAAGGTCCAAAAATCGAGAAGTCATCCATAAAAACCTCAATTAAGTTTTCAATCAAGTCCGAGAAGATTGCTTGCATACACCGTTGAAAAGTATTCGACGTATTACATAACCCAAAAGGCATCCTCCTATAAGCAAAGATTCAAAAGGACATGTGAAAGTTATTTTCTCATGGTCCTTTGGGTTAACAATAATTTGATTGTAACCCGAATAACCATATAGAAAACAATAGAATTCTTGCCCGAAAAGTCTCTCAAGAATTTGGTCCATGAAAGGAAAAGGAAAATGATCTTTCCTCGTAGCTTAATTTAGCCTACGGTAATCGATACACGTCCTCCATCTGGTCACAGTTCTTATAGTGATTAACTCATTCTTCTCGTTCCAGATAACTATCATCCCACCTTTCTTTGTTACCACTTGCACTGGGCTAACCCAAGGACTATCAGAAATGAGATAGATTATTCTGGCATTTAACGTTTTCACCATTTTCTTCCTAACCACGTCTTTCATGATAGTATTCAAACGACGTTGAGGTTGAGCTACCAGTTTGAAGTCATCCTCCATTAATATCCTATGCATACAATAGGAAGGACTTATTCCTTTTAAATTGGAAAGAGTCCAACCCATAGCATCTTGATTCTTTTTAAACATACAAATTAACTTGTCTTCCTCATTTTTGGTTAGCTCCTTGCTTATGATAACCGGTTTATGCCCCTCATCATCAAGAAACACATATTTTAGGTTGGAAGGAAATAACTTCAACTCAAGCTTGATTTCTTCACTATTTTTTCTTCAAAATTTCTACTTTTTCTTTCAAAGAAGGAATCTCATCTAAATCTTCAAGTTCTCGCAAACACTTCTCGGTTTCTTTTTCTTCGGTCTCATTGACATTATGGAGAGCAATAGTAAGAAGTTTTTATAAAGGGGTAGAAACTTGTAATTGCCTTGTCACTTCTTCAATCACCTCCTTCGTTACATTAATTCTAAAACAATCACCCTTGTCCTTAGAATGCTTCATGGTTTCAAATAGATTAAAGAAAATCTCTTCATCTTATACTTGCACTTTAATGATACCATCATCCATACCTTTGGTCATTCTAGCGGTTTTCATGAAAGGTCTTACAAGAATTAGAGGACGTCATCATCTTCTTCCATATTAATCACCACTAAGTATATGGGGAACAATAACTTATCAACCTTTACCAAAACATCTTCCGCTACACCGTGAGGACGGGTAGTAGATTTATCAGCTAATTGCAAAGTCATTTTAGTATCTCTCAAATCCATGTGTCCTAACCTTTTTACAATGGAAAATGATATAAATTTAATATTAGAGCCCGAATTAGTCAACCCATTTCCAACATTAATATTTCCTATGGTGACCGACAAAGTAACTCTTCCCGGATCACTTTCTTTCTGCAGAAGAGTTCGTTGAATGATAGCGCTACAACTAGCATCAACCATTATCGTTTCTTGATTCGTGTACCTTTTCTTCTTGGTGAGAATATCCTTCATGAATTTTGTATATTTAGGCATTTTCTCCAATGCTTAGGAAAATGGAACATTAATTTGCAATTGACTAAAAATATCCAAAAACCGAGCATAGTGCCTTGCATTGTCTTTTTTCGTTAGAGCATGAGGATAAGACAAATTTTGAATCAGAATAGTACTCACTTATTCTTTCCCCTTCCTAATATTTTTATTTTTCTCTTCTCTCACTTTCTTTTCTTCTTCCTCATTTTTTTTCTTTTCATTTTCAACTAATTCTCCCTCAACATTTTTTTCTACCTCACTCTCAACAATTTCTTTTTCTTTTTCAACTACTCCCTATTTTTCCACAACTTTCTCACTTATGCCCATATCAATTTACCTATCACTTCTAATAAGAATAGCTTTGCAATGCTCTTTTGTATTCACTTGAGAATTCGCCGGAAAACTTCCTTTGTGTTGGTAGGCCAATTATTTAGATAATTTCCCCACTTGCGTCTCAAGGTTCTTTATAGCCGCATCAATATTCTTTTGATTTTACATTGACATTTGCATAGATTGGGTGAGGGTGTCTTCCATATTTGAATTTCCACTTGGAGCTTGTGGAGGTTGAGTGTAGTTTTGGTATTGGTGTTGACGATTAGAAATTTCGGCTTCTTGAGGCCTCCATTGTTGTTGATAAAATTGGTTACCTCTTTGTTAGTAACCTTGGTTGCCTTGTTAGTAAGGTGGTCGAGATTGATAACCTTGGTTTTGGTTTCCCGCATAGTTAGCCTCTTCAACCACTGGAGGATAATACTCGGTACGATGATCTCCTTTACAAAGCTCATAACTTGCCACTTGTTTGTTGTTGTTGGGAATTTCTTGTATTTCTTTTATTTGTTATGGAATTTTTGACATTTGTTGAGTCAACAACTCCCCTTTTTGTGAAAGCAATTTGTTACGTGCAAGAATAGTGTCATTTGTTCCCAACTCTATCATGCCCGGTTTCCGTTGAGGTGTACCACGGTTGTGATTTCCTTGGTTATCATTTAGTATCGTCCTATCAATAATAGAAATTGCATCTCCTGCGCTTTTTGATATTAACGATCCATCCAAAGTAGCATCCAACAAAGACTTGTAAACCGATTGGAGCCTATTCCAGAAGATGTGCACTTGTTCATCAAAACCATGGCCTTAGAATTTTTGAAACATAGATTTGAACCTCTCTCAAGCTTCATTGATAGATTTATTTCCAACTTGAGCAAACACCGAGATCGCCGTCTTTGCTTCCATGAATCTATTGTGGGGGAAAAACCGTTCAAGGAACTTCTCCTCCAATAAATTCCAATTCGTCATCATGAGAGTTGATTGATCAAGATACCATTCCTTCGCCTTCCTGATCAAGTAATGCAAGAATAGTCTCTTAAACAAGGATTTCTCTTCCGCTTCCGGTGCTCTCGTTACGCACGCAATTTCATAGAATTTAATGAGATGTGTGAACAGATCCTCATGGTCCATACCAGTAAAAGGATTTTGATATAAGAGAGCAAGGATTCCCATTTTCATATTAGAATGCCTCCTGTTGTGGGTGTTGTATGCAATCTGAGCGTTGTGTCTTAGACTGTTAGTACATGAAGTTGAAGCAGGAGATGGAGGTGGATTTTCCATGTTAAGTGTAACAATGGGTGTAGGTGTAAAAATTTCTCTGCGCTCTTCTCTTTCTTTAGCAATTTTTCGTCTCTTTCTAGTTCTGCTATTGAGCCTACGAGCAGTTCTTTCAATCTCAGGATCAAAAGAAGTTGGTTTGCAGGTACACTCTCTCGTATAAATAGATTATGCACACTAGCCAAACAAATTAAATAGCCCAGAAAAATACACAGAGGTAAGAGATCACAACACAAATATCTTAAAATCAATAAACTATTGCAATGCTTGCAAAATCATCAACAATTCCCCGACAACAGTGCCATTTTGTTGAAAAGTATTTTACGTGGGTTGGTTTATCGTATCGCAGGGATTGTTCTAATAAATGGAAGTTTTTCATTCAATATTTTATGAGTTTCAAGAAAAGGGTTTTCAAAGAGTTTTGGTTTGGTAACATATGTTTTCACTTGTTTTGGTAGCAAATAGTAAATTATAGAAAGATGTTTGTTTTAAGAGATGCATGTCAAGATTAGTTTTTTTTTAATCCATTTCATACATATTCGATTAATCAAGTATGTCAACTTAGTTTAGATCAATACAATCGTGTATCCTCTCTATTCCATTTATTTCTATAGCGGCTTCATGGGTATTATTATTTCAATCGTTAGATGATTTCTCGAAACAAAAATCAAAATAATAAACATAAAGTAAATATTAACTCCTAAATTTATATCTAGAGTTTGTTTATTAATAGATGAAGAACATAGGTCAAAACTTCAAAAATCTATGTCTAGATTGATTCAAACCATACATATATCAATAAAAGCAAAGATCTTCATCATATGTTGATCATCAACTTTGCTCACATACAAAAGATCAAGAAAAATACATACTAGTAAGGTTAACAACCTCTAATTTTGACACAAAAGGTGTGTAGCTAGCCATCACCGTGGTAGCTTGATCAAAAAGTAAAAAGGAAAGCTTTACTAGCATCAAATTCGAAAGATCGAAGATTGATGCTCCAAAGTTTTGATTTTCACTTCTCTTGGAATTTCTAAGCTCCAAACCCTAAAAATCCCTTTTACAATCTGAAAAGTGCTGAAAATTTATATTGTCTATAAAATGTCTACAAAAGTTCCTATTTATACAAGTTCCATAATGTGCCTATAAGTGGCATCACACTAAGCGCCATCAGAGTGCGCTTAGCGTGATCAGCACAAAGGCGGAAAATTCCTAAATAGTGTGGTTGGAGTGCGCTAAGTGCGGTCAATGACCCTTAGATACTGCCTTCTTCTCAAAAGCGCGCTAAGCGCGAGTTGCCGTAAAAAAGTCACGAAGTTGATCTTATAGGCCCTCTTCCATCATCCACATGTTCCAAGCATTATATTTAGAAGGAAAACCTATCGAAAAAGAATCAAAATGATCATAATTCATAATATTTACATGCATAATCAGAAACTCCCGTATTTACACTAAAACATATGTATTTACTACTAAAACAACAAAGAAAAAATTAGAAATGGAAACAAAATACTATAAAAAAATATGCACAATTTGACACTTAACAATGAACACCATTTCATATACAGAGCACAAGAAGATAACAAATAGAGAATCTGCCAAGTCGATATTTGATTCTTTGAGGATGACTCATGAAGGAAACACCTAAGTCAAAGAAACCAAGGCACTTGCTTTGATTTAGAAATATGAAGCATTCAAGATGGAAGATAATGAAACTGTTCAGAACATGTTCTCAAGGTTTCAAACTCTTGTTGCAGGACTGAAGGTCCTGGACAAAGGGTATTCTATTGTTGATCATGCGAAGAAGATTATTAGAAGTCTACCTAAAAGATGGAGACCTATGGTAACTGCGTTGAAGTTATCAAAGTACCTATCACATCTCTTAAAGAACCGGTTAGTTCTTTAAGAAGTCACGAGATCGAGCTTGAAGAAGATGAGACCTGGAGAAAGAGCAAGTTAGTTGCTCTGAAGTCTTTGGGAAAGTCTGAAAAGACTAGAGCTTTTCAAGCAGCAGCAGAAGAAGAAGAAGAATTTGAAGAAGATTATGAAGAAGAAGAAGAAGATGAGTCGTCTCTTCGGTCTAGATGAGTGAATCAAATTTGGAAGAAAAGAAAAGGCAGATTCAAAGGAAAAATAAGGACATGTGTTCATTATGAGTCTACTTCTGGATCTAAGATAGCTGGAGCTTGCAAAGAAGTCATTTGCTTTATGTACAAGTATCTATGTCATTACAAGAATGATTGTCCCAAGGTGAAGAAAGACAGACCCAAGTAGAAATACTTCAGAGGGAAGAAGGGTCTGATGCCTACTTGGGACGACTAAAAATCCTCAGAAGATGACTATGAACAAGAGTAAGCTAATGTGGTGTTGATGGCATACATAGAAGCTTTTGTTAAGAAAGTTCAATCAGAATCGGAATCTAAATTTGGGTCAGACTCATAAGAGATATTTGTTGAACTCTCTCGCTTTGAACTTTAATCCCGTTTAATAGAAGCTTGGGATAAGTACCAGAAGCTTCTGAGCAAATACATGGATCTGAAAAAGGTTCATGTATCTGATTCAGAAGCATATTATAAGTTTAAGAAATATTTCTCAAGTTTAAATGAAGAAAACTTTATTTTGAAAAACAAGAGTTCCAAACTTGAGAAGGAAAGTCTTTCAGAAGCCTCTACATATTCTGATGATGTCATAAAGAAATATGACAAATCCTTCCAGAAATTTCTTGCTAGAAGCCAAAATAGAAGCGTAATGGCTTCAAAGATTTATGGCATAAGCAGAAACGGAACAACAGGAATTTGTTATAATTCTGATGAAGAATTTAATTCTGAAAAAGATGATAAACCAGAGACTCTCTCTTATCATTTTGTCCCTTATGGTAAACAAAATGGTGTTGTTCCTAAAGGTAAAGTTGTTTCTATACCTAAGGCTAAAGTAAAATCTCATACTCGTTTCAATTATGCATACATGTGTTCATACCCTGCACAGAAACCAAGTTTGTTAAAAACTCTAGGAAGACTAACCCAAAAGGACCCAAAAACATGTGGGTACCTGATGACTTCTCGACAAGTGTACCAATAGTGTCGCGGTAATAAAAATATCAAACCCTCAAGGATTATATTCGAACAAGACAATGATTATGCAATTTAAAGGAAAAAGTAAATAGGGAGTTGCAAGTTTCAGTGCAAAAAGTAAAGAAAGAATAAACAATATCACAAAAGCGATCAAGTTGTGTTTAGAATCCCCTATTCCTCTATTGTTATGAATGATCTAATCACTATAACCCTACACGAATTAACAAAATTGTTCTAGTCGATCCCTCATGAAATAACTCACTAACCACTACTAAGAGCTTTTTATCCCTAGTCCTCCAGCGTAAGCAGGGTTAGGCGATGTATAGAATGTTAATTCTCTATGCCACTACTCGGAGTCTCATATCCCTATTTGTTAGCTTCTAAATTCGACGCCTCATGTAGAAGGAAAGAATTCAAGATAAAAGGGTCAAAGGTAGGATGAGAACGAGAGAGTGGTCGAAAGAGGCAAAACAGCCAAAAGAAGAAGTCAAAGAACTCACCCAGAAGCCAGGGGTTCGACCGCTTGCTGTTAAGGATGATTCGTCGAAGGATTTGAAATTCAAAAATTGGAGGGAACGGTTTTGCTTGTTGAAATTTGAAGGAGATACGTGTCACCTTATGAGCGGTAGATCCATGCATTTGTGACAAATGGCGAAAGGAGGTGATGATGGGGGTTATTAGAGGTTATTTTTTACTACTATAAATAGGGTGTCTTAGACATATCCAAAGTGTGTTGTAATTTACTATTGTACAAATTACTCTTGAAATTACTCCAAGTATCCGAGTGTAGAGAAAGCGAGTATTATAGAGAATGTACATGATGTAAACACACCATCTTTTAACTTAATGCAATTTACTTGTTTTTACTTTAAATTTTACAAAGTCTTTTATTGTCTTTACACCTTTCTTCCCTACTTTATTTCTTGTTCTTCTTCTTCCCAAGCAATTCTTTTCTCTTTGTCCTCAATCTAACTTCACCTCTTTAAACCAACTTTCTTCTCTCTTTTTGAAAGCTTTATTTTACCTTTAAGTTATCCCGTAGTCGAATAGATGTTTCTTTAAGATACTTTCACCCCAATATTGTTCGAGTGTGGAACTTGAATAGACTTTTAAAACGAAAAAACCTTTTAGCACATGTCCTAGAATCAATTTGATCGATCCTGTGAGTCACCAAAGTTAGATTTGGAAGATCGACGGTTGTTTTCCGATTTTCAAGGGAAACAAATGGCACACCCAGTGGGACAGTGCTAGAAAATCTTTTTCATAAAACTAAACATATATAAATTCTGCAGTCGTACTGGTCCTTTTCTGTGAGAGGTACATTTTTATGTTACTCAGAAGAGGTAAAATTGTTGTTGTAAACGAAGAGACACGACCAAGACGAAACATTAGGAACATGGCTACAGATACGAAACAACCAGATAACCCTAACCATCAAGGAGACGGTTCCATCGAGGGAATAAGAGACGAGGGAGTTCCCCCTCCGATACCGTCGACTGGAGAACAAACGGTATTTCCGGTGAGGCCAGTACTGACACCTTCCGTACTTGGGGCTGGATCGACAGTGATAAGACCTTATACTCAACCAGTGTTGGAATATATTGGTCATCAAACATCAAATCCTCAGATTTTGTTAGGAGGAAGTTCGACGTCCAGGCAGTTTGGTCCCCCTGGTTTTTCACAGTCACCAAGAAATCCCCCATATGGGATGCCCACCGCTATGATGCAGGGACTCCAAAGTGCACCCCCATATTCTCAGATCAGGCGATGGCTTCGCCGCTACAAGGGTCAGGGTCAGGTGTGAACATGGGTCGAAACCCCCAAAGCCAGAGTTTAGGGTATTCGACGCAAGGCCCCAATTTGACCAATGTAACAGCCCAAATTTCATTAATTAATTAATTATGTTAATTAATTGATTTATTGGAATTAATCTTAATGATTTGGATTAAATGGATTTATTTGGTAGATAATTGAAAAGAGAAATGGGAAGGAAAGAAATAATAGAAGTATATAAGGGATGAGTGGAAATAATTGGATAGAAAGAAAATAGAAGAGAAAGAATAGAGAAAGAGGAGAAAAGAGAAGAGAAGAGGGAAACTTGGAGAAATCATCAAGAGTCAACTTCAAGCTTCAATCCAATCAAGGTAAGGGTGAGAAACATTATTATTTGATCAATGTGTATGATTATGTATGAGTTGTGTTGGATTTGTTGGTAGTTTTCTCTATTTTCCATTTCTAGGGCAAATGAGTTAAATCGATAGAAACCGAGTTTTAGCGGATGAAACTCGAAATAAATTACGTAGTTTAGTCGGGTAGTGTTTAGCCGAGAGTATTGAGTTTAGTTTGAGTGAATTTGATCGAGTTTATGAGTTTTGCCATTTTTGGAGAAATTGGAGGTTAAGATTTTGGGTGAAATTTGGAAGTCGTAGAATTAGTGTTTTATGATCCTAAATTATCCCTATATGAGTGGTGATGATGAGTAAGTATTTAATCAGGTAAAAACTATTTAATCGGGCGACTTTTTGGGGCTTTTAAGCCCGGACCCGTAGCTGTTTTTCAGAGTTTTTCAGGTGTTAATCGGTTAACCAAATACGTTAACCGATTAACACAGTGTTGGGGGCCTAAAAACTGAGTTTTTGGAGTGGTTAATCGGTTAACCATATGCGTTAACCGATTAACACTGTAAGTGTGAGAAAATATTATTTTCAAAACTTCGAAAATTCATAACTTCTTCACCGTTTATCGGATTTTGACGTTCTTTATATTAAACTGAAGCTAATAATATGTTCTATAATTTGGTGAAAATAAATATTATTTTTAGCCAACTTTTAGCCGATTAATTGAAATTAATTATTTTAAGTAAGTGAGGCTTAATTAATTAGAACATTCGGTTGCGATCGACCACTTCTTGTATAAGTAGCTTATATGTTGTTGTATGGTGTGTTGTGGGCAGCCGTATGGCGTGAATCCTAGAATGTGGAATCGATTGTGATTTTGTGGCCGTTTGGCAATATATGCATTGTTTGAATTAAACGTCAATGCAGGATGAGATTGACTGTAAATGTGTATACCTTGTATGAAATGGTATGTGATGAACGATGAATATATATTATGGAATATATATATATATATATATATATATATATATATATATATATATATATATATATATATATATATATATATATATATATATATATATATATATATATATATATATATATATATATATATATATATATATATATATATATATATATATATATATATATATATATATATATATATATATATATATATATATATATATATATATATATATACATATTGTGAATGCATATTGTTTGTATGCGATTGTATGTAAATAATGCATGGGAACATATTGTGAATATGTGTGCATTGCTTGTGTTTGTATGTTAAGAATGCATGAGAACATATTGTGAATATGTGTGCATTGCTTGTGTTTGTGTGTGAAGAATGCATGGGAACATATTGGTGAATATGTGTGCATTGCTTGATAAATGTGATGATTTAAAGTATGAATACTTTGATTGTGTGAATATGTTGTGTGTGCAATCTTGTTATAATTCTTGAAGTGATGAATTATTTGAATGCATGGGATTAAGATGCGGGAACGGTCTTAAGTGCATTTTGTTGGTTGATTGCATATGCATCATTTAGTCAAGAGGCAATATTTGCTAGTTTCGTGGAGACTAGTGGCTTGTCCCAAACCTAGAAGGGTGGGTTTGAAGCCTAGGGGACGGGCTTTGTTGTTATCGGTCTAGAAGGGTGGACCCGGTTTAAATGTAAAAACCAAAAAATGATAACAAGTGTTGGTACCACATAGCATTGAGTTGCATTGAGTTGTGATTCAGTCCCATAGCATAAGTGTCATTGATATATGAATCATGCTCGGGACTGGGATGTTTTTGGATAATTGGGAAATATGCATGAAGGGATATGCTTGATGCGCTTTCATATTTGTGATTGTTGTATGAAGCATGCGCATGTGCATGACTTGTTGATTCGAAAGTGTGAATATAAGATTGTTGTATGCAAAAATGCTTATGTGTATGTTATGTGGATTGATGAGGACTATGGATATGTGCATGATGAATATGCTTGATGATTGTCCATATTTGTTTATATAAGTATGCTTTGTAAAGTATATGATGAGTTATGATGAAGTATGCTGAGACTTGAGGAATATGCGTATGTGCATTACTTGTGTAATTGAGAAATGTGAATGTGTAATAGTGAATTGGTGGATAAAACATAACATGTGTATGTTTATGTGGGATGTTGAGATTTATGGAAGTATGCATGATGATAATGCTTGATGAAT